>OZ010584.1:99281622-99311622 GCA_963932145.1 Acanthosepion lycidas | reverse complement strand
AGATGGAACTTAGTCTGGTGATTTAAGGAGACAGGATATGAATTAAATGCTATACTTGTGTACGAGCGCGTTATCCTGGAGCAAGATCACACCTGTCTCACCTTCCCTCTGGATTTCGAATTGATTGCTTCCTTCAGTTATCTGCAATTAATCCATTTGTGCATTAATATTTTGCAGTTTTCCAGGTGGTTTATTACACCTTCAGGATAAAAAAAAAAATTCTTAAACTTCTTCGGGGTGTGTAAGCAGAGTGTCTCCAATTCGAAGTGGTGAACCCAGGTTTCAAGAGTTATTAATCCGCGATATAAATGCTCAGGGCCAACCTGGAAGCGAAGCAGAATTATCCTAAAAACGTCAACCCTTTTATGTTTCTGCTCTGGAGTCAGCTTTCGTGAGGCCCATCTTGCAGACAGCTTGCTCATCCCCAGAACCTCAATTAAAACAGTATGGGCCAAATAAGAAGTAATGCTCATAGACGTAGCTATCTGCTGGGCAATAATATGCCTGTCATCCAAAACCATACGGTGAATGGCAGCAACTTACTCATCAGCGTTTGACGATTTTAGACGACCTGAACGAGAGTCGTCCTCTGTGCTATCCTTGCCTCGTTTGAATTCCGCAGCCCATGTCTCCACAGTTGCCTAGGAAGATGAGTGCGCAACAAGTGTCGGTACCATGTCCTCATGGATTTCCTTCGATGCTATACATGACATTGCACCTTTGTGTCAATTTTTGGGTTTGCCGGACGGCTGTAACATTTGTATGGGCATCACCTACACAGAAATTAAAACAGAAATCTTAATTAGTTTTTGCATTTTTTCTCAAGCCCATTCATATATATATATATATATATATATATATATATATATATATATATATGTGTGTGTGTGTGTGTGTGTGTGTGTGTGATAAAAATAGCGTTTTTTAGATATGCCATACTATGTATAAAATTAATCACTATCGGTTATGGAGCGTATGCAAATATATAAGAAAACCTAATCTACAAAATGATTTCTTACAATGAATACATTTTCTATTGATAGGAAACTATCCTAAAATTTTTATCTACTTTAAATAACCCATTGGGGTTGATATGATATAAAACAAAATTAATCAAACCAAGCAAGGTAATAAGGTCAATAAGACGCCTTGGGGGGTAGATTTAGAGAATAATAAAAGAACAGAAAATTAAGAAAACAGGAATTAGGAAAAATTAACGACGGACATTGATTTTTAATTTTGAAGTTCAAACTTGGATGGAATAAATGAAGTCGGAAAAATGTTCCACAAGTGAGAATGCGAGAAAAGAAAATGTTGGTATATAACTTAAATATCAAAAAAGTAATTCGTCTGTAAGATTATGAGATCTTGCTGCCAATCGTGTAATGCGCTAAAATTTATGGAGTTAAAAGTAAAGTGTAAATGTAAATGTATCTTGTTTTAATAGATTTTCTGTAAAATCGTGTTTATCTGTTGGATTTGTTCATTTCGTTTGTTAGAGTAATGACCTCGTAGGCTTTGATATTTGTGTCGGAGACATTCTCTGTTATCTTTTTGCTTTCTTTATTTTCTTTTAAAATCTCGGTTGGATACAGATTTCACGGCAAGTTTGCCCTTCTGCACTTTGCCTTTTCTCAGTCACGTTTCTCTAATTTTTCTCTCCTGCCATTCTAGTTGGTTTTTTTTCTCTCTCTCTCTCTCTCTCTCTCTTCCTTTTTTCTTTCCTTTCTTCTTTTTGCTGACTCATTGGGGACATTTTTTTTTAAATATTTCTTTTAAGGCCTTTTTTTTTTACGTTATCCTACCAAGTTTCCTTTCGTTATTCACAAGTGCCGTTGCATTGATTTCCCTGTGTCTTTCTAATTTCTCGTCTATTTTTCCATTCTTTCTCACGTTCTTTACTTTTTCGTTGTGGGGAGATACATCGTAAATATTCTCGACGGGTTTGTTTTCCAGAAATTCATATTCAGCCACCTATTTGCAATCAGCGTACGAATGAATGATGCAGAGTGCCCCCGACTGGGATTTCTTTGTGTTTTTTTTCCTCTTTGGTTCGTTTTATTCCTTTAGCTTTTAATTTTCACTCCTTTTTGTTTTCTTTATTCCTTCTCTCTTTTTTTGTTATTGCGCCTATTGTTCGTTTGGATTATGATTTCTAGTCTCTTCTATCGACTTTCAAACGCAGTAAAGTTTTAGACAACGTGATTCTGATACCAATGCTCTGTTAAATGTCGCAAGGACAAAGAAAATCATAATAATAATTGAACTGTGTATATATATATATATATATATATATATATATATATATATATATATATATATATATATATATATATATATATGCGTGTGTGTATGTTTTTGTAGGTACATATAGGCCTTCTATCAGCATATAGATATGCATGTAAATATATCAGCACGTGATTACATATGAACATACATGTACAACCATAGTTAACTAGATACTTTTATACATGTATATATGAGTGCATAGCACTATATATGTGTGTAAGTATATTTCTATGTGTTTTCAACTTTATATTTGTGCAAATAATAAAATCAAAGGCCATAACAATATATATATATATATATATATATGTATATATATATATATATATATATATATATATATATATATATATATATATATATATATACAGAACCCAACTTGACTAGAGTGTATGTGCGCGTCTACGCAAGTGTGTGTGTGAGAGAGAGAGAGAAGGAGTCTAGGTTTCTCTGAGGAAGCAGTCGATAGATGTTAATAGCGTTAAGAATACCCACACTCTCTAATTGTTGAAAGGAACATCGCTACACATAAAAAGCCACGGTCCCGACACCGAAATAGAATTAAGATTGCGTATCTATGTGTGTCCGAGTTCATGGATGCGTATCTGCGCCTGGCCTCGCATTGTTTATATGGGTGTGTTTGAGTGGAATAAAATGTGTACACCTGCTCGTAAGTGTCTCTGTTTGTATGAGAGTATCATCCCGAGCAAGTAGATCATGAAATCCCCCCTCCCACAACCAAACATAATCAAACAAGCATAAATAGCTCCAATTTTAAAAAGTCAACTAGCTTGTCTGATGATCGCAAAAGCGTGAAAACCAGGGTGTCACAAAATGATATACATACAACAGATTATATATATATATATATATATATATATATATATATATACACATACTTGGTGTGGAATAGTATTCTGGTTGAATATAGGTTTGTATCCCTTAAACACACACGTCTCGACCCCACCCCACACAGAGAAACACATAGAATCTGGACATTTCTTTGCGTGACACACATCCTAAAATCCGTATTGTGATATTTGGTAGGTACCTCCACGAAATCGCTAAAAAATAGAGCATAGTCTGATGAAAAAGACGCCAAACTTTATGAAAACAAAATTTTATCGTCTAAATGCTTATGTTTTTATGAAGAGAATAGACCAAATTTTTCTTAATTATTTTTAAAAAAATTTTCCATCTTTTTAGAATATTCTAAATTTTGATTAAAAACCTTGTTTCTCTTTCTCTTCCAAAGATTGTTTTAATTATTTTTTTTAATTTTTGCTTCTTTTTAGAACATTCTAAATTTTGATTAAAAAAACCTTGTTTCTTTTTGTACCAAAATGGGCTAGTAAATAACATAGATAATTTTTAGCACGTTTTTTTTTTTTTTTTTGGTATTACACACATTAATTTGGAAAATCTTGCAAAACTAAATATAATTGTCAGATGTTAATGAAACTTTCAGAAACTATTCACAGAATATCGAAATTATTATAAATATGTTTTTTTTTATTAAAGTCATGGCAGAAACATTTTTTTTATATTTATTAACACCCCCATAACTAATTTTATGAAAAACTCTAGAAATTCGAGCGCATCGTGTTTAGTGATTACAATAGTTAAAAGCACAAGGCTTCGAAGAATGCAAATCATGTTTAGTTTTTTTTTTTTTTTTTTTTTTTTTAATTGGATCCAACGTACCTGGAAATCAGCTCTGAATTGTAACATACAAAACTCAATAAAACAAATATATTATTTAATTTCAAATGCTTTTATTTGTTTTTAGTTGTTTTTATGAATATGGACAATATTTTGTGAAAGCAAAAAATTTTTTCAATGGAAATTGAATTTTTAATACAATTATTTGTTATTTCTTTAATTATAATAGATTTTTACATTAAGTTTTTAAAAATATTATAACATTAGCTAAAAGCACCAGAAACTTTTCAAAATGTCCATATGACATTGTCATAGTCTAGCGCTTTGAAAATTGTATCGTTTGGACCAATCAGAAGATCCACAGTAATTAAAAAATGTAATTTTTGTGCTTATCATCGGGCGGTAATTATAAAGCACCGAAGACCAACCAGAATACAATTTAGTTGCATTATTTGAGTTCAGCATTGTTCTCCGCTGTTAAGGCCTTTACTTTTGCGAAACACGTATAGAGAAGTTAATTTGATTTTTCAATTTCAACTGAGAAGGGTACCTATAAGTATCAGTATCATCTTATGAAATTTGCCTATTGATAAACTTTAATTCATATGATCTTATTTTTATATTAATATCAGTTATGACATTTTTCCATAAATGAAATATCGAAATTAATAATAAAATGAATGGAAATACAAATAATGCAGTAAAATGTAATAAATGTACATACAATTATAGTATTTTATGTACACTTCTGATAAAATTTCATAAGAAAGGTACCTATAAATTAATTAGATACCTTTTTCTTATGAAATTTAATCTCACTCTTAACAGTCTTATTTTTTAATTTCTTTATATTTTCAATAAAGCATCGTAAACGTAAAGATGAAAGCTAAGTACAAAAAAAAAGAAATGAAAATTTAGAGCGCTGAAAGTTTTCCTTAAAAGTAACGAGGTAAATAATTTGTTCACTTAAATCTAAATAATTTCACTTCCTTCCATCCGTAGAAAGAATTATCCTCCAGTAAGTTATCTAAACGTCATGAATGTGTCTTTCGTCACCTGTCAAGCGACGAGAAAGGTTATGACCTGAATTGTTTTATTTTCAAATTACGTTTTTTCGGCCAGAAGCTAAGTTAAGCTTGGTTCAAAATATTTTAAATAAACATTGTCATTTCAGATTTTATTAAAATCAATTTCGAAAAAATGATAATTGATTTTTAAAAGAATATCAAAGTCAGATTTTCATCTTTTTTATCAAATCGAAAAAAATGATTGAAAATGATTGATTATCTGTCCTTTTTTTGACAAAAAAAAAAAATATTTTTAACGAAAATTTCAGACGTGATAGGAACGATTAAAAAATGTAAAAAAAATACCCCCAAAATACTTTGATATTTCCCACTTAATAATAATATAAACATTACAATATAAAATTTTGTTTTCGTCAAGTTCGGCTTCTTTTTCCTCATGCTATGCTCGTTTATTTACATTTTCGTGGAGGTACCTATATTTGATCAGTAAAATACCGATTTTACGATGATGGTAAGGTGTTGGTGGAAGTGATAACGTACCAGAAACTCCCTCCCATTTCAATGTAGCAAGTATAAAAAGACATTCATAAATATTTGTTGACAATGTCCAATTTTATTTCAGAAATTTTAGGTTTATTCAATATTTTTGTTATTAAACGTCTAATGCCTGTCAAAGATTTCATAATATATTTATATGGGGTAAAATAAATATGAAATTCAACTTAAAATTTTTCATGTTTATAAGTGGTGAATGGACAAAGCGTTTTATTGACAATGAGTTTCGTATCCCTTAAGTAGTTAGGCGTCTTTAACTACTATTATTAGAGAACTCAATTCATAATTGAAGAGTAATGCTTAATAGCAGTAAGAGCCGGTGGTTATATATATATATATATATATATATATATATATATATATATATATATTGTCATTCACAGATAGACTGTTTCGCTGTATCACAGCTCATCTATGTGGCTAGCCATCCGCTTGTCTCTAGCTAGGATCGAAACCCGTCTGAATTGGCGACAATCGGAGATTCTACCCCTAAGCTTTTGGAACACAGCAGAGATGAATGTGAATTTAAGAGTATTTATTTTTAGATAAACACACAGTCATGAGATAACTCAATTCGCTTTACCGAAGAGTCTTGCATTATTATCTGCAATATTCATTGTTTACAAACCCACACTTCCTCCCCACAGAGCTCAACTGAAACAAATTTTTCTGGAGCATCAACAGAATTTTTTTGTCATCAACAGAAAGACAGTTTCACTGTATCACAGCGCTTCGGTGTGGCTAGACGTCCAGTTGCCTCTTGCTTCGATCGAAACCCGTCTGAATTGGCGTCAGTCGGAGATTCTACCCCTATGCTGTTGGGGCACGACAGGAATGAATGCGAATTTAAGCGTATTTATTTTTAGATAAACACACAGTGACTGAGGGAAATGAATTTGCTTTACCGAAGGGTCTTGCATTATTAGCCGTAATAGTCACTGTTTACAAACCCACACTTCCTCTCCAGTGTGCTCAACCGAAATAAAATTTTCAGGAGTATATGATTATCAGGCGGATAACGTCAAAATCCAGGAAACGTCTACGTCCAGCACCCTTAATAAAGTGACACTCATACACAGGAAGGAAGCTACATGCGTGATGCTCCGAGTAGACATGTCATTTCTGCCCAGAAGTCAAGGGAACACAACTCCTCCTTTGTTCAGAAATATCGCGCCGGTCCCAGACCTAAGGTACCAAGACAAGCTCGCTGATGTACGTGAGAACTAAAAGACCCATTATGACAAGGGGGCGTAACAAGGGTTGTTCCAGGACGCATGTTTAAAAAAAAACAATTCTCGTAGCCTGACGATTGCGTCCAGCATGAAACAGCCTGTCGCCTCTAAGTGTTGACTTCAATGTTCACTTATATATATATATATATATATATATATATATATATATATATATATATATATATATATATATTACTTAAATACAAGTAAAATTAATCCAAACAAATAGGTAAACAAAGTAAATAATAAACATATTAGCAAACTGCGAACGCCAAAAATAACCTTTAGAATTATAGAATTGACTATCCACAATGCATCACTGACGTGTGAGTCTTCTGACCCCTCTAGCTATCACCCTGTTAGTCTCGTACCGGTTTTCGGCAAAGTATTTGAGGCTTTAATCAATGCCGTTGTAGTTATGCATTTTACTCCTCACGACCTAATCTCTGACAAATAATAAGGTTTCAGTTTTGACAGGTCTACCGATGATGTGCTAACGGCTCTAACTGAATTTCTATATCAAGCTCTTGATAATCACAACGAAACTCGAGACGTGGACCGCGATATTTCGAAGGGGTTTGAACGGGTTTGGTACGCTGCTCTTCTGCGTAAGCTCCAGAGTTATGCTCTTACTGATCGATTGTTTGATTTAATTCAATCATTCCCTCCAAATTGTAAAATGAAGGTCGTTTACATATCCTTTTACAAGAACGCTGGTGCTTCCCAAGGCCTGGATCCAACGCTGTTTCTAATGTTCATCAATGATCATTCTGATATCTTCAGTTTCCAAGTAGGCATTTATTCAGATGACTCTATTACTTACTCCTGTCAAATACGCGGCATTGCTATCTACTGTAAAGTTTAGTTAATCCCTGGTGTAGACGCCTACTCAGGCTCAGTGGATTTCTTCGAATCGTTTAAAGTCGATTTGTAATTTTACTGCTACTACACTGACCGCACCACAGCAACAGTTTATGGGTAAAAGCACGCAGTGTGGGGTGAAGAGTGGTTGAACAAAGCGAGTCCGTTCGATTTTTGGCTCATCCAAAAATAGACGGCTTCTGAATAGTCCTGTCTACCCAGTTTCTCTTGGTCAGTACCTCGTATATTTTCAGATACTTACCAGTACTTGAACTTGTAGTTTGATTGCCCTCACCTGGACCGATATTATCAATATCTCGCTTCATTGATAAAACGACCCTTGTGAGGCTCGAAACCTTGCTCATTTCCGAAGGCTAATACATATTTAATTGTACACTGTACAATATGATGCACAAGGCCAAGAAGGAGATTGTGTAAAAGGATGGTCTTCTTCTGTCTTAAATTCTAAACTTAGCTAGCCACAAACACTGACCCAAACATACAAACAATAGTACTAACACCAAAAGAACACATTCGCAACTACCTTTCTTACAGCATCCACCATAATACCTCAATGTCTCTATGAAATCCTAACTAGTCACCATATGTACATTTCTTTGTCTCTGTTGGGTGGGAAATAAAACAATTTAAAAAAAATCAATGAATATTTACAATATGAATAAATTCTAAATATTTCCGAAGGCTAATATGCAAACAAATCCGCCATGCACCGGATATATAAACAATGAATGAGTCATATATGTTTATATTTTACATAAAATTAGAATATACCAAAAAAGACTGAGTTTAATATTGGCCTATCCAATTTCATTCCCAAGGCTTTGGTCAAAAACGCCTTTCGAACGCTTTTCAAAAGTACCCTATTCTACGATCGCCTCCTATTTCCCGAGATTATCATGAAGACATTTGTCTTTTGGTCAAAGATCTGTTTTAATCACTCGACCACGCGCGAAGTATGTGAACGATTTATAAGTTATACATTTTAAAAATTAATTTCAGTGTTTAAGTAAACACAAGCTAATTTAATTACAATGGAATTGTACTTAATAAAGAATGCGTACAACATGGAAATCAGATTGAATAAAACATTTTGGTAAACAGAAATAAAAAAAAAATAAAGGAACATGTATCAAATATTCCATAATTAAAAATGTACCATTTTAATTGTCACAACAAGTAAAGAAAAATATGAAAGATCATTTTACAAATACTGACCCGGTTTCGTTTTTAAAAAACGAATTTAATCTGACCGAAGTCTGAAATCGATTTTGTCTGAGGAGGTTGAAAAACCTAATCAATAAAAAGAAAGAAGTTTATATTTATATATTCATTTATTAAATTGACGAATTGTAAAATATTTATTATTTAGATAATGGTATCGATTTAAAACACATATAAAAGGCTGTTTTAATATTGTAACATAGTTTATTACAAAAGAGATTATAATATATACAATTTGAAATAAAACATCTTTAAACATCTATCTTTCAACATACTGTAATGATAATATTCGCCCTTTCACTATAAAGAAACTTTTGGATTACATTAACCAAATAGCCAGTACTGCTTCCGGAAAATAGGTATCTCAAGTTCAGAATGTCTCTCTCGTGTACTCATGGGAGTTTCCTTTATAGCCTTTAATTACATGTGGTGTAGATCGTCAACATATGTATGTGAAAATATACATCGCTTATAAATGTGATAAAGCGAGACAAATCCGAAAAGTCTTTTATAATGAATTATTTATTCATATAATCTGAAATGTTATATATTCTATTAAAATTCATTCTGCCTTCTTGACAGCAACTTTTCCACTGACAGGAAGTAGGGTTAATATATTGAACGAATAGCTAGCTCTGCTGCTCAGAAAATTGATTAACTGTGTCGTTCTTGTTAATTTTTCTCCTTAGACTACCTTTCGTTCAAGATTTAAATATTGATGCCAAATTTGTTCTTGTGTTTCTGTTATATATCTAGAAACTCTTGACAAAATCCAAAGAAAAATATGTAATATTATTGGTGCTGTCATGACACCAGGACCCCACCTGCGCAATATGGCTTTCCTTTGTTTTTTCTATATATAATTCCATGACAGTTGTTCTGAGATCAACTACTTGGTAGCTCTACCACATGAACTTAAACGTAATACTAGATTGTCAACTAGGTCCCATCGTTTTACTGCTGAAATAGCTAGATGTAACCATAAGTTCTATCCTAATACTTTCTTCTTTATTTCACACGTCTCACCTGTTGTGTTTTCTTCCCGTTTTTTCTTCTCTGCCATCTACGCTGTTCAAAGCCAACGTCAATCACTGTCTCCTATATTCTTGAAACTTTTTCTTTTATTGTCTTTTCTCCTCACTAAATTATTCTCATTTTCTTTCACTCTCAGATAAAATTGCCTATCACTAACCAACCGCTCCATTATGGGCATGTGTGGGATGATAGGATTAAAAAAAATGTTGAATGCTTAAATCTTCTCTTGTGTGGAGATTAGAAGTACAGTTGGTAATTGTAATAATATTCGCGATATAATAATGATGGTCTGGTAAGGATTCTAAAAAATGAGCGTAACGGCTGTATTGGCGAAAAGTAGAATCGATGAGCCGAATACAAATCCCGACGTTTTTATTTATGTTCACTTTTATGAAAATACCTTAGCGAAAGGAATGAACCCGGTCCTCCAGTTACTATGGCAGCAAATTTTGCAAAAAACCAAAAAAAAAAACCTCGAAATTCAAAACAATTGTGACGGGAACTGAAAAACCCTCCATTATCTTTCTAATGATGTTATGGCTCTTCACCGATAAAAAACGGAATCTGTGAACAGCCATGATCACCTACTTTCTGAAGGAACATGGCATTTAAAACGAAAAAAAATTCCTACAATAGATTTTGGTTACAAAATGACTACATTATCTCGATGACGAACTTGATATTTACCGAGTTTCAACGTAATCGGTATAAAAATTTGAATTTATCGATTTTTGATCGGCTTTATCTATGAGTAATTTTTTTTAAATATATCGATTTTTTACGCGAAAAAAGTATCTCGTACATTGTACAATGTATGTGCCAAGTTTAATCAAAATCGTTTGGATCGAGTGAAAAGGTATCATACACACAGACACACACACACAGACAGACACACATACAGACATCCTCTTTATATATATAGATATGTACATTTAGGCAGCATAAATTAATTTAAACAGGTTTTGGTAAATTCAACCAACGCTTGTGTGTTTAGTATTAGGTTGATGCAAAAATAATGACGTAATAATTTCGTTTTTTGACGTTAAAAAATACGTCAAAAAACGAAATTATTACGTCATTATTTTTGCACCAACCTTATATTTAGGCTATTTCACCAATACTCGAATAAGTTATTTCTCATCAAGTCAAAATTGTTGAGAAAATATCCAGAATTCGTAAGTATTTCACAGGACTGATTTATTTCATCACAAGGTCGTAAAATAAACACTTAAATACAAAATTACGACAGAAGTTAATTGGTCTACAAGGCGAGCTTGATATCTGTTCATCTACGGTGTGCCTTTACAAATAAACCCATGGTAGACTGCGTTTCGTCGGTAATGACAAAAAAAATCAATGTAATAGTCACATCATTTTTATCAACTGACTTGATAGGTTTCCAATCAAAGAACCTTATATAAATTTAATACAAATCCACTGCATCAATTTTAATTACGTTCAATTTATGGTCGACAATATAAAAGCACTCTGTCAGTTGAACTGCATAAGTGTGATTAAAAATTTCTGAGGATCTTTACATCAAATTGAGGCAATCGATTATCAATAAAACGTCTTTCAACCTTACTGTTCACTTGTTATAATGATTTTAAACATAAGCCATAAAATCTATTCTAGCATCCTTGTATATTAGCACAAGTACATTTCAAATTGGGGAGTTTAATAGCATAAGCCCTCCATCGGCTACCACTTGACTTCTATCTTTCCTTAAAAATGGCCAACAAGACATAATCGGAATTCTATACAGGGTCGGCAAGTTTCTACCAGAGATCAAAATATTTGATACCAGGAAAGACTTTAATATATTCTAGCTCCATTATATACCATAAAAATATTATTAAATGAAGGAACGACAGTCATGTATACAAAGAGACGTATATATTTAGTTGAGTCGTAAATAATATGCATTTTTGTTTATCTAATTTATTCTTCATTTACAAATTGATTCAATAATATTTTTATCGGTTCTAGTTTGGCTTGGTATCTACAAAGAAAAAATAATTATTTTGGTATGATATTTAAATAGTAAAATAGTTACCCTCAATAATTCACTGAAAAGGAGATCACCGTGATTAAAAAAAGGCCGCCAAATGAATAAAAACAATGTTTTATCGTCAAAATGTTTCCGTTATTTTTAAAAGGAAAGAAAAAAGTGTTATTTTAATTATTTTTAAAACGTTTTCCCTTCTTTCTAACACGTTAAAAATTTTTGTTAAAATTCTTCTTTTTTTTTTTTTTTTTTTTTCAACGGTGTAACAGTGCTGCTAATGGATATTTTCGCGCCTGTTTTCAGTTAAAATAAGAGTGGAAAGTCTTTCAAAAATGAAATAATTACCGAATTTTAATGAAGCTTTCAAACTTATTCACAAATTAATGAATTTATTTTTGAAATTATTATTTTTAGAAGATTTTTGTAAAAATATATTTGTTTAAATCTGTTAACCCGCGCTTACTTAATTTCATGAAATTTGTAGAAATCGTCATCCCAGTGTTTTTATTAGTGAAAAGCAGGACAATTTGGAGCATGTAAATCGTCATTTTCTTACATCAAACTTTTACCAAATTCCCGAGAATCTGCTGCAAATTGTAAAATTAAAATTGCAATAAAACTATATAATTACTTAATTAGATAAGCTTTTGTTTAGTTTAGTTGTTTGTTTTACAAGCATATCAAATCTTTTGGGTTATTTAATGCTGAAGAATTATTATTATTTTATTTTTTTTTTTTTTTTTTACTGCTTGTTGATCTTTTGTGAGTTTATTGTTTCCAAGTTATAGGTAAAGGTGTTGTGATTTAGTACATGATGATTATATGCTATCTTCTTTGCCAACTATAATTTGTTATATAATTATGTTGCTTTTCGAAATTCTAAAAAAGGTCATTTGGGTCAGTTTTGTTGAAGATGTCTTTCAGATTGTTTTCTGGATAGTATCTTAATCGTATTTGTTCAAGTTCTATGCAGCTTGATAGTAAATGTTTCACTGTATAGAGCTCCTGGCATGGAATGCAAATTGGGGCTACCTCACCCTTCAGCAGGTGGGAATGGGTGACAGCGGTGGGGCCTATTTGAAGTCTACTTATTACTACTTCTCTTCTTGATATTTTCCTGTTGGAAAATTTAGCTTTTAATTGTTTTTATAAATAATATATATTAAAAACATTATAGTCTGTAGTAAAAAAAAAACAAACAAACAATGAACGTTTACAAGAATTATTGGGATTTATCTTTTTGTAATTATATAATTTGTAAAGTTTCGATAATATTTTAAATATTCTTCCAAACATCGTCAGAATTAGGTTATTATGTTATTAAGTGAAGACTATATTTTCTAAATAAAAATTGAAAAGCTTAATACAAATTTTCAGACAGAAAAATTTTAAAATAATTAAAATTCTTTTTTGTGTATCTAAATGCTTTTTTTTTTTTAAGTATGCTGTTTCCTACGTTAAAAGGTCTTGTGTTTCAAGGTTTGTCCACTTTACGGCCAATTTCGCTCGTAAAAACCTTTTCGACTGTGGGCCATTGTTTCATTTCACTTCCGAGGACGGTTGAAGAGACAACTGGAATGAAAAACAGCCCTATTTTTGAGGCGACAAAATGTTCCGAAAAATCTTATAACTGGTGTATGGTGGATATTTTTTTCATATTATTTTTTTAGATTTATTGGATATGTTACAATAAAATAAATGTATAATTACCTCAGTAATAATAAAATTTAAGTACTTTAATAAATAATAAGTAAGTTAACTTAAACATTTCATAAGCATCAGGGTATTAAAATTAAAAATGCAAAATAATATAAAAACCTAATATATTGAAAAATGTAATTTAATAATAAATAGCATAGAATTTCAAATTATTGACTTACATCTATTATTGCATTCTATTATATTACCTCAGTTATTGAATTAAAAAATCGTAATAAATGTGATAATAATTAATAAATAATAATTAATAATTTTATTTATTATATTATCTGAGTTATTAAATTAAATTATCATATTATCTCTATTGTTATATTTTTAATTTAAAAACTGAAATAATAAAATAACGTTACATAAATAACTCAATAATTCATGAAATGTTATTAATTTAAGGAAATTTTATAGTAATTTAAATGTTATAATATTTACAGGAACCATGTTCAAATATTACGTTGGGGCAAAATAATGACGTAATAATGTCGTTTTTTACGTATTTTTTAACGTCAAAAAACGACATTATTATTTCATTATTTTTGCACCAACCTAATATAATGTTAAGTACTTAAAAAATCACTAAAATATTAGATAATTGCTTAAAACAATCAAAACGTTTTAAAAAAATGTAATAAACTGTTGGTGCAAAGGTCAGGTGAATATGATGGCGTGGAGGGGCAGAGAATAACAACCGGGTTCCAACATTTTTCCAGAATAATTTTTGCAATATTGAATCTATTTTAGTAATGGAGAACAACATTTTTCACTTAATCCACTGTTTACGCTGCCATTACTGCGCAAAAAAATAAGGTATGTTACGATACTGAAAATTGGGTTTTAACTGCCACGAATTACTGGAAGTTAAGACGATACATCTGTGGTATGGTATAGAACATAACAACCGTGTTCCATAATTTTTCCTAAGTTATTTTTGTGATATAGAGTCGTTTTTAGTAATGGAGGACAACATTATTTCTTTTAATCCGCCGTGTACTCTTCCATTGCTGCGCAAAAATGAGGTATGTTACAGTACTTCAAATTGGGTTTTAACTGCCGCAAATTACTGGGAGTTAAGACGATAGATTCATTATTACAATTGGTCCTCCAAAACGGAGATTATATATGACTCATCATATTTGATTCTATATAGAGTTTCCATAACCTATTCCAGGGACATAAGTTGAGAACAATCTACGAAGCATAAATTTCTTATACAAAAGAATAGCCTTTCAAGACAACCTTTAGGGTAAATTGTCAGTGAAATGGGAATGTAGATATTTAGTAATTACCAACGACGATGTTTTATAGAAACTTGAAACAAGACGACGAGTATGCTTAGCTTCAAGAAAAGACAGTTGAAATTTCTAGAGCACATAATGAGGAAAGACGACTTGAAAAATTTGATACTCCCAGGATTGATTAAAGGCAATGTTCCCAAAGTAAAATAATTTCAGCGAAGTGATAGCGAAGCATGTTTTAGCAGAGATAACCAAAAGACCAAAGATCTACAAACCCAAAAAATTAAGGAGTGCCATGTTCCACAACACTCTGAAGTGATGCGCTACATGGAAGAAGATGGAGAGGAACTTCATTTTGGCAACAGGATAAGTAGGGGTCACAGTTACAGTGCAATGACATAACGTCTGATATAATCAGATTGCACACCAACATTATAGTACTGCAAAGTAAACTGTGGTTAACGTAAGGCCTCAACCCTGGACTTTCTCACTGTTGAGTGATAAGCTAATTCCATAAACAAAGGCCATCTCTTCAGTAAAATGAATAGAGCACTCAGGCTGATTGGCATTTGTTTACATTCGTAAAAACAATACGCAAGATTTAGCTGTTTCTCTCTGCCGAATGAAAATAGGCCATTGGTATAAGCTCTGACTGACTACAAATTTGGTTGGGTTTCAATCCTGGATTGAGGCATTCGGATGTCTAGTCGCATTGAGAAGCTGTGATACAGTGAAACAATAACTGCGTGTGGATAAGATAGATAGATAGATAGATAGATAGATAGATAGATAGATAGATTCATAATCTCCGAGAAATATTTATCAAATTTCTCGGTATCTATCTAAATTTTGCTTGAATTGATTGATACATAATTGACACTGAGGCGAAATGTCAGTTTAATCTCCTCGCAGATGAAGAAGAGACTTGAAACAAGTTCTACAGAAGGATATTGAGAAGAAAATAGACTGAATATGGGTGCAACGACAAAGCCTTAAATAAAATAGAAATCAAAAGAATATCTTATACATCACACCAGAAAGAGAGAGTTGAAATGACTAGGGCGCATAATGAGATAAGACGGCTTGAAATATATGATACTCACATGACAGATTAAAGACATGTAGGACTGAGAAAAACAACGCATAACACACCTAATGAACTTGTGTGAATAGTTGGCAGAACAGGACTTAATTGAGATAACAAAAAGACAAAATTTATTAACAGGTAGAAAAACAAGGAATCGTAGAGAGCCATGATCATTAACGTGCTAAAGTGACATAGCACATAGACTCATCATAATCATCATACGAAGAAGGAAATGTGTATATCTAATAAATCGAAAAGAGAAAAAATGTCATAGATGCGTTGTTCTTTAATTCACATTAGTGCTTAATTATATTTAGTCTGTAAATTAAACCATGTTTGCGCCGGCAACTATTGAACGGGCATAATCTTTTATTTGTCTGTTTTTTAATGGTCTCAGGCAGATGAAATGGCTCGTACTGAGAAACATTTCTTTTCACATATATAAAAATAATTTCCGTACAAATATTATCGGGAACGAAATACTCAAGGAAATAAAATGTCACAAAAAATAACTTATTTACAGAATACTTAAAAGGTAAAAATTTGACGGAAATAATAAAAAAAAAGTTCTCGTATATTTAGAATATGCTCCAAACATTTAACTTTTTTATCATTTCAAAATATATCTTAACACAGGTAATCTCTGTTTTCGTGCTGGGCTACGAGCATAAAAAATGTATTGAGCATAACAATGTCCACTTTGGTAGTGAGGATATTACGTTGTTTGTAAAATGTATAAGAAAATGTTTTATAAAATATCAGGAAAGAGAAAAAAGATTATGCAAGGGCAAAAAAAAAAAAAAAACGAGAATCAACTTTGATATTAAATTTATGAAAACACACCAGCATACATCCAAAGTTTACATGCAATGAAGAAAATAGAGACTGAAGATAAATACACAAAAATACACATCGGAAAACAAAAACGAAACGGAAACAGAACAGATCATCACGCACAAAAAAATGCAAACATGGAAAACACATAGATCTATGCATACACATACAAACAAAAGACACACACATATACATATTTATATATACTGTTTAAGATATGTTATATTTATAGTGTAAGAGGTCTCAATAATTTTGGAGATACAGTGTAGACGGAGTTATCAACACGGCATGGTGACTGAGAATTTCACAATTCAATGCGATATGCAAACCACGTTAAGACCATGTTGAATTGAGATATATACAGCGTGCACCTCATTTTTTTTTTTGTAGTCTAATAAAATAAATATGTAAAACCTCAGTTGACCGTACGAATTTATATCAATGTGAGCTTCCGGTAACATCTAGCTTCCGGTATTTTCTTACTCAATGGCAGGTGTAACTCCAAGAGTTCTGTTTTGCAGGCCCCGATGACACGTTGATTAAGCATCGTTGCATTATTAATGTCTGCTGCATAAACCATTTGTTTCAGGTGTTTCCACAGATAGAAATCCAAATGACTGAAGTTGTGGTAGATGTCAGCCAAACATTATGTAACTCTTGGAGTTAGCCAATCATTGACGAGGAAAATGTCTGAAGTTTGATCGGGTGTGACAGTGATAAAGATTGTATGCTGTAGATATGACCCACACGTTCACTAGGATGGAAACATTTTGATTTTTCACATGGGGCTATATGAAAGGACAGGTATACATCATCTCATCTTCCAATAGGGAAACTTAAACAGAGAAATCACTAGGGGAACATAAAAAGGGAATTACTGAGTTACTGGAGAATCATACGTATGACATGCTACAGTGTGTTTACCAGTATCTGGACTAGCGGATTGACATCTGTCGTGTCAGGGGTGGTGCGTATGTAAAATCGGTTATAAATTCTACATCCCTTTGAATATCTTGTTCGTATTTTTATAAATATTTTAACGTTCAGCATGAAGCCAATTAAATTTGCTTTACCTGGAACATATACTTACTCAGAAACTATCTGAATTTTTAAATTTATATATATATATATATATATATATATATATATATATATATATATATATATATATACACACATATATACACGACTATTTCGTCAAGCAAATCAGTTCCTAGTCAAAACGACACCCCATGAGATTTGATTATTGATTTTTGAAGGGCCTAATACAGAGACCTGGTGCCACAAGGTCCCTAAACGACCCTACGCATTTTTTAATTCAGTGTTGTATATATATATATATATTTAGTTGTATAAACAGAGTTATATATATATATATATATATATATATATATATATATATATATATATATATATATATATATGTGTGTGTGTGTGTGTGTGTGTGTGTGTGTGTGTGTGTGTGTGTGTGTGTGTGTGTATATATTATGAAATGGCTAAAGTCCGACAATTATTTTAAGACATTTTTATGTTTATAGATACAAATATTTAAGTAAAAGCTCTGTCGGAGGACGAATATTTTCTGTGAAAATTTCCCGACCACATTCAGGCCGGTAAATGTATGTTTAATACTGTTTATTATAAAGAGACCATTTACTTAAATATTTGTATCTATAAAAAGAAAGTTAAACATAAAAATGTCTTAATATATATATATATATATATATATATATATATATATATATATATATATATATATATATATATATATATATAAAATACATACACACACATGTATGTGTCTGTGTGTTTAAGACTAAAAACTTAAGGCAATGCACATTTTGTTTCGTTCTGTTCGGATGTTTCTAGTCCTTTTTCTTTTTCTTTTTCCACTTTTTTCTTCGGGTAACAATTTGTCTTTATATATTAGGTTGGTGCAAAAATAATGTCGGTTTTTGACATTTTTTAACGTCAAAAACCGACATTATTTTTCCACCAATCTAATACTTGCAAGTTGTGCTATACGAGGCTTTGTGCCAACCTACTATTACTATTATCATATATGTTTTTCAATTTTACATAGTGGTCGATCGGTGTAGCATATTCGAGTTGTATTTATAACATTTCACCAGCCTCGTCTGTGCAGACAGAAGGAACAATTTATACGCTCCTTACGCTTGTTGGATAGACTGTGAGCGTCTTTCCTATTTTTCACCGCCTTTTGAATTTTAATTATTTGTAATGAAAACTTATCTCTTTTTTTAATCACGTTCCAATTTTCCCTCCTCATTCGTTATATTGATTGTGTCTTTGATTGTTTTCCAATTTGCCAACGTATACCTTTGAAAAAGTGTTGGTCGAAAGGTACCTAAGGTATAACATGACGTCTGTTTTGTTTAGCTCTGTTTTATTTCTGTAGGTACAAATCTCTCTCTCTCTCTCTCGCTCTCTCGCTCTCTCTCTCCTTCCTTATATATATATATATATATATATATATATATATATATATATATATATATATGGTCTATCAGAAATATTTCAACAAATTTTGGGGACATGTTCCTTACAAGGAAAGTCCTTAAAAAACATATGTCCACAAATCATTTTTTTTTTTTACTAATTAGGTTTAAAGAAAGATTAGATGGCGCTTTGTGGCCATGGAGATTAGGTTACATTTGACATCCGTGTACATTTGTAGCTACTCTGTCTTCAACGTTTAACGTGTGCAGTATGAGTTACCTGAGAAGTGTTCTGTTTAACAATGGCAGGATATTCATATCTTGAAAAGGCAGATATGATTTTTACATACGGGCGCGCGAATGATAGTGGAGTAAGGCGGCACGGTTATATCTGATTGCGTTTCCAGTCCAAAGGCAGCCGAGCTATGCAAAGTCTGCAGCTGTTTAACTTAACGTTGCTGAGACAGGATCCGTGGAACCACAACCTAGGGATCGAGGATGACTGAGATTCGCTCGTACGCCAGACAACGAATAAAATATTATACGGGCTATCACAGACGATCCAGGTATCAGCACTTCTCGAGTGGCCTTAGAGTGTCCAAAATCTCATAGTACCGCATAGAGGGTACTTCAAGAGAAGCACCTGTGCCTATATCATTTTCAACGTGTGCAATGTGTTCCCCCTCTGATCACTCAACACGGGAGAACTATTGGCGATTGGTTATTGCAAAAAATGACGATAAGTTGTTTGTCTCTTTTGTCTGTTTTATGTCTGAGACAACGTTTGGAAGCGATGGAATAACAAATTTGTACAATCAACATTTGTAGACTTCATTTCGAACACACTTTCAGACCTGCTAGAGGGTGTACGCCTCCTAATACGAAGACGCACGGGATTCAACATGAAGGGACTTCAGTATATTTCAGTCACATTATTCCCTATGCATTGGCTGACATCAACCATGACATTAATCATTTGGATTTCTATCTGTGGAACCACTTAAAACAAATGGTTTATGCAGCAGACGTTAATAATGCAGAGATAATTTATCAACGTGTCATCGGGGCCTGCGAAACACATTTCTTGGATTTGCACCTATCACTGAAGAAGAAAATACATACAAAAATATTAGCAAAACCTTGACAATCATATAAATATGACTAACAACTGTAGCATTCCTTTTTTTATAAATATCTACAAAATAACTACCATTCTGTTGAAGTTACAAGTTTATTTTCTCATTACTCACATTCGATCCGAAGATCATTACGTATAAACCTAGATAATTCTTTTATAAGAATTCTTTTAAAATTCTATTCACTGTCATTTAATTTCTTTCTCCTTTTTTCTGAAACTTTTCGTTGACTCATGCTATTGTAAAAATCTGTGTCTCTTTTTATTAAAATCGGTGAATTTTTAATAGAAATATTTGGGCGCACTGCCAAATGCGTGTACGAAAACAACTTCATATTACGCTACTTATAACAGCATCACAATTAAAAAAAAGAAAAAAAGAAACTAAAAATATACACAATAAATAATAAACTTTATTTGCCATACCAAACATTAGTAGTCAATAGAGAAATGGACATATAACCATAAATAAAATAATAAAAAATGATAAAAGCTATTTCAGCTTTCTCGAATTATCATAAGACCCCAGTGACCTATATATAAAGAAAACAATAAGAGGATTAACAAATGGTCTGGTGATCGCAAAAGAAGTAAAACTGACCATTAATATAATTCTTGGTTTTCTATGCTCCGCAAAACACACACACACACACACACACACACTTGTCAATGTGTCTTTGTTCATAGTGTTTTGTCTGTGTATATATTATGTTTTCTGTTTTAGTTTACAGGTGTCAAGTCTTCACGCGCTGGTGGGTGTCATGCTTTTTGTCTCAAGTATCGGTTTTTCAGGCGTCTGTTGGTGGTGTCATACAGATTTTGTTTGGTCATATTAGCAATTCTGACATATGATAATTTGCTTATGAACCGGGCTTCAGTAAGAGAATTCCATCTTTAGACGTACTGATTAGAATAATGATAACTTTAGAATATTCGTTTTTTTATGAGAGAAAAAAAAAACATAAACAAAACCACAATAGTCAATGCTTAAAGACATCGAAAATACGTATTTAGTCTTCTGTACTCACTTTAATTTATAAGGATATCAAATGCACAAAACAATTATTAATTAACGGGAAATTCCCTAACCACATTATACTTGTGATTGAAAAGTAACTCTATTGTATATATGTGTCCCGCCCAGAGTTCTGTAAAATTTTCGCTGAGGTTGGTTAAAAGAGCAAGTCTACTAAACCAAAACAAGATTTGAAAGAACTTGAATGGCCAATACAAGAAGTTATGTCTGCCATACGACAAAAGTTCCTCATGAAATCAGTTGACGCGATTCCTGGGGGGCTTGAGAATATGGTTGTAAAATCTGGAATATGACCTCATGCCAAACGCTTTCCTCTCATATCCATTTCTAGTAAAAATTATATTTAATAAATAAATTGTAAATATTTTAAAACGGGGAGTTACTTTTCAATCACTCTGTACATAAACAAATCAATCTAACCTAATTTTCATTAAAAGCTTGCCGATATCATCGCTTCTCAACTCTGAAACTACGCTGAAAGCACAGTTATTTGCTCCTGTCTTAATGCCAAATCTAATAGGTTAAATAAGGTCAAATTAGCAGTTGACAAAAAATGACCTTCATTCTGTTGTTAACTGGAGCGAAAAATGAATTGTTAAATTTTAACGCCTCCGAAACGAAACTACTTTCATTTAATCCTGTTAAAGAACCATTTTTGCCTTCTATTAACATGCCTGTATAAAGGACTGTATACGTGTTGTTGAATTGGAAACACATGCGTTTGACTTCCTGCTAGAAGGAGGTCCAACTACAAGAATAATGCCGGACTCAAGTTATATCCAACGGAAGATGAAAAGAAAAAAAACAAGTCCGATATATATATATATATATATCCAAGGAGGATGATATCCAGAGAGCACAATGTAGATTTAGAGCAGATATGTTTGAATAAAAACAAACCACTTTAAGCTTCCATGTAATAAGTTATTTCACCACAACCCCTTTAACAGGGCTCTGGATCATCAGACTTTACTTCCAAAGTTTGAAATGAAAAATGAAAAGATATTCACACATTTTTGACGGACCGCATCAAGTATATGTAAAATTAACGAAGTGAGGTGGGAGAGAAGACATGAGTGAGTTAGATGCACCATTTCAATACCGTCCTGAATGCTCGAGTATATTTTCTACGTGATATATATATATATATATATATATATATATATATATATATATATATATATATATATATATCAACAAATATATGTATTAAACAACACAATTTTACAATGGACATAGACAATAACATTTGTGTATCTGTGTGTGTGTGTGTGTGTGTGTGTGAACATTAAGTTCTTTGGTGAATGTTCGTACGTACGTGTATGTGTATATAATGTTCATGGCGTCTTCCACAAATGGGAAGGGCGCGGATCTTATCTTACATTATAGTCGCAGAAGTCGCCCAGTATTTATAGTGTAAGAAGAGCGCCCCTAGTTAACAATTAGGTCATTAAGGAGAAGCTAACTCCGACAACTGTACTGGTGGTAAACTCACGGGAATTGGCTCATTGCGCCTTCTCGGACTAATATTTTCCGGTGATATGAAATGGAAAGATTATATTGAATCTATTACTAGGTCTACTGTTAGGAAAATGTCATGCACAATGTTCTTCTCGCAAGAATCTAGCATGCACGTTTATATGTCTACAATTCGTACATGCACGGAATATTGCAGTTGCAGCTGATTTCATGGATTCACATATACTTGATAAAATCCTAAAAAGAATCAGCAATATTGTCAGTCCGGATCTGCTATCTCGGCTTAGTCATTTTCTTACCGCCGTAGCTCTAGCTGGCCCGTGACTTTAAGAACAGTACTAGACAAAAAAAAAGACATATAGAAAACTGCTTACCCTAGGCGTTTATAAAAGCCATTAGCTGACCACATTATCGGTAGGCCATACTTATAAGAATGTCAATTGATATATTTGATTTTTAATTCTAATTCTTTCATTGGCCTCTCTGCTTAATAGTGTTTTTCATTTCGTCATATTTTACAGACACAGTATCGTCCTGCGTTTACTGTATTGCTTGGAGTAAAATGATTAAAAACATCTTCGCAGGAAACTAAAAGATAACAATGACACAAATAGTAAAAAAGGAACATTAAATTATTCCACAGAAACCAAATTTTAGTCTCAACAAACTAGATAAAATTAAGAAAATGAATACAAAGACATATATCAGAAAAAACATGAAAAAATTAACATATTAAACTCATCACTTGCTACAAAAAATATTATATACGCTTTTACCATCCTTAGCAAGTCCCACTGAAATTACCACATAAAACCCTTTAAAGCCTTCTCTACGTAAACAGAACGACTTTATATTAGGCCTCCAACTAATTACCATTTAAATTTCTTTTACTCCAATAAGCTTCGTCCATTGTTCTTTTTTTTATTATATAATTTATTCTATTTACCTCTATTTAGCACACTTGAGCGAGGTACGAAACCGGTTAGCTAGCCCGTTTTTCATTTTTACTTTTTATTATCATGAGTGGTAATAATAAAACTAATTTTTGTCTTTTCATTGCAGTGATAAAATTTTGTACCACCAAACATATCTATCTATTTATCTATCTATCTATCTATCTATCTATCTATCTATCTATCTCTCTCTCTCTCTCTCTCTATATATATATATATATATATATATATATATATATATATATATATATATATATATATATATATATATATATATATTCTTTTTGTGGACCAGTTTTAATATTTTATATTACTAGAACCAACTTCGATTTATTACATTTACTATATATATATATATATATATATATATATATATATATATATATATATATATATATATATATATATATATATATATATATATATATATATATGTGTGTGTGTGTGTGTGTGTGTGTGTGTGATATGTAGGTAGCGTTATGGTTATCGGCGCTGAAAATGTAAGGGTCGCACTGAGTTCAAATTCTACTAGATCTAATATGCCTACTAATGTAAAAGGTACCAATCTATCTTCGGTTTGTTATTTATTAAATAACAGGACTGTGAAAACGCTCTTGGTTTGGACCGTTGCAAGGTTAAAAGGAAAACGATAAATTCCTAACTGTACCGTGAATCTCGTGAATGTCTTTCCTTGTATTGAAACTTGGTCGGGCTATTCACTGCAACTGATAGATAGATAGATAGATAGATAGATAGATAGATAGAAGGAGAAACAAAGACGGCTTGCCTACGATATTTTACGAATAAAATCATATTAAATATGCTAGATGTAAATATGAACTTAACTTTAAAAGGTTCCTAATGGTCATTCTTAATATGACAAAAAGAATTTACAAAAACAAAAGACCTCAAAGAATGACCAAACTATGTCCAGTTGCAAAATATAAAATATGGGTAAGATAGCAGGACAGGCTGGATCCTCGAACATTGGGTGGCAACCAGTCTAGGAGGACGAGATTTTGGATTCAAACTCGATCGGGCTATCGTAAAAATATATATACACACTTGTAGGCGACGAATTATTTTCCACTCTCCAACCCCTTTCTCACAGACGAGATGTCGCGAGCTAGTTACTGCTCTATCGCTATTCCCATGGTGTGTCTTTAGATGAACTAATCTACTTAGTTCCACCAGTTCTAAACTTTACGGCTAAGATCCACCCTTCTTACAACATTGTAGCGAACCACCCTCATTTCCTTCGTGTCTTCTTGTTGACATGTAAGTTTCACTGAAGCAGATTATTTCAGCAAACCACTGTCTTATGGAACCGACTCCCCTAGGCTGCTTCTCTGATCGCTAGTAATCTTAACTTCTTGAAATTTAGAGTTAACCGTTATCTTCTACATAAGCTATACCTCTTATCCTGTAAGCCACTACATTAACTGAGCTCTCCCTCAAGGCCTTGTACAGCGTGTGCCTCCTGTTATAGATCATACATTTTGTCTTCTGACAATTGATGCTTAGTCCTTTCTTCTTGTTCAGTGGAACTTGTACATAAAATCCATCATGGAAAATGCTAGGAAAAAGATCAGTTACCTGTAAGTCTTCAGCAAGTGTCTCACTCCTCCTGCTATCCTCTATTCTTAGAAGAGCTAGATCAGGATGAAAATGAAGTGCTGTTGCCATATATGAGTGAGAGCTTCGCTGTCTTCATTTTCCATTCTCTATGGGTTCCGAAAGCGTTTCCTCATCCTTGTAGACAACAAATTATTTTCCATTCTGCAACCCATTTCACACTGAAGAAACAACACAAGCCTCTCACTGCTCTATAGTTATTCCCATGGTGAATGCTCAGATGAACTACACTTAGTTCTACTAGTCCTAACATTCATGTCTAAGACCTGCCATGCCATAAACATGGTAACGAGTCACTCTCATTCCATTCAAAGCCCCTGGTGAGATGTAACCTTGTGGAACCAACTTCCAAGAAGATGCTTCCCTGATGACCCCAATCTTAACCTGTTCAAGTTTAGGGTAACCGTTATTTTCCAAATATTTCCGCTTAAGTTGTACCTCTTATTTTGCAACCCTTTACCTCGATTCGCCCCAGCGGCTTGGGACAGCTTGTGAATCCAATTTACCATTTAATAAAAGGAACCCAGAAAGGAACTAACTAATTATCTTTCCGATTATTGCATATTTTCTTGACAAGAATATCATTTTTTCTGGAAGCCTTGAAAAAACAAGTAGGTCATTTTATATCCCAGAACGATGCTAACTTTTAAGAGAATGGTAATAGAACGCTGCTCCAAAGATGACGAAACGTAATGGAACGAAATGGCACATACCTGTTTGAATAAATTTCTATACAAATGTCTAAATGTTGAATGTAAATTGCTTTAAAATGGCTTAAAATTTCTTCTGACGCTACACTTTCATAACATGCTATGAAATTATGAACAAGAATAGAAACCTATATATCACCTGAATATTATTTTTAACTGTTGATTTTTCTTTAAAATCTATAACCTATCGTAGTATACAAAGAAAGTTCATTATTTGTACATAGGACTGTATGAAAAAAAAATGATTAACTATGTTATTACGGGTTACGCAAGGACATGATTCAAATTTATATTATTATTCTAAGTCAATTCTTTACGTCTTATCATATATCTGGCACCACTGAGCGATGTTTCCGTATTGATTATCAAGCTATCATCCTCCCCGAAATTGATTCCTTTACAAAAACAAATTCTTTTGGCCGTCACGATGCCAAAAACCTGCCGGAAAAAATTACTTCGCGCTTGTAACTCCAATAGAGTCAGATGTTAACCGTCTATAAGGTTTTGTTGGGCAAGTATGCAAAACTATTTATATGTAGAAGGGTTTTATGTCAATTTTATGCGCGTGTCTTTTTCTTGGGCAACGAAGTCTTGACATGTATACTTCTTCGATAGCTCTGTTCGTCTTTCTTGCAATACAGAATCGCAAATCTTAGCGTCGCCACGTTTACTCTTGGGATATACGGAAAGAGATTCCTTGCGGCAAAACTGTACCGTTTAAAACGTCACGGCTAGAATTTTTACTATTTCTGCCTTTGTCTTATTATGCATATATATGTGCGCGCAATGGGAAAACACTAGAGTGGAAAATAAGGATGGACGTGGCCACATACTGCACGCCGCCTTTTATTACGGGAATTCTGCCTGGTAATTTTAATAAAAGCGACAACATATATATGAAGGAATCTTCGATTTGATAAACATCTAAAACAAATAAAGAAACAAAGAATGTCCATAAATAGAGACACATAGGAGCTATACAAAATATTGCGGAGTCTTTACATTTTTCTTTTTATGTGCCATGTCCTTTCAGGATTTAGGCGATAACGGCTCTCCACCTTCCTCTATCCCTTGCAACTCTTAGCAAGCGCATTCTATCTGCTTCCTCCCCAAGACCATGTACTGTCATCCACCTGCTCAATTTGTCAGGTATGTCACGCGCTGCTTTCCATTGTCTCTCTTTTCCTTGTCTCACTTTTCCTCTATTTGACCCGTGAGTATCAGATTCTCCAAGCTCTTCTTCCTCTTTATGTGTCCCATAAACTTCAGCTGCCTCTTTCTGATGTTAAGTCTAAGTCTTCTCCTAGTTTGTGGTTTTGTAAGATTTCATCGTTGATCACATGCTCGGTCCATGAATAATCTTTACATACCAATCTGATAAAGATTTGAGTAATTAATCTTGACAAGACGAGGGCGAAATATCGATGAATAAGGTAGAAGTTAGATGTTAGATTAATAATTAGTTTACTCTTCGGAAATCCCGAGATATTTGAGTTGCACAAGATGTTACATATTTGATGGGCCCTAAGCATTACAATGTTGCGTCTTACTTTGAATTTCGTTGATAACAACTAGACATACAAATTTTAAAAAATATCAGGGAAAATTCAAGAGATAAAAGATAAAAGTACTGAGATATCATATTGGTCCTCGTATATGGCAGAGAATACAGAACAAACATATCACCGATGAAGAAGTGACTTGAGGCACAAGAAATTTATAACTACAAAAACATGCTGAGAATGCTTTGGACTAAACGTGTGCCCAACGGCGAATTTTTAGAGAGACTAGAAACCAAATGGTCACATAAATAGCATTCGAGAGAAACAATAGAAATTTCTATGACACATAATGAGAAAAGCAGTCTTAGAAATCACATATTGGTGGCAAGAGCGATTAGAAAATTCAAACTTTACTTAGAGTCAAAAAGGACAAAAAATGATCGAAACGTTGCATAAGAAGAAGACATTTATAAAATCGTTTCGAAGTAACGTTGCTAGAAGATTTCTCGTAGGTCTATAGTGTGATCTGTACATAACGCCGAATTCAGCGTACATGGAATTATAAGCTGAAGCTTTCTAGATGCTTCTTTGTTAAGAGAAAACCCAGACCATTTATTATATTGTAATATCAATGATAAGAAAAACGTGGATATAATGTCTTCGTAGCTTTATTTCCTTTACGATCCGACTTAACGTAGACGTTTTTTTGGTTGTTGTTTTTTTATTCTTCCTAAGATCCTTTTCGTGATCACTTCTTGACCAATTACAATGTGAATAAGACAGAATATATCACAACATCTGATCAATTCGAGTTGAAATCACTAAATAATCCATCCATCCAAAGTGTTCAGGATTTCAAATATTTTGGATCTCATATAATAGGTGCCAAAAAAGGACTTGCATTATCTACTCGTTTTGAAAGACGATTGGATGGAACATATGTAAATCTACTTCGAAAAATCCAGTACATCAGTTGGAGATACCATGTAAAGCTTAACACAATTTACGGGGAACTGAGGCCAATCTCTCTTAAGCTAAAACAAAAAACAATTATAGTTTGCCAGTCACTGCCACCGAGCGGACAGGGAAATCGTCTCATCCTTCTGGAAGTTTCTTCTCAGGGAAATTGACTTTCACAGACACCATTGCTCGAGACTCAGGCATAAAGATTGGGGATCTGTGGGTAGTAATGCTGAACCGAACAGTGTGAAAGGGATTGTCAATGAAGTTCCTACCAAACATAGGGAGGCCGAAGGATGATGAGGATGATGATGATGATGATGATGATGATGATGATGATGATGATGATTCAAATCAAGAGTTTACCATTATAGTTCCTGCATAATCTGTTAAACTTCACTTCTTGCCCTTTCCTCCACTTATGCAACACCACACAGTTACATTCTACTTTGCGTGTCTCCTGAGTCATGTATTAGCTTGGCATTAGTATATAAATATATAAAATCACCCCTGTTCTGAAAATTGTCCACTTTTCCTGAAACATCTTTCCACTTTGAAGTTTGATTATGATTCATAAATTAGTTAATATTCGGTATTCTTACTTCAAATCATTTAGTTTTAGATCATCGGCTTTTGTAAGTCCTGGGTATGAAGACAAACTACATCCGGCAGCAAGGATCTGATTCCAAGATTGGAGATTTTCAGGAGCGTGGAATCATCTCTTAACTGTGAGATAGAAGCACCTGTTAAGGTTCTAGTTATTAGTAAATACTGAACCTCAAACGAAAACAAAATAATATGAAAGTATATAAATATATTTATATAATAAAAAATACTAGCAACACATTTTGTATAACAAAATATCCAGCAATACATTTTATAACATAATTACCAACAATATATTTTATAGTAAAATATATTTTAAAGTAACAGGCCCAATAATGCATTTTCTCTGTAATTAAATGCGTACAATTCGTTCAGAATATTTAGTTTGCGGTATTAGATAAAATATAGAGGTTAATATGCCGCTAAACAAAATCAATCAACAAATATGAAAAAGAAAAATCTTTCATGACATTAATCTATATAATATCTAACAATTTCTTAAAGGAATCAAACTAAATTCTAAAATATAACTTCAACAAAACTACAATAAAAAGCACACATATCACCGACTGTAGTAATTATGTACACACAGACATGTATATACAAGAAACTAAATATCATCTACCATGTATTCAACTGTGAAAGCAGAATAACATATCATATTTTTATTACTTCAAATCTCCCACGAAAATTAAAATTCGTCATTAAATGACCCATAAGGAGTTGATATGCCGTTAAACAAACAAA
>OZ010584.1:99269122-99276622 GCA_963932145.1 Acanthosepion lycidas | reverse complement strand
AATTGCATTATTTGATTCTCCTAGGGTGATTTGGTCAAGGTTTAACTGCACTACTTCCTCAAGACACTTGATGTGGGCCTACATGTTGAGTTTAAGGACCCGTGGGAAGATAAATGAAGGCCATCACTAGTAATAACTCCCAAACACAATGATGCTGACTGGATATATCATCCAACTCTTTCCGAATCCTCTGCTCTGTCCTCAGATTGACAACCAAATGCTATGAAATATTCGCATTGCAACTTCCGGTGCGAATTTCAATCAGTATAGCATGCTGTTTACAAATTTCTGACGGAGTGAATTGCGTCATGGCGCTTTTTTCCTCATCGATGGTGCCAAGCTTACTCTACTATAGTGTACAGTCGACAAAATAAAATAAAGAAAATAAAAAAAATAACGTACATGCTGGAAATTAAAAATGTTAAATGACGACAATTTACCCATCACACCTAGTACAGCGTTCCTGTGTAGAAGTTCTTTTTACGGAACCAATATTTTTTTCAGTTGGGGCATAATCTGATCTCACACGGATTTTTCTAACCACGAACAATCATATTAACAGCCATCGGTCTTTCTGACAAGTGAAAAGTATTGCCTATTACACTATCTAATGGATTGCTTATTTCAGTTCCAACTCAACGTTATTTTTTCTCTTTTAACTAGTAAATGTACAATACAACCACTATTATGTGAATGCTACTCTTGCATACAGATGAAATACTAATTTGCATTGTTCTAAAATTAAATGCATCTTTAAATCATCTAACCCTGATCTAATGTGGAATTGTCGTATTATCCATTTGAAGAATTTTATTAAGTCTTAATTTTGCCGTCGATTTTGTAGTTGTTGAGAGGTAGCTGACTGCAATTTGCCTTAGCAATAGCAAACTATTCGACGACGGCCTAGGGTTTGACAAAGAGTCATGTCCCTTGACAACCCACGTGACGGCGATGTGTTATTCACTTCAAATTTTAGGCATGTAAAGGTTGTTAGTTTTATATAAGCGTTTCATTCTACTCGATAAATGACAATTAAGATAGCTAATCATCTTTATCTTCCATTTTATTTATATCAAAAATTTCCTTCTCTGGTAACAACAGCCTTCACCAGATTTTAGGGTGTCCATCTCACATGCTGACATAGACACACACAGAGACGCACACACAGGTGCTGCGTGTGTACTGAGAGTTACTTATATATAATTTGAAAATGTATCATGCTGGACTAGCTAAGCACTATCTATATTAGGATATGGCTGTTTTGAAAAAGATATTTTTTTAATTAATTACATTTCTCATGGCATTAAATGTAGCAACTAAAATAACCAGTATTACAATATGAATATAAAATATACTATGAATTATTCATTTTATTTTAGTGTAGACGGTTAGCAACAATTAATTATAAATTATTTATATGATGGAAGGGAGCTAACTTAAGATAATTTAATATAAAATTAGTAACAATAAAAATATAATAAATAAATATAAATGTAAGTAGCAGTAAAAATATAATAATAAATCAATATATATATATATATATATATATATATATATATATATATATATATATATATATATATATATATAGAGAGAGAGAGAGAGAGAGAGAGAGAGGGAGGTGGGTAAATGAGATAACTACATATTAGCATTCCGGATACGCGTGTGCTGGTGATCATACGCTGGTAAGCAAATAAATAATTACCAAATTCAGACTAAGACACATAATAGTATTTAATGTGATTACATAGAGCTAATAAACACACATATATATATATATATATATATATATATATATATATATATATATATATATATATATATATATATATATATATTAGACAGATCTAAGAATTATATACGTAGGTATACGTATATTTATTAATATACATATATATATATATATATATATATATGTTAGAGCTACGCAATACATATGTAAGTATATGTGCATTTATTAATATATATATATATATATATATATATATATATATATATATGTACATAGATAGATATATGTGTGTGCATATATACATACATACATATATATATATATATATATATATATATATTAAATATGGATATTTACAGATACATGTAACCATACATATTGAATTGGACATAGATTTATATTAATTTTAAACTGATTTGTGTTTGCGTAAATGTTTGTAAAGATAACCCCATCTATTTATGTTTATATACAATATACGTATATATTTTGATATGGATATTAACACATACTCACAGACACGCTTACACATATACATACATACACACACACAAAGACACACACATATATATATATATATATATATATATATATATATATATATATATATATATATATATATATAAACAGTATTACTCGCTTGAAGAACCTCGGATGAATCAAATTGCAGACCACTGAGGGCAAATTGGCACACGAGGAAAAAATTGGAAGTAAACAAAGAAAGAACTAAAAACATCAGAGCAAAGGCGAAACAAATCGTCAAGTGTCTTAATTCCTTAATCCAAAGAAAAAAAATCGAGCAAGTATAAATACAAAACGAAACTGTAGAGTGTTCAATAGGCTAAGTAGACCGGTAAATTAGCATAAATCCTAATGAGTTAGACAAACCGACCTAGGTTTCACTTAAACAGATGTTCAAGTTAAACAGGCTACAAAAGGAAATGCCGGAACAATATTTATTGATAAAACCATTAAAAACATAAAACCACGTGACAAAAAAAATGAGATAGAAAAACCCAAAACACTATTCTAATAAGCAGGCTCTCCTATACCCACACTTATTAAGTATCTCGGATCTTTTATTTAATAAATTCTTACGTTTCTTATAGGTTACGATTGCTAATTTTTCTTCCATACATAACAAGACTTGTCACCTGCCTTATATTTATAGCATTTTTTAAAACTTTTCCCATTTCAAAATCGGGTCACTAATATCTTGTTGCTTTATATCCCGTATATATATGTAAGCGGACAATCTGTTACTATGTCTATAAGTTTCCTGATTAAATCTACTTAGATGATTATAATAACTTTTTTTAAAGCTACCTTGTGTAGATCCTATATAAACTTTAGGGTTCTTGTCAGTGTCATTCGGTTTATTTCTATGTATCTTGCTTTGTAAAGCACACCCTTCCTGCTAGCACCAACCCTCAAGTGGACAGGAGTCCTTATTTCTACAATTACACTTAGAGGGGTTGGGATGTGGTTTGTCTTTGATTTTTTCCTGTTGTACTTACTAATTAGTCATATCAGGTATGCAAATATAACTTAATTTAACGTTGTTTTTATTGAAAATTTTATACAATGCATTACTCGGGGGAAATTCTTTTTTAATCATTTAAAAAACATTTTTCCTATTTTAGTTTTAACTGCTAGATTGTATGGGGGGGTGTTAAACCATAATATCTTCCTGGCTCTATTTTTGTGTTTGCCTTTCATTTTATGGGGATTATGCGTATCAACATATATTAATTTGCTTTTGTGTCCACTATTTTTTAAGGCTTTTTCATAATCCTAAACATGATTAATTCCGTTAGGTATATGTTTCAAAACATGTCTAGGGTGGTTAGAACCTACACCAATATTACGCGGTTGTTGGTTACATTTCTTAAATGGGGAAATTGTCCAATCACGCAGATAGAGGGTAACGTCTAGGTAGTCAGTGACTTTTTAATTTTTTTGTATACCTAGTTTTAATCCGAATTTTTTTGAATATCTAGGATAATTTTTTTATATATCACGTCGCTTTGGGCGGTTAAATTTATCTACTATGATTAATCCATCCTCCCTGTAGAGACCTTAGTTACTAGGATTAATAAACTCATTTAAACTATTTAATAGGAGGCACCCTACTAGCTCGGCTCCGTCATATGCTGCCATGGGAGTGTCAAAATTACCGCTGCCTCTTCTATAAATCCATAATACGTCGTTATGGCATAATAGTGATTTGCGGCAAAGCTTAATGGGGTTGACTTCATCATCATATATTGAAATGTACTCCTTCGCCAACTTTAAAGCCACATCCACTTTTTTCCATAATAGTTGGGTAAAATTAATTTATATCATATTTCACAAAAGAACATTCCCTATTTTCATCATAACCGTTAAACCATTCTATACAATCACGAGTGGAGCGCCATTGGTTAATGTTTAAAACTTTTCTTAATGTTTCACATATATTTTGTAATATTAATTTGTCAATTTTACCCATTTGTATTTTAACCGACATTCGTTGTTAATATGGAAGCCATTTTTTACGGTCTAAGTGTTATAAAAATAATTTTTGATATTAATTTTATCTATTCTGTTATCTAGATTAAATTTACTGCTTAGTATACTACCCTCCTTGATAAGTTCTATTTCTTGGTTAGCGGGGACCTTCTTATAGTGTCTGATCACTTCCTTGTGCAGCATATTATTGTATTTTCTAGGGCATATCTTATATAAAAAGTTAGATTTATCAGCTTTAACAAAAACTTTTGTTTAATATTTTTAATATCCTTCAAGTCCCTATTGATTTTTTGTCGTATGGTGTTTTTGGAATTTTTTATATTTTATCATTTAAACTAATCCGATCAAATCGGACTCGAAGCTGTCCAATTCCTTAATATTGGATGTTTGGGCATAGGTTTTAAATCTATAAGTTTTTGTAATGTTTTGGTTATTATTCTAGTAATTATTAAAGAAGAAGTGAGCTTCTAATCTCATATTAGAGATGAAGGATTCTATTTTCTTCAGTAATACTAATTCGTAAAAAAGCCTATCGGGCAAAGGGATGTTTTTAAAAGAATAATCAACGTCTACTTCTTCCATTAAGGTTGACTTATAGAAGTGCTGAATAGGACGACCTAGAGCTAAAATTATATTAACAGCATTACTTGTTTGAAAAACCTGGGATGACTCAACTTATCGAGACATGATAGCAAATTGGTACCCGAGGAAAAAAAGTTAAATAAAAAAAGAAAGAACTAAAAACATCAGAACAAGGAGAAACAAATCGTCAAGTGCCTGAAGTCCCTAATCCAAAGAAAAAATAAGCAGTGTTAAGGAAGCAGAAAAATAAGAGAACAGGGATTAATAAGGCAGAAGGTAAAGAGTGAAAAGCCTTTAAATTTTTGATGATCAAACATGACTGGTAAGTAAGAAGCCGGAAGAGATCACCACAAGCAAAAAGTTTAAAATAATCATTCTCCCAACGCTACGCCAAGATGCTGAATTCTATCAAGTTGGGGAAGGTTTGATTGAGCAGTTCAAGCACAGTTTTACCAGCAATATCGCAGATTTCATGAAATCTGACCATTTCTAATAGGCATCAGATACTTCCTCGAGTAAGAGAATGAGAGAACAATTTTCCAGCACCTTTAGCAAAGGACTAAATATATATTGTTGCGTTACGTGATGTCTCTGCTTTCCCACACTACTAACTATAATTGTATTAACGGAAAGGATAACAATTACTTGATTATTCGTTTTTATTAGAAAAGAGGAGGGAATGTGGATTTTAAGAGACAGTGGCAGGAATAACTTCACGGTAATGCATGACGAACGTTGGGTTAGCATCACTCCGCGTGTCTCAGTCGGTCTCTCCACGCTTCAGAATTCTTGCGGCCATCAGTTGAATTCTCGCTGATTTGAACTTATAACCAAAAATAAAACAAAGGCAATTGGTCATTGTCAAAACCTCGCGTCTACGAGTAACTCCGGTCAAACGCTGACCATTTTGTTCTTGGCATTCGCATTCTTTAACAATGTGTCCCGTTTTATGTCTGGAGTGATTTTGAGATTTTACAGAGATTGCAAACTTTGAAACGAAGGTTTTAACAGTGATGATGGAATGATATGAACTTGATTTTCAACATATTGAAAGTTACCAGCAAGAGATTTCCATATTGAGCTGTTAGAGCAACGTCGGTGGTGAGATTAACTGTCCAAGCTGTGAATCGTGGAATTTTAGACAAAGGGGAATCATAATCATTTCCTTTGTATTACATTGACAAGAAGGAAATTCCATTTGGACAGATTCATTCCAAGAGTCTCTACTATATGTATCAGACACCCAAGACTATAGTAACCATACGAACTCTAATATTTTCATTACATCAAGTCTCGAGTCAACAGTTATCTATCGTATGTAATCTCATAATTTAAACATACTTACCTTTTCTAGGTTCATACAACAAACCCATTTAGTATGCCTGTAAACAGAGCGTTTTTGTCGTGTTGTATTGAGCAGTAAAAAATGTTTGATGCTGAACTCCACGAAGACAGCTCTTTGTGATTGCTTGATCTCACACTGTCCGCTGACCTGCGATGGCACAATTACATTGAATCAATAACTTAATCTACCGCAAGGAAAGTTAGTTCTCTCTATCAGGCCAGAAAGCTTCTCACACCCGAGTTCAGTCACGTTCCTGTGTCTAGTTCCCAAACTGCATGAACTTAAACCTGCCACTAGGTCGGCATCACGTTCCCAAACTTTCACTCTCGAAACGGTTAAATGTAGCCGTCTCCTCTACTCAAATGTCTTCATGTCTCGCAATTCCAGTGTCGAAATCCCTGCTCTTACTTGCTTCCCTGATAGGTATAATCTCCAAATATTCAAATGCAATGTCAATCGACATCTCCAGATACTTTTATATATTTCACGTCATCGTTTCCTCTTTCACTCTTCTTGCTCCCACATTCTGTAACACCTCGCGTGACTGTGGCGCTCCTGCCTTGCTTGGAGTGAATTCATTAGAATACACAAGCCTGACGATTGCGTCTAGCCTGAAACAGGCCTGACGATTGCGTCTAGCATGAAACAGCCTTTCGCTTCTAAGTGTTAACTTCAATGTTCACTTTATATATATATATATATATATATATATATATATATATATATATATATATGAAAGTCTCAAACACTAATATTCCATGTGTATAATTTATTACACTGGAATCGTAATCATGATGAATTGGATCGTGATTGCGATTCCAATGAAATAAATTATAACTATTGAATATTAATGTTTGAGCCTTTTCTATTATATTCTTACTCTGTCCTGGACATTGAGTTTCTACCTGGATTCTATCCTCTTGGATATATATATATATATATATATATATATATATATATATATATATATATTGACCACTAATATGTTTTTTTTTGTTTCAATATTATTATGTTGTGAGAACTTCTTAGCGTATTGAAAGCATATTTCATGATGAAAAAAATCCTGAAGCCAATACTATGTAGGTTGTGTCACGGATGTTCTAAGCTCTCATGCACTGTCAGAAATAAAATCTCTGTTAGTTTTAATTATTCGTATTTATATCAATATCATTGTGATGATTTAGCACCAACTTGAAATCCGATCGATATTCAAGTAAACTGTGTAGTTCGATTTAACATTTTTAACAGGTTTTGATGATATCGTTTTTCAATTCTTGGAACAAATCTCAACATCTACTAAGATATTTTTGCACTCTTACATTGAAAGTCTGTA
>OZ010584.1:99159122-99266622 GCA_963932145.1 Acanthosepion lycidas | reverse complement strand
TTAAAAAAATTATGTCTGCTTATTTTCATCATAATCCTTTCATATTTACCTATATTTTTCCGTATATTATAATCAAATGAGGCAAAAAAAGCACTGTAAAAGTGAAAATCCCTTTTATTTCCGAAGTACTTTCCATCTCTTTCTGCGATCATCATCGAGATGCTTGTCAGGCAAAATCTATGTGTAGCTATCCATACTGATTTAATTTTCCTTTGCGTATAAATGCAACGACTGGCAGTTATGCTTTAGCGATCATTACCACGTAAAATTTTATCCATTATGAAATTTCTTTTATATTGGAATGTCATGGTCGAGCGCACATTAAAACATGAAAACTGTTCTTTTTATAGCCATCTGAGAAAATTATTACAGTCCACCCTTTAATTAAAACGTAAAAACAAATGTAGGAAAAATATTCATTAAAGTCATACACAAATCCTTCCCTCCATCAGATCGATTCACAAGATATTCAACAGAAACACAGTAAATATCATCTACAGTTTCGCCTCAAGCATGATAGAAATAATAAAAAAGCACAACATAAAAATAACCAGCAAAACACTCGCGCAAATTAAATCGACATTTAGCTGCAGAGAAAATAAAACGAATGTCCTTTGAACGACAGCTGCTTATAAATCAATGCAATGTACCAAGCCACTGTAAAATCAATAGATCACAAATATAAATATGCATATGAGTAAGTAAAGATGCCTAAAAATGAAGATACGACGCACACAAAACTTCCTTTACAAATAGTACATAGAGGAAGTGCACAATTCCTTGTAAACATATATGGGAAATTAAAAAAGAAAAAACGAAATAACAAAATGCAGTAAAAATATCACGAAAAATATGGTAAAACATTAACCTAAAACAATAAATCCCCCAAAAGTAAACAAAGATAAAATAGCTGCTCTAACCACCTTCTCAAAACTATAACAATTAGTAAATTAACGGTTAGAACATTAAATTACTAAATAAACTACCAGAAACTGAAAACTAAAAACGAATACCTTGTAAAATGCAAGCATAACAGATGCAAATGTATATACTACAAAAAACGGAGATAATACAACATAATTTAGACAAAAGTAAATATGATAAACTAAACAAATAAAATAAACAACACTAGAAAAAATAAATATAGAATTAAAATGAAACAAACAAAAATATAGGTAAATAGACAATTTAAGTAAACAAATTAACAAACTACGAATCAACACAACTAAATATAATAATGATAATAATAATAATAATAATTAGAAACATATAATAAATTAATCAATAATAAATGATGAGTGAAGAGTTAACAACACTATAGAATAGTTAAAAGAAACAAATACAGATCTACATTTATTTCTACTCTAACAGAATAAATTGATATTTAACCGTTACCGTTCAACCAATACGTGTTAGGATAACACAATAATCCTTCTATGCAACAGGAAAAAATTCAACATTAAATATTGCATTTAAACATGGAACAGATTGTCACCGTTAGTTGTTGACCTGAGTGATCACATATGCACACACGTACACACGCGCACGCAAACACCCGCCCCCTCCACACACACACATATATATATATATATATATATATATATATATATATATATATATATATATTATGAAGAGATAATCATACATTAAATCAATTAGCCATATTAATGAAATTAATGGCGAAATCTCTTCGCTAACAAACTTAATATAAGCATTAAACTAATAACAATCCAATATAACAATATTATATTATATTATATTATATTATATTATATTATAGTATAGTATAGTATATTAATGTCTATACTACACTGGGGTAAAAAACCCAGATAGTACTATTTGCAAATAAAAATATATAAAAAACAAATTGGTATATGGGGCGAAATGGATAACAAAATGACAAAAAATATCCGAGTAAGTTGACAAAAATCGACTAGTATCATAATGAAAAGCCAAAAGGAGAAAAGCAATCGAGAAAAATAAGAACAAAATGTAAATTGCTCGATACAATAAGTAGAGCAGAGTATTAAAAATTCCTAGTGAACCAGAAACTAACTACATATATATATATATATATATATATATATATATATATATATATATATATATATATATATATATATATATGATGCGATGAGAACGAAAGTAATGTATAAATTCCAACGTTCATAGCATTAATCCAAAAGAGGGCTTGATACCGATAGTAGAGAGATAAAATGTTTTACATCCATACTTATTCTACACGCTATACTCTCCAGGAATATTTCAAAATTTGATTACATAGGGTTATATTAGTATCCCTTACTTTTTTAGAGGAAATCCACAAAACACTTTCATTTATTACAGAATTAGTATTGATAACCCTAACATAAATATATGCAATTCAGCTCTAGACTTTTTATAGTAAACTAGAAATAACATTCCAACTTACTACTAACCCCTATTTCCACTTTTCTTCCTCTACCTCTCACTCTTAGGGCATTTGTGAGATGATGTGCCTAAACTTTTGACCGGTGCAAGAAAAAATCTCCACAGATCAGTCAACATTTAACACCTCATCCATTCTTCAGCAAACTGCTGTCAACAAGCACTATTGTTTCACCCCGTCACTGTTTTTGCTTTATGTGTATTTTTTCTGTTCAAACAAATGTAAAAAGGAAGTGACGTTTCACATACGGCTTTCCTACAAGCAGGATTCTTCGGAACCATTTTGGATTCTCACCTGTCGAAGTGCAGATGAAATGCACTGAAACGAAGTTAGATCTTTGTAGAGAGTAAAATGGTTTTGCCTATATGATAAAATTATAATAAATAAAATTATATATATATATATATATATATATATATATATATATATATATATATATATATATATACAGTGAGTTCTGCTTGATTATGCAAAGTAATGTTTTAATCTAACGTGTCAATAAATTCTGTTTTTTTCAGACTTTGTGCTTCTTGCAGATTAAATTATATTTTCAGACAAGAGAATGTGATGAATGAAAAAAAAGTTGTATAGTAACAGGGTTCTTTTTCTCAAAGTATGTAAAAAGGCACAGTTTCAAGTGTTCGATCTGATTAATCAATCACCATATAAATCCTTAATATGGGTAAGAAAAAGGGTCTTACTGAAAACGATCATGCTGAAATTACTCGCATGCTTGGAAGTGGTCTGTCAACGCTAGAAATTTCAAAAAAGTTACATAGAGACCACCGTACAATCAAAGCATTCGTCTTAGGCAGTAAATCATGCAGAAAGACACCTAAACGATCGCATTTGCGAAAGTTAACTGCCAGAGATCTTCGTAAAATTAAATATGAAATCTCGAAGAAACCGCATGAAACTAGTAAAAAAACAATTGAATGCGCTGGAGTGCCCAAAGTTGGTAAAACTACCCGTTGTGAGGTCCCCAAGACCCTTGCCAAAGTGAAGAGTCCCATCAAGAGGCACGCATTGAGCAAAGCAAACAAGATGAAAAGAGTTGAATGGGCACACAGTTACATAAAGACCAATTTTAGCAATGTGATTTTTACCGACGAGTGCCGTGTTACCCTTGATGGGCCTGATCAGTGGTCATCTGGATGGGTGTTAAATGGTCGACCGGCAGGAGTACGCATTCGTCGACAACAGGGTGGCGGAGGAGTGATGTTTTGGGCTGGGATCCGCGGAAATGAACTAATAGGCTCACAGAAAGTAGCCAAAGGGCTTAAGCTAAATTCAAATGCATATTGTAGGCTTTTGGAAGATGCCTTTCCCTGGCTTGATGAACAACCAATTCAGAAAAGAAGATCGTTGATATTTCAGCAGGATAATGCTGCAGCGCATAGATCAAGAAGTACCACCAATTGGCTATCAGACCATGGGTTCAAAGGGCAAAATTTAATGGTATGGCCTCTAAACAGCCCTGATTTAAATCCAATAGAAAATTTGGTTTTTATAGTCAAGCAGTGGATTAATGCTAAAAACAAGCAATTCACCAGCTTAGAAGTCCTGTGGAAAGCAATTGTAAGTGCTTGCCGATCAATCAAACCTTCTGAAATTGAAACATTGACGTCAGCAGTGGACAGACGCCTCATAACGGTTTTGAAGTATGTAGGATGTCATGTTTGTTCGTAGCCGCATTAACAGACTTGTTTTGTTTTGTCTTGTTTAACATGCTGTACATATGTATTATGTAATGTAGGACTTAGAACACACGATGTATTGTCATATGCGCCACAATTCAATTAATAAAATTTAGTATAAAACAGAAACTATAGATTTTTATGAAATAAGCTACTGGACAAAAGTTAAGGAACGATCTTGTTAATACTTGATTGTGAAAAAAATATCAACAAAATTTAATATTTGGTAAACATCCCCTTATTTTCAATGGCTTCTCTGCATTGTCGACCACATGATCTAATTAATTTCTTGCAAAAATCAGCAGTAATTCCCTACCATTCATCTTTCAATAACTCCCATAGGTGATCCTGGTTTTGCCGGTTTCTTTTCTGAGCCCTTTCTCCAATTATCTTCTAAGAATTTTCTATTGGATTCAGGTCGGTGCTCTGGGCTGACCACTTCATTAGGGCGATTCCTTCTTATTCAAATAAAGATATAATCTTCTGAGCATTGCTGCAAGGTACATTGTCCTGCATGAAAATAGGAGATTCATAAAGATTATGGTGTAATCTTGGTACGACCTGCCGCTGAAGAAGCCTTTTGTAAATCTCAGCATTGATATTGCCATGTACGCGGATGATAGGGCCAACTCCTGCAAATTAAATCATTCCACACACCATCACACTGGCGCCACCAAACTTAACGGTTTTCTTGACACATAGAGAAGACAGTCTTTCACTAGTTCTACGGCGTACGTAAGTTTTTCCCTCAGAACTAAATATAGTAAACTTGGACTCTTCACTGAAATGAACTGTATCCTATTGTGCGTCAGTCCAAACAACATGTTCTCTCGCATACTCCAGGCGTGCCCTTTGGTTTCCATTTGAAATGAGAGGCTTCGAAACTGGAATACCGGCATGCAATCCTGCATTTTTTTAAACTGCGAGCAACCGTTTTCCTTGAGATCTTATTATCTGTCTCTTCATTAAATTTACGTGCAATTGATGTTGCAGTTTCAAAACAGTTTTTTGTAGATATTCTAACAATTCTTCGATCTCTTTGCGATGTTTTTGGAGGTCTGCCGGTTTTTGGTTTTGCATCTAAGGTTTTATCTGTTTTATACCTGCTAATTACACCATGAACGACACTTTTAGACCTATGAACAATATCAGACATTTCTGAAATTGACTTTTGTCTTGATAGTTAGCGATAATGAGTTTTTTCTTTAAAAGAGAGCGTTTTGCGTGTAGAATTTGCCATATTGCTTAAAAATAAAGTCCTAATGATAAATGAACTTTTACTTATTGTTGAAAAGCTCCATCAAATTGTTTAACAAAGTAAATTAAAAGTTTATGCAAATTATTAACATCGTTCCTTAACTTTTGTCCAGTAGCTTATTTCCTTTGTTCCATTTAATCTTTATTTTAAAAAAAAAACTATTATGTAAATTTTTGTAACTTTGTATAATATTTATGCATTACACCCTAATCTTTATTCGGTAAAAATTTCATTGCTAATCATGCATTTCTTTTTCTACGGCTTTTCAACCATTTGCAGGTTATTTACAACCAGTAAATATTTTTAGATCGTACGAAATTTTATATAATTATGTTTTGGCAATACGTTTGAGGTAGAGGAGACTTCATAACTTTCTCAAGATTATTTGCGCGTAAGTGAATATAATAGAACTATTTGAACTCTGTTCCCCGATTAGCAATCCTGAGCATTTATCGATTTTACCACTTGCACATCCAAGCTTGCAGCAACTGGCATTCTTAAGTGCTCACTCAGGCATTGCTTATCCAGGGTTTCAACGTGATCCGGCCGTAAAGAGGAATAAAAGAACATAAATTAAGAAGGGGGGAGTTAATGTTTGATAGTGCATTTAAATTTGCAAAAGAGTTTTACTTTTAAAAGTTAAATTACATTTTAATTTGGAAAGTCTTTTTTTTTTGTCTGTAAAGGAAAGCTGCATATTATTTAATTAATTTCATATTTCATAAAAATCTATAGTTTCTGTTCATATCATTACTTTAACTGTGTAAGCCTTTGTCGTTCTCAGAGTTACCAATTTATAATGTTTCCAGCTCTGTTTTATCTGCTTTTATTCTTTTTTATTAGGTACTTTCATTCACGGCAAGGACAGTTAGTTCCCTGTGGCGCGCCAAACATTTTTTTCTCGCCTGAGTCCATTCTTTTCAATCTACAAATAAACCATTCGCCTTCGCATGGAATACTGCTGCCATATATGGTCTGTTACCCAGCTGTTCGCCCGACAAGATCAAGAGATGGATATGCAATGTGGTTGGCATCTGGCATCTCGTCTTCAGTCGCTCTCTCACAGACGTGCCGTCGCTTCTCTCTGTCTCTTTTACAAATACTTTCACGGTAACTGCTCCGATGAGCTACGTACGCTAGATCCCATACTTCATGAATTTAAGTGTGCTACTATGTTGGCATGACAGTCTCACGCTTTCACTGTTGAAACTGTTAAATGTTGCTGTCTCTTCCACTCCAATAGCTTCAAGTCTCGCACTTCCCGTCTGTGGAATTCCCTTCCTATTACTTGTTTCCCTGATAGCTATAATATCCAAATTTTCAAATGTAGTGTCAATCGATATCTCCAGATGCCCTAAACTATCCCGCTGCCTTCTATTCATCATTTCTCACATCACACCTCTTTACCCTCGCTCCCACTCTGTAACACCCTGCGTACTTGGGGTGAAATGCTTAAAAAAAAAGTTGCAGACAATTATTTAATCTTCGTTTCTTTCTCCATGATGAAAGTTGGTTTCTCTTTTCTTTTTTTATGCGAAAAAAACAACAACAAAACACTGCGTTTCCCAACGTCATGAAAAATGATTTGCTGAAAAATAAGTTTCTCTTATTCTTAAAGCGAGAGACATGTGTTTGGGGTTAAACGTAATCTCATTTTATTCTAATCATCTCTGCCATCCATGTAAGAGATTATCAATTGCCATTACACCATTATAGCCTTGCTCAGGTGGTGACAGAGACAGAGACAAATACCTTGAATGAAAATCGTGTATCGCAGGTCTAATTAAATTAAAAAAGGTCTGGTTGTTCAGTGCTGCAAAGGACATAGGAAACACGGAAATAGCATTGAAGACTTTGTTAATCATTCACAAGTTTAATGTATTATATCGAAAGAAACAATGACAAATTCAGTACTTTATGAACTACAAAATATCAAAATGAAAGTAATCTGTTACTTCGAGATTGTTACTAATGTCTTCGACAATATATATATATATATATATATATATATATATATATATATATATATATATATATATATATGTTTGTGTGTGTGTGTGTGTGTGTGATTAAATAGAGTTTTAACGTATGGTATATGTATGAGTTAAAATGCTCAATATCAGAGATATAGCCTACACACACACACATATATATATATATATATATATATATATGGTAGACTTTCTTATCGTGAGCGATAAATGAGGTTCAGCATTGGATGATGACTTTTGTTTTAGACATGCATGCAAGCAGGGGCTATTGTGGAGAAAATCAGGTAAGAGAAAGACATATTTCATTTGGGCTTTCGTAATTGTGATACTAGCGTAGCTTTACAGCGGCCGATAATTAATATTGACAGATGAAAATCGTTAAAGGAGGATTTTGATAGCACGTCTGCTTCAGAGCTTGATAAAGCTGATAACAGTCCTTCAGTCTACTGTCTTCAAAACCGTTTAACATAATGAATCATATCTTACGCCATTCCTTTCGGTTTGATGATTGGGATTCTCAGGTTTTCAGATCAAATTTGAGACGTTTCAATTTGTCTTTCAATTCTTCCTCGTAGTGTAAGAGTGGACGTCTAACGGAACGTTTGGAGTTTGCTAGTTGTCAATACAGCACCTTCTTTGGAAGCCTATGCTCATTCATTGTCACAACATGACCAGCCCACCAAAGTTGTATCTTTTTTAGAATGGTTTCAATGCCTGTGATGTTGGTATACTGCTTCAGTATTGCACTATTCCTGACCCTCTCATTCCCATTGATATCACATATGGCGCGAAGACAACGCATGTGAAAAGCGTCAAGGTGATTTATGAGATTGCGGTACAGGGTCCAAGTTTCAGCACCATAGAGAAGGGTTAAGAGAACAACTGATCTGTATATGTCGATCTTTACTCTGACAGACACGTCTTTGATATATATATATATATATATATATATATATATATATATATATATATATATATATATATATATATATATATATCAAAGTGCAGAAGAACGAACAGTAATATCTCAGTGTTCAAAACATTAATTTAAAATCAGTGCTCAATACAAAAAGTAAAAATTTTCATTTATTTCTTTTGCTGTTTTACATTAGAATCCAAGTTTCGATCCAAGCTCATATTTATTTTATAACTACCTTTCTATATGCAATAGTATTAATTCATTTTTCCAACTTACATTAATGGAAATTGAAAGTCAATAGTAATTTTTAATCTTAACTTGCTTTTTATATCTATATAGTCTCACCACCTATTTGTTCCTAAAATATTAAAAATTATATTACTCAAATTATTTTTTCTCCCTGACAACAATTTATCCCAAAATAATACGAAGTTTAAAAAAGATATCTGATATTCTAATCCATACATTAACTGTCTCTGACCACAAATTATTTTCACTTGGAACATCGACCTAACCAACCTAGGAGACCGTTTAAGTTCAAATTTTACATTCTAAAGGAATTCTATGTCCAGATTTATCTCTTCTTAGCGCTTATCATCTCCTCCTCTTCCCATAGCCTCATTTTTTCTTTTTCTTTTTCTTTTTTTCTTTCCCCTTTTTTATTTTCCTTTGCTCATTTTTCTTTTGCCTTTCTTTTTTTTTTCGCCCGCAATTACTAATGTCGTAGATTCCTTTCCATCTCCACATGTAAACTCTAGAAAACATTTTATGAACATTACCAAAGGACGAAAGTAGGTGATATTTGCTTCGATAACTGTATTTCTGAATAAAAGTTTTTATTAACATCATAATTCCCCACCTGATGAGACGTTTAAAAAAGGTTTTCCTTTTTGACGTTGAAACAAAAATGTACAATTTTGTAGTGGATATATGCATGTTCTAATGTAACACTGCATAATATATATATATATATATATATATATATATATATATATATATATATTTCATTAAATAATATAGATGAGTGTTGTCTATTTATTTTATGTAAATTCTTTTCATATCGTCTGATAATCTTAATAACATTATCATTAAACGAAGAAAGAAAATCACAATATTGATACATATATTTTAATCCAATCTAAGCTTTCGGCTTACATAAGCCATTATCAAAAGTTGACAATTACATTACAATATATTAAGCGAAACACGGTCAAGGCAGTGATGATAGTCTGTTTCTGTTTACATGGAAGATTTCCAAGCAACGATAAATTCGTGCATATAAGACGCTGGATGCGAAAATCGAACCGCAACTCATGACGTCACACATGATCACGCGAAAGTGAATTTGACAAATATTAAGTATGGGAAGCCGGTGGCATAAACTAACTGCTTCTGTTACCAATTATAGGCATTTAAGGATATTTGTAGAGATTACATAGTTTATTTTGTTTAGGTTAGGTTTCAACGGTTTTATGAATATAGCTTCACGAATTTTTAGTTTTTGTTTATTGTTTTTATGTTTAAGTATAATTGTGTTTTCGACGAGGATTTTACAGAATTGTGTGTGAGGCCAGGCATATTGTTTTAAGTGCCTAAAAATGTTAGTGTTATCATTCAAATGTAGTGTTAAACGTCAGGAAAGCGAGATTATAGCGTGAGCAATATAAACATTATTTAATTCTTTGGAGATACAATCTCCCAAAGGGCATTTGAATTTGTAAACTATATTGTTTTTTAGCAAATCGCTAACCGAGAGAGAAGAATCATTGCTAATAATAATAATGATAATTATATATATATATATATATATATGTGTGTGTGTGTGTGTGTGTGTATTATATTGGCTATCGTCTCACAAAGTGAGTATGACTATCACTGATATGTCCAGCCCTTTAGTTAAATCCCCACAACCACTACAACACTGCATTCATTGGTTGTATGAACAACAGTGGCTCATAAAGCCGCCACCGATTTGGATTTCTTGTCACATATGTGGTATATCAAAACATCTCCGGGTGATGGAAGTTAACTTTGATCATTATCACTTCAAATGTGCCTCTTCATATGCCTTGTCAGGCTCAATGTAGACTTACACACCCGAGTGGATGTCGGGCATTCGAAGCATGACATTATGAAATCGTCATATACAATAGACTGTTGATGTTGTTGCGGTTTCTTGTGACTGAACAGATCCGCCCTGGACAGACATATCTCACTGCATTGGGCACATGCCCAGGATATATACATACATACATACATACATACATACATACATACATACATACATACAAACAAGCTTAATTAAAATAACCGACAAGGTGTATCTGCTTCATTTTTGGAATGAGTGTGTTGTGATCCAAATTATGAATAAACTGTCCGGATTTTCTTGTTGTTCCATTTTTATTTTACAAGTACTTTGGACCATCTCAGTCCTTTTCAAGAAACAAGACTGTGTCTGTATGGTAGGTAGAATTCCTTTGTCTATATCCCGGTCTTCTTTGTAAATCTGAAAGTCTAACATAGTTTACGATGACGTCATGTCTATCGATTATTTTTCTACGCGGCCTCTCTCCCAATAAGTATTACACATGCAGTCAATAGGCACTTGGGCAGTTTATCCACATAGATAGATAGATAGATAGATATATATATAGATAGATAGATAGATAGATAGATAGATAGATATAAAAAGTCAAAATTAGCTCAACTGACAAGTGTTGACAAATCTAGAAATTATATAGATGCCTACATAGAGATTTTATTAATCATTAGAGACCGAATTAAATATAAAAATTGAGATGTATAGATTCATTCAGATTGATTGAAGAAGCCAGAACTATATTCGACTTTATTCAGCTCGATGACCAGTGTCTCTATAACAAACATCACTTCTACAAAGACTAAGCTTTTTTTAGCCTCTGTTTCTTCTGATGTAACATTTTAGCCTCGTCTCCAATTCTTTTTTCTTTCTGATCTCCGTCTGAGCTTCAGTCATTTATTCATTGAACTGAGATATACAGAAACAAAGTTCAGGGAAAGTCAGACGGTTTAATCCACTCTTATACGACCATTTTGTGTTCTTTACTTTCTTTGTGTGTGTGTGTATACAAACATACATACATATATATATATATATATATATATATATATATATATATATATATATATATATATATATATATATATATATACGCGCACAGAGCGTGTTTTGTGTGTTTTAGTGTGCATCTCTAAGATAGAAATTAATTCTTGGGTTGTGCTTCCTGTATTTGGGATCTCGCTTTCTTTCGTCCGTGGAAACCAGGAAAAAATGAAAAAGCAGAAAATAAAAACAAGTGAAGAACATATAATAAAATAGAGAGAGAATGAAAAGAAAGAGATAGAGAGAGAATGAAAAGAGAGAGATAGAGAGGAGATGAAATCGGAAGTACAGTCGAGGAGAGGGAGTAAATATCGAACATAAAAAAAAGTGACCCGAGCCAAGAAGTAACTCCAGAAATAAAATGGACGAAATTGATTCCCGTCCTTTTCTTGATCTTCGATCAGCCTCTATAGATACGGATGTAACTTGTTTTGAACTTATTTTTTTTTAAGTATCGGTAATATTTTCTTGTACTATTCACTAGTTCTTCCGATCCCAGACTAGTTCGATACTTTATGGTAATATTCTGTTTTCTGTTCTCAGTCGTTTAACTCGACAAAGATTCGATACGAGACTTAATAATTGTAACCTGTCAAGGTTGCACAGGTCAAAAGTTTTTAGCCAATGACAATTATATATTGAATTATTTGACCAATATTAATAGATCATAATAAATACAGCCTAGTCTATTATATTAAAATGACAGACACAGTGGATCGAACACGGTAACTCTGAGAGTCAATTAAGGAAATTAAACAGATTTTAATTTCTTAAAGCAATAAAATCGGATATAATTAAGAGATACAAATAATTAAGATTGCAAAGTATAAAACGTTTTGTTCTTGAAAATATCCTGTGGATATTACAATGACGTATATTGGCGATCTGGTTGCTTCGGTTGATTTTGTTTAGCGGCATATCACACTTTATGGTTTATCTGATGCAAAAATCGAAATATTTCCTTCCAATTTTTTGGCTTCAACTTCAACTACTAATATTTCATACATAATTTTATGCTTTCAGGGCAAACATACGTTTTTTTTAGATATACAGTGTTCCCTCGTTTATCGTGGTAGACCGGCCGCGATAACTGAATTTCCGTGAAATAGGGATGCCATATTTGCAGTATTTATTTAACATGTATTTGGACTTTTAAAACCCTCTCTGTACTATTAACAACCCACCCATTACAGTACTCTATTAATAACAAGGACAACTATTAAGCAATAACACTTTAGATTAAAAAATAAAATAAAGCTTGTTACTGTATTCAACATGAAAGAAGTTGAAATAGAATTTGAATGATGATGGTGATGAATTTGCTGCACAGTAGAAATGATGATGATGATGGTGAAGCTGATGATGACTTTTACTGTGCAGCCGATAATTGTATTTTACGTCTCTTCGGACGGCGGTACCCTTTCTATTGCTATTTTATGATTGTTTTGTTGTCCCTAGACCAGGAAATAATATTTATTATTAATATTTTAATAACAAATTTTAGGTGTTTAAAAATTGCCATTTTTCTAAAATTTTCCGGAAACTCCGCGATATATTTTCCATATATACATATTTTAAAAATCCACGAAGTCATGAATCCACGATAGTAGAACCGTGAATTAGCGTGGGATCACTGTATTTTATAAATAAATTTTAGATATAGTTTGTAAATAAAATGCATTTTTGTTAATATAAAAAGAAACTGTATTATTGTTAATTTTACTGCAAGATATTTTTTAACACTTTAGTGTTTTATTGATTGTCGTTTTCCTATAAACGTATATTACTCATTTTATTATAAAATGTATTGTTGGTAATTCTACTGTGCAATATAGTGTTAGTAATATTATTTTTTAATAAAATATGTATTGGTAGTAATTTCACTACAAACATTTATTTTTGCTAATTTTTTTATAATTAAGAACAATATAATTTATTTTTTTATATGTATTACTGGTATTTTTACTATGAAAATGTCATTTTGATTTTGTATGGAGGTTCACTATTTGCCCATAGCTAGGACCCTATCAGGTGCTACCACCCCGCATCATGGTGAACCTGAGAACAACATCAGTCAAGAGGTGGTTCCACCCTCCTCAAACCTCCTATCTCCCAATCAGAGGCCTTACTGCTGAATGTAGTTTATCCTTATACCCAGAACTCGGAGCTGCTGGTTTAAAATTTGATAAAGAAATCTCAAACAAATTTAGGCAATGTCACGCATTATGATCTCATCTAGACCTATGATGAATTGAATTGAAAATGATGGCCTGCTTATCTTAAAAATTAAAAATGTAAATAATAGAGTGAAGCTTACAGTGATAGGTGCACACACCATGTTGAGAAGAGAATTACTCAACTTGTTACGCAGTCAGTTTGAAAGGGCTGATTAGATAATTTGAATGTGTGCATCTATATCCATGTCGGCAATCGTAGAATACGTTATAACAGATTATGACTATGCATCATCCTTTCGGGGGGAAATGTTCTCTGCGTTGTGCAGATCGCATTTCATCTACCATTCTAAAAGTCCGTGAAACTATTTGAATTAAGTCGAAAAAACCTACCTTATGCAAAACAGAAAAAAATGGTTATTGGAACTGAATAGGATTTGTTTATAGAAATAGACAAGTATCACTATATTATTGATACGCGTATATTTTCTTTTTATGTCTCCTTTTAATCGGTTTACACACTAAGTTTATTTTCCCCAATGATCTCTGACTAGCGAGGAACAATAAGCGGCTATCGCATACCGCTATCTCTCTTTTTTCTTATTCCCATTTACGAACTACTCTAGTTGAAGTTGTCCCTTTTTTGTCTCTATCAATTATATCCGTCTTAATAAAAAGTTGTTCCTATAATAACATTTTCAATTATAACTTCTATCTGCATTATCAGAGTGAAGATTTTACATTATACGCATTTGAACATTCACCTGCCCCCATGCTGATTCCACCACTCCATTTCGGTTGGTGCGTTCTACGACCTTCTTTTAGTGTCTATCATGGAATATTGAACTAAATACCTTATTTAAACTACACAGTTCACACTCCAGTCTACATTTGTACGGAAATTTCCTGCTAGGAAAAGTTACAATGTCGGGCTAAACAATTTTTTCTCGCTAGAATCTGTCTTGCACATTTATACGTCTACAATTCATTTAAATATAGCTAGCAATATCCAGTCGTGTGCTTCTACTAGCTATCTAGAGATTCTTAACAGAACCCAAGGGAAAGAATCCCCAAAGCTATCGGTCCTAACCTGACATCTAGGTTTTAGTTATTTTTTTTACAGCCGTAATATCAGATGATCTGTGCATTTTCTATAAATTTTTTCATGGTAATTCTTCTGATGAGCTTCCTTCCTTCATATCTCGACTTCACGATTTTAATCACAGCACCAAATAGACAGCTACATATCATAATCTAACTGTTGAAATTGTTAGCTGCAACTATATGTTCTATTTTAATTGTTACTTCTCTCGGATTCTTCCTTTCTTGACAACTAGTAACTTCAAACATTTAAACGCAATTTACAATTCGAATAAATATTTTCGAATAAATATTTTCGAATAATTGTTTTCGAATTATTACAGGGTGTACCAGAATAAATGCAACCCAAGAATGTCAACGCCATTTATTTTATGGGTACAAACTATATACAAACCATATTTTTTGGAAAACTAAAGAAATTAGCAAATCTACTGCTACAAACAACATGGCAAAGAGCTCTACAACATGGCAAAGAGCTCTACTGGCAAAGAGCTCTACTGGCAAAGAGCTTATCGTCATTTATAGAATATGAACCGAATGTGCTCTATTTTGCTGAAGACATACTTGAATTCTACGGGCGAAAGTGTCGATGAATTTGATGCCCATTTCTTTTGGTATAGCTCTGATTTCTTCAGTGATTGCTGCCTTTAGCCCTCAGATAGTGTAGTGGTTGTTCCAGTAGACTCCAGTCTTCAGATACGCACACAGTTAAAATCTCAGCGGTTGAGGTTGGAGGAATGCGGCTGATGAGTCGATTGGCAAACTTTTGGTCCAGCTACTCCAGGGAGATATTTGCTGTACGAGTGGTGGCCCCAGCTTGCTGGCAGCAATAGTTCGCCCTCTGAACCCTGGTTGCAACTCTGCCACGGATCATGGCAGGATTTGGTGTGACCATGGCCCTGGCTCCTTCTACGGACACATTTCTTCAGCCTACTCGGACAGCTGTTAGGTTTTGAGGAGACATTACATTAGTTTTTTCTGCCAATTTTGACTGCTGGACATTTTTTCTCGTGTTGTTGATTGACCCTGTAGCCTCAGACTTCTTCATTCATTGGTAAATATCAGTTTTGCTAGGGTTTTTATTCTTGACATATTTTCTGCAGAATTTCGCAATGCCACGTTTATAGGAATTTCCCTACAATTTTCTCAGCACACAGAACATTTTCTGTTTTTCTGTAAAAGGCACTGTAGTTGGTGTTCTGATTTTGGTATCTTCTCCGATTTTAAGTCTGAAATATAAAAGCAAAATATTAAAAATCAGCAAAATTACATACGTTTATTTGGGTTACATTTATACTGGGACACCTTTTATTTTCTCGATACGCCTGTCAAAGGTATTAAGAACACTACTTGACTTATTTTTAGATTTCAAATAGACACTTGCTTAATATCAAGGAAAAACATTAGCGGTATTCAAACACTACAATGTAGTAACGATGATGGGGTTTAGAGAAATAAGAGAATAAGAGAGAGAGAGAGAGAGAGAGAGAGAGATTGAATTTTTACAAGCGCGTAGAGGATCCAGCCATTTTATCTATTATGTTTGCTACAATATAACAAATGAGAGGTCTTTTGGATAGTCAAGTCACTCGGCTGACGGTCTAGTCTGTGTCTTTCACTATATTTTTAGTAAATTATTAGGAATACTGACAAATAATTATTAGGTTATTGTAATTACCCCATTTTGTTATTGATGATGATGGTAATGATGATGATAATGATAATGATTGCGACGACAATGGGGATCTTTGACGCGGTTCTATTATTTTTTTGAACTCACTTCTGCAGAATATGCCTAAAACCTGCTCTTACCTACACGGAGAAATCGATATCAACAAAAAGTGGCATTTAAGGCGAAGAGGCGGTTAGCCCTCGTAACTTCTGCAACATCAAAGAACACTTGCAAAGCGAATCGGCAGCTGCTCCCGGAATCCTTTAAAATGAAAAAAGGTTTCTTCATGGCGCAGACAAAATGGCGCCAGTAACATCCTTAACATGTTTCAGAATTAAGAAAAAATATTAACTGCAACTACTTCGTTTAAGAATTTAAGCGCCTTTATAGTAATGTATGAAAGAATGCTATCTTCATTTGAAGAAGAGGGTGACGTCAAGATATATTTCACCGTTGTAAAAAGATGGGAAAAGAAATGAGGATTTATTGAAGTATTTGGATGGATTTATTTGAATTAAACACAGACACCGACAACGCTCATGTATACACACATACACACACACACACACGCATGCACACTCGTTATGCATATATATATATATATATATATATATATATATATATATATATATATATATATATATATAAGGGTGTTCCATTAAGACGGATAAAAGTCAGCAGTTAATAAATCAGTGTTATTCGTGAAAACTTATTTATTTCTATACTGGATCATCTTATTTAAGTCATGGCAATTATGTGTGAAAAATAATAACATCCAAATGTCTGCCAAATCTGAAAGAAAAATAATAAGATCTTTAGGCGTTTAACATTAATTCCCATTTAAAATCGGTCTAAGTTACTAAAGAACCCTTTATATGTATACATACATACATATATATATATATATATATATATATATATATATATATATATATATATATATATATATATGTATGTATGTATGTATGTATGTATGTATGTATGTATGTATACATGATTTGGGATAGAATATGGATAGAATATTGATCAGATTCCGAAAGAAATAAGGATTTATAAAGTTAACATGTTTCTCAAATGTTTAAACTTCAACAACAGAAAATGAAATATAGAGATGTAATAAAATTCTGGTATCTTTTTATTTTATTTCATTTTTTTTTTGTGTGTGTGTGTGTGTGTTGTTTGTATTTCATTGCTTAAGCTGAGATCACGTTTATTTCGATTCTCAAGCAGCGTTCGTCTGTATAATTTCTGTGTTTTTGTGTAGGATAATTCTAGTTGGTCTATGCGGGAAGTGGTTGTTAATGTGTGTGAGCGCCTGAGGGACTATTGGCAGGGTGAAAGATTTAGGTTTTACCTGTTGTAGTTGTAGGTAACAGATCCTAAATTCTTTAATTATCGACTTTATGAAAGTTGGTGATAAAATAAAGTCTGTTTGGCGTGTATTTATTGATGGGAAACTATTTATTAAGATTCCTTATATGTATTTTCCAATGTAATGAATTATGTACTTTTCTAATTAGGATGGCATTTATTAAATCGAAGAAAAATTTAGAAAATTACACTCTTTATTTCGAAGATAAGTATATTTAAAAAAGAGTATAATTTATTACGTAGAAACTATTCAGAAGGGATCATGATAAATCCATAATAAAACTCTTTAATATATCACTAAATTTTATAAAATCCATACTTAAACAATCTCTGATACTTACAACCACAACCGGTGCAACTTAAATTATGCCATGTTTCACGGTATACTTTATTATACTTAAGTGTCAGAAAACAAGTTACTGACTTTACGTTATTGTTGATGATGGATGATAGAGCATCTTAAGCATAATGATTTAGAAGAAAAATCTTGCCAAAATACTGGGTCACCAGTGAAAATGTTAACTTTCAGCTTTATTCTTCAGTTTTAAATAAATCCTTTTTTCCATAAAGTGATCTTTATTATTACAAAAAAGTACAAAACTTCAAAGTATGTAGTTATTAGTGCCTGTCGCTGCTTTTGGCTATAAAATTTCCCTCAATTCGATGAGTCTTTGAATGGAACAAAGTTGGGATTTTTTTTCCATTCTTCTTGGTATTAATCCCAAAATACTTTTCATTGTTTTGTGAACATTAATAATTAAGTTTAACTCAAGACTTCAGTGTTAAATAAAACAGCGTTTATTTACAAACGCAAATAAATACTTAACAGGAACAAAGATATAAAAGTCAACCAAAGATAATTAACAATTCATGAATACCTTTTAGTAGCGCGGCTTGGCTTAACATCCAATAAATACTAAATCAAAACCCAAATCCTCGGCACAATAATTCACACTAATTCGACTGGATAGTTTCACTCAATAATCACTGCATTCAGTAGCCTGACACCGGGTAAAACATATTCATAAGTCCAGAGTGTCACGCTCGAACTTTGGTGTCGGTACTTACTCATTTCCTTCCTATATGATACATTGGGGCATTAATTTCTTCAATTTCCACCGGGATTATACAATTATATTGATATTCGGACTTTGTGACAGACATTATTCCAAAATTTGAACACCTTCATACAATAGAAACCTTTGTTTCGCATGCGATGTATGGCAAAGAGAATCATCATGCTGAAATACGCCAGCTATACGTTTTTGAACGTCCTGGGTATGACGATAAACTACATCCGCGTCCTGGGTATGACGGTAAACTACATCCGCGTTCTGGGTACGGCGATATACTACATCCAACAGCAAGGCCTCAGATAATGTTTTCGGGAAAATAATGTTACGAGCTATGCGTTTTTAAAACAATAATGTTGCCAGATATACGTTTTTGAAACCATAATGTTGCCAGCTATATGTTTTTAACTTTTAAAGTCACTCCAAATCATTTTCGGCATAACGTGACCACTAAGTTTGAGATGCCGTTAAACAAAACAATTATTCAATCAATCAAGAACATGAAGAAATTATTTGCAAAAACTGAACGAAAAATTATATTGGATTTTCTAAAAAGAATTGGTCTCTTATCAAAGATGTAGACTGATGTGTAAACAACATATCCTACCTTTTACCATTTTGCAAATAAAATCTCCTTATCTAATGGAAATTCTTGACTAAAACAAAAATACCTAGAATTATTTTGCAGTGTACAAGCAAATAAGCTCTAGCTTGCTAAAAATGTTCCATACAAAATAGGCATTTAAAATTCATATATTTGGCATATATATATAAACTGGATTTGGCCTTAAATAACCCACAATGGTTGATATGCCATGAAACCCAAACAAACAAACTATTCTTGACCGAGAAGAAAACTATCAAAACAAACTTTGTTTTGAATCACGTGGTCAACTTCGTCTGTTCTGATATGAGATTTTTCTTCTCGGTCAAGCCATACAGGTGGCACTAAAGACTTGGGTACGTATAGCCATTTGTTTCTTTGAGGGCGCCGTCTCCGAGCACATCGATGTATTCGATATATATATACATATATATATATATATATATATATATATATATATATATATATATATATATATATTAAAGTGAATAGTGAAGTCAACACTTAGAGTCAACAGACTGTTTCATGCTAGACGCAATCGTCTGATGATTGCGTCTAGCATGAAACAGACTATCGCCTCTAAGTTTTTATTTCAATGTTCACTTTTATATAGTACAACTTAAGACTATATATATATATATATATATATATATATATATATATATATATATATATATATATATATATATATATCAGGTTATCCCATAAGTTCTGTCCGAATTTTGAATAAAGAAAACAAGTGACAAATGTTACATTTATTTACAGATTCAATCAAGAATGTATTTCCCCTGATTATCTATGGTTTCCTTCCATCTATTAACAAGCTTACTAACTCCATTGCTGAAAAATTATTTTGGCTTTAATTCGAAGAACTAAATGTCAATTTTAACCTCTTCCTGTGTTACAAAAGCTGTTTCTTCAAAATGATTCTGTAAGCTACGAAACAAATGGTATTCTGAAGGAGCAAGATCGGGAGAATAAGGTGGATGAGGAATTTTCTCCCAACCAAGTTCTTTGATCTTTTGTGACGTGATTCTTGCTGTGTGGGGTCGCGCATTGTCCTCATGAAACATCACCCCTTTTCGATTCACTCTAGCAGGTCTTTTTTCCCCAAAGCTTGGTTCAAACGCTCTAATTGTTGACAGTATATTTGAGCATTCATTTTTACATTAGGTGGTAAGAATTCAAAGTGGATTATTCTTTGGCGATCTCACCAGATTGAAAGAAGAACGCTTTGCCCATGAAGATCCCTTCTCGTCCGTGGCTGGGGTCCTTCCATATTACCAAGCTACTGTCTACGACGCTTAACAGTTCGATAAAAGATCCATTTTTTGTCGCCAGTCACAAGTCTATCCCAAAAAGGTGAAACAAGTTGGAGAGAAGAGCAGATGTCAACTCGGGATTTGTTTTCAGACAATTCATGAGGCACCCATTTTCCAAGTTTAGGAACTTTTACATGTTGTTGAAGATGACGATGAACAGTTGTACGGTTTGAACTGAGAACCACTGCCAATTCCTCAACTGATAAAACAGGATTTTCTTCAAGGGCTGCTTCAAGAAGCTTTTCATCAAACTCAACTGGATGTCCGGTTCGATCTTCATTTTCAAGGAAGAAATCTCCACTGCTGAATTTTGCAAACCATCTTCTGCAATTTCTTTCATTCACACATTCCTCTCCATAAACTGAGTGAATGTTTCTAGCCGCTTCGGCTGCTGAGTTTCCTTTCTTGAACTCATAAAGCATTATTTGCTTCAAATGATTCTTGGGTACTTTCATGTTAGCAGGGTTTTAATCAAACAAAATTTATTTTATTTGTTCTCTGAAATAAAATTTGATCAGTTTAAATGCATCTAAACATAAAAATAATGTTCAGCTCCATTAGACACTATAAAATACTCTTTAAATTTCGTTTATTTTAACAAAAAGTTAAAATTCGGACAGAACTTATGGGATGACCTGATATATATATATATATATTGGCAACATGTTAATATTGAGACATATATTAATGAAGACTACGGAAATTTTTCGTTTAATATTAGGTTGGTGCAAAAATAAAGTCGGATCTTCACGTTAAAAATACGTCAAAAAACGACATTATTTTTGCACCAACTTAATACTTTCGATTTTTTTCTTGCTTTCTCGCATGTTTCTTCATATTTGGTTCTAACTTGTTCAAAAAAAGACCCCAGATTTTTTTTTCCGTCAACCGTCATCATAGCTGTATGTTTTTGGATTGAAGTGGGTTGCTTTTATTTTTATAGGTAATATTTTGGAGAATTACAGGCCGTGTTGTTAGATTAGCGATTTCGGAGGAGCTTGGTATTTATTTTTTGGAGGATTTTGGGATATTTATTTAAGTTTTTTGTGTTAATATTAAATCCTATTTTATTTATATTGCGTTTTTGGTTATTTAATTGTGATGGCTTCGAGAATTTGTCAGGGTTTTTTGCAATTATTTATGATTTTGGTATTGTTGATTAGGATTTTTCTTATTTCGAAAGATTCATTTCTTCTTGTTGGTGACGAGACCTTCATCGGAAAGACAGACTCTGCAATATTAATCACATATAAAGTGACGTATCCTCAGATCAATGAATTCTCCTTTTCCTTTCTCAATTTTGATCTTTAAAAATGTAAATACAATATCAATCCTCATCTAATGTCTTCTTAATTCCTCTTCTTTTATTGTTATCGCGCGCTAGTAATGTTTTTCTTGTCCTTATATTCTTTCGCACTCAGTAACCCCTTGCATCTTCGTGGCTTTATTGCTTTGCTTAGGATGAATGTATCTATGAATCCATTCCTAATTGCCATCTAATTGGTAATACCCTTACTCCAGCCAGTATATAAGTCTTGATGAGCACACATGAAAATATATCAGAAAAAAAATCACATGAGCTAAGTTTAAAATATATATATAAACCAAAATTATCTGCAGTTCACAAGCATTTTCTCCTTCTCGTTATCTTAACAAAGATGAAAGAATATAGTTCACTTTTCTCACCTAAAATCACACAAAGAATCCTATATTCTGTAAATAGAGCAGCTGCCTCTTCTACTTGTCATGTTTATTGTCTTCCGATGTTCTTGTTTTCCGGAATTGTTCCATCGCTTAAACCGTCATGGGTATGCAGGAGAAACCGGTATTATAAAAGACATTTTTCAATGTACTGATTCCACTATATGATTTTGGACAATTTTCAAGTTAATTCAGTCATATGTCTGAATGAAATTCTTCTACAAGTATATATTGGTATCATGAATATGTCATTTTGAACATATGGACAGAAAAGATGGTTATCAGAATATACATAGCCATGAAAAGAGAATCGAATTTGCAGATAGCATATTCAAGAAAAATGACTTATTCATATTAAACTTATTGATGTTAGATATATGTATTTTTAAATTTCCTATTCTACCTTAGAAAAAGTGTGTTTAAACATTATATTCTACCTTACGAAGATTAACGGATATATTACGTTGAAACACTTGTTCAGTCCGCTTGGGAATATCAGGAGCAGTGAGCTTGGATGTGGGAATGGTATAATGGATAACGGGTGGCAATTGGAAATTGGAGAGACGAGTTCAAGTTCCATAGGGATCGTTATATTCATTTACGCGCAAATATGAAAGTTATGAATCCACCTTTTCTATTTTCAGTTATAGTATAAATAGTAGGTTTTGTATCTGTAAATCATTATCTTATAATCTTAACAAGAAAGTCTTAAAATTCCAAAATATTTTCTGCCTATAAATAATTTCCAAAATGTTTGTAAGCCATAAACATCAAATCATTCTACCTGACGAAAATCTTGCTTATTAACGGCCTGAATTGTTAAAATGTTAAAATTGAAAGTAGCCTAAATTAAGATGAAATAAAGGTTAAAAGTTAATGAGAATTGATAATCCTTAATCGAAGTAAAAAAGAAAACAAAAGTTAGGTTATTACAGGTAATCTATCACCAGTCTGGTGATTAGTAATCCCGTTCAATAAGTAATTCTCACGAAACTAATTTCAGGTTTCCCAGGTCGCCTCATGAGCCTGTTACTACAGTCAGTTGGCGCTATTTTTTAAATAATGTTCACTCAATACAAGATCCAAGAGCCACTCAATGTAGAGGGTCAATGAGTGGGTTTGTATAGCGCAAAAAAGGACAAACGTTAGATGAAGTAGACTTTAGAAGTAACTATAAACAAGGGAAAACATACATATTTCTGTTCGATAGACTGGAGAGGAGTGTGAATCGAACGACAGGAAAACCTATCCACGCCTGTTAAATTCTCCATCGACTTTTTTTTAATATTAACAAACAATCGTAAGGTATTCCTACTTATCTTTTTTTACGTGCTTATGATAAACCACTGATGCTTAATACCAGTCATGGCTCCAATGAGAACAAGAAAATACTTGTTGGAAGGGCAAAGACTATATATTGACCATAACAGAGAATGGAAAATTTCTAAAAGGAAAACGACGGTTTCTTCTTTTTTTTTTCCATTTATTAACCAACATGGTCTAATTTACAGGGTGAGATAAAGTGATTCGCTGTTGGGTTAAGTGTATATTAACGGAGTCATCAAATAGATAACGAGATCCCTTATCCCGCAATCTTGAGCCACCAACCCACGTGATTGGAAAATTAGTAATTTTCAACCTGTATAACTTGGACCGATTTTAAATGTGAGTTAAGTTTAATTGTCTAATGATATTTTTTCTTTTTCTTTCAGATTTATCAACTTACGTCTTTGGCAATTTGAACCATGGAAAGATTAACAACCAAACAACGTGTTAAAGTTATCGAAGCCTATTACGTAAATGGACGTCCGATAACTTTAACACATTTTTTGATTGCCAAAGACTTAATTTGTTAACTCTGAAAGAAAAAATAATTAGACGCTTAAACTTAATTCCTATTTAAACCCGTCCAAGTTATTGGAACTCCCTATATATATATATTAATATAATAAAGCATAAACTTTTTCATCTGTCTATCGATATATCAAAATGTTTCTTTGTTTCAATGTTCGGTGTATTTTGTTCGAATCAGAGAAGTCTTCTATGAAGATATCAGCTGGGAGATCTAAAAATTCTAGCAATAATTCTCGACCTTCAGTTGAATTTGAATGATGTTATTGCGATGTCATATCTGTGAAAAAGGCGCCATCATGCTTAACGCCATTTCTTTATCATTTCATTTGAACGCGGTCTGCCGGAGAACAAAATTAGAAGAAACTTCTGTTTTGAAAAAATGATAATTGACGCAGCAAGCTATGGCACCATTGCGGAGACAGTCGACAGAAAATATTGCAGATTGTTTTTATTTTCATTTTTCGAAAGGAATAAAAAAGTGCCAATTCCAAAAGAATATTAGTGTCATAGCTCAGGAGTTACTTTTCGGGAAATGTCGCGAAGAGTCGTTTAACTGATTGGATTGAGGCAGAATATAATGAACATAAAATGTAGAAAATGTTCGCTGTCAAAAACAGTTACGGAAAAGAATAATATAACATTAGATCAACATTCAATAAAAAAGATTTAATAACTGATATTTATTTCTGAGTATTTTTGTAGGAAGTATAAAAAAGAAAGAAAGAAACTTTTGTAATGATTCTTCGTGCCTCTCTACCAGGTACCGTAACTGGAAATATCAATCGGCGAGATGTCTTCAAATTCTGAACGAGTCCGTTAAGGGCACTTTGAACTAAAGCTTTAGACACGATTCTAACTAGTGTTATGAATCAGACCCGTATTTCTTGCCTTGGGTAGCAACCAGTCTAGGAGAGAGATTCTTTTTGCCAAGCTTGATATATTCATTCATGGTAATTGATCCCAGGAGAGCATTTAAAGGAATATAGACCGAAAGAACATTTACTATTTTTTATCTTTGCAAAAAATCCATGGTTTTATCTATATGAAAACTTACTCCAACAAATGATCTTATTGTTCTGTCTGTATCTGCATCTATCCAGGAAATAAATACTACAGATTAATTGCGCATAGATATCAGATCTTGTGGTATGTTATACAACAGTGAATGTGAATGAATGAATATATATATATATATATATATATATATATATATATATATATATATATTCACACTCTATATATCTATCTTCCTATATATATATATATATATATATATATATATATATATAAGATATAGATATAAATAGATTAAAGTTAGATATCAGGTTTTGTAGTATGATATACAATAGTGAATACACACACACGCATATATATATGATTTACAAGGATGAATGCATCTATACATATATACATATATATATATATATATATATATATATATATATATATCCACATATATATTCACTATTGTGTATCATACTACAAAACCTGATATCTACATTATCTCTCTCTCTCTCTCTCTCTCTATATATATATATATATATATATATATATATATATATATATGTATATATATATATATATATATTCATGAAAGTATCCCCTACCGGGGGAGTGTAAGCCTCAAGGCACAGTCAAACAACATTTCAGTTGGTTCCATTTACACAACACTGGTAGGTTATGGAAAACTCTGGAAAATGGGAAACAAACATTCCATGTTCATTTTATCTGCATTAAAATATTGTATTATTTATAATTCTGACCATAATTTGTTCATTTAAATTATTTATTTATTTGTATATTATCTATTCATTATAGTCATTATATTTATGTATTAATTTATTCATTTACTTTTTGTATACTTTCTTCGTTTCTATAATTTTTTACATTTAAAAAAAGTTTTGTTAGATTCAGCTTATGGGATATTTTATAAACTTCTGAGTCACAAAATTGCTTATAGGCTACGAATTAGGATAAGTTTTCGAGTTTCACTTTGCAAATACGTTCTGATCTGATATGTATGAAATAATCTTGATATGGAAATGTCATTATATCTATTTTCTCCTCTGGCTAAAAATTTACATTGTTTTGGGATGGTGTTATAAGCGGGTACTCTTTTCTACTGTTGGAAAATAACAAATCACTGGCTTACGTATGGAACCTCCACAGAGAATGTCTTGAAGAAGGTATCTGAATGTTTACATGCGAGAGAGAGAGAGAGAGATAAAGAGAGAGAGATTCGCTAACATGTGAGAATATATGATAAAAAAAACTTACCAACTTAATAAAACTAATTTCTATCGTCAACATCTTTATGTTTTTATTAAGAGGAAAGAGCGAAAGAATTTTTTGATAATCAAATTAAATTTGTTATTGGTTTTGAAACTTTCTCTTGTGTCCGCGAATGGCAATAATGGGAAATTATGGGAAAATATAGCATATTTTGCGGTACATAACACTGATTTAGAAATTCTTGCAAAAATCAGATAATTGTCACATTTTAATGAACCTTTCAGCAATTATTCAAAAATGAATAAAATAGTCTTTGAAATTTTAAGAAAATCTTTACAAATTACTTCCTTACATCTGTTATCCCCTTTTTTATTATATGAAGGTTCCGAGAAATTTTAACATGATTTTTTTTTTTGTCAGACAGGACCCACATTTTTATTTTTAAGCGTTTCACCCCAAGCAAGGCGAGAAGCCACTAGGATGCAAGGGGTTACAGAAAATTTGGAGCAAGATCAGATAGGAGTGATAGAAGAAAGGATGAGGAGAAGGATAGTGGATATATCAAGGCAACTGGAGATGTCGACTGACATTACATCTGAATAGCTGGAGATTATAGCTCTCAGGGAAACTGGAATAGTGAAGGAAGTTCCACAGGCGATCGGTGCTAGACATGAAGCTATTGGAGTCGAAGAGACGGCTACATTTAGGAGTTTCGACAGTGAAAGGGTGAGAGCGGGATGCCAGCCTCATAGGACGCTTGAAATCATGAAGTCTGGGAACCAGCGAATGCAGCTTCTCGGAGCAATTGCCATGAAAGTATTTGTAAAACAGACAGAGAGAGGAGACGGCGCGTTTGTGATAAAGTGACTGTAGACGAGATGCCAGAGCAAGACCAATTATATTGCATGTCCGCCTCTGGAGCCTATCAAGAACCCCGAGGCAAACAGAAGGGGCTCCAGACCATATATGGCAGCAATACTCCATGCAAGGACGAATTGTTGATTTGTAGATCTGGAGGATCGATTCCGGGGAGAAAAAGTTCCTGGCGCGGCACAGGGAGCAAACTTTCCTTGCGGTGGACGAAGCAATTGACTCAATGTATTTGTTTCATCTCAGGTCAGCAGCCAACGTGAGACCGAGCAGCCGCCGAGAGGTGCTCTCAAGAATTTGAGCGTCTGATATGCTAATGGAGGGCAGGGAAGGATCTCTGTGGTGATTAATAGAGAGCAGTTTTGTTTTTGAAGCATTAAAGTTGACCAGCCAATTACATAAAATCTTAAAATAAAAAAATGCAATAAAACTAAGATATTTTTAAATTGGAAAAGTTTTTAATTGTTTTATCTGTTAAATAAATTGTGGACTCTGTTATCTTAGAAATAATTCGATGAATAATGAATTTTTGAAAGAATTGTTTTGATTTTTTAAGTGTAATTACAATGATTTATAAATTTTATTTTTTTAAATCCTGTATTAATTCGTAGCGGTCAAGTAATATTGTTATAAAATTAACACTGTATTTATTAATCGTAAATACAAATGCTTACTACAATATTTTCTAATGATTTTTGAATTTATTTCATGTTTGTATAAACGTGCCGATTTTTTGAAAATACGGAATATCATAATATATCAGAAAATAAGAGCGATAAATACAGAAAAGGTGAAGTCCATTAATTTTCTAAAATTTCCTTAATAAGCGTCTTCATAAGATAGACTATGAAGCCAATGTCCGTAAAATTCAATAAAATATTAGATTGCTTAGAATATGTTTACAAACTTTTAAGATTACTGGATAGATTAAAAATATATATACAAAATACGTTCAAGTTATATTAATCCAGTAATTCTTACAGTTCTTTCCGAGTTAGAACAAATTCCCAAATTTAGCGAGAAAATTGATAACACTTCATCAAAAGACATACCGTCATGTGGAAAATAGTTTTAAGCAATATTTTAAAATGAAGTAATATCTGTTTCAATTTAAAATTTAAATCAACCATTCTTCCTCAAATAAAGCTTCAGAAGAATATATTTTATTTTTGAAAGATATTTAATAAAGCGTATTACGTCGTGTGTTACGAAAGTTTTCAATATAGGCGATTAAGCTTTTTTAGAGATATTTAAAACGAACTCATTCGAATAAATTTAGATTCACTCTGAAATATGGCAAAACATTATGGGAAATATTAAGTTTGATCTATTAGCGTGAAATTAAAAATAGAATAAAAGCCTCAAAAAGATTTTAATTGACAAATATGCATTTTAAAACTTATGTTTCGATTTTGTGGGGAGGTATATATATATATATATATATTGTGTATATTTGGGCAGCAATTTTTCTTTAATGCATATTTCATTAAATACTATAGACAAGTTTTGACTATTTATTTTAAGTAAGTTCCTTTCATATTGTCTTATGAGCTTAATCACATTATCGTTGAAAGACGAAAGAAAAACACCATATTGATACATGTTTAAATCCTATCTAAGCTTTCGGCTTACACAAGCCATTATCAAAGATGTCAATTTTAATTAATCAAAATACAATCTGTACATTTAAATAATAACTCTAATATTTTTAGACGTTTAAAACAACATGTCTGCTCCCGTACTCAATTCCGGAACACAACTATACTTAAACATGAAAACAAAAAATTTTAAATTCTTGAAGCTTTATACATAAAACAGTTGAAACCTAACCTGAACAAAATAAACTATGAAATCTCCACAAATATCCTAAATGCTTATAATTTTTAACATAAGCCATTGGTTTATACCAACGGCTTTCCATAATTAATACTACTCATTTTTCACTCTCGCGTGGTCATGTGTGACGTCACTAGCTGCGACGCAATTTTTGCTTCTCGTCTCATATATGCGTCGATGTCGTTACTTGAAGCAGTAAAATCGAGCTTGCCACTCGAACCATTCTCCGTGGCTCGATCGGTTAAGGTACGTCCGGTAAATGTTATTAATACTGTTTATTATTTAAAAAAAAAAAAACAACAACAAAAATACAGAGCATTTACTTGATTATTTTTATCTATAAAAAAAAAAGTATAAACATAAAAATGTCTTAAAATAATTGTCAGATATATATGTAGTGGACACTAGGCCATCAATCTGTCTCATGATCCATTATTTAATTAATAATTTAACAACTGCTTTTATTTATCAGTCATCAAAATGTTAGATTTAATTCAACTCATGACATCATTCGGGAAGTTATTGAAATCCATCTGCGACATGCTTAAGATGTGATGGAATTCCGTTTGTAGTCCTTGCTATCAATTTCTGAAGTCTCTTCATATTTTTTGTCAAATGAAGAAAGCCATATTGATCGATAGACATGATAATCCGATTGTCTTGTGAATATGCCACGCGAGGAAAAAAGATATCAAATCCATTATGGCTTTTTAAGTCGATAAATCAATGTCGTGTTTTATAGCAGTAGGGCTTCTCTCATATAAATGACCTTCTCTTCCTTCTCTTTGTGTGTGTCTTACACAAGATATATATATATATATATATATATGTGTGTGTGTGTGTGTGTTACAATATATATATACATATATGTGTGCGTGTTTGCAACTATATAAAGATCCCTGGGTAAACTTTCCAAGTGAATCCTGATAATATAAAGTCTTAAAAGTGATCCACAAAAGAGAATTTCTCTTTTGTGGATCACTTTTAAGATTTGTATTTATTACAGAGCATATATGAATCAATTCCATGTAATTTATTCATATATATATATATATATATATATATATATATATATATATATGTGTTATATTTCTCCTCCTGGGTTTTACCGCAAACAGTTATATCATCTGCCATTTCCCTCAAACTATCTGAATATTGTACTGAGGATATTATCTTCAATGGTTACGAATATAAACAAATTGACTTTACAGTACTTCCTGATTCCTGTATGGATATTATACTCGGAGTGCCCTTCTTAAAACTACACCAGAGTATCACTATTTCTTTTGGTGGATCTCAGGATAGTTTTAAAATCTGCGCTTTAACCAAGATCAGTTGTGCTCCTGTTAAGTTGTTCCGAAACTTGACCACTGACTGCAAACCTATTGCTACTAAATCCCGAAATTACTGTGCGGAGGATGCTCGGTTCATTGAAAAAGAAATTCTACAACTGCTTGAGGATGATATAATTGAAACAAGTTACTCCCCGTGGCGTGCTCAAATTGTTGTAACTTCGTCACCTAATAAAAAGAAACGATTGGTAGTCGATTTCTCCCAGACTATTAATAGGTTCACCTTACTTGATGCCTACCCCTTGCCTCGAATTGAAGATCTCGTAAACCAAATAGCCCAGTATCGTATCTATAGTATAATTGACTTGTCCAAAGCGTACTATCAGATTGAAATTTGCCCCGAAGATCGCCCCTATACGGCCTTTCAAGCTGGAAATCGTCTGTTCCAATTTAAACGAATACCCATGGGTGTTACTAACGGGGTTTCTGCCTTTCAGCGATTTATGAATTCTTTCATTTCTGATAACAAATTATCTGGAACCTTTTCGTATATAGATGATATAACTGTTTGCGGTAAAACCCAGGAGGAGCACGACGTCAATTTGGAATGTTTCTTAAAAGCCTCCTCGACATACAACCTTGAAATAAACCGGGAAAAATCAGAGTTTTCACTTCGTTCTATTAACGTGCTAGGATATCAAATTTGTAACGGAACTATCCAACCCGATCCTGAGCGTTTGAAGCCACTTTTGCAAATGCCTCCTCCTTCCGACTCAAATTCGTTAAAAAGGTGTCTTGGTATGTTTGCTTACTATGCGAAATGGATACCTAAATATTCACACAAAATTCGTCCACTGGTCGAAAATAAACAATTCCCTATGCCTCCTATAGTTATAAATTCTTTCGAAAAACTTAAGAAAGACATTGCCGAGTCATCTGTAAAAGTTATTGATGATGAATTGCCATTTACTATTGAAACCGATGCTTCAGAAAAGGCTATTGGAGGCACTCTTTTACAAGCTGAGCGACCTGTAGCATTCTTTTCTCGGTCGCTAAACCCCTCTGAAATACGACTTCATATAGTCGAAAAAGAAGCATATGCCATTGTCGAATGCGTTCGTAAATGGAGAGACCTCCTTGCCGGGAAACATTTTACTATTATTACTGATCAACAAGCCGTATCTTTTATGTTTAAACCTGCTAATCGCGGAAAAATTAAAAACGATAAAATTATACGGTGGAAAATGGAACTTCTTCCCTTTTCATACGACATAAAACACCGTCCTGGAAATGAAAACTCAGTTGCGGATACCTTATCCAGAGTATGTGGTGCTGCTGCGTCTTCCTTGAAGGAACTTAAATCGATACACGATTCCTTAATACATCCTGGGGTACAGCGCTTTTGGCATTTTGTAAGGTCTCAGAATATGCCTTATTCGCTTGAAGTCCGACGTATGACTTCTGAATGTACGACCTGTGCCAAAATTAAACCCCAATTCTTCGATTCTGCTAGTAATGTTCTGATCCGTTCTACTGCGCCATTTCAGCGTCTTTCCATAGACTACAAAGGGCCTGTCCCGGTATCTCCGACAGGTTACCGATATATATTTACTGTTATCGACGAATATAGTCGATTTCCCTTTGCCTTTCCTTGCCGCGATTGCTCTTCGCAAACTGCTATTCAGTGCCTGACAAGTATTTTCTCCATTTTCGGGATTCCCTCGTTCATTCACTCCGATCGAGGAACTTCGTTTATATCGGGAGAATTTAAACAATTTCTAACACGACTTGGAATTGGATGCAGTAATACTACTGCTTATAACCCTAGAGGCAATAGCCAATGCGAACGTTACAACGGCATAATTTGGAATACCATATTATTGGCCCTGGAATCGAAACAGTTACCAATTAGTGCTTGGCAGGATGTTCTACATGATGTGTTAAATGCTATCCGCTCCCTGCTATGCACCACTACGAATGCAACCCCCCACGAACGAATGTTCAATTTTGAAAGGCGGTCCTCCTCCAGTACTGCGTTGCTTGTTTGGCTCTGTGAGCCTGGAGAGGTATTATTAAAACGATTCGGTGGCAGAGGTAAATATGACCCTATCGTTGAGGTGGTGGAACTCCTTGAGGCCAACCCTACGCATGCCAAAATACGTCACAATGATGGCCGGGAAGATTCGGTGGCGCTGAGACGGTTGGCACGTTTTCCACGCCCGGATGGACCTCAAAATGGACCTGAAAATACTCAACCCGACGTGGACCATGCAGATTCAACCCTTTTGCCTGATACAGGTCCCGTTAATATTTCTTCACCTTATACAGAAAATGAATTTGTGAATAATAGCCAGAATCCTGAAAGTCAGCCTTCTCAGAGGTCTGGCTCTTCCAGTGGTGAACTACCTCCACGCCGGTCTAGCAGGATTCGTAGACCAATCCAACGACTGGATTTATAAAACTTTTTCAATCTCTTTATCAAGTGGGGGAGAATGTTATATTTTCGGAAAAAAAAGGAAACTAACTTTCTTGCCCACGTGACTTTTCACACGTTCCCTTTCCTCTTTAAAAGCTGCGTTCTTCTTCCTTTTCATTCTGAATTCTTTCCTTTGTTGATTACTGACTGCTGTGAATTAAGTTCAGTAAAGCCTTAAGAAAAGGTTATTCTATCCTTGCTTTCTTCTCTTTACTACGTAACAATATGTATGTATATATCCACAGAGAGACAGTCTCGCTGTATATGCGTGGCTAAATATCCGATCGCTTCCAGCCGGTACCGAAACCTTACTGATTTGCATGAGTAAGAGATTCTAACCCCTAGAAAAAAAGCGAATTTTTGCGTATTTATATTTTCATAAATAAGACTGTGACCTAGAGAACTCAGTTGGTGGGGAAAGTCTTGTGTTATTAGCAGTAATATTCACTGATTACAAATTCGCTCTTTCTCCCAACAATGCTCGACCTAGTTTATCGGCGCCCGAGAAAGAGAAAGTTCTTTATGCGAATGTTTTCTTTGTCTGTGTATGTGCGCAGCGCACATACGTGTGTTGTCTATATGTTTACATGCGCTTGTTGTTTATGTACGTGTGTGTATGCATATGCTTGTTGCCTGTGCGCAAATCCTCTATAAAATTGGTCCGACAATATTCCAAATTTATCCCGCAGTAATTTTGATGGAACAATTTTATGTAACCTGTGTAAACACACACACACACAAATGGACACCGACTGTACGCCAGTATTATTCATGAAAATTACTCGTTTTCTTTTTGCTTACTAATAGATTTATTTTATCTAACTTTTAGCATTATTTATCTTTGTTTATTTAAAGGAATAGGCAACCGTCTTCTCTTTAAAAAAGAAATGACACTTTTTGTATCTAACCAATGGAAATGTTGAATTTTTTTTCCCTATTTGGGCGATCACATTCTTATCAGATTCTAAATAAATTAAAATAATAACTGCTTCAAAACAGTCTATGAAAATATAAATATTATTTTGGATCATTTTCTAGCTTTTTCTATCATTTATTCTAAATGGGTATTTTTCACTTTCTCCTATGAATGAGGAAAAGCATTTAGAAAAAAAAATGTTGAAAAAAATGTGATTTAGAGATATTTTTTTCTTCGAAAATAAATTACAAATGAGCTTTCTTTAAAACTTTTAAAATATTTACTGTTTTCCCATTCGTAAAAGTATATTTTCTTTTTTTTTTAATAACTGGAAAGAATATCTCGCTAGAAGGTTTCAATGATATAATCTTAATTGAACATTTTAATTTTCTCTTGTAACTTTAGCAGAATCTAACTACTCCAAACATTCCTATTATTTTTAGATCATCAATCAGGAAACAGAAGATTAGAAGAGTCTTGGTTAAAACTAAGCTAAGTTGGAATAAGTAAAAGGAAAATTATTTTGCTGGTTTCGTTTATTTATTAAAGTGAGAATCATAAGCTAAGCCAATAATCAAATTTCAACTGAACTCATTTAAAAATTAAAACATTTTCACAACTGAAAAAAAAACTTGTTTCTTTTACATAAGTAAAAGTGCTATCTCTCTCTCTCTCTATATATATATATATATATATATATATATATATATATATATATATTAAAAATAAGTAATTAAGTCATCAATCAGATACAACCAAGCGCAGGAGAGAATTTGCAGTTAATTCAATAAAAAAAAAATCAATACTCGTTCCGAAAATTGATTATTACACCCACAATTACTTTGGTAGCCATAACAAATATGGTGCCCTAAATAGTAGCAGCTATTTGATAGAGAATCAAATTCACGAAAAGTTCTCAACCAAAACAAAAAAGAACAAAAAAAACTTAAAAAACCTAATAAATTTTACTTTTTGGAAAATGGATCCGACAGAGAAATTGTATATCCTCCTTATAAAAGATGAATACTTTAAATTGGAGAAAAGTTATAGTTCTTGTTTGGTATAAACTTGCAGTATTGTTGGAAACTACCTCTAGCACAGGCAATTCTATGTCAAAGTTCCTTATCTTTATTTTTAATCATATCAACCAAATCAAGGCAGTAAGTCACTAAAACACAAGTGGTTACTGACTGTGAAAGAATATGAAAAAAGCGAAACATTATCAAAGAATGAGAACAAGAGAAAAGGATTCAAGAAGACAGTAGATAACGATTGACATTGCATTTATATTTTTGAAAATCAAAGTTGGCTGGAAAGCATGGAGCTGGAAGGGATTCCCACAAGCGAGAAGTGCTAGAAAAAAAAAAAGCTTAGCATATAACATGGTTACATCTAGCGAATTCAACTGCGAATTGATGAGATCTTGCCGCCATTCATATATTGCGCTTAAATTTCTTATATCTAGTTACCATAGCGATGAGTCAACCCCAACAATTACCATGTGCGGAAAATGTACAGTGAAGCTACATTACGGCGGTGGGAATATGACTGAAGCCGAGACGCCAAGTCAGGACCAATAATATTGCTGATTCTTTTTTGGATTTTATCAAGAAACTCTAAATATATTGCTGGAGCATCGGGCCATATGTGTTAACCATATTAGCAATATTTGAAACATGGACGAATAGTAGATTTATAAATAAGATAGATTCAAGTGAAAATAATTGTCAAGCAACAACTTTCTTTGTAGAATACCTAGCAATAGATTCAATATAATCTTTTCATTTCATGCCAGCCGAGAACATTAGCCACAGAAGAAGAAACAAGTCACTCTTATGGAAATTAGTATCAGCAATGCTGATAGGAGGCAGGTAGGTTTCTTTCAGTTGATTGATAGAGATAAATTTCATTTTTGGAGACGTTAAAAGACATTTCTTGCACTAGTTAACAATAGACTGTATGTCACTTTTAGATCAGCAGCCAATTTGACCTCATCGAACTGATCAGTTTTCCTATAGAAACAGCAATAAATGGTTGCACCATATACAACATTTATTATCACTGTTCTATACACCAAGATATTTGAAATATGTACTATTGACATATTTCGTATCCTTATTTTTTTAATGGATTCAGTATACTACTATCATTGTTTTCCTTTCAATTCTAGATCATAATTTCTCCTTGCCAGTAAGGTTTGTCTTGTTCTCACCAAAGACAATTCTGTGAAAACCTGATATATTACATTTTTTAAAATATATATGATCTATCATAATGATTCATTAAACCATTGCATTTGCTTTTTTTTTTAGACTTATCAAACCCGTTTGTATTACTTTACTTGATATATATTGGATAGAAAAAATATAATTTTGTCAAGTGAATATTGCCTGTTTTTGAGAATAGCAACGATTAATATGTTAACCCATACCTGAGGGGAAGACGTTGTTACACGGATTTCGTAGGTGAATTTGCCCGAAGGTATCGAAGCCGACTGTAATTCTAACTCGGTTCTTAATTCTCATTCCCATCGGATATCCATCATCTACACATCTGTATATATATATATATATATATATATATATATATATATACATATATATATATATATATATATTGATACATGTTTCATTGAATAATATATACAAGTTTTGTCTATTTATTTTAAGTAAGTTCCTTTCATATTGTCTTATAAGCTTAACATTATCTTTGAAAGACAAAAGGAAATTGCCATATTGATAGATGTTTTAATCCTATCCAAGCTTTCGGCTTACATAAGCCATTATCAAAGATGACAATTACATTTCAATATATCAAACAATGCACAGACAAAACAATAATGATAGTCTTTTTTTGTTGCTTCTCACAAGTAAAACCAACACGTTACGAAGGACTTTATCTATATAAATTACATTTTTTTTCTTTTTTTTTTTTTTTGTCTGTGGAAAGTGTCATGATGCCATTTCTAACCTTAGGTCCCAGGGCAGGACCCGGAAAGAAATATGTACACGCCAAAAATCAAAGAAAATAATAATATTAATAATGATGATAATAATAATAATGTAAAAAACGTAAGTTATCCACGCATAATTGAGTCTACAAAGAAAACAAATTATTTCATTATATTGATGTTTCTGTGTAATTGTGGACTGTGTGAGCGAATAACTGTTAATTGAGAAAGCATGATTTTATTTCCACAACAAGTATAGCTTTTTTTACAAGTTGATTTTCCCTTCGTTTGAAGTGCGATAATTATTTTACATCGCTTCTTTTTTAGAAAGGTTTATCAGTCCTTTTTCTTCAAACACTTAATAAATGAGAAGGATGTTTTGGCGTCATAAAAGCTACGTATTTATCCGTTTGAATTATTTTAATTTTATTTTGTTTTCCTGTAAGGTAACGGACGTTTGTTTCTACACTGTATAGATATTTTCCTGAGTATATTTCCGCCTGAATTTTCCCGTTATTGATAATCTGTTTTATCCTCATAAAATTCAAGTAAATGGGAGACATTGCTTGTTTTTCTATCATGTCATTTCTCGAATGTCGAATAAATTTAAATCCTGTTTTGACGTCCGAATGGCGAGTCGCTTACTATAAATGTCAGGTCATTTCCGACAGTGTGTAGATTGGTTTTGCTTATTTATTATTGAATATAATTTATGCATTATTTCCTAATGGCTCCATATATTTGCATTTTTGTCGGTTAGAGGTGATGCTGCATATTACATGTTGTCTGCCACCCAAAATCTTCAAAACTTTAAACGCAACGTCCATCACAATATTCTGTCTTCCTGAGTCACATCCTTTCTCTTCACTAAAGTATTTTCATTTTCTTCTTCTCCCAATAGCATCTTCCGTTTTAATGGCATTATCACCTTCTTGGTGTGAAATGTTTTAAAAAATTAACTTTTATAGCGTTTCTCAGATAAAAGCCACGCTAATCGATTGTAAACGTCTTCAGCTGAGCAATATATCTTATATAAGTGTGTGCAAACTCATGCCTAACTGGCATCACAATTAATATATTACATTGATTTTTACTGCATTCTGAGTTTTCTTTCTCGTATACTGGGGAAAAGGGAACAGACATCATTATTTACCCATAGTTGTTTGTTTGGGTTTTATGGCATATCAACCACTGTGGGTTATTTAATGCCAAATCCAGTTTATATCAATTTTAAATGCCTATTTTGTATGGAATAAAAATATATAGCTGGCAACATTATTGTTTCAAAAAACGTATAGCTGGCAAAATTATTGTTTCAAAAGAACGTATAGATGGCAATATTGTTTGTTTGTTTGGGTTTTATGGCATATCAACCACTGTGGGTTATCTAATGTCAAATCCAGTTTATATGAATTTTAAATGCCTATTTTGTATGGAATAAAAATATATAGCTGGCAACATTATTGTTTCAAAAAACATATAGCTGGCAACATTATTGTATCAAAAAAACGTATAGCTGGCAATATCATTCTTTACAAAAAACGTATAGCTGGCAACATTATTCTTTACAAAAAACGTATAGCTGGCAATATTATTCTTTACAAAAAACGTATACCTGGCAACATTATTTCTTACAAAAAACGTATACCTGGCAACATTATTTCTTAAAAAAACGTATAGCTGGCAACATTATTGTTTCAAAAACGCATAGCTGGCAACATTATTTTTCCGAAAACATTATCCGAGACCTTGCTGTTGGATGTAGTTTATCGCCGTACCCAGGACGCGGATGTAGTTTATCGTCATACCCAGGACGTCCATAGTTGTTATGGGAGGGGGAAGAAGAGACGGATTTGTGCCAGATATTTGTGTGAAAGCGAATATAAAAACTGGGATGGATTTGAAACTAGGCCCAATGATTTCTCTTACTGATTCTGTAAACGCTACACCACCCGCACATTCAATTATAATTTTAGAAGATTAAACATGAAATGCAATGAAGTAACATAATTTTAACTTGCATCAGAAAATTGAAATCTCCATAGATGAAATGGCTCTAACCGAAATGTATATCGAAGAAAATTAGCAAGTGTAAAGAAAAAGTACTTTCTTTTTTTTTTTTTTGTTTTTGCTATTAAAAACGATTTAATTAAAAACAGGAAATTTAAAAACCAATTTTTCTTTAATCGATACACTCCACGAGATGTGATTGTTGTGATGTGGGATCTGGCAAGAGATGACAACTCGACAGTCAGTCGTGATAGTAGTGTTCAATACTCAGCTAGACAACTCGCAGCAATGATATTAACTCTTTTCCAGACAATCACCCAAGTCTATTTATCATAAAAGAATCAGTTCATTCATAAGGAGGATATCTGGCTCTTAACACAACAGTGATAGGGCTACTAAATCGTTAGCGTTTACCTGAAAGAAAATGGAGGAAAAAAATCTTTAGAGGAAAATAAAATGACAGGAATCAGGAAGACAGAAGATAGCGTTTGACATTGCATTTAAATGTAACTATCGTAGGTGAGAGAGAAGCATGCAGATACAAGAATGTTCCACTAGCGAGATGTTCGAAAGAGGGAATTATTAGAATAGAACTTACGGTAATTCAAAAGTAAAACGATGAAACCGAGTTACCACTCTAGCAATTCGCTTCAATTCATGCGAGGGTGCCACTTAAAATATAACGCAGAGTTCACGTAACATGCCTGGTATTGATCAACTCATTTCAAAAGCTACGGAATTTTAATGCTGGCTGTTGACAACGACTGAGATTAAATTTCACACTTTCTAAAGTATGTCCATTCAGGACGTGAACGCTAATAAATGGCAAGAACTTCGATTTGTTTCTTTATTTTATACATTATTCATTCTTTAACGCTCGTTCTTTGAGTTACGCACATTTCTCTAGCTAATCCTGTCAAATAACAACTTTCTCCCTTCATAATGCTGACAGGTGAAAATAAAAACTGCAAATTTATCTTTCCGATTAGTCGAGATCGTATTGTCATCATAACTAACTCGAGGAATCTTCAACTCTTATAGTCATTATGACTATAAGAGTTGAAGATTCCTCGAGTTAGTTAGTTCCTAATAAAAACCAAATCCTAGTTGTTTCATTCTTTTATTCTTGCTTCTGATGAACGTTTTCACAATAATTTAATATTTTATTTTATTCAACTACCAGGGTATGAGGATTCGAAATCGGTGATCTGGTTTTAAATTTTAATCAAGTTCCGTACATTCATTTTCGTACAAATACCCCTGTGTAAAGTATGAATTCACCTCTTCATCTCCGAGCTATGTGTTAAATAGAAGGGAAGAGAAGACATGGGTCATAGTGTGAGTAATAGCAATGTTTTAAAGAAAATTAACACTTAATGATCGTTATACTTACAATGAGAAAGAGGCAGTTGAATTTTATAGGACAGATAATGAGGAAAGAGGGCTTGGAGTATTTGATATTCACCGCCTATACCGAAGGCGAGGCACAGAAAAACCACGGGTGAGATTCCTAACGAATTTATGTAAATCGATGGCTGAAGAGGGACTCGGAGGGAATTAGAAAGTCTAGGGAATTGTGGATAGCCATTTTCATCGACACAATGAAGGAACTCGATGAGTAGTAGTACTAGTAGTAGTAGTAGAAGAAGAAGAAGAAGAAGAAGACGATGAAGAAGAAGAAACAACTATTAGGAATACAATTTAGAGAGGAATAAAAAGTTAATTTATTCACTGTAGACCTCCAAATGAAAACTGATTTTCAAGACGAAACTCTTCCAAGATCTCAAATGTTTGCACGCCCAGAAAAGTATCCATCCACGAATAAATTAATGTCGAATTAGCTTGGTAAATTGTGAGAACATTAAAAGAAGTTAAAATGAAATGGTTTTGATAGAACACGTTTCTATTAGAACGATATATGTTGCACGCATCGTTTTAGAAAGGAGATCAATGGAGAGTGGCGTGTTTTTTTTAAATTAGTAATACATCTTAACTGTTGTCAAATGGAAGGCAAACTTACGCATAACATTACATGGAAAAATCTCGATAAGTCTTCTATTTTTTGTAGTAAAACAAACTTAATAATTTTCCTCCCGAGCTCAGTGTACTGATGATGAGAAGGTGACATACATATTCGTCGTTGGGATAAGAATCATATTAAACAAAAAATAAAATCAAAATCTTCAAAGTTTTCCAAGAATTCAATTTCTTAAAACTTTTCCTAAACAGGGACAATGAACTAGAATTAAAATGAAAGATGTGATGTCATGGACCTTAACACGACAAGTACCTTGATATCTAAATCACATCCAACAGTTTAGTATAGGAAATAAGGTCTTTATATGTGGAATATTTTACGCTAGGGGTGGTTACACCGAATACTGCAAACATCAACAAAGGGACAATAATAACCTAAAATACGAGTCATGATTTAATCTCCCTATTAAATCGTGAAAGGAACGTCGTTTTGAACAGGTTTACTTCGATATCCTTTTCTCACGAACGCAGGTGTCCGCCACAAATCGATACTGGGTCCTACGCTTTTTTCTGATCTTCATCAATGATCTCCCTGCTGTCATCAGTTATCAAGTAGATATTTATGCAGATGTCACTACTATTTACCCCTGTCTCATTAAAACATCCGACAGATCTGAAGTGAACCTAGCAACTACTCTTGAAAAAGACCTCTACTCGGTGGTTAACTGGGGCAAGAAATGCCTAGTAAATTTTAACGAATCTAAAACAAAACTGCTTTCATTTAACCACTATAAAGAAACTTTTCAACCTGCCACCAACATGGCTGATGCTAGACCCCAGGAGAACAACGCACTGCGCCTACTTCGCCTAACGTTTTACAGTGACTTGAAGTCAAGCGACTACATCGACTGTATCTATTGCGAGAAAAGTTTAATGACTAAGTCGTGCCAAAGTTTAATTTTCTCGTCAGAATCTATCTTGCACATTTACAAATCTATCATTCGTCCGTGCATGGAATACTGTTGCCATATCTGGTCATCTAATCCTGCTCTACATCTCGAGATTCAAAGAATGAGCTCTAATGTAATTGATCCTGACTTGGCATCTTGATTTCAGTCACGTTCTCGTCGAATCGATGTGGCTTCCCTCTGTCTTTTCTACAAATATTTTCATGGCAACTGCTCTGACGATTTTTTTCCCCGGGTATCCCAATTACATGAATTTAAACGTGCTACTTGATCGACCTCTAGGCCCCACATTTTTATTCTAGAAATAACTAAATGCAACCTCCACATATAATCCAACATGTTCTTCCCACCCGTGGAATTTTCTTCTGCTTATTTGCCTCCATAATAACTACAATCTTCAAGTGTAACATCAATCGGTATCTTCTGTTTCTTGAATCCTGTTCAACTTTTGTCCTTTCCTTAATCCTCCCAATTTTCAATCTTCGCTTTCGAGTTTACTCCCTTTAACGCCCTGCATACTAGTGGCCTTCATGCATTGCTTGGGGTGAATTGATTAAAACAGAATTTTCTTAAATAATCTTGTCTGATAGGAGAATTCATTTGGATGTTAGCATATCGCCAAGCACATTCAGAAATATCTAAACTACCAGCTGAATAAAAACGCTTTCTCAGATCAATTATTTAAAATAGCTTCAAGCGAATGTAGCGTGTGGTATTCAATAATAATATAATCGACCACGTTAGCTCGGACATTCATGAGTCTATCACGGCAACCATCACGGTCCTGCATCAAGGTCAGAAGGTCAATAGGAAGGTATTCTGTGTCATAACATAGCTATCAATGCAGGTGGTTGCTGGGCGACCAACACGTCTTGCTTCAGGGTTACGTGTCCAGACCAGTAGATCACTATCGGGTTCTTGGTTTGTTGTGGAATCATTTACATACGTAGGTAGCGATTAAATTTTACTAAAAAGAATGTGAAAATTCGCATTGATAAGCATGGTCTGTCTTGAATAAAATGGATGTTATCTGGAATTCTGATCTGCAGACAAGCTGAAGTGGAGTTTGTTTCTATTCACTCTAGAGAAGTTGTTAATGTATGATGCCAGAGCCTGGATATTAACTAAAATCATACAGTCTAAATTTGATGAAATCCTACACCTGGATGTTGATAGCAATACTTAATATTTCCTGGAGAGAAAATCCACTAAATCACAATTCTATCGACCTATCCCTGATATTTTACAACATTACGCGAACGCCAGGTCCGCATCAATTATATTGCAGATCATTCTTTGAATATCGAGATGTAGAGCAGGAGTAGAAGACCAGATATGACAACAGTATTCCATACACGGACGAATGATAGATTTGTAAATGTACAAGATGGATTCTGACGAAAAAAAAAAACAAAAAAACTCTGTCACGACATTGTCATTAAACTTTATTCGCAATAGATGCAGAACCATTATTTTTTAACCTCGTGACCTGTGGCTGGAGATTCACAAACATTTTTTGGAAGTACCAGAATCCACATCACTTGAAGGCTTTCGACAAAGGCAACGACCAAAATGGATTACGCATATAACTCGAAGCGAAAATAATAACTTAATCAAGATGTTGACGTTCGAAACTACTTCAAATATCAGGCAAGCAAAGAAGCCCACGTCATTACTAGAAATAGCGATAGCAGCTACTGAACTTGAGAAATATATTTTGCTGAACAACTGTTCTAAAAAAGTTATATAGTTTTGTAAAGTTCAACCGAAAATAACACTGGCTACTCGGTGATTGAATGTTGAATGTTAACTTAAAAGAAACGTCTATTATCTCTCTATATCTCTGAAATGAGGTATACTGATTATATGCATTATTTTCACCATTCGGACTGTTATCCTTATCTTCATAACCAGATTCACAACGATCTAACCCGGTGGACGAAATAATGGAGTCAGTTCGAAATTCTAATCACTTGAAGAAGGCTGGAGTGTACAATGGACCCAAACGTTGTTAATGTGGCAACGAAGATGAGGATAACAATACGGATAATTTAAATAAAACAAATAACACCTATTATCATTAGCAATACAAAATTCCTTGACAAGTGGAGCAACTCAATACATTACAAAATGGAGATATCAGAATTCTGCAAGTAGAGAGGATTAGACAACAGAAAATGTGGCATATATATTTCAGAAGATAAATGAATTGGAGAAGGGCGCCTTCCATAGTAAATTCGTGTTAGATGGAAAAAAATCTTCAACAGCTAAGTAGTATCTATTCCTCTGTGTTTCAAGAAATTGATCAATATTTTCACCGATTAAAATACGATCTGAAGCGACAGGAATATGGTTCTACAGATGGATGCTGAAAATACCATAGACCGAACCCTTAAAGAAGATGGATACGAAAAAGACGTGATTACAATAAGAGAGAAAAGTGGGAGAATTTAAATTTCTAGATCACATAATGAGAAAAGTAAGATTGGTGAATTTAACACTAACAATAGATAACGAAAGTCAGAGAAAGAGTGGGAATCAGTGTGTAACCTACGTAAATATTTTACGAAAATGGATCTTAAAGCATGCACGGAGGGCAATGGTAAGAATTTAAATTCCAGTAAAAGGACTGGAAGATGTGAAGAGCTGTAATCTCTCACATCCTGAACGAACGCAAAGTAGAAGAATGTCGCATCACTTTCACGATAATGTCAGTGGAATAACATTTATCGATCTAATTTAAATACCTGATTTCCCTAGTGTTGGGTGGTAACCAATCAAAGAGAGCGACAAATTTGGATTCAAAACTGTGAAGAAGGTAACATAACATATTCTACTATATTTTCAATAACTCAAACGTAGTTATACGTTCTGGGTATGGCGATATACTACATTTTACAGAAAGGTCACTGATCGGGAGTATTTAAGGAAAGTGAAACCACTTCTCGATTGCTGTTGTTCAAAGGTCCCACCCTGACCCGGTGTCGTGCTATGGGCAAATAGACCTAAAACTGGGGTCAAAACTCTACGAAAGTATGAAAATAAATTTTGTATTAAAAATAGCAGATATATATATTTTTGAAACAGAAAAGAATCTTACCGGCAATACATTTTTGAAAAACAAAAGTATTACCAGCAATGTATTGTTGAAAAAAAAAAACATGACCAGCAAAACTTTTTGGAAAAAAAAATATTACCAGTATTACATTTTTGAAAAAAAATATTACCATTATTACATTTTTGAAAAAAAAAATATTACCAACAATACATTAAAAAACATAAAAAAAAACATTACCAGCAATATATTTTTGAAAAACTTTTACCAGCAATACATTTAAAAAAAATTACCAGCAATATATTTTTGAAAAATTTTACCAGCAATACATTTAAAAAAAATTACCAGCAATATATTTTTGAAAAATTTTACCAGCAATACATTTAAAAAAAATTACCAGCAATATATTTTTGAAAAATTTTACCAGCAATACATTTTAAAAAAATTACCAGCAATATATTTTTGAAACATTTTACCAGCAATACATTTAAAAAAAATTACCAGAAATATATTTTTGAACAAAAATATTACCAGTAATACATTTTGAATAAAAAGTAATTACCAACAATATATTTAGATCTCGACAAAAACCCTCTTTACAAAAATACGTCAATGAAACCTGATCTACAAACTGATTTCTTATCAAGAAATTCTATTTATGCAAACATATCCTAAAAAAAACATTGTTAGCATTAAATAACAAATTGAGGTTAAAATGCCGTAAAACAAAATAAACCAAACCAAAGTAATTCTGATCTAAGAAAGAAACGGAAAATGTGGAGATCCTTAATCATCTACCACTTACCGGAATATGACATAAGAAAATAAAAATAAATAACCGAAAAATGTTATATTCAAGCAGCAGTATAAGTCAAAATGCCGTCGCAATATTTAGCTTTTTCTTTAGATTCTGTTGGCAAATATACATTTGCCACTTTATTATACTTTATTTTTAGTGGATATTCATATTCAACTAGACGATATTATCTTTAATAGTTTTTCAGGCCGCTAGGTCGAAAATAGCTAAATATATTGTTTAATGAATAAACGGAACGTCTACTCGAATATGATTATCCACTAAAACTAACATTGAAAGTGATAAAATCTAAAGAAGTAATAAATAAGTAAAATCAATTACTTCCTTAGAAAACAGGTTATGATATATAAAAAGGATTTAACGATTTTACCGTTATGAAAATTGGACTAAAGAATTTTCGAAGATTTTCGTCTATAGAACGTCGTACAAGAATCGAACAGTAGAATCGATTGAGAAGACGTCGATTGACAAGGAATATATAGGAATGCAAACTCTCAGGATGTGTGTGTGTGGGCGCGAGCGCATTTGTGAGTCTGTGTGAACACAGAAAGCTGTTTAAAAGGAGTCACAGCTTTAATCACTTGCGTAATTTTGTCATGAATGTTTCAGAATTTTGTAAAGGTCTTTTTACAATAATGTTCACTCTGTACAACGTGCAAGAGCAACACGAGTTTATCAGAGTAAGAGATAAGTGGAACACTTCATGGGGATATGCGGGATAGATAACGGTTAACCCTAGATTTGAACAGGTTAAAATTGTTGTGATCGGGGAAGTCACTTCTCAGGAGTTGGTTTGACTACGTAGAGATTCGTAGGAAGATTTCTAAGACGAAATTACGTTTCAACAATGGAATCTGAACAGTGTAATAGAGTTGATTTCTTGTCTTACGGTCAAGGACTTGTAATTTTAAGTTTTTGGCTATTTAATATTTAATAAAAATACATCATGTCTTATACTAATTTCATTCAGCCAAACATATCTTTTCCTTATATTTATTGGACAAAAATATATATCGGTGCAAACATAATGACGTAATGATGTCGTTTTTTGACGTTAAAAAATACGTCAATTTTTTTTATTATTCTTAATCCTATATCATTCTATATTTTTAATCCTTTTTAAAACGTTCGAAATTTTTGTTCCAAATCTTGATTTTCTTGTGTCGGCAGATCTACTATAAATTAGGATAGCAAATTTTAGTATCTCTTTGCGGTGAAAGCACGTAGATTGGAAATTCTTACAAAAAATCAAATAATGGTCAGATTTAAATTAAACTTCCAGAAAACTTTCGCAAATCAATTTGCAATTATATATATATATATATATATATATATATATATATATATATATATATATATATATATATATATGGGGCAGTTTAGAACATCTCCAACCTGACCATGTGAAGTAGGTTCAAATGTCAGCATGAACAACAATATTTCAAGAAGATGACTTCAATCTGGGAAGCAACGTCAGCACGTTTCTCCATTGGGGTGTATCTGTAAACCTAACCACATACTGACACAAGCCTTGTGAGTGTAATTTGTTCAATGAAAAAGTTCAGAAACTAGCAGTGGTTGTGCTAGCAAAAGCTCACAAGTCATTGTGCCTAAGGGTTTGAGCATACTGGTCTTGTTCAATCTCTTAATTACACCAGATCTTATGCTCTCTCCCAGAAACTGCGACTAATGTCCAAACTGTTTAACTACATTATAAACTACCTCACCATGAGCTATAAAGAAAGGATATTAGGAAATACTGGTTTCCCCTTCATCAATGTCCTTTAATTCATTTGTCCACAATATATACAATTATATATATAACATAGTTATGCTGTATTTAGGGTGAAAATGCTCAATATCTGAGAGAGAATGTGTTTAAATATACCATTGGACATTGAGATGAACACTAAGTGGTGACACTGTTTCATACTGTAGGACCGTCATATATATATATATATATGGTGGACTCTCCCTTCGTATTCAATGCCTGAGGGTGAAGCAGCTTGGTTCCTCGGAACCGACAGCCAGAGACCAGCACATATGATTTGATTATAGTGGTGAAAGATTTGTGCAGAATCAACCACACTTTTTGAAGGACCAAATACAGAGACCTAGAACAATTTTAGAAATGTATTGTTTTTTTTTTTTTAGAAAATCTTGGCAAAATTTCTTTTTTTACATCAGTGATACATCACTAAATTAATTTTACGAAAATTCGGAAAATACACTGGTGTATCGTATAATGTTTTTATTGGTAAAATCAGAAATCCGAGGAGAATTTAAATCACTTATTTCGTTTTGTAAAACAGGATTCGCACGTACTAAATATCTATACTGAATCATAGGATAAAACATGCAATAAAACTAAGACATTATTTCATAAAAAATTGAAAAAAAAAAAATTAATTGCTTTTATGAATAAGATATATCAAGGAGACTTAAGTAAATTTCTCGGTGAATAATGAATTTTTTCAAGAATCGTTTTCAATTTCTAACATTTTAATTAGAATCAGTTACAAAGAACTAAACCTTTTAAAATTCGATTTTAATGGTAATATTGTTATATAGTAAAACGTTTAGGTGATATTGTTATTAAGTAAAACTCTATTTACTAATCATGAATCGAAAAGCTAATTAAAATTTAAGGACATCAATATTTTAAAGAGAGATTTTGAATTGTTTTTTGTATGTATATAAAAGTGCCAATTTTTGTACATATGAGTGTTCATATCAGCCTTATAGAGCGATAACAATGACGAATTTAAAACCAAATATATAAGATTCAATAAAACATATTACGGAGAATATTTTTCTAAATGGTTATGATTACTGAGGACATCAAATTATACAGAAATGGCGCCCACGTTATATTCTTCAATTATATTCTACAGATATATCCACCGGAGAAGAACATTAGATAAACATGCAACTGTCATTCCAGTTATCAACAACTTAAATAAAAATCTACGGCCATGTTGGAAAATGCATTTGTAAGATATTTTAAGCATAAAGTAATATTTGTTTCAAATATGATTAATTAAACTTAAATCAGCTAACATTACTCAAATAAAGTTTCAGAAAAGTATATTTTATTTTATGTAGATTTGTTCGTAAAGAGCATTAAATTACGATAAATGATGGCTAAAATGGCCATAAAATCAGTTATTTATCAACGAAAAACTGCTTCCAGCTAATTTAAATTAGGTTTGAAATATAGGAAAGTGTTTTTCTTATTGGAAATATTAATTCTAAATTAGTAGATTGAAGATAAAGACAAAATAATAGCTTCAAGAAAGGTTTTAATATTTGAAAAGTTAACTTTAATCCTTAGCTATCGCGAATCTGTAGATGCATCCCATGCAAAAATTCAACTGAAACGTTCTAGAAATGAATACAGTTAAGGTCTTTTCCATTGACAAAGACACATTTGCTACGTAATATGTAAAGGCTTTAAAAACTCCAGCGTAAGAAAGTTTGCTTAAAGAATTTTCGAAGATCTTTCTCTATAGGACATAGTACTAAAATCGAACGGTAGAATCGATTGAGAAGACTTCGATTGACAAGGAACCTTTTTCCTTTGTATGTTTGGAGTTTATCTACTCAATAACAACCAATAACACTGATCGGGTTCTTCTTACAACGTAAATAGTTTGTCTTCATTTGATGTCACCTGAGCACATATATTCAAGGTTCATTGATTGATCTATACTTTATTGAAGGTGACTATTCCTACTCCCTCTCCATCACCCTTCTGTCACACACGCACACATACACATATATTTATATATGGGTAGGAAAACTAGGTATAATTTTCTGAATCAGAGAATGGCAGACCTTTGTCCTTGATTATTTATTATCTTGTATTCATACTTATTGAGAACAGTACTTACTATATATATCCATACATATACATACATACATACATACATATATATATATATATATATATATATATTAGGTTGGTGCAAAAATAATTTCGTTTTCTCACATAGTAACATATGTTAGAAAACGAAATTATTTTTCCACCAACCTAATATATATATATATATATATATATATATACACGCACACTGACACATATCAATATCTATCTATCTATCTATCTATCTATCTATATATATATATATATATATATATATATATATATATATACATATATATATATATATATATATATATATATATATATATATATATATATATATATTATGATAATATATATACTATGATATCTATGGTAAGTTGGAATCAAATATCAAGAATAACAGGAAAGTCAAAATAAAAGAATTTATTTATTCTTTTTCTCCATCGCATTGTCTGATGAAGCCTTAATGTTAGATTGGTAAAAGTATCCGGTTTTTTATTTATCTTATATATATATATATATATTAAGAGATATGTGTGTGTGCAAAAATTTCAGATGGAGTATATCTGTTAAAAATCAATATGACAATAAAGACAGCAGAAAAAATTATCCGACGTGTTTCATATTTGTGGGATTTTATCAATGGAAATGAAAGGATTTTGTCACAAGTATTTATATACAAGAGCTAAATATTTATAAGTAATAATACGTTATAAGTTATAAGTACTAATAAGTTTTTCAAAATATAAATCTGCACCGCGGATTTCCTTCCAATATTTCCATTCCTACTCGTTTCCCAAGCCAAGATACAGGTACATAAAAATGTTAGAGAATTAAAAGAGAATGGTTAAACCCATGATTACTCAAAATATATAACACATAAATGAATTCCATACTAAATTTATTTAAGTACTAATTTACAGGAAAAAAATAAAATAAATTTCTAAAATATCACTTACTCGCTTTTGTTTGTTAGACATTGAATTGTATCACTTCGTGTCTACCATTATGAAGGTTCTAAAACTCTTCTATAACGCTTCTAATGTAATAAAATATAACCATGGAATGTCAGTGATTGACTCTCATATATATATATATATATATATATATATATATATATATATATAGATAGATAGATAGATAGATAGATAGATAGATAGATGTACGTATGTAGTCTGTTGACATCTTCACTCTGAAACACTGGACCGACAACTCCCATTATCTGCTATTTTCTTGAATTAACTGTCAATGGTTATGATATGAGGGCAGCGCCAAACATTGTTTACAATTTTCCGCGGGAGACGGCATCAGCCAAGTGTTATGATGATACGGTCTTGCTCACTTCTTATAGCTTACATAAAATTTAGTAAGTATATCTTATCTTTTTTTTAAGGCATTTTTCATTTGTATTGTATGAAAAACTAAGAAATCATGTTTGTAAATATTAAGTATTGTTTTAGTTTCTGTTTTAGTTTTGAACTACATTTGATAACACTGCAATACATATGTGGAATGAACTTGTAAGATTAATATTACACATGGTTTTGGTGGGGTAATTTTTCTCATCCGATATTTTCTGTAGTCTGGCCCAACGTTCTTCAAAAGGCTCGGACGTACTCTATGTGTCTGGGTTTTATTACTATTAACTTTTTATTTAATGGATTTATGTGCTTGAGTAGATAGAACTTTTTAAACTGTTTGAACGAGGTCTACAGGTCTGGGTATTCATGAATTTTAATTGAGTGAATGAACACCTTGGCAGGGTTTAGTCACATGTCCTTATTACAATGTGGAAACCACTTTGAGCCAAGTGTGCTCTAACACGAATGAATATATATATATATATATATATATATATATATATATATATATATATATATATATATATATATATACATATACATATATATATATATATATATATATATATATACATATATATATATACATATACATATATATATATATTTATATATATATATATATATATATATATATATATATATTAATTAAAGAATCAAGGAAACAAATAGAAAGAAAAATGTGTATATTTAGTTGTCTATTAGAAGGCTTCATCTACCAAAGAAGTCCTACTAACCGCCATTTGAGAAATTTGGAACGTCTTTGATAAACAATATTACATTAAAAGTATTAAATCCAAACCTGGAACAATTAATTGCGTCACCAATTACTAGTTTTCCTATTATCATTTTTATTAATAAATATTGTCTTCTCTACTGGTTAAATTGGATAAATTTTCATATATATATATATATATATATATATATATATATATTCTAAAAACATAATAAACATTCTTCAGGAGAAAAAAGAAAAAAATGTCAAAAAGTAGCAACGAAATGAAAGCAAGCGTATATTTCAAAAACTATATGCCTAATTGTAAATGCTGACCTAAATGTAGCGTGATAAATCTGACGAAAAATGCTAACAGCACGTAAATAATAAAAAGAACTGTTAAAAAAGAGAGCGGATCTCTGAGCAAATCCATGGAAAACGGCAATATTTCTATCAACTTAGAAGAACATATATTTATACAACCTTATATCAGCGACTTTTTCAAATACCTTCTTTGTGTCAAAGTACATATTTCCAAGAGCGTGTTACTATTGTTATTTTCTATTCCCCTACAGACGCAATCTATTAGATTAAACGTATCCATAAAAAAAAAAACAAAAAGATATCAATGGATAAATGTACAGGATATTTAGGTACAGTGTAACCCGGATATAAGAGAGTTGTCGGGGACGGAGAAGAAGTATCTTATATCCGGGGGTTTCTCTTATATCAGGGTCTCTTATATCCGGGTATTTCATTTTATTGCTAGATTTAAATAATTTATTTACAATTTAGTGCTTTTACTATTTATTTTTTCCGCGATTCTTCGTTCATTTTCTCCTTGGCAGCAATCCTCCCTGACGCAGTTTCGATTATATCCCAGTATGTACGTATTCCTGCAATATACATATATGTGTGTGTGTGTGTGTCTGTGTGTGTGTGTGTGTGCAAATATATAGAAAAATAGGAAAGAAGGCGTTAGGTTAATTTCCCAAAATTTTGCTTGTAGATGAAACAGATCTTGATACTTTAATTCAATTAAATTTTCCTAATTAAATTGAAGTTTTTAGCTTCTGTTTTTGAAACATGAGAACTCTTATGTAGCGAAGGAATCTTAATTTTTTTTTAAATAATCATAATATATATATATATATATATATATATATATATATATATATATATATATATATATATATATTGGGAAAACTTTGTGACAAAGGATAAGATTTTGTGTGACGAGTTTTGTTCTTTAGGACTTAATCGACTTAAATTGGTTACATTGGTGCCTCTAGACGTCCGTAAGAATGTGCGATGCTTGGAAAATTATCTTATTTTTCATTTTTATTTTTTAAACATAATCTAGCCAGTTTCTTTTAGAGTATTTTTCTTTTTCTTTTCTTTTCCATCACATTTGTTATTAGATACCCCACACTGATAATAGATCTGCTACGAATTCTGAAATGTTCTCAGAGCCAGGGTGCAGATTTACTTTGGATGATCGAGCGATGGAGCAACTCTCTAAACATCAACGTGTTCGTCTTATTGAACTGTTTTGATGAGAGTATTATTTTTATGTCAAAATTGTGATCAGTCTCGCTACAGTGAGCAACAAATTTATTTAATGTATTGTTTTGTAAAATGTCCTTTTTGTGTAAATATAATATTTTATTTAGATTCCTTGATGTTTCTTCAATATATTTTTGTGACAATTATTACTGGTGATTTCTCCTTATTTTGATTTACTGTTTTGTTAACTATTTCCTAAGTCATTTATTGCTTTAGATGTAGTCGCAGTTTGAGTTTACATAAGGTCTTTTCAATTGTTGTTGTGATAGAATTAGTTGGTTGGACAATATATTTTTTGTTCATTTTGGAATATTTTATGAGCGTTTTGTTCCGCATTCAAAATAAAATAATTAGTGTAGTGAAGAAACTTGAAAGTGTTTTCAATGTATTTCTCATCTTCATGCAAATATTCAGGGCTGCAAATTCTGAGTGCTCTTAAGTAGAACCCGATAATTATACCGATTTCATTTTGTTATGATGGGAATGTTTATGAACACTGGTAAAAATGATTGCTGAGATATTAGGTTTATAATACATAGAAATTCATATGTCCTCAAGTACACATGGCACAGTAGATAAAGTCGTTGGTTAGATCGAGTGACAGGACCCAAAGAGTGTGAGATCAATACCCTGTTAAATAGTGGGAATTAACAGGAGATAACTGACATTCATTAAACATGGCACGTGGAACTAGAACAGTCTAACCCAGTAAGGGAAATAAAGGATTCAGTTCGACATTCCAACCACCTGAAGAAGGTCGGAGTGTACAACGAAACGTTGTAATAAATATGGCGACAAAGGAGAGGACAATAGTCCGAATAATGTAAAAATATTTAACTTTAAATAGTCGCACAAACCTAATAAATTTGGTCCGATGAAGGCCTAAACGACGAAATTCGTCACACAAAATCTTTTTTTTTACATTTTCTCATACATTTCCCCATGATATTTTTCTTGATATATAAAAATGTATGTATCGTTATCTCATATATATATATATATATATATATATATATATATATATATATATGTATGTATAGATAGATAGATTGATAGATAGATAGATAATGTTAACCTCAGATTTTATTTTACTGGATACGCGTCTTTGAAATAGACGCTTCGTTCCTATTTCAAATGGTGTGTATTACGTCTATTCGCATGTGCACTCGACAAACCTTAATACAAAAAATATGTACACTCCGTAAAAATGTCGGATTAAAAATAAATGCATCAATTGTTTAAAATTTGCTTTGTTTTCTTTTCGGATACGAAAAAAAGCAGATATGGCATTTCGAGAGAAATACCACTAATTATCGATTTGTATTCAGTTAAAAACTGTCAGATTAAAATTAATTGTTTAGAATTTCTTTTGCTTATGTTTCGGATACGGAACTGGGCAGATATGGGCTTTCGTAAATAATCTGAACAAGCGAGTGCGTATGCCTTAAAAAGTGACAATATAAAGTTGCTGGGTGGTGACCATTTCTTTGGCGGAGCGGTCTAAAGGGATTGGGGACAGTTTCGAAAAATGCCAGTTAGCACATTTTCTTTATTAGGGTTTCTCTCGCCCGATGACCAGTAGAAGTAATACACACTGTTTGAAAAGACTATTTCAATCAATAAAAATAACGTCAGACGTAATGAACATGTTGGATTAAAATTAAATCCATTAATTTAGACGAGGTGGAAAAATGATCAAAACAGACAGTAACATGTTTAGTAATATTTCGCAAACTACACTTAGAAATTAAGATCCATTCTATCTCTTCCGCAACACAACTATATTTTAGCAGCAGGGGAAAATGGGCTCTTTAGCTTTAGCTTTCAGTAATTACGAAGAGAAACTAAATATTAAAACCTTTTATCCATCCTGTAGAAAAAAAATACTTGTTACGGAGCTCATATAGCATTACCTTCAGTGACAACGCTGTGACCCTACATTCCACAGCTAGAGAGTTTTTTTTTCTTTCTTCTTTTAAGCATTTCACCCCAAACATGGTGGGAGTGCCACGCAAGTGTTACAGAGAGTGAGAGTAAATGAAAAGATGGGTGGTTGAGAAAAGGATAAAAAGAACGACGTGGATCGAGATCAAGGGCTCAGAAGATGTCGATTGTCATTACAATTAAAGATTTGAAGATTAGAGCTATCAGAGAAGTGCGTAAGACGAAGGGAGTTTGTGGGTAATTCAATTCACCCGTCGTTTGCAATGACTAAAATGGAATAAAGTGCTTACTTTCTTCTCCGCTCTACCAACTAAGTTGTCGGGAGTGATCACTTCCTTATTCTCCTGTTCTCGTCAATATGCACGTGCTCCGTCACGCCAACAAAAATTTTGTCGTCTTCCTCACAGACTCGCTATTTATGCCTGCGTCGGGGGCAACTAACATTTGCATAACAGACTTAATTCTCGTTCGCCTGAGACTACCTATTTTATAAATTCAAGCTGGTTTGAATTCTCAGTGTTTTTTTTTTTCTTTGCCAGCGAGATATTCGGAATAATCCATTTCATTTTTTATGCCGGTCGCGACCTTTCAACAGGACCTGACACGCCAAGCAAATTCGCTTTGTGAGAGGCAAATCTTCTCGTTCCTCAAAGAGTTCCACTGTCGGGAAGTGCTAGAAGAAGCTGTTGAGGCGGTTGCATTTAACTGTTTCCATAGTGAAAGGGGAGGAGACTGAGAAGCCAACCTAGTAGCGAGCTTAAATTCATTCAGTCGGGGTACTAGTGAAAGTAGATCGGCAGAGCACTTGCAATGAAAATATTTGTAGAAAAGACAGAAGGAAGCCACAGCACTTCTGTGAAAAAGTGACTATAGTCGAGATGCCAGGTAAGAGCCACGAGCTAACTCTGGATCTTATTTTGTTAGGGATAAACGTTGTTAGCAACCAATAATTCATTAAACTCAATCTATCCATACTTCCCTATTTGCATCATGCGTCTAAATAAAAGTCTCTTCTATAAATACTGATGTATTTCTGGAGCGAGTTTTTGTACATTGTTTTCACTGTGCATCCTTTGAATAATAACACTGTCCCATTCAACTTTGACAGATATATATATATATATATATATTCAATCTCTGCATTGTTAGTAAGTTAAGCTTTTGTTGATTTCAGGGTGATTGATTAGGATGGTGCCAAAGTTCCTAAAAGCAAATAATCGAATCTTAACTTGCCAGACATTTTTCTTCCGCTTGCAGTCAGAATGCTCTTTCTCTATTCTTGTGCAAACAGAGGATTAATCTCATAACAGATCTGTCTATTTCTCTTCAAGGACACATGGCCCAGTAAAGGTGTTAGATCCAGTGACTAGACCCAAAGAGTTGTGAGTTCAATACCATACCTTGGAGAGTCGATTTAAAGGCAAATAACTAAGACATCCGGAAGAGACATGGCACGTGGAACTAGAACAATATAGCCTGGTAGACGGAATAAAAGGTTCGATTCAAAATAACAGTCATCTGAAGAAGGCCAGAGCGTACAACGCCCGAAACATTATGAACATGGCAATGAAGATGAGGATAACAGACTAAATTATGTAAATAATGTAAATACTTGTGCGAAACTGACCCAACTAATCACTTTACAACTGAAAAAAAATTGTGGACCGGGAATAGGTCCGAAAGCAAAACTCGAACTCAGCAATGTGGTGAAAACAGATTATTAACCAAAAAGAACGAATACAAAAGTGTTGCACGTCTGACTGACAGCAAAGTACAGTAGTCAACTCGTGAATAATATTTAACGATACCCCCACGAGCAATGTATGTGCCACAAGGCTGGGTTTAACGTGGGTTTCTCCGAGCCCGTAGGCTTGGCCAAAAAATATACCCTTTGAACCCGCCTAGACGGATTCTGGGCCTGTCTACCTCTCTGGACGAAAACTTTGCCCTTCGGCAAAGCTTTGTCCGGGTTCCTCTCTGCCAAAGCAGAGAGTTCGACAGAAAACCGTAGTCAACCGTAGTCAACACTTCAACAATATTTAACGACCCCCTACGAGGATGAAATGTGGCACAAAGCCGGGTTTTAATGTGGGTTTCTCCTAGCCCGTAGGCTCGGCCAAAATATACCCTTTGAAACCGCCTAAACGGGTTGAGGGCCTGTCTACCTCCCCGGACGAAAACTTTGCCCTTCGGCAAATCTTCGTCCCGGTTCCTCTCTGCCAAAGTCAACCGTAGTCAACCGTAGTCAACTGTAGACAGCCCTATTGAGAGGCATAATATAGTAATAGGACGAGTCCATTTAGCTCATAAAACGTAGGTCTCATATCAGAAAGTCTCTCTGTACACGCAGTACCCCGTTCACAAGTGAACTCCCTATTCTCTATCCGGTTGTGTTTTTATGCCCAGCTGATACCGCAAAAAAAATTGGCATACTCTTAACCACTCTCGCAAATTCTCGTGACTTTGTTAAATTAAGGTGTCAGCGCGGCAATGTTTCTTTTTACTTTTCTTACCTTTACAGTCTTGTTTCTGACGAGATTTTGCATGGCGATCGATTGAAAAATTCTTTGCGCTACATTGTTTTAAAGTCAATGTGAGTTTTGTTACGTCTTTGATTACAGTACTTGTGTCCATTGTTTTTATATTGTTTTTTAGTGACTTCTTTTCGGTAATTTGTGTTTGTTTTTAACCAGTATTTCTAACCGGTGTCGTGGGAACGCCAACATTATGGAGGTGTCACAAACTCTTGATGCCACACCCCGTGAAGCATTCCCTTCAGCATAGACAAAGGAGAAGTCCCTACCAAAATGACACATTATTATAAAAGACTGGAGGCTAAATATGGACATTTCATTGAAAGAATGAACTGTTATTGGTGCCTACACTTATGGAAACGGTGAACGCTAGAAGTATTTCTCTGTTAAAAACAGACATTAAGACACACAAACCAAATGACATTAACAGGGAAATTATGGAATAAGCCATAAAAAGCCAAAATATTGCAGTGAAAGTATTGGCAAGAAAAAGCAATGCTAAGTGAGACATCCTGCTAGCCACAGAAAATGCAGCAAAAGACCTGTCAGGGAACATACATTTAACCAAAACAGTAGCCGAATATTTAGGAACCAGAAAAACGAAAGTGACTCTGCATGGAGTTCCCCTGTACATATCAGAGGACAACTTGGGATGTTTCTTTGCTTAGTTTGGCGAGGTGTCTGATGTTTTGCCCGTCAAAAGCAAAACAGGGCTAGCAACAGGAGATATGGAGATCTGGGTAATTGTCATCCCGGAAAATTTAATGGAAATTCCGAATATGTTGATGTGTGGGGCTCGTCTCATATATGTAGTTATAGAAAGGCGACGACCTCTCTGCTAGGCTTGTGGAGCCGCGTGGAATCTCTCTAAAGTATCCCCTAGGAAGTAACCGGAAGTGCAATCTCAGATATAAAACTATAAGAAAAACGAACTCCAAAGTTGTGAAAGATCCGGGAGGATGGACGAAAATAGCTAAGAGTGCAAAAGTGGCAACCCCTGCCCACCAGCCAGGGTCAAATGTATGAAAAAATAATCAGCGGGAAAAGGTTAAAAAGAAGCCCCAACTGGAGCAGAAGAGCCATCAAAAGGAGGAACTACATGAAGAGCGACAGAAGGACCTCCATCACGAATAGCAAAAATGCAAAGAGGTAGACGTGGAAAAGATGCACCCACATCGGTCCTTATCCTTGAAAAGAGTGAGTGAGGAACACGAAAAGAAGAAAAAATCACATAGACTGAAAAAAGAAGTGGACGTAGTAGCGGGAATAAGGCCATGGAGAAACCAAAGTTTCTATCCGTCCCTGCTTCACCAACAAAAAATAGGCAAAGCATCACAAGGATCCTCCCTGGTCCCCACTTTAAAGCTTCCCAAGACCCCTCCTTTCAGCACACCGACTCCCAGCACATCTGCGACTGATAGAATTTCCAATCCATACCGGTCCACCCTTTCTTCCAACACCTCTCCTCCCAACATAGACAAGAGGCGGGGCGCTAGAGGAGGGTCATTGGGTGATCGTAACCTAGTTAAACTGATTGACGAGTTTGGCTTGGGAAATGTGGACGTGGGCACGTAAGCGGTCGTCTATCCGGGATCGAATTTTAGTGAGAAGGGCTGATATAGACTTACTAGATTGTCCAACGTCCCACTGGTTAGACTATTCCGATCATAGACTCGTTTGTGCTCGGATAGAAGGTAAGCCTAGAATGGCTGAACACTGAAAGTTCAATCTGTCCTTATTGGACAAGCGAGTCTTCCAGCAACAGCTAATTAGACTAGAGAAGCGGGAACTTGTGGGGGGCGGTTATTGGGAATGGTTGATGGGAGTGGCTTAAAGATAGAATTAGGTCCCTCACCACCGAATATAGCTACCGGCTCGCATTAGATAAGGCTAAAAATTTGAAGGTTCTCCATGATAGTCGGTTGAGCGCTGAGGCTGTGTGGGATTTCCTAGAGATAGGTTTAGCAAGGTAGGCTCTAGAGCGGTCAGTTATTTAGGCTTAGGTTAAACAAGATGTCTAACGAAACCGTGAACATGGGCGCACAGTTGAGCAAGGAAGAGATCCGTCGATGTTCCGGTCGATACATTAATTCATGTGATTAAAAAATCGGACGGGCGTACTCTGGGGGCGACTGACGACATGTGTAAGTTGTTCCGGCAGCATTTCGAGATCCGGTTTACCAAGGAGCCTGGTCTCAGTGGCGATGATTTTGTAGCTATTTAGCTGTCTTTCCTCGGCATTCATCAACTGAAGCTGCTTGCTGTGAGGGTGAGATCACGGAGGACGAAGTCTACTTGGCATTGAAGAGGGTTTGGCCAAGATCCTGACGGTTCGTTTGCAGCCAGTTGGCGAAATTGTGCTGGGACCCGAACAGTCTTGTACTGTGAAGTGCCGAACAATTCAGAGCAACCTCCATCTAATTCACACGATCCTAGAGGAAGTAAAAGAAGACAAGCAAGCTATGCTGATCAATTTGGATGAGTCAAAAACATTTGATAGGGTCAAACTCAGTACCTTGCTACTGTCCTACAGGCCGCCGGATTCAAACCCGAATTCTGTAATTGGATTAGCCTCCTGTATTCCTCCGCTGTGCTATAGTATAGGTGAACGGAAAGTAGTTGCACGCTTTTCCGCTGTCTCGGTTGGTTCGTCTGAGTTGCCAACTGTCAACCCTACTTTGCGTTAGAGCCTCTCCTTCACCGGTGAGGCAAAGGGTGAACTGTCCGGCCCTACGTCGAATCGCTGTCCCTAGTAGGGGCTCGTGCTAGGGTTTCCACGTACGCCGATGACGTATCCATTTTTGTGTCGTGTGGCAGCGACCTGTAGTTAGTACAAAAGACGCTTGAACGATACGAAAAGGTCAAGGGGACATGATTAATCACAACAAGTTTTCCGGCTTGCAGTTATGTTCCTGGAAGAGGGTCGATCATCCGGAGCCCTTTGGTTGGACGTACGGTCCTGTCCGCATTCTTGGAGTGTGGTTTGTACCCGACATTCAGCTGGAGAAAAATTGGTCAGAAGTACCGTCGGTCGAGAGTTGGCTTCGAAGGGGTTTGTACTTGAATGGTAGAGCTGAGGCGTGTACCACTTACGTCTTTCCTCTTTCTTACGTCTTTCCTCTCATAGTTTACTGTTTGGCTGTACTCCCGCTTTGCAAGGACCGTAGGATGTTGGTGGAGAGCTTTTTGTCTACCTTATTGTGTGGTGGTCGCAAGCAGAAGATCCGCAAAGGATGCTGTGTCCAGCGTCGATGTCATGGGGGTCTGGGATTGTCATAATCGACAGGCCTCGATGTTGGCTTACCTACGCCGCGTTTTGACAGAGAATTCGATTTGGAGGTGGGTAGGGACGCCTTCCCTAGCCTTACCATCACTACTCCGATCTCCTGGGCTAAGTGTCGTCCATGGCCCAGGAGACTGTCGAGTTTGTGCAGCGAGTATCGAGCGGCCTTGGTGGTTGTTCCTCGGTCCACTGACCTTTCACGGCCTCGGAAGGTCTTGCATGGTGAATTAGTGGAGGAGGTTGCGAAGGATGCACTTTGTGTGCGGCTCGGCTTCTCGGCGACCTAGTTGTGCTCATTCAGTTCTTGGGCGCCAGTGCCGAATTACGTCAGTATACCTGATTTTTCGCTTACCTGTCGACTGATTCTAAACCTGCTATCTCTCAATGACAGGATGGGGCTGGGCGGACTGCCATCGCTGTGAGCTTGGATTTGAAGAAATGGTTTCACAAGCCTTCTACCATTATCCTCAGGTGTGCCCTTTATGCAACTATGTCGGCGATTTGATGGGTTGTATCGCTCACGATATTCTCGTTCTCATTTATCGCGCATACGATAATGTCCCCGCATTCTGGGGAGAAACGAATGGTGTTTCTGACGCTGCTAGCCGTGGCACAAATAGTGATTTGGACGGCACGGATGGAATGAATCTTCCGATACACGTGCTATTCTCATCAGGCTCTTGCTGGATTCTTTCAACATCAGCAGAAGGTGAAGATCAGAATAGATAGAAAGCGTTTATTATCGACAGATTTTATCGAAAGGTGGGTGAAAATAGCGAGCTTGTTTCATGTAAAGGAGACTATTCCCGAGTTCCTTTTATTTAAAGTCCTATTGGTCACAATAGGACGGTTTCCTGTTATCCCTTCTCTTGGTTAAGTTAGATACTATTTGTTTTGCTAGTTAATGTGAATAAATGTTGCTCCCGGCATGCTACCGGCATTTTCTGTTGTTTTGATCCATGTCGAGATTCCTAGCCTTCTCAGTTTGTTCTTTCCACCATTTCTTTTTTTTTTCATCTCGGCTTGGTTAGACTTTGATATCCCCCTTTCCGTCATTTATTTTTACTCTTCCCTCTCTATTAGTGAGTATACTTCTTGATTCTCTCTCTCGGCAGAATACAGCCGACACTCTTATTATTTTGAAGGGTGGACGGGTCTTACTAAAATCTGTTTTGTTTTACTTTGTTTTGTTACAATCTTTTGTTAGTTTTCTGTGTTCGTTTCATGATTCATGAAATTTATATAAATATATTTAGAATTAAAGATTTTTGTAGGTTCCTTTGTGAATATGTGGTATTGTTGTTTATGTAGGATTGAATGGTGATGGACGTGTTCTTGCTCTAAATGGATAAATTGTATTGAATTAATGGGTCGTGATCGTGATTAAGTAGGACGAGGATAGCTAGAAAAGACCAGCCTCTCCCCAGTTCCCCTTTGGCCACAATTATTGCATGTATACAATAATAAATATATCCTTTCCTTTCTTTCACTCATTTTGCACACCAGGCATATACGTGATCGCTTTGCGACACGAGGTAAATCGTCTTCTCTTCTACAATACTCACAGATATTGTAATACAAATAACCATAGTTGCTGATGAAATGCTTATACGATATTTGACATTCGAAAATTGTTCATTATCTAGATTTAAACATCAGCAGAAAACATCAAATACAAGTCCTTCTTGAAATATTATCACTTTAACTAAAGACATTTCTAAACGTTTAACCGTCAATCAAAGCAATACTGCCTCTAAACAGCAGGTGGCTACAGGGAGTGAAAATAAAAGAGAATTGGAAGACTGAGACTGCGGACGTTTAAGGAAAAGACAAAGAAAGGAACAGGTTTCAAGAAGAGAAAAATGGCGATTGATGTAGCATTTAAATTTTTAAAGATTGTTATCATGAAAGCAAGAAGTAGGACGGAATTTCTATAGGTGAGAAGTACGAGAAAATAACCTACTATATTAGAAGTGGTAGTTGCATCGAGCTTAAGTTAAAAAGTAAAATGGTGAGACCTAGTTGCCGATCCAGTAGCACGTTTAAATTCATGTTGTAGGAGCAGCAGGAGAAAAAACTCATCAGACCAGCTGCCATTAAAATATTTGTAGAAAAGATCTTTACATACATTTTATTCTTGACCATACAATGCAAACTGTAGCTCTGGAAGATATAGATGATTGGACGCTGTTTCAATGTCTGGATTCACTTGATATTTGTTGTGAATTTAATCTCCAATAAATACTAGAAAGGGATTAAGTCAGCAACATAATTTCTTCTGATGTAATTTTTCTGGCGCGAATTATTTATTTATTCCATAGACTTATCAAACATGTCTTCTATATATAAACTATTTATTTATTATTTCATTTTTCTATTTTATTTTATTGTGAGCATTATTAGGGCTATGTCGTTCGAGAGACAAAGGCTGTATATTCAGAATTTACATATCTTGCCTATTTCTAGAGCGTGGTCAAATTTAGAATTGCCGATTTCTGTAGGAAGAAAAACAAAAGAGATGAAGGTTTTTTTTTAGCATTCGTATGGTAATGATAATCTCATTATTAGACGTTCCCTTATCAAAAATCATTCGACATTGCATCCTTGAGCAGCCTGGGCAAGGTTCGGTTGTAATTCATAAAATCTTTCCATTACAACAATTTTTCAGTAAGATAAGTTTCTCAACCTATATTACACTTTCCTGTATTGATGAAGGTTTCCTAATGTCAACATCTTCATTACGTCATTATTTTCTCTTGATGTTATGTGATATCTGTTTTAGTTGTTGCTATTTTGAAGGTCTTCAAGTAATGTTATTTCTATTATTTTGTATAGTTGTTTGTGTGTGACTCTGTAGCGCCAGCCTACAAGGTTCGAAAAAGAAGCGTCCTCGCTAAGAACCACAGGTTTCATTTACTTGAAGCCACATTTTAGTATTGATCTAAGAAATCGGTTGTATAGTGCTAACAATTTATATATCTCTGAAGAATGTTAGCACTATGCATGACATCCGTACGGCAGTCTCAATCTGACACCGATAATTAAGAACATCACCTGAGTTTTTATCTTAACGTTCGGTTTTGTAGAATTGGCAGTTGTACAAAACTAATGCAAGTGAAGCCTATTCAGTGTTTATTTCCCTTATCTCTCATGATAAATTTCCGACGACTGCTCCATATACCGATGTGTTTCAAGTGTTTAATTAAATATTTACTAATTCTATATCCTGGATTTCTATGATGGATTTGGAACAGGTACCATCACTGCTTTTATTCCAATTCCAGATTATAGTTTGTCTTTTGAAAGAAATTTTATAATCAGTTATAGAAAGAAGGTATAAATTTTCCAATATAAAAATATTGAATAGTGTTTTGTACAGGTTTTTAAAAGATATCATTTGAAAACGAAATAACCTATTTAATTGTTCATAATGTGAATAACTTTCATAGAGTAGTCCCTGCAATTTTTCTGTGCGGAGCTGAGTCTACAAAACATAACGAAAACTGAAACTTTTTCTTCATAGTTATGTTTGTGTGTAAGTATGATCTGCGTGTACGAATTACAGGGTCAATGTAATGAGGCTTTTTCTTAACTCCGGTCGCTGATTGATAAAATCCGCCACGTAATTTGAAACATTTCTGGTCGGTCTAGAGTTGGGATCCTAATGTAACCTCTTTTATAACGGAAGTTTATGCGATTATTTTGAGGGTATCTGGTGATTATTTTGTGGATAATCTATCTAATGTTTTAAATTGCTTCACATACCAGGGTTCTGTACTGGGAATAAATCGCAAATTCAACGATCATATTCAAGTATTCTATTGTGTTTGCAGTAGAATACATTCACCCACTCTCAACAAGTATATATTAGATCCTCTTACGAAGTATCTTATCACTTTGTTTGACCTTCTATGTTTGAGAAGTTATCATTACTTAAACTGTTTACATTCGGATAATTGTCCAGATCGTTGTTTTTATTATCGCAACGTTTTGGCCGTTGTGTCCAACGACTTTCATTGAGTGCTTGGCGATCCTTGAAATATTCAGTAAGAATATTATATCAAGATCAAAGCTTTAGTTCCTGAATCTGCTGACATAATTCTTGTGAGTTCAATCTCTGAAGCGAGTATTTGAGGTATGCTCGATAGACGCAGAGCAACAATTGAGAAATACTAAATGATAACGTGACGAGACTTCCCGAGACATAGCCAGCGGAAAGAGACCAAGCTACCGTCGGGGATTAAATAAAGACATTCGTTCTAAATTCCCTTCGACATGCACCAAATACAGGCCGGAAGCACAAAAGCTGAAGATTTGCGATAATAACAACATGAGATAATGAAATTTAAATTTTACGATGTCACTATATCGATATGCATATATTAGAATTAGTTTGAATTCAGTGTTATAAGCACGTACTTTCTGTTTAATAATATCCCGAATTAAACAAAAGATTATTGAGGGAAAGGCATGATTTAATAATACAATAATAGCGAATACCGTAGTTCCGTTGTGCGGTAATACATACGAAAGGCTACTGATTATAACCCACTCTGCGAATCTTGTTCCTATGAGCACTACTCTTAGTGAATGAACGAGTCTATTATGTTTTACTAATCCCATGTGTTCGAGTCTTTATAATTGGGGTTAGCAAGTCAAAAGTATCATACAACTCTTCCATGGGTAAATATGTTTGTTGAGTTTTTATTTCAATGGCATAACTAGGTTTAACTGCTTTTTATGTCGCCAAATTCGACCTTATACTTTATACACCAAGCTATTCTTGCGATTAACTATCTTGATATCTTCCCAACATTCTTGTCTTGTAAATTCTGAAGAAAACCTTATTTTCAGATTTGAAGGATTTTATAGTTGATCGTGTACTATGCCAAATTTTATTTTTCTTCCAGATAGTAATTTGTCAAACACCGAATTAATTTTCCTGTCAAACATAAGTACCTCTTGTTCGCATCTTCGATGCAGTATTACGGTTAGGGTTCAGTCTATAAATTCTTAAAAACTGTCGGAGAATTACTTCCTCCTTATCTTCGTTTATTACTTTAAAGCATTTTAAACGTATTTATAAAACATCCAACCTGACAATTTGATCTTGGATATTATGGCGGCGTTATATGTTCAACTACATAGTATTTGCAATAATTTTGAAAGTAACTAGAAGTAAATTGCCGGCCATTAATAGACACTATAATATCTTGAGCCCCGAATCTCGAAAGCAGTTCAAGAAAAATTACAGCTACAGTGAAAGTCGTTTTGTACACATAAATTTTTCGGGCTGTTTAGCAAAACTGTAGATGACAATCAAGTCATACGCACTATTCGAAGGTCTCGCGTAATCGACATACAACCTAGACCAAGGTTTCAGTATTAGTCTAAGGTTGATAATTTTCAGTTGGTAATTTTGCTGCTAGAGCACATCTTCATGACCTAACCAAATTTCTAATATCCTGTCTCACTTCAGGTCAATATAAGTAAATTCTCATAAGAGATTTAATTCATGACATACCAGAATGTCTAAAATGAAACTGATTAAAATTATTTTTACATGAATCAGAAGTTACTGCTCTTTCAGCGTACATCAATAATTCATAGCAAATGGAAAAAATACATATATTTAGCAACATGTAGTTAGTTCTTGCTTTCTCTCCATCTTATTTTCACCTAATTGATGATCTTCAAAATGTAGTCATCAATCGAGGATTGTTTCTTTATTTCGTTCAAAGTCACGTGTAGTTTCGTTATTGAGTTACATAAAAATATTTTTCTCGTTTCAGAATTTAAAGACGCAATCACTGATTCCAAAAATGTTCCTTACATTTTAGTATTAATCTAGACTAACCATTTATATGTCCCAATTTATTTGATGGTAAATACTTCATCTTAAATCATAGTTTAATCTCCAACTGCAGGATATCTACCAACCACTCCACGCAGTTAGATGTGCTACTAGGGCAAATTTAATATGGGGTGCCCGAGCCCGTAGACTCGGCCAAAATTCCCCGTATACCTCGTATAAAAAAGGGGCCGATAACTATTTCCCGAGATGAGATTATGCCCTTCGAAATAGCCTCATCTGGGGATCCTCTCTGCCCGGAGACAGAGAGTTTAACCAGCAGAGCTGGAGAGAAGTATTTCCAGGTGCAGGATATCTACCAACCGCCCTACGTGGTCAGATGTGGCACAAGGCCGAATTTAATGTGGGGTATCCGAGCCCGTAGGCTCGGCAAAAACTTCCCCGTAGACCCCTTATAAAACTGGGTAGAGTAGCTGTTTCCCGAGACGAGATTCTGCCCTTCGATATAATCTTATCTGGGGATCCTCTCGGCTCGGAAACAGAATTTGATCAGCACAGCTGGAGACATATCTCCAACTGCAGAACAACATATAGCATATACTCCTATATTTATGTGAATGGGGACATACCCATTATCATCCGTAGGTATGTTACAACAAATACCTTTATGAGCAACAAATTATTTTTTTGTGATATGTAAGCCTTGCTAACGTGTCCGAAAGAAGGAGATTATTTCACTGAAATTTTTTAATCAAATTAACGGTTTCACCGAACTGGTTTTTCAGGTAAAATATATTTACAATATTTTTCGCGCTCCGATGGTCACAGTTTCCTTAAAAGTAAACGTACCTTTTTTCACCTGGTCTGCCCTAGGAATTTTTTTTTTTTTTTGAAAATTACTTCCTATCTTCTGTAATACCTTCTACAGGGTTATATAATAATTCGCGAATGGAGTATATGACAGCATCAGACGTGATTAAAACATTTGTCCTAGATTCATTTGATTTCTGCAATATTGCTTCAAGCATACACTATTTGTAGTGTTCGTTGTTGTAGTCCCAATAAATGTTTTCGCTTTTGTTCTAATAACAGTTTCAGCACGACTTTGACGACCTCCATATTCTGATTTTCACAATTTTTTAGTTGAGGTGAGTTAAAAAAAAACTCACAACATCAGTAATCTTATTGCTTTTATGTTGTCACTATTATCAGACTCGTATAAGCTCGTAGATTCTGGTTAATAGAATTGTATGGAAAACACTGAGACAAAAGATTAGTTAAGAAAAGACTTAATCACATGAGCCACTTAGATTAATGAGACTTTAATAGCAAATACCGTAGATCAGTGTGACATTGCCTACGACTCAACTACTTCTTCCAACCCACTTTGCGAAACGTGTTCCTTTGAGCAGACGTCCTACACATAGTAAAGGAACGAATCGATGTTCAACAATTAGTATAGAAAAGGTCGGTGGTCTTTCTACACAAAATGTTGTGTGTTGTTCTCCTGTATTCTTCTGGCCTTCAATCTATCCTGTGTGTATCACTATTTCTAAGCACTCTTTCTTCCTTATGTGCTCTAAAAATCTCAACTCTCCCTTCCTGATAGTAATTAAAAATGTTTTTGTTTCCATTATCTCACAAACTTTGTCCTTGCTTAGTCTATGTTATTCTCAGCATCTCGCCTTCATCTACAAGGAGATGATACACGTTTGACTCCTATATAGGCGAACTGATATTGTATAATATCTCTGTACTTTTTTCTTTGTTTCTAACGAACTTTTCCCCAATCCGCTTTTTGGCCTTGTGCCACATTTTGTACGAATAAATATCTATTCCAATAAGACATCGCCTGGGTTGAACAGAGGCAACCCGTCCCAATATTAGACTAGTTTAGGTTTAGTTTGAATCACTAGTTTCCTGTTTCCGGTTAACTTAACTAGGGTATGTATGCTCATTGGCCCCTTTTATTTCTGTCCATATTTTTCTTTAGTTTAATTCCCCATTCACTCCCTTGTTAAGTGGTCAGTGATGTCATTTCTCTGGCGGAATGCCTTTAGTTTCGCCTGTGTGTTTTTGTATTTGTTGTTGTGACTGAATGAGTGCGTGTTTGTGTGAGTGTTTTGGATGGATGATTGTTTTTTATACTATTATAATCCTGCAATATGTTCGTCCACCTAGCTGATGTTTCTGCCACATTTTGTGGGGGTTTTATTACTAACCTTATTTTATTTTGTTTTCATGAAAATAGTATTAATTCATATTGTAAATAATCATTGTTTTTTTTTTTTAAATTGTTAGCTTTCTTCCTTCCCCGCCCACAAACTTTGAAATGTACATATGGGGACTAGTTAGGATTTCATAGAGACATTTAGGTATTATGGTGGATGTAGTAAGAAAGGTAGGAAATAATGTGTTTTTTGGTGATAGGACTATGTTTGGGTCAGTGTTTGTCACTAGCTAAGTTTAGAATTAACACCGTCCTTTTCCCTAATCCTATTTTTGCCTTGTGCCAGATTTTGTACCATCATACGAATAGATATCTATTCCAATAAGACTTTTACAAGATGCAGGTTCTACAGATCATATAATGAAATTTTTTTGACTGAATTTTAATGGTAACAGTACTGTTTTATTCAATTGTAATAATTGATTGATATTTATTTTGTTTTCTTACCTTTGGATATAATAATGTTTTTATAGGCCTGTGTTCTTTTACTCCAGTTTATTTTTCGTTTAATTGTAATAATGTCTTTTTTAACCAAAATACCTCATTAATATAGCCTAGACTGTACCATTTACTAATAATTTTCTAGTTGCTAATTATTTTTTCTTGATTTCCCCTACTGAAATTCGGGTGCGTCTTATACAAATATGCGTCCTATATGCCGCCGAATGCGGTACGCTAGATAGTCTTCGCTTTGAAAAGAAAACCAAATTAACAAACTCTTTTTGTTCTTGGAATATTCTTTGAGAAATATTAGGAATAAATGTACAAATGTTCAAACGGAAAATAGTTTGCTTCTTTTGCAGTGTATTGTAGGAGAAGTAAATGGTCATGGTCGGTGTAATTGTTAGCTGGGTCGCAAACATTATACAAAATGAAATATAACACCTGACCAATAAGGACTAGACTCGACATATTTAATCAAGCATATACACGCTGATTACTGGGATGGACTTTATTAATCGGTAACACGTATATACAGTGTCCATTAAGCATTCACAAAAGTATAAACATTTCACTCTTTGTTCTTAGTCATTTCATGCTGTTTGAGTGTTCAGTTGAATTTCTCAAGAGTTCGTTGCTTTATTCCCTGAGACAATTTCAAATGAAGAAATCTCGTCTCTTGTTTGACGTCACCCTTTTCTTTCCACCCCAATTTGTGAAAGAAATGAGGATGTTCAAACACAGAAAAATTAATTGTTATTTCCCAACCCGCTCGTAACGTGTAGACAGATAAAGGAGAGTATGTTATATATAACTTGATGTGTTAGAATGTCGCGTTTACAACAATATCTTTATTCATGCGCAGATGGATTCGTAGACAAATACAGAAAAGGAATAATGTCAAAAGTTATATCAAAATTTAAGAAGGACTGAAGAACATAGAAAATTCAGCTTGTGAGGACATAAAGAAAAAAACATTATGAAATATAATCAAATGATCAACATAATACAAAAGATTACTCCACATATATAAATGACAAATTATACAATGTTCCATATAATATATTGTTATGGGATCTTACCGATAATAATAATAATGGACTATTCCATACTTAATAAATACTGCGCCTCAGGAGTAGGCGTGAGTCAGTCGCCCAAGTTTTGACTTGAGCAACTGTTCGGTTGTACTCTCTTCCTACGGACGGGAGGAACCCGAAGGATGCTACGCCGAAGGGGGGGAGTCTCCTTCGGGGAGGTAGACCGGCCCTGAACCCGTTTATACGGGTTCAATGGGCATATTTTTGGCCGAGCTCACGGGCTCGGAATGCCGAAGTTAAAAAGGCCTTGTGCCACATGACACCCTCGTGGGGGGGTGACTGAATATCGTCAGTCGCTCACTTCCTGAGCGACTGTTCGGTTGAACTCTCTGCCTTCGGGCGGAGAGGAAACCGAACGAGGCTACGCCGAAGGGCGAAGTCTCGTTCGGGGAGGTAAACCGGACCTGAACCCGTTTATACTGGTTCAATGGGCATATCTTGGGGCCGAGCCCAAGGGCTCGGAAAACCCACAATAAATAACCGACCTTGTGTCACATGTTGCCCCAGTTGGGGAGAGAATGAATATCGTCAGTCGCTCACTTTCTGACCGACTGTTCGTTTGAACTCTCTCCCTACGGGCGAGGAGGAAGCCGAACGAGGCTACGCCGAGGGACGGAATCTTGTTCGGGGAGGTAAACCGGCCCTGAGCCCGTTTATACTGGTTCAATGGGCATATTTTTGGGCTGAGCACACGGGCTCGGAAAGCCCACAATAAATAACCAACCTGGTGTCACATGTTGCCCCAGCGGGTGGGGGGGACTGACTATCGTCAGTCGCTCACTTTCTGACCGACTGTTCGGTTGAACTCTCTGCCTTCGGGCGGGGAGGAACTCAAACGAGGCTACGCCGATGGGGTGGAGTCTCGTTCGGAAAGGTAAACCGGCCCTGAGACCGTTTATACGGGTTCAATGGGCATATTTTTGGGCTGAGACCATGGGCTCGGAGAACCCACAATAAATAACCGACCTTGTGTCAAATGATGCCCCAGAGGCGGGGCGGTGACTAAATATAGTCAGTAGTTCAAAGAGTCAGTAGTTTTAGAGGAGTCAGTAGTTCAAAAGGAGTCAGTCAGACGTTCAAATCGAGTCAAGAGTCGAGTCAGAGGCAACCCGAAACAGAGTCGCGTTCAGACAATTAGTGCAAGACATTGGAATAGTGATACTGGTCGAGATTACATTGTTCTTTCTACTAGACCTGATTTTTCATACTAACACTTCTATTTCTCTGTATATATTCCTGTTTGTAATATATCTGTGTTATTCCATACCTGTGTTCAAGTTCATCTTTATTGGTTCTACCTTGGACTATCACCCGTGGTACAAGGAACCGGACCATAACATATACAATAAATAAAAATTATACTTCCAAGAAATAATTATGATGACCGTTAGAATAATACAATAGACCACAGTAAACCATTGACGAGTATATAAAAAATAGCCAATCGAGAATACAGTACACATGGCCTGAAGATTTCTTTCATATAGGAATGAAACAGTGTCGTATGTAGGGGTTGATATCAGTAACCGCTTATATATCTTTTCTACATACAACTTGTGCAAGTACGTGCGATACCCTGCCCTCGTCTGCTGCCAACAAGGGCAGATAACACAGTTTCGGTGGCTAAGGCGGCACTGCCAACCCTGGTGCCACCAGCAGTTTTTGCCACCAAACAGGGTATTGTGGAGACGTGTCAGTCTCTTGCAAATGTTTTTTTACGAATGCAAGTCATATTTTCAACGTTGTGTTAAAAGGTTTTGCTTTTTATCGTTAACCAATACACAACGCTCTCTTAGCGATCGTTATCATTTATCAATATATAATGAACTCTCCCGTCGTATTCGACATATGAGGATCAAGCGGTTCATTTCCTAGGAACAGGTAGCCAGGCACCAGCAGAAATCATATGATTTGATTATAGTGGTGAAGTTTTTTTCAGAACCGACCGCAATATTTGAAGAGTAGAATACAGAGACCTGGTGTACCGTGTGCCACAAAGGTCCCCAACCGACCGTACTTAGGTTTTGAATGCAGAGTTGTCTTTCTCCTAGACCAGTTGCCATCCAAGGCTATAGAACCCAGTTTGTCTTGCTATTTACCCATAGCTGGGGGAAGAAGATGATTCATACCTTTTCCAAGGGTATTTGCACGCAAGTAATTGAATGTAACGGATTCGAATGGAATTCAAACTCTGCTCTCCGATTTATCAACACACACAAACACACACACACACACACACACACACACACATATATATATATATATATATATATATATATATATATATATACAGAGGAAGAGTTTTGAATTCAGTGTTACTTTCTTCTAGACGGATTGCCACCCAAGGCTATAGATTCCAGTCTGTCCTGCTATTTATTTAGGGAGTAGAAGATGGCATCACGAGTTATCATTATTTACACTATTTTTATTCGGACTATTGTCTTCATTTTTGTTATTTTTATCACAACTTTGTACCCTCAGACCTTCTGTAACCTACAGGAAATTCCGGACTGAAATATTGATTTAATCTAGATAGACTGTCCTCGTTCCAATACTCATGTCTAGGGATATCATCTAGTTCTTATTTTATTTAGCACTTTTCAGTTATCACTCGCACGTTTTCACTGAATGCGAGAACACACTACCCGATCCAGTAATTGAACTCAGAAACCAGAGTCAAAAACCTACGCTTTTACCTATGGCATTGTCCCTTAGGACAACTTGATGGACTAAACTTGTAGCTTAAAACCTAACCCTTTACTGCTGAGTAGGCTGTCACTGCTATACTGCTGTTGACCGCTTTCTTTCTTTCTGTCTGCTGTTGCGGTTCAAAATTTGTCCTTTTTTGTCTTTCATTATTAGCGAGTCCCTGAAAGAATCAAACCATAAGCTTGGTTATGCGGATCTCCTTAACAGAAAAAGCATAGAATTGAATGTCGGAGCCGCTAAGAAAAAAAAAAATAAAAGTTGTGTTAACGAAACAAGAAAAATGAGGACAATAGTCCGAATATAAATAGTGCAATGTCTGATTTGTTTTCATCAATTTTCCCCTATCTCTGCGATTGGAAAATTCCACATTATTATTATTATTATTATTATTATTATTATTATTATTATTATTGCATTCATTCTTTTCTTATACGTTAGGTTGTCATTGCATGTTGACGAACATTACTATAAATGGTGAATTATTGTAATAATTATGGCAATTCATCATTTATCACCTTTTGTTGTCAATATCTAAAAATTTTAAAATATTTGGTTTTATTCTTATAGAACCCTGTAATTAATGAAATTCAGAGTATTAAAAATAAGTTTTGGAATTATATTTGGTTTGTTCTAAGGTTCTTACTAATTAACTAAATCAATAAGATTATATAAAAAATATATAAAAAATAAAGATCAAAAATTAAAATCCTTAAAATGACGTCAGATTTTCATAAGATGAAGAATTATTTGTTTATATATGTTTGAGATACTCATGAATCGTGTAAGTGACATCGGGCACTATAAGACAATGCCCAATGTCACTTACACGAGATATAAAATGCATTTATATTTCACTGATAGAGCGAATAACAAGTACAATATTTGAATATCATGAAGCGTTACAGATATGGAGCTTTGTAAAAATAATAAATCGAGAATCTCTTTTATATTAACCCTTAAGTACAGCCCCTTAATCTATGCTTAGATTGTTCATAATCTCCTCTAAAAGAGGCATGGACCCGTGTGACCTCAACCTACATCATGACAGGCAATGCTAAAGCACTTCTTTTATTCTACAGCAACACCGAGTCAGATAGACATACGAACAATTCAGAAATATCTCTTTAAGGAATCGGAGTTTTGTTCGTTTCCATTTCGTGGTGGGCTCGCTTTCTAATTCTTTTTTTTATGCTGCCAATATGGATGCAGTTAGTTTTCCATGCGTAACTAATCAAAATCTATTCAGACAGGACAGTCATCGGCGAACCCATCCTTACCACATTCCGCCGCCCGTCGTTGCTATGCATCGCCTATTATCCTCATTCCTTATGTTATCATGACAGGCGAACATTGTGACGTTCGATGAGGACACGCAACATTAATCGATCAATGTCTTTGATTCTTTTTCCCTAAAGGAAAGAGGATTATCTCTTTCTTCTCTTTCTTCTCTTCTCTTCCTTCTCTTTTCTAGCTCTTTCCTGAATTATAATATGCTGTCTTTACGTTTCTTTCTTTCGTTCTTTCTTCATGTTTTTCTTTCTTTCTTTTCTTTCCTTTCTTTCATTCTATCTTTCTTTTTTCTGTCTCTATTTTAATCTCCCATGAGAAATCCTACTTATTTTTCTCTGTACATATGTCTATATTCTCTGCTTTGTCTTATCTTGAAATTTTATTATTCTCTTTATTTTTGTCTTTGTTTCTTTCTTCGTTAATTTCTTTCTTTCTTTCTTTCTTTCTTTCTTTCTTTCTTTCAGCTTATTCTTCTCTTTTAAATCTTCAACGAGTAATGTTACTCGTTTTTTTTGTATTCATCTCTTTAATTTAATCTTACTCATATGTTGAAAGTTTACTTGTTTTTTTTTTCAATTTCTTTCTATTTCTTTCTTTCTTTCTTTCTTTCTTTCTTTATGCTTTTTCTCTCTCTTTTTAATACCCCATTAGTAATGTTTCTCATTTTCACTGTATTCATCTGTTTATTTTAATCTTGCTCTTATGTTGAAAGTTTCCTTCTGTTTTTCTTTCAGTGACTATTTTTTCTTTTCTTCTTTCTTTCTTTCTTTCTTTCTTTCTTTCTTTCTTTCTTTCTTTATTTATTTATTTATTTATTTATTATTTTTCTCTTTTTAATCTCCCATGAGTAATCTTACTATTCTCTCTGTATTCATCTCTTTAATATAAGAAAGAAAAAAAAACTTACGTCAGTTTTTTTTTTTTTTTTGCTTTCTTTCTTTCTTGATTGCTTTTACTTTAGTATTTACCATATTAGTTTAATGCAAATATTCGCTGTATTTTTGACACACTTATTTTCTCCATACATTCATAGCATCATTATTCATTAATCGCACGATTTTACTAGTATTAAATGTAGTTAAGGCTCTTGTACTTTGCTTCATGGAAACCATTGTTTTGAAGAAATTGATAAAATAATTTTAACAATAAACTTGAAGACGGACGTAAAAAAACGACAGAATTTACTGTTTGACAAATTGTTCAGAAAAGTAAATCATATGCTTATCTTTCCTTTAATATTATAAATTGCTTGGAACAAATTCAAATGAAACAAACCAAACATAGCAAACTTTTACGCTTTTAAAATTAAAAACAAATATAATTGGTCATGTTAAGAGAATTACACCCTTGTGCAAATTAATTGAAACAAAACGAATTTCGTATTTTTTTCAATGAAACATGAACCAGTGAACATGTTAGTACTTCGTATGTCCATTTCATGAAGTCGTTCCTTGCAGATTGAACACAGCTTCGCGATTGGATTTCAATTAGGAGTCTTTCCGGGCCAGTCTGTATTATTTTTATTCGCTCACAGCTGATGCGTGCCTGTATGTTCGTGCAGCGTTACAATTTTCGGACGTTTGCTTAGAGCCACATCATCGCAGACAAGGGCCGTATGACAGCTAATCGACAGTCGAAGCAATAGTGTCTGGGCATGATGTAAATCTGATGCAATCACAGATGACGCAATATTTTTCAATGCCAAACAAAGTTGATCATACACACCGAAAATAGATTAATATTACTGCACACCACTGCAAATAAACTAATCAGAAGGAAAAATATAAATGTATATGTCACTCCAGTGCCTCTAAAACTGACCGTATAATGAAACAAAGGAAATTAGAACAGTTGTTTCAATTAATTTGTACAAGGGTGTAAACAAATAAATAATGTAGCTTAGTATTTGATAAATGTCCCTTTTGATTTCTTGAAATAAATCAAGTCTTTTTAGTAAAATATTGAATGATTTTTACGGAAAGAAGAAACGATTTTGTTAAATTGGAAAACCTTGAAGTTTTGTAATGTGAGGAAAGATATTATCTCCTGGTGCAGATCTGAAATCTAACCAGAGTAAATACGATGCTGACAGATTTCTTCTTCACAAGATTTTGGTATACTTACAGTATACAACGGAGAACTGGTCTGTTTAAAAATAACCTCTAGCGATCTTCTTTAAAAAAACAACTTGTTTTTCTGGGAAGGAAATCTTCTGCAATATTTTTTTTCTGTATTCCAAAGCCTTTATTGATTTTAATCTACACGATTGGCCAAATACAGGTTGCAGTTGGTGACTTGTCGCCATTTTATATTCTTATTTTCGCGCATGCGTGTTGCATGTGTTTAATTTTTGTCGACTTCACAGTATAAGCCCTACTATCTGGTACAGCCTGGTGGAGTGAATTGTGTTATGGTGTACTGTGAGAAAATATCACCATGACGCAATTTATTCCGCCAGAAATTTGTAAAAGCCATGCTGTACTGCTTGGCATTCTTGCCGGAAACTTGAATACGAACTTTTCAGAGTGTCAATCAAACGACAGTGCAGAGGATTCGAAAAAAGTTAGATGATTTCAATGGTGATTACGAAGCTACGGCAGCTCGAAAAATTTGCTCTGATCGTTCTGATAAGAAAAGAACTCCCGAATTTGTTGGTGAGATCAAGAGCATGATTGACAAAGATAACAGTAACTCAATTAGGTCCTTAACCAGGGACACAGAAGTGCCTAATTTTCTTATCAGGCAGGTAATGCATGAAGACATTCGGTATTTCTCATACAAGATGAGAAAGGGCCAATTTTCATCACAACCCAGGAAAGAGAAGAGAAAAGACCGTGCTACGAAGTTTTGAACAAAGTCACGCGTCTCCTCCAACCTAACATACTTTGACTTTTCACAGACGAGAACAACTTCTGCATGCCTAAGATGGTGAACTCACAGAACAACCGTTGGTTTGCTGGCTCCCCCAAAAGATGTAACGAGAGTGAGGAAAAGCAAATACCCAGTCAACATCATGGGGTTTGGCGTGACCACTAGTGATGACGACGTTATAGCCTACATTTCTCTTTCCACAGGCCTACATCAAGAGCCCTGAGGATGTAGTACGGACCTGGGTCAAGAGGGCGGGTGCTGGAAAAACCTATGTATGGAAATAGGACTCTGCACTATGCCACACAAGACGGAGAATCCATTCATGGTTGTCAGACAATATTTTAGGCCACATCACACCTTTAATCTAGTCAACTAACTCCCCAGACTGCAACCCCATTGATTATTATGCGCCTGACGCATTTGAACGAGAGAATATCAACGCTGCTTGTAACAACATAGATAAACTGAAGGCAAGTACTATGTCGGAATTCACCAACTTAAATAAGGAGACCGTCCAAAAGAGTTGCTAGAGACACGATGTCGCCTGGAGGCCGTGGATGAAGCCAATGGCGATTTTATTGAAAAATATTTACTATTTGGTAGTTTTTTTTGTAGTAAAGAATTTAATAACAGATAGGGAAAGACAAAATTTATTTGGCATTTTTAAAAGATAAAGATAAAAAAAAAACTGTTTCATCCCAGGACTTATCAAGTTTATTTTTCTGGGAATAGAAAATTTAAATAGCGTGTAAATTATTTTAAATTAACGAATGAAATGGAATGAAAGAAAAAAAAATGATTATATATATATATATATCGGATATATATATATATATATATATATATATATATATATATATATATATATATAGGATATATGTATATATATATATATATATATATATATATATATATATATATATATATACATATATATATATATATATATATATATTGTAATTTGGTTAAATATATCAGCTAAAATGAGATATCAGTATCATTTTTCCTTTTTGCGTAATTTAGATGACAATATATCCATCGCACTCTGTATATGGTTTCCAGGAAACCCCAAGAAGTGATTATAAAACGAACTTGTATACATAACAAAACTTAACATATCAGACTTCATGAAACCGTCTTGAGACGTATTGCTTGAAGATAACAGTTTTAAACTTTATTAAGACAGTCAGAATACCTGTGCGTGAAAGACCATCGGCTGATAAGAAAGGGAGAACGATACTCATAAGTTGTAAAGTAGCATAATGCAGACAACCAACGGCTGTAGTAGAAGTTTCTTTTTTTTTCTTTTTTCGAGACATTTCCATTGACAGTGTCCGTCATACTAGTCGGTCCTTTTGCCGCGGGTAAATTTTGTACTGCTGAATTTCTCAAGATGCTCTCTCAATCTTGATGTTTTCGTAATAATGTCATTTTGGATTAACTACTGGCTCCCCACCCTAGGGCTCTTGAAAACTAATTAGAACCATTTGTTACGTTGATCATTCTATTTGAACGATGACGTGTTGTGTTCTCCATTACGTCCGCCGAAATTAAACCACTTCAACTGAAATTAATTCCATCATTCTTTTTGAAAACAAGGATAAGAGCAATACTCCTGTTATAAGTCTGAGGTTGGCTACTATTTGTTTCTAATTTCTGCTATTATTGTGTTAGAGATGCGTGGTTGTAGCATAGGGCTGTATAGAAGAGTGAGGGATATGTCAGATAAAACTTTGTGCTAGAATCCGACACACTGTGCACTGCTAAATCCCATGTTCGACAATTTTTTGACTTAACCACGATTAGTTCGTTGAGCGGATACGAGGAGAGCACACCGTGTTTTTTTCTAATTTCAGTAACACCAGTGTGTTTTGGTGATACGGTATTGTTCATTTCTTATATATAACTAGACATTTTCCCGTTCAGGATAGTACGTATTGTTATTGCTTGGTTTTAGGCTTTTTGTAGCCTTTGTATCATGCAACAATAAAAACATTATTTGTAAGAATTTACAATCTTCTTTATTTCCTGTTTGAAGCTTTGTTCTACATTTGATAACATATCAATATATATATGAAGAATAAGCTGACTTCATATATATATATATGAATAATAAGCTTGAACAGTAAATACAATAGAAGAGTATTACACGACTTCAATTACACGCGTTCAATCTATAGTACCTTTGATATTTAGTAGCCCCCATACGAGGGTAGATGTGGCACAAGGCCGAGTTTAATGTGGGTCATCCGAGCCCGTACGTTCGGCCAAAAAATCCCCGTAGAACCCGAATAAACGGGCTCGGGTCTGTCTACCTCCCCGGACGAGACACTGCCCTTCGGCAGAATCTCGTCCGGGTTCATCTGCCGAACGACAGAGAGTTCGACATCAGCCGCGAACTTGCACAGACTCAGTAGAACAATCTATACGACTGTTCCCTCGAGACCTACTCTCCTACTAATTTTATAGTAAGTGGAAGAGTCCACAATAGACTCATTAGAGGGAGGCTACCACAACAATTAACGTGACGTATATTACTGCTTTTAGCCATAATTAAACCGTAATTGATATACGTCCTTGATGTACATTCAAAATCTTTTAGGCTGTTATTCCGTTGATATGTTAACAGAGGTTCCACTTTCTATTAACGCGACAATGGATGCTCCTAAGATAAACATAATGAAGAGTGACGTGTGATTTGTGGATCGGCGAAGCCATATTTTATCACACCTGACAAATTTATCAGAAATTTAAAAGGAAATGTTTCTATCGGGATTCTCAAAATGGAAACCTAATTCAGCGTAGAAAATCACTTAGCCTTTAGAAATAAAACAATCGTAATCAACATATTATTTCATTTATACTTCGACTAAAATTGTCAATAGATGTGCTGGTAGTGTATATGTAACGAGTTCAAATTTCAAACTAGTCCGTTACGTTCATTTTTGTAACAGCCAGTTAAATAGCAAGATAGTACCATCCAAGGCTACTTGGAATAGTTTAAGTTTAAGAGAAGGAACACTCCTAAATTCCAAATCGTTGAGACAACAACGGGGAAATACTCCACTGCCTTTAACAATAATGCAAAGAAATTTACAGATTACAAAGGAAAGAAGATGTGGAGAGCCACGATCATCTACTGGGGGAAAACGTTTAAACGTTTTTCCTTAAAGTTTTCACCTCAGGTAAGGCAATAACAGCATTAGGATGCAGGGGGGTTATAGTATTATGGCGTGTTATTTTTTAACGCATATATATCTTGTATTAATAATGATTCAAGAAAACAACGAAACTTCAAATGTGAATCAACAAGTATATATTGAAATAACATACAAGAACAAAATATACAATAATTTGTATTCAATGTATAGATTAAGGGAAAAGAAGTTGCTTCCCTTTTACCGTATTTGGATTTGTAATTGATTGTTCGAAAGAAAGTTCTCTTGAGAGAGAAATGTTCAGGAATCAATGTTAGAACAAGTCTGCTGTTAGAATAGATAACACAAGAATACAATTGATCAGAAAGCGTGTTGTGTTAGAGAAATCAACAGAGTCCTGGTTGATTCAACTTGGCTGAGTCACAGAGAGATATGTATATATGTATTACAAAATTCTGTACCTGTGTGTACGTTTGAAATGTTGTGAGTAAAGTCATACGTTTGTGTTGATAGGTGAAATTTAATGGACTCTACTGGCGGCTTGTGAAAAATTCGCCTCTTTAAAGCTACAAGTAGGTTTCCAGCGAAACCGCGGGAAAAGTTGATATTGCACTAAAATATGCGATTGGTTAAAATTTGACCGATCGCTAAATTTGTACTAACGAAACAAGTAAGGAAGTTCAAAACCGAAAAAGTCAAAGCATGAACTGCGATGGCTAAATTGTCCTATAGAAAGGCAGTATTGATTTATTAGCCAATTGCAGACGAATAAAATGTGGGCGTGCAATAATATAGCAGTCGGTACAATAGGGTGTGAAAGAAAATAAGAAAACTTTAGCTTGATTAAATGTAGTAAAAGACAACGAAGGAAAATGTATTATGAAGACAGAAGATGTTGCATTTAAATTGAGCTGGGAAGTAAAATATAGGAAGTGGATTCCGCAGATGATATATGAGAGAAAAGAAACTATTGAAATAGAACTGACGTTTGCATATGTCTAGTTCAACAATAAAATAGAGAGACCTTGATGCCAATCAAAGAGGACGCTTAAATTCAAGCAGGTATCAAGGAAAACAGAAAAAAACTGCCATAAAACCTTTGTAGAAAAGACAGACGGGAACGACAGCTCGACGATGAAATTTCGAAGTCGAGATGCCAAGTCAGGATCGATTAGGTAGATTCAACCCGTAATATTAGAATTTAATTAAAGTGCACAAGAGGAGAGGGAATAAGACGTGGCGAATCCAACTTCCAAGAATCCGACCAAATGACCAAAACCTCTTAATTTTCTATGAAGATCTAATTAACTGAGTCGAATTACGTTTCACACACAAATCATCGATGTGACGCGGCGAACGTAAAATAGTAGCAGTATATCGAAAAGCTACAAAATAAAAAAAAAACTGAGAATAAATCCCAACATAAATAACTCATGAGTGCATCATCAAAGTGACTCCTCGTACATAAAATGGATTTAATATCTTATAACTGCTAGAAAATAAAGAAATGCCGCTAAATCCAAACATAAAACACGCAAAAGAGGGCCATCAAAGCGTCATCGTAAGTAATATATTTACAATATCTCATAACTGCTAGAAGATAAAGAACTAGCAAACGTAAATTACTCAAAAAGAACACCACCAAAGTGTCCTCGTAGGTAATATAGTCCCAATATCTGATAACTGCTAGAAAATATACAACTGACAAACGGAAATCACCCAAAAGAACGCCATGAAATTGTCCGTATATGTCATATAGTTTCAATATCTTATAACTGCTAGAAAATAAAGAATTGACAAATATAAATCACCCAAAAGAACTCCATCAAAGTGTCCTCGTATGTAATATAGCTCCAATATCTTACACCTGCTACAAAATAATGAACTGAAAAAAGTAAATCACCCAAAAGAACGCACTCAAAGTGTCCTCGTATGTAATATAGTTCCAATATCTTATAATTGGTAGAACATAAAGAATTGACAAACGTAAGACACCGAAAAGAACTCCATCAACGTGTCCTAGTTTGTAATATATTTCCAATATCTTATAACTGCTAGAAAATATGAAATTGACAAAAGTAAATCACCAAAAAGAACGCCATCAAAGTGTCCTCGTATGTAATATAGTTCCAATATCTTATAATTGGTAGAACATAAAGACAAACGTAAGACACCGAAAAGAACTCCATCAAATTCTCCTCTAATGTAATATAGTTCAATATCTTATAACAACTTGAAAATAAAGAACTGAAAAAAAGTAAATTGCCCAACAGTACGCCATCAAATTGTCCTCGTACGTAATATAGTTCAAATATCTTATAACTGATAGAAAAAAAAATCCGACACGAAAACTAAACACTACTTGCTCAAGAGAACATCATAATAGTGAAATATAGTATGTAACTTCGGGCCAATATATTTTATAAGATAATAAAAACATACTGTGAAAAATGAAAAGACAAAATATGTGAGCTCACGGACAATTCCCGAAAGGACAGTTAAGCATTGACATTGAGTTGCCTGAATTCTTTTCGTATATATATTTTTTCTTATGACTTGTTAAAAGCATATTCACTAAAACAAATACACTAAACATTTGTAAAAAACGTACAAACGTGTATATGTGTTGGATTGTATGATATCATAATAACTGTTTTAATTGTTCGTAGAAATGATTTTTGATGGCACTTATTTATCAACATGTTAATAGCAAGCGACTAAACTTAACGCTGCTTTTTGATTTTATTCACATATGTACGATCTTGGCGGAAGGCACAAATCCCCATTCCTCTTAACTGACTTTTTGACTTTGATCGTGGCTGAAAATTAGTAAATTACTAGGTTTTTTTTAAAAGAAAAATAATTATTCAACCAATGCAAGACACTGGAGTCGATCAGAGTTAGAGAGTTGCTGACTGAGGTTGATTCACGTAAGAGGAGGAAATAAGAAGAATATGTTCTACGCATATGTATGATATATAACGGTTACCCACTAAGCCTGAAAGTTTACAATTGCAGTGATCGAGGTAGCATCATTTAATGAGTGTTCCATAAAATAGCGAACTGCCTTTTTACGAATGCAAATACGAAGTGAATTAGAACGATTCATTCCGGTATACGCGGAATGCCGTGTCTGACTCTGAAGAACTGGAGAAGCTAAAGAATATAGGTCCTCAGAACATCTCGCCTGGAATTTTTTAATCACTTCACCCCAAGCATGTTGATAATGCCACTAAGATCCAAGGGACTACTGAGAGTCAAAGGAAAGGAAAAAAAAACATTAGAAGGAAACGGAAACCCAGTCCTAGACAAGAAAACAAAGAACAATAGCAACCCCTGTAAAAAGTGAGAGAAGTGTGAACCGGATGATATGGATAGAATTGCGAGAGTTTTGAGATATTAGTTTGGGCAAAGATTTAAAATAATTTATCACTTACAATGCAAGGTAGATACATCTAAATTCTTTTTTTTTACCTGGAAATGGCGACTGTGCCGCTGTAAGCAAGATGAGACAGCAATACTCCAATGTTAGTCTGATCTGGCTCTTGTATATATAGTTCATAGCAGCTTGAGACAGATACTTATTAGAGCGAGCAGTACAAGGAACCGAAAATATTTTGGAGTATCTTCATCGATGAAATTGTAAGTGTTAAGGAAAGGGAGGAGTAATATAAATTCTCAAGCGTTGGTTATAATTGGCAGAAAACACTGAAAATATCAGTACGCTTCAGTTTAAAATTTTAAATATCTATCAATCTATCTATCTATCTATCTATCTATCTATCTATCTATATATATATATATATATATATATATATATATATTAAGGCATTAAAAACAAGAAATTTTATATTGTTTTTAATGCCTTAATACGCTTCTGTACCGTTTCAAATATATTCAAATATATATATATATATATATATATATATATATATATATATATATATATATATATATATATATTGTGTGTTTAGATATGCCAGGATATATACTCGAGACAAGTTCATTGGGTTTTCTTATACCTTTGATTTTTTTATCCCATTTATTATGTATTGCACATTGTGATAATAGAAGACCTGCCAAGAAATGTGAAATGTGATATGAATCTGGACACAAATTTACTGTCATCAAGAAAAACATTACTTTAGTCAGATGATGTCCTAAAGAACGAAACGCGTCACAGAATGTTGTTTAGGCAGATAGAACTCAGCTTGCAGAAAAAAAAATGATCTCCGAGCAGTTGTATTACATCCTTATGTAATATATTTTATTGAATTTGTTTTTAAAGAACTGCAGCAAAAATTTAAATTGGAGAGTGAATTTAAGAAAATGCGTTATATATATATATATATATATATATATATATATATATATATATATATATATATATATCAAAGTGAACATTGAAGTCAACACTCAGAGGCGACAGTGTGGTTCAGGCTAGACGCGATCGTCAGGCGTCGATCATGAAACAGCCTGTCGCCTCTTTAATTTTCACGTTTATATTTACATGCGTTCTTTCTCTCTCTCTCTCTCTCTCTCTCTCTCTCTCTCTCTCTCTCTCTCTCTCTGATATTCAGCATTTTATCCCATAAATATGACACACCTTAAAACTATATTTATTCATATGTGTGTGTTTATGTGCGTATGTGAAAATAAAAAAATCAACGTCCTCTAACAATTACTCCAAGAAATTAGAATGACGATAAATTTTTCCAAATTATAATATATGATCTGGATTTGGAATAAAAACAGTGACGACTCATACACTAAATACATCATAAAAAATCATGATATGGGGTTAGTAAATACTAAGCCCTACAAACACTTCGGTGTATCGATTCATTATAACAAATTTGGTATTGGAGTTAATACAAATGAACAAAGAATCTGCTGCTTTAGAGGTGGCTAAAAATCCCAAACATTAACCTGAAAATTCGAGTCATGTTCTTAAATAACCTCGTCAGATAAAAACATGGATTTCATGGAAGGCGACAATCGCTTTAGAAAATATCGAAACAATCAGCTATATACAACAGCTTTCTAAGGACATAGTTAAAAAAAAAAAATTAAGCGAGAGAAGCCTGTGGATTAGAGCCAAAAACGATCCTTCTTCGAACATTGTTTCCTTTAGGTAAAAAGAATCACAACCAATCTGACAATAGAAGCCACATAAATTGAACAGTAACAACAGATAAAATGGATATCACATTTAACATTATTAAAATTATCACTTAATAAATATTTAGACATTCTAATTCGAATAAAATGTTAGAAAAGAAAACCTTCATCAATACTGGAAAGAGCAATGACAGCTACTGAACTTGAAAAAACCATTACTCCAGCGAGTCCTCGAAGGTATGAATCTACTTCTCTTTCCTCTGATATGGGTAAATATTAAGATAGATTGAGTTCTATAGCTAGGAGAAAGACAACTCTGAATTTAAAACCTGCGGAGGGTCATTTGGTGACATGTGGCACACGGTTCACCAGGTTTCTGTATTTGTCTCCTCAAAAAGTTTACTTGGTTCTGCACAAAACTTTCACCACCATAAACAAATCATATGTTCTGGTTGTTAGACTACCGCTTCCTAGGAACTGAGTTGCTTGACCCTCATACGTCGTAAAAGAGTAGCAGGCAGGCAGGCACGGATCATCAGCCCGCGTCGATATTACCACGGGAGATTCTGATATATATATATATATATATATATATATATATATATATATATATATATATATATATATATATATATATATATATACACGACGTTTTTTTTAAACATAGAATGGACGCAGCTCATAAAATCTAATCAAATGTTCAAATATTAGAATTTCTTTCGAGGTCTCATGCTTGTCGTATTGAACAATTTTCACTCTCGTATAGATTCATGGTGGAAATCAACTCGTTACTGAGTAAGAACATCACTTGCACTCAAACTATTTTTATTTTTCACACATTCTAAATATCATTACTTCGACGCTGATGACATCTCAAAATGGCTTTTATGACCTGCAAGAATCTTGCAGTTCTGCCCACATTGCTGACATATCAGTCTTCATGCTGCAATTTGTCTTTCTGGACGCTGGCTGTGGAAATATCCTGTGAATCCGCTGGCTTCTCGACCCATTTTATGGCAGAACGTACGTGTATAATCCTTGTACATACATGCATAAATACATAGTCATATATATATATATATATATATACTCTCCCGTCGAACTCGATGTAGGAGGGTCAAGCAGATCAGTTTCTAGGAACTGACATCCCGACAACAGGACATGAAATTTGATTATAGTGGTGAACGTTCTGTGCAGGACCTTCGACACTTTTTGAAGGGCCGAATACCGAGACCTCGTGCACTACGTGCCACAAGGTCCCCAAACGACCGTCCGAAGATATGGAATTCAGAGTTGTCCTTCTCCTAGACCAATTGCCAACCCAGTCTCTCCTGCTATTTACTCATAGCTGGAGGGCGAAGAAGAGGAGGATTCACACCTTTCCCAAGGCTATTAGCACGTAAGTGAATGTAATAGATTCGACTGGGATTCGAACTCGGCCCTCCGATTCCTCAATCCAAGCCGCTTTCCATTACGCTAAGCAAGGCAATAGACCCACTCGGACGAAAGAGGTTACTGAGTGTTAGAGACCATGAGAAAAATAATATCCAATTAGAAAATAATGAAAGAAAAAGAATTATATATATATATATATATATATATATATATATATATATATATATATATATATATATATATATATATATATATATATATATATATATATATATATATATATATATATATATATATATATATATATATATATATATATATATATTAGGTTGGTGCAAAAATTATGTCGTTTTTTGACGTAGTCTTAACGTCAAAAAACGACATAATTTTTGCACCAACCTAATATATGTGTGTGTGTGCGTGTGTGCATCTAATGTATAATATTTCATTACTTAGAAATATAAGTGAATTTAGTACTTGATCATATCTTAATATAATAAGAATTCATATATCAGACGTTTTAGTTGATTACTTGTATGCTAAGCTTGACAATGTAGAGTTTATGCTTTCTCTCCACGCATGCATAGACACAAGCGGACTTTTCCCCGTCTCTATTTTCATATATGCACACATGCAAACATGCACTGACTCTCACAGTCACACACCCGCAAACATATATATATATATATATATATATATATATATGCGCAGACGAATATATATATATATATATATATATATATATATATATATATATATATATATATGCGTAGACGTATATATGTACATCGTACATCTCACTCTCTTCCTATCTATCTCTCATACATATATATATATATATATATATATATATATATATATATATATATATATACATATATATATATATATATATATATATATATATATATATATATGTATGAGTGTGTGTATATCTCAATATGTGAATTGAATACTGTAGTAAATGGTCAATGACTTATAGGCTTTATTTTTGTCAGTCCCTAATTAATTTCGGTTACTGCGGATGCAATATCAATTGTGCTAAGAAAAAAAAATCATATCAATCAGGTAAAACATAGATTAAACTAGTCATATATATAGTCATATATATACCGAATATTATTTGAGAGAGATATAACTTAATGCAGTAGCGGGTAAACGAGATAAAACTGATATGTACAGAAATGAATATGATTCCTAAAAAATAATGTCTGGCATGAAAAAGCAATATATATATATATATATATATATATATATATATATATATGGATATTGATGTCAACACCCAGCGGCGTCAGTCGCTTTCATGCTAAACGCAATCGTCAAGACATGTGTGTTGCGATTTTGCTCGGCTTTTTAATATATCCAGCACAGTCAGGCATTGTGTAGTCTATTGTATTATTTTAACGATTATTTTAGCGTTCGTGGTTTGTTAATTTGTTTATTATTTACTTAATTTATTTACTTATTCATTTGTTTTTTGTTTTTTATAATCATTTTACCCAAGCAACTTTATAAAGTCACTAATTCGCAAATGGATGCTGAGTGTTAAATAATTTCTGCAAAACCGTTTTTAAGAAGAGCGGATAAAAAAGATCATTAATTAATGAGATAATTAATTAATTTGTAGTTTAATTAGAAATTATTTTTAATTACTCTGTATATTTACGTTTTTACTTAGTCTTCAAAATGGTTATTAGATCTAATCCCCTATGTTAATGCTGGACAGTCTCTTCGTAGATGAAGAAGAGAATTGAGGCGATAAACATTTAGTCCTACCGACGAATTCCGTGAATAGAACTGAAACGAACGGACACAACCCAAAATAAAGATTGCCTTTCAATAATGCATGAATCCATATCTTCTTCCACCTCTACTCGTTAAATAGCAGATCAGACTTGATTCTTTAGCCTTGGGTTGAATTCATACAAGTACTACTATTGCGAATTTAAAACTGGAAGAATATAACGTAAACCATTCTACTATATTTTCAATGAGTCAATGCAATTCAGGCATAATTTACATTATTCGGACTAATGTCACCATTTTTGTCGACACATTTATTACAACGTTTCGGCCGTTGTACGCTCCGGCCTTTTCAGTTGGTTGGAATGTCGAACTGAACCCTTTATTTCGCTCACTGTGGTAGACTGTTTTAGTTCCACGTGCTATGTTTAATGTATGTCAGCTATCAGTTATCTCCCCTCTGAAAGTTCTCCACGGCCTTAACCGGGTATTGAACTCACACACTTTCGGTCCTGTCACTGGATCTAACTAACGCCTTTATCCATTGTGCCATGCGCCCTTGAGGAAATATAGATAGATATTAAAGGCAATACAGGTTGAATAAAGAAAGTGAAACTATTGATAAGATCATCTATTTCCCTGGGGAATATAGATTTTTTTTAAAAAAAAAGAGAGAAAGAGAAGAAAATTAAGCGGAAAAATTAGAAATGCAACTCAGTTTAGCACGTAACGTAAGTTAAAGTAACGGACTCGACTGGAATTCGAGTGAGGAATCGGAGAACCGAGTTCAAATTCCAGTCGAGTCCATTACATTCACTTACTTACTCTTGGGAAAAGTCGAGTCTATTACATTCACTTACTTACCCTTGGGAAAAGTACGAATCTTCTTCTCCCCCACCCCCAGTAATAGGTAAATAGACAGACCGACTTCTAGAGCCTTGCATGGCAACTGGTCTACCGCAGAAAGAAATGGCAACCTACTGCTGGGAAAAAACCTGCCTCGTCAGTCATGTATTGAAAGATACATGATCGCCTAAGAATGTATCAGGCATGGCACATAACTGACTCACTGGTAAGGCAGAGAATCCAACTCTGCCAGGGTTAGGGTGAAAATATCAAAAGCATGTCGGTCCATATCAGGATATAACAGATCATTGGATTATTATGGCTTCATGCAAAAGATCGTTCATACTGGACAATGAAAGAGACTCAAATGAAACGCCTATAATGATTCAGCAGGGATCGTAATGTTTTCGAATACTAAGGTCGAGTGATCATCGACTGAAAATATAAATCTAGACCATTATTTAGATTTTTACGAAGATCCCATTCTTCGTTGTTATCAACAGAACGTTTCGGCTGCTGTGCTCTCTAGCGTTCTCCAGGTGTTTGACCATTCCTGCAATTTTCTAAGAATGTAACCGAAAATAAAAGCATGAAGAACAATCATATATATTATATTCAGAAGAAAGAATTGTACAACGGTGTTTGAATTCCAGTCGAGATCGATCATATCCTTTCCAGGCAAATACCCTTGGGAAAGGCATGAATTAATGTCTTCTCCACTGCAACATATACGCTAAATAGTAGGGCAGACCGAGCTCTTTGCCCTTCTGTTATAATCAGTCTAGTAGAAAAATAACTTATAATTCAAACATGTCTGTTGCACTGAGACCAAATTACGGTTTGTCTGATAAGACAGAGAAAACCAGCTCTGTCAGGGTTACTGTGAAGATGTCGAAAGTATGTCGGCCCATAGTATGATATAAAGATCATTGGATTAGTATGGCTTCTTGCAAAAGATCCTTCATACTGGACAACGAAAGAGACTCAAATGTAACAACTGTGATGATTCAGCGGGGATTGTAACGGAAGACCGAGTCAATAATCTATCTTCAAAGACAAAGATCGAGTGATCATCGACTAGAGATATAAATCGAGACAATTATTTACATTCTTACAAAGATCCCATTCTTCGTTGTTATAAACAGGACATTTTGGATGTTGCCTTCTCCAAGTGTTTGACACGATGAAAGAAAATGACAGACAAAATTCTCCCTCCCTCCTTCTATCTCTCCCTCCCTCCTTCTATCTCTCCCTCCCTCCCTCCCTCCCTCTCCTCGGATTGAGGAATCGGAGACCCGAGATCGAATTCCAGTCGAATCCATTAAATTTACTTACATGCTAATAACCTTAAGAAAGGTATGAATCCTCTTCTTCTTCCCCTAGGTATAGATAAATTGCAGGACAGACTGGGTTATATATCCTTGGATGGCAACTGGTCTACCACAGAAAGAAATGGCAACCTACTGCGGGAAAAGATCTGCCTCGTCAGTCATCTATCGAAAGATACATGATCGTCTAAGCGTGTATAATGCATGACACATAACTGACAGTTTCTTACTAAACACGATTTAAAATCGCTGATATGCTGAGGATACTATGTATAAATGTGGTTCTTCAGAAGGATGCTAGTGGCCGACCATATTAGCCACTACGACGTTATCATGAGTGATGGACTTGAGCAAATGGATGGCGGAACAGTGTTTGGAAAAAATAACAAAACGACAAACTTATTAAGAGCTACAAGAGACAGGAAGATGTGAAGGGCCATGACCCCCTACGTTCTGAAGGGACACAGCACATAAACGAAGGAAGATATTTTGTCGAGTAAACTTCTATAGATATAAGAACTGTTTTGCTACCACTACTTGCCCTTAGATGTGTTGGTAAATGAATGACAACTTGGAAAACCTTGTGTAACGTGTTTCGTCCTGTAGAAGAACTTCATCAGAGTATGGTAACGCTTTTGTTGATAGAGTTATATATGCGTAGGGTAAGATATCAAGACCCAAACGCCGGTTATAATTATGCACAGGTAGAAAATGATCTTGATTATGGAAGATTGATATATAAAATTTAATTATTTTTTTTCTCAGATGTACCTGAAAACGTGGACTAGACGATTAGTTTCCGTGTGCTTTTCTCTTTGCTGTTATCCATATTGTTATTAAGTATTGTGTATTGTGAGAATAGAAAATGTGCCAAGAAAGGTGAAATGGTGTAAGAATCTGGACGGGAATTACCGTGGATGATCAATTGATTAAAAAGAGCTTTTTACATTTTCACCCCAGCAAATTGCATTCTCTTTTAATCAAACAACATTTTCTTAATTACTGTCAGACTGATTGCGGTGAGCGTCTACATCGAGTGAGTTGTTTTATTTTCTCTTTCGTATTCCTGAAATCCTTTATTTAAGTTCCACGAGGTTTCTGATATACAAAAACTTTGGCAATCATTACAGGTGATAGAGGAACATCACCCATTGAGATTTTACTTTATTTTACTCTGTTGTGCATGTAGATCACTAGTGTGTGTGTGTGTGTATGCATGTGTGCGCGTGTGTGTCTGTGTGTAAATGTTTATGTGTGGGAGAGAGAACAGCTACATGCATATTCATATATGTTTACGTGAATACAAACTCTATATTAATGTTTTCACGTAGTTTATATATCTATATATATATATATATATATATCAACGTAACTAGAAAATTTGTGTATGTATATATATATATATATATATATATATATATATATATATATATATATATAGAGAGAGAGAGAGAGAGAGAGTTAGTGAGAGAGAGAGAGAGATTTTCTGACGGTATTAATTTCCAGATGCAATATTATAGAACACACAAATGCAGAAATACCTCCAAGAAGGGATCCATCTTACACCAAATTATTTTTAACTCTGGTGTGTGCTGAGAGTGTTGAGCCTTACATTTTCAAACATCCACTCAAATATTTATATATATATATATATATATATATATATATATATATATATATATATATATATATATATATATATATATGCATATATATGCACACACACACACACATATATATATATATATGTGTGTGTGTGTGTTAGCATTTAAGTATACATAGTAATTCCTCTTGCGTAAATTAGCGGACATAGACATATATTCTCACATGCACTCTTCCTCTCTCTCTCCCTTTCTCTCTCTCTCCCTTTCTCTCTCTCTCTCTCTCTCTCTCTCTCTCTCTATATATATATATATATATATATATATATATATATATATATATATATATATATGTATATATATATATATATATATATATATATATATACATACACAAATTTTCTAGTTACGTTGAGTGCTGTATTTCGGACGTGAAATTTTATTATGAATGTCGGAATCAACATACACTGCTTTTAGTGACGTGTCAGCCTTCAAATGACGCTAATCTAATTTTGTAAAGTGCGAACGACTTTCTTCTTTTCTTTCACGTCAAACAATGACCAGCTGCGATAGTGGCTTCTTACAAAGTCTAGCATGAATGGGAACAAGAAAAACATACAACTAAAACATACTGGAACTTCTGTCCAATTCGAAACACGTCCATTTTGAATCCAAAAGCAACGCCCTCTCTCCACTCTTCAAATAAATATATAAATAAATAAATAAAATCCACACATTTGCCCTGATAAAATCCCTGAAAGGAAGAAATGGGTCGTCTAAAATAAGTTTTCCTTTTTTTATTCGTACTGTTTTAAAAAATTTTCTGATAGATAAAGTAAACGACGAAATTATTCGTACACCCAATAATTTTGAATAGAATCTAATAACCGTATATGGCCATTTTTTTAAAATGTTTATAAGCACAGAAAACGTTTTTAAAACTCAATTTTTAGAAAAATATGTTAAATACATCAAATTTGACAGGCTAATTATGCAAAATAGGAAAATACAACATTATTTGACTATAGTAATGCCTTGATCATCGCTTTCCAAGACAGAGCTCGTAACTACAAAGACTCGTATCTCAGATCAATTATAGCCATTGAAATCATTAATGGAAATATTTCCGATCTGCAGCTGACTTTTAAAAATCACCCCTTTTTTGTGAAATATTACCAATATTTTTGGCTTCCTACGGGACAAACGTGTGTATAAACAAATGTTGTTTACAAACAATAAAAGAGGAAAACAAATAAACTGTTCTAAACGATGGAGTTCAGAAGAGAGAGGGGTCAATTAAGAAGGAGTTAGAGAGAGAGAGTGAGAGAGGGACAAATCCTATCTCAGAAAGTTGAATGTAGGGATGTCCATATCTCAAGGCATTATCATATATATATATATATATATATATATATATATATATATATATATATATATATATATATATATATGTGTGTGTGTGTGTGTGTATTAGACAATAAAGAGTGGGAAGTAAAATATAAGAGATCATATTTTATTGCATTTTACATTCTCTATAAATAACATCATACTAATTAGGTTATGTCCTAAGGAGTTTATTTTTTGCGGACCAGATATAATTATGAATGTATCTTTTAACTAAGTGTTCTTAAAATGTATCATAACAAGTGATGAATAGTGGCCTGCATACGCCAACGTTCAACTGAAAAGTCAAAGGATTGACAAAGATAAAAATCCACACGCGACACCAAAACCTGTGCCTCTCTGAATAAAGTTAATATTGTGCGTCTAGTACGATCGTGGATCAAGGTTCATTTAGATTTCTTCAAACGCAATTAAATACTACATTTATAGCTCCACAAAATACAATGGGTCCATAAACGTTTAACTAATAAAAGCAATATTTACATTATGCGGACCATTGTCCTCATCTTTGTTGCAATATTTGTCACAACGTTTCGGCCGTTGTACGCTCCGGCCTTCTTCAGGTGGTTGGAATTTCGAACTGAACCCTTTATTTCGATCCCTGGGGTAGACTGTTCTAGTTCCACGTGCCATGTTTGATGTTTGAAAGGCGTTGGTTAGATCCAGTGACAAACCCAAAGAGTGTGAGTTCAATACCCGGTTAAGGCAGTGGAGAACCTTCAGAGGGAAAATTAGCAGGAGATAACTGATAACTGACATCCATCAAACATGGCACGTGGAACTAGAACAGTCTACCCCAGGGATCCGAATAAAGGGTTCAGTTCGAAATTCCAACTACCTGAAGAAGGCCGGAGCGTACAACGGCCGGAGCGTACAACGGCCGAAACGTTGTGACAAATATGGCGACAAAGTTGAGGACAATGGTCCGCATAATGTAAATACTGTACATAATATCTCATCTCAGAAATATAGACAGACTCTAAAAAAAGCAAGTTCCAAAAGGAAAACAAAAATATTTTCTCTGAAAACTTAAGGCCTCATATAACCAGAATAATGAAGCAACGGATTTTAGAATGTGATTTGATCTTTTCTCCCCAAACCATTAATCCACCTGATCGTTATCCAACAGATTATTACCTTTTTCAGAAACTAAAAAACACTTTGATATGGAAATTTTACCTATAATGAAAACCAGATTCAAGTGTCCGGCGAATGGTATGGAAGAGCTTTCTCAACAATGGCAACAAGTCATTGTAAATAATGATGAAAACAATATTGATTAAAATGCATTTATCCTATACTTATTGTTGTAGAGTAGTTTTCACAGTGGTGGCTTGTATTTTAATAAGTCGTACTAAATTAGGTTCGATGTACAAAACGTTAGGAACTTGGAAATGAGAGTTAATGACGCCGCAAATCTAGTTGTGATGGTTGGTACTTCAATGTCCGATATCGTCTGACTAGCTCAACACTACCTGAGTATTTATTAATCCACCCACGAGGATCAAATGTGGCACAAGGCCGGTTTAATGTGGGTATCTCGGAGCCCGTAGGCTTGGCCAAAAATATAGCCTTTGAACCCGCCTAGACGGTTCAGGCCCTGTCTACCTCCCCGGACGAAACCCTTCTCTTCGGCAAAGCCTCGTCCGGGTTCCTCTCTGCTAACGCAGAGAGTTCGACAGAAGGCGGGCGCAATCAGAGACCGCTCAACACCACCTGGGCATTTATCGATCCACCCACGAAGACTAAATGTGGCACAAGGCCGGTTTAATGTGGGTATCTCCGAGCCCGTAGGCTCGGCCAAAAATATAGCCTTTGACCCCGCCTAGACGGGTTCAGGCCCTGTCTACCTCCCCGGACGAAACCCCGCCCTTCGGCAAAGGTTCGACCGGGTTCCTCTCTGCTAACGCAGAGAGTTTGACAGAAGGCGGGCGCAGTCAGACCGCTCAACACCACCTGAGCCGAACTGGCGACTGCTACTGCTACTTATTGTCTCTGGAAGAGTCCATAAATATAGAATAGTTAGTATTATATGCCCCACTAAAACTTTTCTCTGCAGAAGTAAAAAGTTTTCTTTATTTATTTTTCAAATTTTTACAGAAAATATGAAGAAAAAAAAATATCAATTTTTTTTTTTTTTTAGCAACATCGTAGCGTATTTCCTACGTTTTTTGATCCACTTTTAAATGATCAGTTGCGTTTCTTTTTCTTTTTTTTTTCTTTTTTTTTCTTTTTTTTTCTTCTGGATCAGCGTACCTTAGGTAAAATTATTTGCAGCGGTTGTTAGATCAAACTTATTGAAAATCACCTCCATCGGCGTTTTTTTTTTTTTTTTTTTCGCGGGACCGCTGTCAACCACGTCTGAAAAACGTCGTCTGATCTGTTTACTGCACATGAGTTTTTCCCCTTTCACCAAGTACTTCATATAGCAAATCCGCTTTTCTATTTTTTTTTTTATATATATATCTCCAAAGCGTTACTACAAACAACCTTTGAACTTCTTAAAGATGGACTCACAGTTTCTGTAGGTTTTTGTTGACTTAAATCATTTAATAATACTGCATGTCCTTGGTTGCATGTAACTTGTTCCTCAGTTTTTTTTTTCGGTGTCGGCTTCATTTTTACTTTCTGAAGCTTCTTTTTCACGCATATTGTCAGTGTTAGACATTCCACTTTTTTAAATAAACCCGTTTTCTTTAATCTGTCCAATTCTTTATCTATCTGTTCAATTGAAGCAAAGAGCACATTCCTTTTCTTTTTCAATACCGCCTGAGCGTTTTGTTTTGGCTGTAATTTTGCCTCAATCTTGGTACACGTTCCCAAACCTGGAGAAAAAACAGTAGGAAAAGTTCTCTTTAGTTTCCTAACTAATTTCTGAGCTTCGTAGTTTAAATTTTCAACCTTGTAACAGAAAGAATTTATTGGTAAATCCCATAATTGAAATTCTGTTATCCAATCCGTACGAAGTAAGTTTGTGGTATTTTCATGACAATAGTTTAGCTTTTCGCGTTTTTTTGTTTAACGTGATGTTTGTAACAAATTCTCCAATAAATTGTATTTTTTCTCCTGTCACGGACCTCGCGATTTTATTTGTCTTCATTAAAGTTGGTTTCCCCAACTTCTTCCACGTATTCAAATTTATGATAGATAGGTCAGAACCAGTGTCGAGTTGCATTTTTTATTTTTTTTATTACTTATTTCGACGGTAACAAATTTTCTAGTTATTCCGTCGTTGACTTCGTCGGACTTTAATTTTCTTATTTTATTGTTTTTGTTTTTTTTTTGTTTTTGTTTTTTGGACCTGCAGTGCGAGCTTTTATGTCCCACTCTTTCACAGTTGAAACATTTTTATTCCTAAAATTGCAATATATGTACCAGTGAAGTTCACCGCAAGCAAAACATGGCTTCGGGAGTTTTTGTTTATTTTTTCCTGGTATTTCACTTTTTGTTTGATAATCCGCAATTTTAAAATTCTTTTTGGTAGACTGACTTTCTTTTTTGTAGCGTATTTTTCTTACATGCGAAACGCCAGACTGTTCTATCTTTCTCGAGTCTTTCTTTACGCTAACATATCTTGTGCAGTCTTCTGCCAAACTAAAATTGACTCTAAAATTGTCAGAGCTTAATTCTGCTATTTTGAATTCTTCACAATGCTTGTTCACATTAGCTGCATACGTTATAAAGTCTTGTTCATTGTCTTTCATCAGATTCAAACATTTCCACCTTTTGTGAAACAAAGATGTCTTTTTACTAAATAATTCAATTAATATATTTCCCGCCTCGTTAAAAGTCAACTCGCTAGTTTTTTCGGTAAAATGTAGTTTACTAATTTGTTATGCTCAGCAGTTCCTTAACTTGATTAAAAGAAGTCTAACCTTCTTTCCTTCAGACCACGTGTGGCCGTCCTCGTTATACACGTCCGTATATTTTTTTAAATACTCTTCAAAAGTTATCTCTTCCTCTGGACTGTACGTGAATATTTCAATCGAATTCCATATTGTATTCTCTGGGAAAGAATCATTTCGTAGATTTTTCTCTTTCCTCTCAGTTATTTCCAGAATTTTGTTTTGAAACTCCTTATGCATCTGTTCCATTTCTCGTTGAAACTGCATTTGTCTATTAAAGGATTCCTCCTGAAGTTGCATCTGGAATGATTTCTGCTGTTCCAATATCGTCTTTTGCTGTTCCGTCTGGAACTTAAAATATTCCTGGAATATATTTTTGCATTCCTCCATCTTCACAAAAAGTTTGCACAATGCTTAAATATTATATTTGTAATCCGTGACCTATTTGAGCAAACTGTCTCATCGAGAGAAAAAATAAAATTCTTTTCTCAGTTGAAAACACGACTGGTTTTTTCGTCACTAAGTTGACGTTTTGTCTTTTGAAAAAAAAACTTTGCCAAGTTTTTTTTTTATTTTTTATTTGAATCCGAGTTGTTTCGCCTAAAATTTGACGACCATTTTTTTTCTTTTTCCTCCGTATGAAACACGAATTTCGTCACTAAATAACGTGAGCGAATTTTTTTTTTTCACTGTATGAAACGCAATCCCACGTACGCCACATTTATTATGGCGGTTGAATTTTTTTTTTAATGTCTGTATGAGTTACGAATCCACGTTGACAAGTGTTGTAGAGTGAACGCAATTTTTTTTTCCGTATGAAACTAAAATACGTTCGTCGCCAAGTGTCGTACATGGCGAAACGATTTTTTTCCCGTATGAATTTCGAATTATGATCGCCCAAGTTGTTAAACAGTGAACGAAAAAATTTTCTTCCGTATGAATTACGAATTCCTCATCGCCAAGGTGTTGTTAGACGTACGAATTTTCTTTTTCTTTCTCCGTCTGAGAAACGAATCCCTCGTCGTCAATGTTTTAGTTAGGCGTACGAAAAGTTTTTTTTTCTTTCCTCCGTGTGAGTTTCGAGTCACTCGTCGCCAAAATGTTGGAGAGGTGTTTTCACAGTGGTGGCTTGTATTTTAATAAGTCGTCCTAAATTAGGTTCGACGTACAAAACGTTAGGAACTTGGAAATAAGAGTTAATGACGCAGCAAATCTAGTTGTGATGGTTGGTACTTCAATGTCCGATATCGTCTGACTAGCTCAACACCACCTGAGCCGTACTAGCGACCGCTACTGCTACTTATTGTCTCTGGAAGTGTCTTTTACCATAGAATAGGTAGTATAACACTTATTGAAGATTAAAATTGATAAATAAGAAGGGAAATTGTTTATGACTCAACCAAATACATATCACATATCCGGAATCCATCATATCCGGAGTGCCTCATATCCGGAATACGGCATATCCGGACATGATTTTGATGTGTATATTTGTAACTGATTTGAATTTTTTCTTTTTCAGAAAATTTACTTTGGATAATTTCTTATGCTTATTTCACCCTAATGGCTTGTATTTGTGCAAAAGAAGATGACACTAAGAGGAAAAAAACAACAACTTTGGAGTAATCGCAAAAATTCGAAATTTTAAACAGGCTAGACGCCGGTGAAAGTTAATTGCAACTACCGTCTGAGTTCAGCATAGGAAAGTCAACATTTTATGATATAAAATCATCCAAAGAAACTATTCTCCAGCGTTCAAATTGTCACAATGAAAAAGGAAATATAAAACCATGATTGCGGTGAAACCGAGACTGAAATTGAAAAACCTTGAAAAGGTTGTCAGTTTTATGGAAAGAAAGCCAGCATTCACCTATGACGATTGCAGTAAAACATGCAGAGTTAAAAAGTGTATTTCGTTGAAAAAAAATTCAAGAACAAAAGCAAAACGAAATGAGGGTAAATTTGAGAATGACATTAGAAAAGAAAGAATCAACAAACAGCAGCGATATAAAATATTCTCGTTACATTATTTGTTTTGCATACGTGACATACTTAATTTAATGAATTTTCATTAACATTACATAATTTATTTCTTTTTCCTTAAAATCAATTCCGTTATATTTCACTCACCATTAGCTTATTTTGTTTAGTATAAAACACTGAAAATAATTGTTAAACTTGATTTAAGCTCTTTTATTTTAATCTAAATATAACCTCTCATATCCGGAACTCTGTAATCAATTCCTCGTATCCGGAAGGCTTTCTTAGTCGGGTTGTCAAGCATTCTACTATATATTGAACACAGTGATGAAACTGTAAATGATGTTTCGCATAGCGTGGGTGACCCACACAATTACTATACCTTAAACACATATATATATATATATATATATATATATATATATATATATATATATATATAACCGCTTTCAAGGTAGTAAAGCCACTAAGACACAAGGTTACTGAGAGCAGTAGAATTAAGAACAGAAATATTAATTGGGAAAAGAAAAGAGTAATCAGGATAACAGTAGGTAGGGATTGATATTGGATTTAAATTTTGAAGATTGTTTGTGTGTGTTTGTGTGTTAATTAGTACATATACTTAATAAACGTAATAGTGCTCAACGTACTAGTGTAAAGTTATGTATTAATTAGTACATATACGTGTACCTACGTTTTGGCGTGCAACTGTAGTTTCGCTGGGTGGTGTTCCCAGCTCATCGGGAATCTACCTATAGAACCCGTGCCCGATGGACAGGGAACGCCACCAAGCGAAACTACAGTCCTACACCAAAACGTACGTACACGTATATCTACTAATTAATACATATCTTTGCTCTGCATAACCGCATCGAGCACTATTACGTTTATGCATAATGCATAATTTTAACGATAATTTATTTGCTTGCCTGTGTATGCACACCAGCACAGGCGTAATCGCCTGCTTATATCTGGCCGCCTCATTTATCCACTTTCTCTCTCTCTCTCTCTCTCTCTCTCTCTCTCTATATATATATATATATATATATATATATATATATATATATATATATATAAGCATATATATATATATATATATATATATGTGTGTGTGTGTGTGTGTGTGTGTGTGTGTTCACAGAGATAAATATAGATATATACATAAATATACACGCAAGGGGGAATTTTAAATTTCCGGCACGAACCATTTCACCAAATCTATAATTTGATGTTTATCCATTTGGCATAATGATTTGGGGATTTAGAGGCCAAGTTTGCAACTCTTTCTTCTATGCTGCATTTGGGTGTGTAGATTTGTATTCAGGTGTGTGTTAGTTTAAAATAAAATTCCCTCAATACTTTGAAATGATGAGAAAATACTCATAGCAGAAATGCATTTCCACGTGAGAAAATCTTATGTTCTTTCATTTCATTTTTTTCCTCATACCCGACAATCTACGCTGGATCTAAGCTGGTTTTGTCAAGTTTTACTCCAGTGTAAACATCAACGTCGCGTAAATCTTATTCGATTTTGGATTTTCCCTGCATTATAATTATGTGTTATCTTCAGTTAGAGGTGGAAAATTCATTTTTCTCTCAAAACCAAAACGAGACTTTTGTGGACAGTGTAAACCTCGTAGATTTTTTTTTTTTTTTTTTTTTTTTTTACGGCATATCAAACTCGATGGGTTACGTAATGCCCTCAAGATTTTTGTTGCTGGTAATATTTTTTTTCCAAAAATGTATTGCTAGTAATATTTTTACCAAAAATTTATAGTTGGTAATATTTTTTCCAAAAATATATTACTGGTAATATTTTTCTTTTAAAAATTTTTTTGCAGATAATATTTACTTTCATAAATGTATTGCTGGTAATAATTTTTCTAAAAAAGTATTGCTGGTATTAAAACATATTTTTTACGCTTTCACAGTTCCTTGACCCCTTTTTATTTGCGTCGGGGTAACTATTTGCCCATAGATTGGACTCTGACAGGTGCCACAACCCGGGGTCAGCTTGGACCTGGAAACACCAGCAATTAAGTGGCGGTTCCATGCTCCTCAAAACCTCCTGATCAAAGGCCTTGCTTTCGGATTTCGGATTTCTAGCACATATCATACCACACTCATTCGCTTATATAGTTGTATACTATAATATTTTGCCAGCAATATTTCTCTGCTTCTATTAATGTGAATCTAATACCCATAAGCGGGAATATATTTTATTTTTACTGGGTATCAATAGCGTTCACTAACACCTCAACATGAGGTATAGGGTTTGCCCTTTGTCGAGTATTTCTTACAGAATTTTGATGCATGAATATCATAAAGATATTTTCTCTTATTTTTACTTTAAGTTCTTTTAAAACTTATGCATGAACTCAGCATATCGATCTGTTTCGGATATACAGTACAATGCGACCATGTGTGGGTATGGGAAGGATATGATGCTCCCATAACATTGACGATCATTTCGTCAAGCAATACCACGAAATGTAAGCCTCATTCAGGCCTCTGACGTGCGTGATAGCCAAGGGGTTATTTCCTTCAGTGGCAGACGTTAAATAAAATAAACAACAACGCGTTTATATGAAGGAGAGGATGGCCGGAAAAAAAATCAATAAACAGACAATATTAATATAAAATGAAAATAAGGAGAATCGGGGGAAAAGACACTAGAAAATAAATCATTATTACACTATTTACATTCGGACGGTTGTCCCCATTTTTGTTGTTGTTATCAGAACGTCCCGGTCGTTTTGTCCTACAGTCTTTATCAGCTACACACCGATCTGGGTAAGCTACAGGGAATTCTGAAGTGAAACTATTATTTAATCTGCGGTGGCCAGACTGGGTATGACGATAGACTACATGCACGTCCTGGGTTAGTTGATAAACTACATCTAAAAGTAAGGCCTTTGATCAGGAGGTTTTGAGGAGCATTAACTACATGCAGATCCACCCTGGCCCCGGATAGTGGCACCTGTCAGGGTCCCAGTTATGGGCAAATAGTTTTCCCCCACTCAAATATAAAGGGTTCAAAGCTCTGTGAAAACGTAAAAATAGCTTTTAATACCAGCAATACTATTTTTAGAAAAATGATTACGGGCAATATATTTTTGAAAGAAAAAATATTACCAGCAATAAATTTTTGGCAAAAATATTATCAGCAATACATTTTGGGGAAAAAATATTATCAGCAATACATTTTTGAAAAAAAAAAACAAAAAAACATTACCAGCAACAAAAATCTTGTCAACATTAAGTAACCCATTGAGATTGATATGCAGTAAAACAAAACAAACTAAATCTACGTGGTTTACACTGTCCACGGAATATCTCGTGTTGGTTTTATAATATTGCTTACTTATTGCTCGCACGTTTTCACTGAGTTGAAGTACACATTGACGGACCCAGAGATTAAACTCACAATTACAATGTCGTCCAATTTACGAACCGGAGCTTTAAACCACTAAGCTACTATTTCCCTGTTCTTATACTTTGTTTGACTCCTCATTCGTCATTTTACGTGAAAATTTAATTTTCTTGGGAGCATTAGTAATGTATTACTGATATATATATTTTTTTAAATCATGTATTGTTGACAAGTTTTCTTTAACAAAAACATATTACTGGTATTAACTTTTTAAAATAAAAAATGTCTTACTGGTAATAATTTTTTCATTTTTTAGTTCTTTTGAAAAGATGTATTGCTGGTTTTTCTTTATTGTAAAAATGTATTTCTGTCATCACTATAAGAAATTATTTCTACACTTTCACATGTTTTGATATCATGTTAGGGATTCACAATTTGCCCATAACAGGTGCTACTGTCTCGGATCAGCGTGGACCTGGGAACAACAGCATTCCACGCTTCTAAAAACCTCCCGATCACAGGACTTGCTGCAGGATGTAGTTTAACATCATGCCCAGGATGATATTCAGAGAGCAAATAAAATATGTTGAACTGATCAAAGAGATTAAGGCGGATGCTACAAGAGTTTATTTCATCTGCTTTATTGTAATTTTTTCCCAATGCGAGACCAAATCTTCGCACGAACAAAATAGGTAGGCGTCCTGGGAATGACTATAAAGTACATCCGCACCCTGGATAAGACGATAAACTACATCCAACAACAAGACCTCTGGTCAGGAGGTTTTTAGGAGCGTGGAACCACCTCTTAATTACTGGTGTTTCCAGGTGCACCCTGACCCAGGTCGGTAGCACCTATTAGGGTCCCAGCTATAGGTAAATAGTGAACTCCAAACTAGGGTTAAAGACTATGAAAGTGTAAAAATAGATTTTAATACCAGCAATACTTTGTAAAAAATTATTACCAGCAATGCATTTTGAAAAAAAAAAAATCTCCAGCTATACATTAAAAAAATTACTATTATTAAGTTGGTGCAAAAATATTGTCGTTTTTTGACGTTCAACTTCAAAAGAAAAAACGATATTATTTTTGCCCCAACCTAATAATTAATGCCTTGTCGGTATTAAACAATCCATTGACGTTGGTATGCAGTAAAACAAAACAAAACAAACCATATTCGAAAACTTTAGGTATTAGGTTTTATTATAACGTATATTAAGTTTTTCGTAATGCCTTGTTGCATATTAAGCATAGCAGGAAAATATGTTTAAATACAATAAAATGGAAATTCAGTTTATATTAGCAATAGCAATATCCCTTTTTGAAAGTAATGCTTTGATTCCTGATATGTTGCTAGAAGCAATTTATTTATTCTTTATAGTTATGTGTGTATAATTGCTTACGTTAAGTTAAGAAAAGATAATCATCCACATTCATTGTCGAGAAGAAAAGAACAATAAATTTAGAGGCAAAAAATAAACTCATTTTCTTGTAATTCTTTCGTATGCCAATGCATTTTCATAGTGAAGAGATACAAAATTGTGAAGTTAGAAAATATCCATCTCAAATTTCCTAAGCATATCATTGAACATTATCAAATGTAAAGTTATACAATCGTTAAGCATAATATATTATTCGTTGCAAAGACTTTAAAAGGTTTAGGAAGATCAATTCAGAGCACTTAGAATTCTTTTGTCCGGTAAGACCGAATGAATTTAGCAGGTATTACTTTCTTTTATTTACAGTTCTGTTGAGTGTCAATTTCGGATTAAAACATCAAAATAGGAATACCTTTATAAATTTAGCTTCAGAAAATATTCGTATTGATGTTTCATTTTTTTTCATATTGTTACTTTCTATTGATCATTGAAATATCTCCACGCTCCATAAATGCTACTAATGTCTGATTATTAGTACTCGTATTCAAACATTACAGAAAACTTATCAAGTAAAAGATTCAGTACAATGAAAATAAAATAAATATATATACTGTTTACTAAATTAAAGAAGCGTCTACTCAATTATGTGTTGAATTACCGTTTATTTGATGTAATCAGTCTGTGTAATAAATGAAAATACATTACTTCTTTATATACACACAAACACACACATATATATACACACAAACACACACATATATATACACACACACACTTATATATATATATATATATATATATATATATATATATGTGTGTGTGTGTGTGTGTGTGTGTGTGTGTATGTATGTATAAACATACGGTCTTAATAAGTGATTTGCAAATAATATAAATAATAGGTTGGTGCAAAATTATTGTCGGTTTTTGACGTTAAAAATACGTAAAAAAAACGACATTATTTTTGCACCAACCTAATAGATAAAACTTATATGGTTTCTTTAAAAGTGCTCAATATCTGTAAATATGGGCTAATGTAAATCAATGACTAAAATCGCATTTGAAATCATGAGTCATAAGTACCAGTTTTCAGAAGCTCTCTCCTATTCCTGTCAGTTTCCAAAAGAAATTTTCTTCTTCTTCTTCTTCTTCTTCTTCTTCTTCTTCTTCTTCTTCTTCTTCTTCTTATTATTATTATTATTATTATTATTATTATTATTATTATTATTATTATTATTAAGTGCCGATCCTCAGAAGCTATCTATCTATCTATCTATCTATCTATCTATCTATCTATCTATCTATCTATCTAAGCAATTCAATTAAACGTTGCGTAACATGGACATTCTTCAGACAAATAACGGCTTATGTTGAAGCAATAATTCTTACAATTATCAGTCAAAAATAGAAGAAACGTCGTTCATAGTTTACAATAAAACAGCACTGTTACAGAGACACTCACATTTAAATATATTTTCAACGTCCGGTATATCGATCTTTTAAAATCAGTACATCACACTCAAATTTTTAACATGTTTATTTTTAACCTTTGTTTTATATGCTTTCCCAGTATATTATCAGTAAGAATTTTGTAAGGAAATATAAAATGATCACAACAGTTAAAAAAAGCTATATCAAAATTACTCAAAAATAATTCCGTATTATTGATCTGAACAATACTCAAAATAAAAGAAACTATCAAGGGAGACAATGTTGTAAGAAGAGTAAGAGTTCTAACTAAATAAAGATCTTAGACACCTTAAGTACTTGCTATTGATTTGGATGAACTACAAACTTTTAGCTGCTGACAATGTTTCTGAATATATCATTTATGAAAGTCATGGTTGCTGCATGATGGCCTTGTAAAAATACCTTGACGCGGGTGCTGATACTGAATTTTTCAAAGCTAAGAGAACGTGGTTTGTGAAACGTGTGACAAGAAGTGTTATAAATGGCGTGGTTAGGTCACCTGATTTATTTTTAATGGAAGGTAACTGGCCTTTTAAATGATTCAAACTCTTTAACTTTCTCAAGATATGCCATCAATTCCTCTCCGTACAGGTGGGATAAAATTAAATTAACTGGTCATCTGTATTTTCTCTGTTTATAATATTGTGTTTATCTTGTGTTTGTGTAAGTTTTATTGATTTTCATTCGATTTAGGTATTAACTTGTGCACAAATTACTACAGTAAATGTTTAAATAAGCAATAATCTGTATTGATTAATTCATTTTACATTCATCCTTCTGGGTAAAAGAGTTTCGCTGTACGAACATTTCTGGTCACAAACGGATATCACTAACGAAACATGTAAACTGATTTTCCATTATATATATATATATATATATATATATATATATATATATATATATATATATATATATATATATATGTGTGTGTGTGTGTGTGTGTGTGTGTGTGTGTGTGTGCGTGTGTATTGAAGAGAAGAGGGAAGCCGCAAACATTTTTGGTTTTAATGTCGATTTTTTTAAAAATATATATTATCTTTTATTTTTCTAATTATATATTATATTTTTAAAGATATATTATATTTTTAAATACATATTATATTTTAAATATATATTATATTTTATTTTTCTAAATATATATTATATTTTTAAACATATATTATATTTTTAAATATATATTATATTTTAAATATATATTATATTTTAAATATATATTATATTTTATTTTTCTAAATATATATTATATTTTTAAATATATATTATGTTTTTAAATATATATTATATTTTATTTTTCTAAATATATATTATATTTTTAAATATATATTATATTTTTAAATATATATTATATTTTTAAATATATCTATTTTATTTTTCTAAATATATATTATATTTTTAAATATATATTATATTTTTAAATATATATATTTTATTT
>OZ010584.1:99134122-99151622 GCA_963932145.1 Acanthosepion lycidas | reverse complement strand
CGGAATATATTCTGCTTTCTTTCTTAGAATTTCTTTCGTTTTAACCCCGTGATGGAATAGCTGCAACTTAATCATCGACCCAAAAGAGAAGAAAAGATTTGGTCAGGCTTTGACCGACATCAAAACGTAGAAAAAAGATCACAAAAAAAAAAGAAAGTAAAGAAAAAAAGAAATTAAAGAAAAAAGAACCTAAGGAAAAAAAAATGTCTGGCCATGATTATCTTTGACGGTTACTTGTTCAGAATTATTGCCCACAGTATGGAAACAGTGTTTGTGAGAATCGTTTCATGGCTTTATACATAAATAAATACATACAGACGTATACGTGTATTTGTGAGCGTGTATGTGTGAGCGTATGAGTGGGAAATTGTACATGGGACGTTGTGTGTACGTGTATACGGGTGTGAATATCTCCGGGTGTATATTTAATATGTGTATATGCCCTCGAATTTGAATTTATGTTAGCATTTATGAAATGTATAAATGGGGAGTGTATAGTTCTTATGCACGTGCGCGCACACACACACAGATATATATATATATATATATATATATATATATATATATATATATATATATATATATATATATAGCGAGAGAGAGGGAAAGAAAAAAATAAATGGATACGTGTGTGCTTTGGGATATATTTGCGAAATTAAGATTGTTTGGCCCCCTGAATAATTATATATATATATATATATATATATATATATATATATATATATATATATATATATATATATATATATATATATTTATGTGTGTGTGTGTGTGTTGAAGTTTCGGGAGAAGACAAATTGAATAAAATAGACAATCGGAAAATAGTACTTAGTCCCTGATGACGCTTTTCGTCCTTCAAGATTATCAAGTCTAAATGTATAGTTAAATGACGTTCAAAAATTTTAAAAGACGCTCCTGTCTAAGCCCTTTTTTTAATATTAGTAACTTTTTTTTTTTACTAAGACTGCGTTTTTGTTTTCCATGTCGACAATGTGTCAATGTCCACAGAATATGTATGAAGAGAAGACAAGCTGAATAAAATCGACAATCGAAGATTGCGATTGACTTTGCTTTTCGATTTTTGAAGATAGTAGGTGAGAATGAAGCAAGGAACTGGGTTAAAATTCCATAGGCGAGAAGTGCGAGTCATTAAACTATTAGAATATATATTTTGGTTATAATTTCTTAGTTCAGCTTTAAAACGGTCAAAGATGGTTTCCAATCTACATTCATGCGGTCAGGGTGCTAAGGAGCAAAATACATCGGAACAACTGCCATGATAAAAATGATAGAAAACAAAGATGGAAACCATATTAAAGCGGTTGGAAAGTGACTGAAATCCAAATTCCAGGACCGATAACATTATAAAAAACTTCTTTGGACATGATCGAGAATCTTGAGATACATAGCAGGAGCACCAGACCAGATATGGCGGCCATATTCAGTGCACGAACAAATGGAAGATTTATAAATATGCAAGATTGATTTCGTCGAGAAAAACTGTGTGGCGCGACAAACTAAAGCAGATTTTTAACAGCAAACCAAGCAATTGTTTCAATATAATCACTTAACTAGAAAACGTGAAACGAAGAAGGTGCAGCAAGATGCTCTCCTGGAGGTCAGTATATGTCATGCAGATAGAAGGAAAAAATGGATGAAAAGATGACAGTTTCTTTTTTGGAAAGTCTTGCAACATAGCATATCAGTGTCTTCTTAAGTATATTGGTAAATAATATTATGCTAAAAGAAAAGCAGCCAGATTCACCCCGCTATAAAATATAGATCGTTCCTGATAGCGAAAAAGGAAACGTATATATGTTATATGATTTACTGAGTTCAAAGTTACAATAATAATGAATAAGTTCTGACTGAGTGTGCTGCCTCTTATTGCAAAAATGCATATCCTTAATATTTTGAGACATTTTTTTATGTTTACAGGTTCTTTTTATATATAAAATATTTAAGTATATGCTTTGTTTATAATAAACAGAATAACGACATTTAGAACGTGAATCTTATAGGGAACCGTCATATAGCCTGGCATGCTTTTATCGATTGAACCACATAGGAGACTTTCGTTTAGCAAAGTCGATTTTTACTGTTTTTAAACTACAATTATGCATGATTTAAAAATGTAATGTTGTTTAATACTGTTTATTATAAACAGAGCATTTTCTTAAATATTTGTATCTATAAAAAGAATGTATAAACACGAAAATTGTCTCAAAATATTTGTTGGACTTTGTCCATTCCATAATGTGTATATCCTTAATACTTTGAATAGAACTTGATTTATCCAAGCCACGGACCTGTGGTAGTCAACCTTTTGCTTTTGACACATGGACCACTTTTAATCTTTTTTGTTTGTTTTTTTTTGGTTGACCCCTATAATCATTCGATGAAAAAAAAAGCTTATTTTATGTTTTACTTATAATTAAATTTAAGGATTTGTCTTTTATAAATAGTAAATGCATATGCTTTATTTTGAATCAAAATTAATTTAACGAAAATAAACTTGTCGTTAACAATTGAATTCTATGGAACATTTATGGACACAAATAAAGTAACTCATAATATAAACCATTTTAACATATGTCAGTAATTAATTACAATCAACACATCAGGTATAGCATAAAGGGGGTGTAACTTACATCACTTGATCTCGTTTTCTGCTAGATTAATAGTAGTTTTTCTATTTCTTTGTATATTACTACAAAGTAGAATACTGTGGAAGATTCGTGGATGTAACAACCGTTCCAAGGTAGAAAATTACAATACGGACAACTAAAATAACACCGTTGACTCCGACCTCAGAATTTTATGTGTACACTAAATAATGATACATATACATCCAGAGTTAATACGGACCCCTGTTGAGAGCCACTGCAAGAGACTAACAATGGTTAAGTAATATATATATATATATATATATATATATATATATATATATATATATATATATATATATATAGATAGATAGATAGATAGATAGAGAGATAGATAGATATGCATATATATATATATATATATATATAACAAAAAACATCTTGGTAATGCTTGCGGATGCAACTGTATAGACACAGATCCTGTCTAATGAAAAGATTTTAGACGAAAATTATATGAAAAGACAAACAAGGAAACAATAAAGAAAAATCCAACAAAAAAAGCAATTCCTGAAAAGGAAAAAAAACACACCTACCAACGTAATAATACAACGCTCTCAATATCTAAATCCAAACAATAGTCACAGCATTAACCCTAACCAAAACATACACACACACACACTATATATATATATATATATATATATATATATATATATATATATATATATATATATATATATATCTTACTTATTATAAAAAGCAGATTGTGTTTCTCTGTGTGTCTGTACGTTTATATATTGGATCGGATTTCCTACATTTTTCAACCAATTTCAACAAAACTTCACAGGACTACATACAATTACTTTCAGGTGGTTCTAACAGCACCAAAAATTGGAAAAACACGTTTTTGCACGATATCAATTTGAAAACACAATTAAAGGCATCACGAGAATGAAAGGGAGACAACTCATATCGAGTTATACTTATTATAAAACCCAGGTTGTTTGTGTGTGTGTGTTCGTTTATATATGGGATCGGATTTCCTATATTTTTCAACCGATTTGAACAAAACTTCAATTTTTCTTTGGCAGGTAATGTTTCTTCTAGTCTTGCATACTTTTTTCTTTATTTTTACATTCAGAATGCTTTAAAAATTACATTTACAAAACAATTGTTTATAATAAAATGTTATTCAATCGGCAGACTCATAACGATTGAAAACAATGTTGTTATTTTTTAGTTTGGGTTTGAACAATTCGTAAAAAAAAAATATTTTTCAGTCTTTATGATGGTCGATACTTGACCTATCTGTTACTGTTACATCCCCGGACAACGCCAGGCTCTACTGCTAGTATATATATATATATATATATATATATATATATATATATATACACTTATGAGTGTGTGTGGCCCATGTATGGTCAAAGTTATACTTTACTGTTGTTTGTCAATTGTTAGAGTTGGTGATAAATCTTCCAAATAACCTGATAATTCATAAACAACATTCTTATCTCTCTCTCACTCTGTCTCTCTATATCTATCTATCTATTTATATATATATCTCTCTATCTCTATCTCTCTCTATCTCTCTCTCTCTCTCTATATATATATATATATATACATACATATATATTATATATATATATATATATATATATATATATATATAGACATACATATATATATTATATATATATATATATATATATATATATATATATATATATATATATATATATATATATTCATATATGCACAGCTATATATTTATAATATTTCATATTACAATAAGTATTATATTATAGTCTATATAAACTATTATTAAGTTTGAATTTACAAACTAGTTTCTACCGCAATCATCATTAAACATTGTCTGAACTCACATTATATATGGAGTTAGCTGCTCACGAAATGAAATGACATCATTTCGTCTAAAACACCAGTTTACTTTTACGAAGGACAAATACATCAAATGTTTTAATGTCTATCAATCCATTAATTTCTCGAAAAAAGAATACACGATAGTTTGCACAGAGCTTTGCCATTTTGTATGTTATTCGAAGCCTGAGAGTCATTTCAGTCAACGTTTACATTTCACTCTAACAAAAGCTGAAATGTATATGCACTAATTATACTAACATCAACTGTATCTGCTTGCAAAAAATATACCACGTTTTTGACGACATGCTTAAAGCAATGATATGAGAAATCTGTATGTGAAATATATACTTTACAAGATACATTTTTAATGGAAATATATATATATATATATAAGGAATAAATTGTATGATTTTTCTCATCCAATAAAATATAACGTGTCTGTCTTGACATATCTAGGAGTGAGAGCTTTTAATTTTTATAATTAAGCTTTAAAAATCTGTTTGTGAGGTTCCTGTAAATGGGTGACATTTTCAGTCATTTATTTTTTATAATATCAGAACGAAAACCAAGTACAGTGTAACCCGTATATAAGAGAGTTGTCGGGACCGGATTCTTCTATCTTCTATCTTATATCCGGGTTTCTCTTAAATCCGGGTTTCTCTTATATCCGGGTTTGGTCTATTTTGTTTAGTTAAGTATGGCTTTAATTTGAGAACCAGATAAAATCTCTCTTATATCCGGATTTCTCTTATATCCGGGTCTCTTATATCCGGTTTACACTGCACAAACATTTCGGAGTAATGCCATTTTTTACGCCAAAATATTTAAGTAATGATCTTACATAATTTTTTTTCGGGTTTGAAATGAGGGTGTGGCTACACTTTGACGCAAGAAAGTTAGAACATAAATATGATATTGGTGATAATATTAACTGTAATTCACAATAGATGTTCCGCTGAATTTATAAACTATTGTTATAAATGCGTATATAATCCTTTTAATAGCATTAAACTTTTACAAAATTTTGATTTGTACCCTGATCACGAAAATACCGATTATTCTTTATTTTTAGTGTAAATCTTATACCTTTATAAATCTACCAATTATCTGTGCATTGAATACTTCCGCCATATCTGGTCTATCGTTCCCGCTCTATATTTTGTACTTCACAACCAAATCGGGAGAAGGGTATTCTCGACTTCAGTTACTTTCCCCCCACCGGGACGTGGCTGCCTCATTTTTCCCCTGTATATTTTCATGCCATTTGCTCTAACGAAATTTCCTCATTGGTAACTCTACGGCATGAATTTAAGCGTAATTTAGATTGGCAACGAGGTTTCACTGTTTGCCTGTTGAACTAGCTAGATATAAACGTTATTTCAATTTTAAATGATTACTTTTCTCGCTCTTCTTGCCTGTGGAAATATCTTCCGGTTTCTTGCTTACACTTTTCATGATTATCTGCATTAACAAATGCCTGATTCATTAAGTGTACAAAGAAAATGTTCTGCATTATCCGAAGGAAGTGATTAAATCTCACCGTAGAAACAGCTATGTCTTTAGTAAGTTGGCTTCCCTATCAGCTACAATCAACAAAAATGCAAATGTAGAGCCAATCGCCATCTTCTGTCTTCCTGAAACATGTTCTGTTGTTCACGAGTAGTTTTTATCTTGTTTTTAATCATTTAACCCTAAGAAGGGGACAATTAAAGTGATTAATCGAAGTGAAAGAGAATGAGAATAATTTAGTGAGGATAATGAACAATAGAACAGGTTTCAGGAAGACAGAAGATGGCGATTGACGCTACATTTACATTTTTTTTTGACTGTATATAAGTGTGTGTGTGTGTCATCCTAAAACTGTTTCGTTCATCAGTGTGGCTATACATCCGATTGCATCTAGGCAGGATTGAAACCCAACCGATTTTGCATCATTCGGAGATTTTTCCCTTGAGCTATCAGCTCCCGGCAGAGAGGAAGGTGAATTTTTACGTATTTAATTTAGAATAAACACGCCAGTAACTCAGAGTGTTCAATTCATAGAAGAGCTTTTGCATTAGTCACTGTTTACAAATTCGCGCTTTTCCCTCTGAAGTGCTCTACTGAAGTTTATTTTTTCAGGAGCGTATATATATATTCACTCTATCACAGGTCATCAATGTAGCTATACATGCGATTGCCTCGTCAGGATCGAAACCAAAACGATTTGACATTTGGCGATTTTAGAATAAATACGCTAGTGAATCAGAGTGCTCAATTCATAGAAGTTGTATACAACACTCACCAATATATATATATGGTGAATGCATGTATAGTAATGGTAATTGTAGCAGCCGTTTCCCAACAAGGAAACATTTGGTATTCATTGACCGAACAGCCAGTAATGCTTTCGGTTGAAGTTTATAAAATATTTCTCTTAAAACATTTTTTATGAAAGTAGCTTTCTCAAGTACAGTTTCGCTTTCTAGTATTGATGTGGGTTTCCTTTCAAACATTTTCTTTCTTGAAGTAGTATGAAACATCAGTATCTGATTATGAAAGCATTTTCTCTTCGGTTTAAATATGATATGCATTTTAGTTGTTGCTGCCGTTCCTAGTCTTCAAGTGATACGGTTTCAATTATTCAGCAAAGTTATTTTTTTCTGATTCTGTAACCTCGCAAATCCTTATCGGGGGGGGGGGGGTCGAATCAAAGAATTAAAGAAAAATCTAGTTTATATTTAATTTGATTAAAGTACATCTTTTATGTTATGAAGTTTTTCCGAAAAGCAAGATACAGATCAGCATAGATCAGTCGTATTTAAAAATATTACAAATGCTGTAAACGCAAAAAAAAAAAATGAGTAAAATGCATTTTTTGTAAAACCCAGAAAAGCTGTAATATTTCCTATACCTATGTCACGTCGCCAAGATGATTGCCAACAACAGACAATGGACAAAAATAGAAGTGCGAATTTATGCTTAATATTGGAAATGAAGAAAGCGGGTATCGGTCTGATGTAGACTTCTCATAGAGAAACGTAAGAATCTTCCGGATGAGACTTGTGCAAAGCGTTTACTTAACTGAAAAAATATGACGCTCATTGTAGCCGGTCCAAAACTACTGGGCATGTCGCCGGTTTGGGCACGACGCCGGGTAGTTAGAACGTTTGGTTTTCGGTCATGAGGACCTGGTTCGAACCATGGTCGATTTATCAGGAAAATTACTTCTTAACAGCCTTAGGAGATGATCCCAGTGAGAAACACCGTTAAAAAGTCTCTATAACCCGTACCACGTCTTGGCCAAAGTATTGTGTATGATACTGGGGTCCGTCGATAGTAGAGCTAAAACAGAGTTATCAAGTCAACCGGACCGAGGGTATGAGCGTACTGGCGACGTTCAGATAGTTGATCACGCAAGAAAATGCAATCTCTCTCTCAGAACCTGTAACTAAAGTCCAGTTGCAGTATAAACCAAAGGTGGGTTAAGTGGGTGTTTAAAAAACACAAATTCGCTTGAGCAGGCGTCTGCAACAGGGATTGGCTAGCCGCCTTAGTAGATAGGCATACTCTAATATATGTGGCAGCCATTGCAAAACTCCCGATATTATTGTAAAATCTGATTTTCGAAAAATGGTGGGCTATGAAAACATCCACGAGATTTATCCAGATTTATCACCGCATTGGATACCAATGCAATTTACTAAAGAAAACACACAAGGCATGAATATGTCTTTTCGGATTTTGGAACGGTAGAGGCGAGCTGATTAGAATTTGAAGTAAAATGTTTATCCCATGACCTGGTAGTGTCCAGCATCAAAGACATCCGTTTAAAAAATGTTCAGTAACAAGCGAAGAAACTGTTGACAACTGTTTTCTACAATAGAAAGTGTAATGTATGTCCATTACAATGACGGCGGAAGCTTTTCATCGAAAGGAACGACGAGTTTTGGTTACGGGTGCCATACATCCTCACACTATGCAGCGGCTAACACGTCTAACATGATAAAAGTTGATATAGCATTTTGTTTGGAATATGTAGCGGGAATCACCAATTTTTATTTACTAAAGCTGGGAATTTTAAAGCTGTTCTTCTAAATTACGATTAAACAAAAAACAAAAAAAAAACAAAAAATAATAATCATCATCCTAACTAAAAGCCACGACTGATACTATGCGTTTCCTGTATTCTTATATTTTAAGAGGTGGGAATGTTGGTCTGAAATTAAAAGGAGAGATGAAACTAGTTAAAAATTCTGTGTTAGATTTGATTTAATTACTTCGTTTTTTACAAATTATCAGGCTATTCAAGGCAAGTAATTTTTAGATTGGGAGCATTTTCTATAAATATTAATGCTTTTTCTTGAGGCAAGATCTACTAATTAAACCAATGGTTGGGGTAGAATAGATTGATTCATACCGTTCCCAAGCTAATTTGCGCATAGGTGAATATATAACGAAAACGACTGGAATTGGAACTCCGCTCTCCGATTTCAAATTCCGAGACTTTTTTGATTAGATTGTCCGTATATCTAAGCTTACAGTATATCGTATTCCCAAACGTTCACCCATTTAAGTACTGACCAGACTCGATGTTGCATAACTTCGGTGACCCTACAAGAACCGCTGTTTCAGCGTGGTATGGCAGTAAGGCGCTTTGAGTGAGAAACATTAAACAATTTGATAAAAAACCTTTGTGGTTTAAGAAAGAACTGTACAAATTTGCCTGGTGTGGAAAAATAGTTGAACCTAAAATAGTAGAATAATTTTAATCTCTTTAAATGAAATGAAATATGTCCTGTTTTTTGAAGATGTATTCTGGAGATATCATCGCGGTGCTTACAAGTCCCTGTGGACTGATAAAACGGCATCAAAACGAAATTCAGGAATTAGGAGACAGAGTGGTACAGGGAAGATCAACGCCTGTTTTTATACGTTCCCATGAGCGATTCCAATGGATCCCTAGTTAGCCAAGTGTCATGTCTTATTTGCACTACAGAAATAAGCATGGTGTGCCTATTTAAACTCCCCCTCGACTCCCCACAGATTTTATATGCATCAACCGTAGAGTCATGATTTGAATACCCCATCCAGCTTCAATCCTCAGTCTCCACTTGCGTTTTATGGTATTTTCGCCTTTTTGGTGGGTGAAATGATTTTCACAAAAATACGTTTTTTGGACATTCACCGTAAGTGAAAATGTTGTAAAATAAAAATCCTTGATCAGTAAAATGATGGTAAGAAAGCCAACCAAATATCTGAAATTCCACACAATAGAAAAGAACAAATCACACAATGATTTATACGTCTCTCAAAACTTCACTATCGCAAAGGAAACAACAGGAATTCTTAAACTATGTTGTGAAGGAAATCGAGTCGGAAATCTAGTCGGAAAACCTGTCTTTATGAAGAGGACAGAATTTACGATAAAAAAAAATTGGAGACGTTCAAATCAAGCAGTTTCAGAAATATATGTTGTGCTTTAACAGATGACGAAAATATGACACAGAATTCTGGAACTGGGTTGTAATAGAGAAACATGCCCTTCTGATGCAAAACAAATCACTAAGAAATAGGGAAATTTCGTTTGAAACACAGAAGACTGCCAGCCAGACAACTATGAAATATAAATCTTCCTACATGACAATGAATGATGGAAAAATGAAAAGGATTATTCCGTCAACAGAGATGTGTTTCTACAGAAGGATGCTGAGAATAACTCGAACTGAAGTTTTTAGTTAAGAGGAAATAAAAAAAAAGATATTTTTACTTCGAATAAAAAAAAAGAAACCGTTGAAGTTTCTGCTGCACAAAAGTGGACAGAAATATTGGAAAGCTTCACGCAGAATATATTGAAGACAAGAAGTGTATAGAGAAAACTCGAGTAACCTTTCTGAGGAACTTGTGTAAATTGATGTCAGATCAAGGACAACGGTGGTTATTAAGGGGACAAACATTGATTAGAGCTACAAATAAAAACGTTGTGGAGGGTGGTAACTGTCCACGTTCTGAAATGACATACCACTTAAAAGTCTGGCAAAATTAATATATGTCCTGAAATTAGTAGAAAAAAGATCCTGAATGAGATTCAAAAAGAGAACAGGAGTTTAAAAATGTTATTTTCTCTGAGGAAAGAATATAAATAGGAGATTTTTTAATAATTTTAAAGTGGTGAATTCAAATTTCCCAACAGTTTTCTTCTATCAACTTTCGTTTTTTTTTTTTTTTGTGCTTTTACATATCCCATTTTTATTATATATCAAATAAACTCAAAATATGTGTTTATTTTATCTATTAAATGTCATATTACAGAAAAAAAAACAGCTCAGATACAGGACACTGATGAAAGTAAATTACCATATAAACATATCATAGTACAGCCGACTGCCAGAAGAGATTTTTGGGGAACGATCTTGTGTAGTTTGCCTCCAGCCCCTCTTCATGCTGGGGTTTTAGCTTGATAGTTTCGTTCCATCTTAGTAATGTCTAGGTGGAACCTTTCGCCTTAATCATTATTCACTGATATGAGGTTCAGTGGAAGGAATTAAAGGTGAGTGTGGAGAAGTTGAATTCTGAGTGACAATCGGCACCTCATATCATCATAAGCTTGTAACAACTTCACGATATACTCTTAGTAATCTCGTACCCTTGTGCAGTGAAGGAAGCTATGACATGCTCCACATGTTGTCAATTAATTTAAAGCAAGAAGCCTTTTCAAATACATTCGAATGAAACCCCATCCACTGCTACTGCTTTTACGTAACAGTTTTCTAAAGGAGTTCCGTGCTGTCATACAAACACATTAAGATGGACTTTGTGGGCAATGGAAATGCTGGGGTATTTATCCCAATTATGCAGGAAAACAGCCTGCAGATTTTGTTTGGAAGAGTCTATGAAAAGACTCCAATCTGGCGGATTGTGTGGTAAGCCAAGAAAAGTGATCAAGTCAGAGACATTTGTGTAGGAACATCTGTTTTCCATATCGAACAATTAGCTGACGTTCTTTTTCACTGTCCTGTAAGTGTTGATCTTGACATCTGTCGTGGCCAGATTTCAGTGCTTAAGTTGGAATGCCAGATAGATACAAATCATGGACAAGGTTATTCATGTGTTCTTAAGGGATTCAGCAGGGATTACTGTCACTTGCTACTGAAAAAAAAACAGTTTCTTCAGAAAAGATCGCAGAATTTTCGTCTGAAAGCAATTCGTCATGAGACGAGGGAATGAGATCATTATATGCTGAAGGTGTAGAGAGATGAAGATTATTTGTGTGGGAAAAAGGTTTAATATCAAAGGGAAGGGTGGCATATTTCAATTTTTTTTAGAAATATGGAAATCAGTTGTGTTTGGTAGACAAAAATAAAAATAATCTGCATGATCCGTGGCTCTCTCCAGACCATTATAACAGCATTTTTGCCATTAAACCATGCAGTTAGTCCATTATAGCAGGGTTTGCCCTGATCTCCACTTTTACCGAAAAATAAGAAAATTAGTATTCTCAGCAGGGTAATAATCGTTGTGAAACTCTAGTGAATCCCCCAGACACGTAACAGAACGAATTTGTCTTGTAGATAAATTCTTGCTGTTTTGAGGTGACTGAAGCCTATATTACTATACCGATCACTCTTTGTATTCTATCCTCTATTACTAAACGGACCACTCTATCTATTCTATACTCTATTACTATACGGATCACTCTTTCTATTCTACCCTCTAATAATATACCGATCACTCTTTCTATTCTAACTTCAATTACTATACGGATCATCTCTTTCTATTCTACCCTCTAATACTATACGGATCACTCTTTCTATTCTACCCTCTATTACTATATGGAACACTCTTTCTATTCTAGCCTCTATTACTATACCGATCACTATTTCTATTCTACCCAGTATTACTATACCGATCACTCTTTCCATCCTACCCTCTATTACTATATGGATCACTCTTTCTATTCTACCCTTTATTTCTATACGGATTTTTTTTTTGAATTCGTGCTAACTCTGTGTCAGACTAATTTAAACTTATTATATATTTTTTTGTACCTGCATTAGATTCATGTGTAAAAAGAAACCAAAAAAATTCCTGAATCATGCGAGCAAAATTGAATGTAATGAACCTTATTAAAAACCATGCCAGGGATATTCATTGTTGCCTTTACTAATAATGCTGGTATTGTTGCATTTTCCTTAAGGAACTGAACGTAAGGTTTTGAAAAATTGCCTTATGCATTTAGAAATCATATCAGATGTTTTGTATGAAAAATAAATTTGGCGTCTCTGTTGAAATCAGAAGCAGAGAAATAAGGATGGTTGAAGAAACAGACTGAGACCAAAGCTAAGAAACTTCTCGGCATATATCACACATCTCATCATATCTAGGGAAGTACACAGAACCAGCATGTATGTTAACATCTTTTTTTCTTGGATATGCTTTTGTCACCCAACCGGGGGGTGTAATCTATATCATAAAGTAAGTGATCCTCAGTACAATGGTATTTGTCAGCGAACATGTTCTGAATTTAAACTAAGAGATTTTGCATTGCTAATGCTGGCTGTCGGCATTTACCAGCTACCAATAAACAGAATTATCATCGGTAAACTTAATACTATGGGCAAAGTTTTTAATGGCCAGGAAAGAAAAGCAGCGACGGATCATTCGGGTCTTCAAAGAATGCTAATTTCGAAACATTCATTGCAGAGTTAATCAGTGCGAATAACGTCTCAGGGACCTGGGAGAATATATATATATATATATATATATATATATATATATATATATATATATATATATATATATATATATATATATTAGGTTGGTGTAAAAAGAATGACGTAATAATGTCGTTTTTGCCGTATTATTTAACGTCAAAAAACGACATTATTACGTCATTATTTTTGCACCAACTTAATACATATATATTAAATTACATAATTGAGAAATGCAAAATTACCTCATGTGTATAGACTATTTAAACTAACGTCAATGATTTCGCTTTATTCAACTGAAATGCTGGACTGTGTTGAGTGTCGAAACTAGAAATTTAAAATTTAATATTTGAAAAACAGACAGTAGTTGAAAAATTGATACAGACCCAATCCATCACACAACCTCTGCTACCCAAGTGTTGGTAAGTGGAGGGCAGATGTTGTTTGACTTAAATGGAAAGAAGTTACACAAATATTATATATATGTATATATATAAGAAGAACAGAAACAATCCACAGTTCGTAGCATTTTCTTTTTACAAATAGTGCTCAATACAAAGTAGGGCAAAATATTATTATAATATTTTTATTATATGTGATTATAATAGAGACATTTTACATCGCTACAGAAAATATGATTTTTTTTATAATCTCTTATAATAATAATAATAATAATAATAATAATATATATATATATATATATATATATATATATATATATATATATATATATATATATATATATATATATATATGATTTTGTATAACATATAGATCAAATATGGATCGGGATCCGAGAGAATGGTGAGATTAAAGAACAAATAGAAAACGTTTATCTTTCAATTTTATAAAAAATACATCAGAGAATTAGATATGGAGAAAAAGAAATAAAGACATTCTGTTTTTACTTTAGCATTGCTTGATTTTCATTCGTTAATCAAGTTTCACGCGGATTAGACTTGTAAAACAGACATTAATATAACTTGTGGTGTTGTGAATTTGTATTAGGGTTTGAATGGACCTCGTCGTTCCTTGAATTCTGAACGCCACAAATTATACCAACGTTTTTTAAAAAGTCGAAAAATGATTAACCAATGAAAAATAAACAAAATAAATGTAAAATACCAGAATTTCCTTATTCTTTTTCTCTATATTTCGTCGTGAAATGCTCGGATAATGGCGAAAACTGTTTGTGTAAAGATATACACTAACCACAATGTGCGCTACCTAGGCTAAGAAATGTATTCACCTGCGCGGAAAAGCAAAGCAATAAATAAACATGGCATTAATTTTAAAAATTCAACTATTAGACAAATAATTATGTATTTGTTTTTGTTCCTAATTTAATCCATTACCAATTACGTTTTCTTATTAATTGGTTGACTAATTTTTCCAAACGCGGAGAAGAAAAATCATGGTAACTGATTGCATGTACACCGAGTAATTATGTTTGAGAAGTCCACACAGATTATATACATGCACAATCACAACTTCAATCAGCCATTCTTTTAGCAAGAAAATAATTGAGTTACACAGACACACACACGCACGCACACAGATACATAATAATAATAATAATAATAATAATAATAATATATATATATATATATATATATATATATATATATATATATATATATATATATATATATATATATATATATAATTATATAATATTAGTGGTAAATATACACATATATATAATTAAAAAGGCTTAAACACTAATATTCTATGGTCATAATTTATTAAATTATGACCATGGAATGTTAGTGTTTAAGCCTTTTTATTATTGTAGGTCTGATGAATTAGATCGTATTTACGATTCCAATGGTATAAATATTGACCATGGAATATTAGTGTTTAAGCCTTTTTATTATTATATATATATATATATATATATATATATATATATATATATATATATATATATATATATATATATGTATGTATGTATGTATGTATGGATGGATGGATGGATGGATGTATATTGCACGGATGGATTGATATAGAAATACCTGGGTTGGTATTGGTGAACCAGTAATCCCAATGGGGATTTTGTACCTTTTAGACATCGTTAATGTATCCAATTAGAAGACAGATTCTGATGGAACACCAGCGGCTTGACAATATTCATGATTTGAGTGATTCTTCGTTTTGGGTACATGCTGTTCTTGTTCAGATTGCAGAATTGACCGACAGCAATGTCTTTCTACATTTGAAAAAAGAATGATCTTTCACATACAATGCTTCAGATTCTAAGTTTCAATTGACTTTTGGAACGACAGCTAGTAAAAGTCGTACAAGACAAAGCGGCAGTAGGAAACACACACACAGACACAAAAACACATACACACATGCTCGCGCGCACGGGTGTGTGTGTGTGTGTGTGTGTGTGTGTGTGTGTCTGTCAGTGTGTGTGTGGGTAAAATGAAATTGCTAGAAAAATCTGTGCAAAAACTTGCTGTTTATAGAAATTAATAACAAATGGAAAAACCCCTAATGTTTTTTATATATTTATATGTATTTTTTATGATACCTGTATGTCTACGGGGAAATATTAAAATTAAAATTGTTTACTTACTTGTGGGTAAGCAGAAAAATCGTTTTGCTTTAAACGGTTTAGCTTTTAACTTTTCAAAAAGTTTGTAATTGTTTATTAGATCACCACGTACTGACACTTAAGCCCGGAATAAAAGAAAAAAAAATCAAAAAAAGTAACTGGTTTTATATGATATAATCTGTTTTAAGGGACATGCCTCTGATTTATTTATTCTGGTTTTAAGGTTTGGATTAAATTTGCTGATACAAAATGATTCTTTTTTATGGGATTTTATTCAGTGGTGTTGTAGTCGCAATGGTTGAATGGGAAAATATAAAGGTTTGGAACGTTTCGTCCTCTGCATTCGTCTATATGTTGGCTAATGGATATTTTTCTAGTGTGGGATTCCCTAATTTGTTGGTGATGAACTGCCATCTTTGTTGAAGTGCCCGGCCGGTTTGAACAAGGCAGTGTTAGTGGAAACCTCTCCCTTATTTAGAGATATTAATAACAAAAAAAAAATAACACCAAGACTGGAACTGGCAAATGTTTTAAAATGTCTCTTGACAATATCTCCTTTTTTACATCTTCACATCCGAAGAAAACTCATACCAACATTCCACTCAATCTAGTCATCAAAATGTATACAATTATCGCCAACCCAGTAATAAAAGACAACAGATTAGATGAGAAGTAAAATATTCTGCACAGAAAAAAATCTGTACAAATGAAATGTGTGAAGTTCTCAATTTTTACAATTATTCTGTGCAGCAAAATAAATCCTAGATTGCTTGATAAAGCCCTTCTGTGGACGAAAAGCTTCGGCTAAGAATAGTTTTCCTCTTGCCTCATTTTATTCTTTTTTTTTTTTTTTTATTTACACACACTAAATCTGAAAATTATTTACATGCATGCATTATATATATGTGTGTGTGTGTGTGTGTTCGTAGGTTTGTGTGTCTGTGCATATGCATCCACACACATATATATATATATATATATATATATATATGAAAAAATATAATTTTAAGACATGCTATGTTTATGGGATAAAGTGCTCAATATCAGAAATATAGCGTATGTAAATATAAATATAAAAATGAACATTGAAGTCAACACTCAGAGGCGACAGGCTGTTTCATGCAAGGCGCAATCGTCAGACCACGAATGTTGGATTTTTCCTTGACTATTTATATATATGGGCCAGTGGTGCATTGTGGGTAATCTATTCTAGCAGTTATTTTGTGTGAGTGGCTTGTTCGTTTATTTAAATCAAATAAATTAACCCAAACAAATAAGTTTGGGTTAATTTGTTTGTTCGTTGTTTTTGTTTTTTTTTTATTTTCTTTTTGTATTATTTATTCTTTTCGGTTTTTGATATTTTATTAAAGTAGTAAAAAAATTGATATAGTATTTCAAATTTACACTCCCCACACATAGAAAACACACACACACACATTTTTTTGAATTGCTACACTGTGAGGACAGCGTAGCACTGATCGTTGTGTAAAATGGAATTCAGGTTACCATGCCATCTTCAAATAACAAATCTTGCGACTGAAACCCGGTAAATGTCATCAAGGATTAAGACAAGACTTTATGTGAAAAAAGAACTGGTTACATGGACGATTGATAAAGACTTATACGGAAAATCCTGCTTAAAATCAGATACTGAGGAAAGAAAACTTAGTGTTATTTTTCAAGGCTCACATCAAACAGAACAATGTTCAAAACAGTGAGAAATCAATATGTCGGATTTCGCTAAACGGATAGCCGCACAA
>OZ010584.1:99076622-99131622 GCA_963932145.1 Acanthosepion lycidas | reverse complement strand
TATATTAAGAACATCATATTGCTATACTTTGTAGTGAACACTTTTTAAAACGTAAATCCTACGAATAGCCAAATTTTACTTCACCTGTTCTTTCTCGCCTTTGGATATATATATATATATATATATATATATATATATATATATATATATATATATAATTGTGTATTTGGGCAGCAGTTCCTATTTTATACTAGTTCCATTAAAAACGACAGACAAGGTATTGCGATTAAGTTGCATATACTTTCCTTGTTGGCTGCCGGGTTATGTAATTTAATCATGGTGTATTTGGGCTGCAATCACTCATTTATAAATGTTTTATTAAAAACGACAGACCAGGTACTGCAGTTAAGTTTTTATCTTTATTCTTTTGCTCTCAGGTCAACTCATGTAATAATTTTGTATTTGCACTGCAATCTCTATTTTATACAATTTTCATTAAAAACGATTGACAAAATACTGCAGTTAAGTTATTATACTTTCTTTGTCGGCTTCTGTATCTTGTACTTTAATAATTGTGTATTTGTATAAAAGCGAGATTGCTGCCTAAATATATAATTATTAAATTTCATGACCCAGCATCCAACAAGGAAAGTATAAAAAACTTATCTCTAGTACCTTGTCAGCTATTTTTATGATGTAGAGATCCTAAATATTGGCTAGCATAATAATCAGAGGTTTTTCTAGGCCATCTATTTGTTAAGAAATATTGCTGTATTGTTTACTTTTTTATATAAAAATGCGTGTTGATAATCATACGCTGCGCAATAATAATTTCAAAATGTTACTGTTGAATTGTTAAGTTTCTTTTTTCATAATGAATAGTGTTTAAAAACGCCTGATAATTAGGCACCTTCCCAATTTTACAATAGCCTCACTAATGATCTACTCCCTTAATGAAATAAAACTATTATAATTATCTTACAAAAAACTTCGTCAAAATAGTCTTTTATTTTACAACATAAGACGCATACCCACGAACACTTATGGTATTTGATTTCAATCATAATATGCATAAATCGTCACATTTCCAGAAAAGTGATTTTCTAAATCTTAATGTAGAACCCTTAATTAATAACTTGCATTTAATATAACATGACAGTCAATTATTCTACTATCACTACTCACATCTTCCCGAATGTACCAACCAAATTCCGTGCGTAGAAATTGTAAATTCAATAAATCACGATACTAAATCTGTAAGCACATTGTCACCGATATAAAAGTTAGAAGGCACCCTGTCAACTTAATTGTGACAGCACTGACATAGCTTATCTGAATTAGTGCAACATTTGTGACAACTACATCAGTGATACTGGCTATGAATGTTGCCTGCGATTTAACAAGCCCAAAATAAAACATCTACAACTCTAATTGTTCTAATGCAACAGCGCATTTCAACCTATCTAATCATATTATAGACAATGTTAGATTTGTCTCTTCTCCTAACTTGTTTTAATTCACATTAAAACCGTGAGAAATGTGAAAGCTTTTACATTAACAATATTAATACCCACAATTTAGGACTAATCAAAAACCCAGGAATTTTCAATGATTATACTATTTAGAAAGGTTATAACTAAAACAGCTTCATTTAAAAAAAAATGATGGTTGTATAAATATTTATGTTACATTCCTCTACGTATCTATTTTGATTACTTATCCCATATATAGATCCATATTTATTAGTTTATTAACTGTATATTTATTTAATGATAGTTTTATTCCTTAATTCTTTTTAATTTCATTTTTATATTTCTCTTTTTCATTAGAACTACTACTATTTTATTATTATTATTATTATTATTATTATTATTTTTTTTTTTTTTTTTTTTTAATTTCTTTACAGCATGGGCTTCCAGGAAACCCTTCAATTAGACTAACGGAACCTTTTCCAACCAATCAGAGGGCTCCAACTACAATTGGTATCGTTGTATTTTGATAGTTTTGAAGATCTTCAAAGATGCCTTGATGGACACAACATTATTATTATTATTATTATTATTATTATTATTATTATTATTATTATTATTATTATTATTATATTTCCTTTGTTTTCTGGTTTATACTAATTTTTTTTTCGTGTCCCGACCAGAGGCGTCAGCTCAGAAATGGCATCAGGACATTTTCCGCTCAGCAGTTTAAAAAAAAAAACAAAAAAAAAAAACATCGCATATATTTTACAGAGATAAAGACCTTCATAATTTGTGGGCTTTACTTGTGAGTATAATTTTTTTGCATTTCTTTAAGGCATGGGCTACCAGGGACTCCTTGAATTAGTCTATTGGAAACTTTTCAAATCAATCCGAGGGCTACAACTTCAACTGGAATTTTATAATGTCTGCATGCACCACATTCTTGAAATTTCGACTTCAAGCTCCTTTAAAGATACTTCGCACACTCCAGGGATTATCATTATTATTATTATTATTATTATTATTATTATTATTATTATTATTATTATTAGTGTTGCTTTTGCTATTGTTATTATTATATAATATCACCCTTCCTTGAATGTGTCTATTATTATTATTATTATTGTTGTTGATGTTGTTCTTATTGATGTTGTTATTATTATTATTATTATTATTATTATTATTATTTAATACTCTACATCTTATATTCTCGCATATACACGCTTATTACCGCAGTAATAAGCCAAAGTAGAATAACGTTTCATATTACTTACATCTCTATTTATAACAGTGAGAGAGAGAGAGAGATCCGTGTGGGTATAATGAATGGGAATGTCGCAATAAAACTATTTATCAGGTTCCAGGATCAAAGGGTTGTTGATAATTACACTGAGGTTGTTAAAGTCCGCATATAGAACTAAAAAAATTCCATATCAATACCCAATATTAGGTACATATTAATATTGTTAAAGTGATTAAAAGAAGCCTAACAAAAAGTGTTGTAACCTAGAAAGGCTACTAAATGAGGATTAACCAAAACAGACTTTGGAAATGAAATCGTAATCTTTAAAACATCAACAACATACAATACTCGCCAGCGACGTGAAGTAGGTAAACCACTGCTAGTTTCAGACTACTTAACATATTACCCCCACTTACAATAGTGTCCAACGTATTTATGAGGATTGGGACATAACCATTAGAGTTCGTAGGTAAGGTATATAACAAAACGAAAAACTAAAACCAATAAAACAAAGGAACAAAAAACTATGGATGTAACCGAACATAAAAATAAAATGAAACATGAATTAAGAAAAAAAACAATGATAAACACCTACCTAAACATTAATAAGCAGTACACTGTGTTTAAGTTACGAAGACACAGCAACTACTCTCAGGCCGAAACCTAAGTTTCAGGCCACCGCGATCCTCAAGCGACAAGAACGACAGGATCATGCATATATCTATCTATCTATCTATCTATCTGAATATATATATATATATATATATATATATATATATATATATATATATAGAGAGAGAGAGAGAGAGAGATCCAAGTATAGGATTGGTGTATACGGAATAAATTCCAATAACCAACAAATACTATTCTTAAAAGAGTTCTCAAAACCTAGTAGAGCCAATATAATTATTTATTCGAAAATTATAACATAAAAATATTTAAAAAATCACTACAAAAATACACAAACACAAAACTACCCATTTTGTTTCTAGTATCTTATCAAATGATGGTGTTGAATGTAGACTAATATATAATATTCTACATTCAACACCATCACTTGATAAAACAACAGATGTTTTGAAACTAAATGGCTATTTTTGTAGTGATTTTATTATATTTTTATGTTATAATTTTCGAATATACATACATACATATATATATATATATATATATATATATATATATATATATAGAGAGAGAGAGAGAGAGAGAGTGAAAGAAAGAGAAAGAGAGAGGGATTTTTTTTCTAAATAATAAATGAATTTATTTTTAATCCAATATTTTATTACTTTTTTACTATTTTTATTGGATACACGTGATTGAAATAGACGCTTTATTTTCATTAAAGAAATTTTAATAAGAGATAAGAACACAATATCTTTATTTAGATTTGTCAAATGTGCAGACCGATAGATTTAATGTAAATCGTTTAAGGTAGAAAACGGATCGTCTATTGCAAACACGGTTAACAACTAAAAATACCGTTGGAAGTAATATATATATATATATATATATATATATGTGTGTGTGTGTGTGTGTGTGTGTGTGTGTGTGTGTGTGTGTGTGACACATTAATGCCAAGGCAACGTTTTCATGACCATTATCTGCTTTCGATGCTGTCATAAGCGTCACCATTATTATTTTCCTGATGTACCTTGTTATTTTGATGTCGCTGGATGTGTGTCCCGGCGCACCTTGGGCTTGTTTCCCGTGTCTTTTTATTCTTTACTATCTTGCGGCACCGATATCCCGCGTATCAGGACAAGTCAGCTAATTACATAGCGTGCCCTCGGCTTTCTTTCTCACCATCAACTCTCAAACACACAAAGACACTCTCTCACTCTCTTCTGCTCACTCTTTCTCACTATAGACACATACACAAACACACGCTCACACAAATATATATACATACATACATATATATATATATATATATATATATATATATATATATATATATATATCCTTCCTATGTCGGTTTTTCTTATTTCTTCACCTGTCTCTGCTCTTAATATATTATTGTCGTTTATTGTTGACGTTGACTACTTTGCATCATCTTCATTAATTCTAAAACGCAACTGACTCCTTGCGCCATGTACTGGTTAATGATTCTCATTATCATTGTTATTTGTGACATTTTATTCTTACATTCAATCGAGCTGAGGATTAAGCATCTTACTCATTCTTCGGGGTTTTTTTTTCTCCTTTTTTGCCGAAGCCATTTAAATAATATTTAATTTATTTATGCCACAAATTCAGTTACCTGATTCCGTTAGCGTATCCCTAATATGTTCACCTAATGAGTCCCATGACGAAACTGATCATCCGAATTCTTGGGAATTGTACGCGTAGCGAATTTGACCGGAAGCGAAACAAGAAATATCCTGTTTCGTTTAGGGAATGTAATATTTAAGAATATGAAAGATATCAGAAAGAGAGAGAGAGAGAGAAAGGCAAATGTAGATGGATGTATTCCGAGGTTTCATAGATTATTTTTAAGCGTTTGCTAATATAAGTCACAAAGATATGTTTCTGTTGTAACTAAGTAAATGGTTAAAGAAACAACAAAACAAGTGTTGCAGATATACCATATATTAAACAGTAAGTACAACAGAAGAGTATTACACGACTAGTGAGTGTGTAGCGGTTGACCCAGCTTTCAATCTATTCGGCTGTTAATATTTAACAGCTCCCCCCCCCATCGAGGGACGTATGTGGCACAAAGTCGAGTTTAGCGTAGGTTCTCCGAGTCCGCAGGCTCGGCCAAAAATATACCCTTAGAATCCGCATAAACGGGTTCAGGGCCTGTCTACTTCCCCGGACGAAACTTTGCCCTTCGTCAAAGCTCTGTCCGGTTTCTATCTCCTCAAGGCAGATAGTTTGACAGATGAACAATCTTCTCTCCTACTAATATTATAGTAGGCGGAAGGCAGTAACGAACAATCTATTTAACAGCCCCCTCCCACGAGGGATGTATGTGGCACAATGTGGAATTTACCGTGGGTTCTCCGAACCCGTAGGCTCGGCTAAAAATATTCCCTTAGAACCCGCATAAGCGGGTTCAGGGTCTGTCTACCTCACCGGACGATGCTTTGCCGAAGGGCAAAGTTTCGTCCGAGTTCCTTTCTGCTCGAGGCAGAGAGTTCGACAGATAAACAATCTATTCGACTGTTCCCTCAAGGCCTTCTCTCGTACTAATCTTATAGTAGACGGAAGAGTTCAACATAGACTCTTTAGTTCACCACAACAGTTTGACATTCTCTATAAACCTGATTTATTTGGGAATTATATCAGAATAACCAAGAAATGCACAAATATAGAAGGGGTTAAAAAACAAGGGACTGGTTCAATATTTACAGCGAAACGATCTCGAGAGAATTGAACGACCTACCACGAATCATCCTTGATGGACACAATTCAGATAACCCAATGTTGGAAGCAAGTACATAAAAGAAACTGCAGATAGAAGTACAAAATTTGAGAAGAAACGCTTAGCCAACAATTCTAAGACAGTGTATTGTTGTCAGTAAAAGGAACAGCCTAAGTTACGAATTATAAATTCTTGATACCAAAAGCAACCATTACACACATTTAAATATCTAGGAAGAGTTTTAACAGGCGATGGAGGATTTTATATGAAATTTGAAGGCGCTTTTGAATCGGGAAGTATCCCTTTCAAAATCTAAGCAAAGTAATAAGAAACAGGAAAATTTCGATTGAAGCAAAGATTAGATGACTTTACTGTTACCTAATATCAGTCCTCTTATATAATCTCTAGATAATCTGAATAATCTCTTCACAAATGAAAAAGTAACGTGAAGCAACAAACATATGGTTCTACAGAAGGATGCTGAGTATACCATGGACCGAACATGTGAGTAACGACGAAGTGTTATATAAAATGGAAACAAAAATTCGACTTATACTTAACCTCGGCTAATAGTTAGTTGACATATCTAGAACACATAATGAGGAAAGCAGGCTTGTTAAATTTAACACTCACAGGACAATTTGAAGGTTAGAGAGACAAAGGAAAACACCGCATAATCTACATAACGAGTTTGGCAGAACAGGGTTTAGGAGGTATTTAAAAAAGAGAAGATTTAGTAAGAGCAACAAAGAAAAAGAAACAGTGGAGACTGTTGACTGCCAACTTCTTGAAAGGATATGGTACATAAAAAAGGAAGAAGTCAAATACTTCTCCGTTTTCAATGTCTACTCATGTGTACAATGAAACATCCGTTAATTCGGAAGTCGACTGATATTTCTCTGTTGAATGCGATGACGTCATCACAAAAAGAAATCGTTTAATTCTGTTCAACTATAGAAGACAACTCTTCTTTTTCTTGTTCAGTTTTATTCATATTGCATGAAGATTTTTATGCCTACTTTTGTTTTTCATCTTTCGTCATGTTCAATTCAAACATATTTTCCCTCCTTTAAAAATACATTTTTAAAATGTTTCTTAAATCGTACTTCCTTCCTGAACCTCAATTACAGCTTCATTTTTTTTCTTAAAACGCATACTGCATCGTCTCTTTCTGCAGACATAAAAATATACAGTTTAATGCATGTACCTATCTTTGGGCATGTGCACATGCCAAAATGTTTCTTTATGATGGCGGTAAATTTTACGTTGGGTGGTGTTTATTTACAAAATCTGATTCGAGATTATCGGTTGAAGATCTTCTAGATTGTTAGCGTCTCGGACGTCATGCAGATTAACCAGTATTAATTTAACCTTTCTTTGGTTTTCTTTTTTTTTTTTCTGATTATTAGGAAAATTTCAGAAGGTATATAAGTAAACATACTTCGCGCAAGAAGCAATGAACTGATTCGAATATAAAAAAGAGAAATGGAAGAGAATAAATAGGAAAAAAGAGTGGAAAAAAAAGAATAATCTTACATTTTCAAATGTTCCGACAAAAAGAAATTGAACTGAATGACTAAATTAATGGCGGACCAAATAGGAAAATAAAATAATAACATATAGAAAAATATTTTTTAAAAGTAAAAGAAAGGAAAATCAAAAATAAATGAAAAAATGATATCATATGATCTGAAAAAAAAAAGAATAAAGAAAATGAAAGAGAACATAGAAAGTTGAACAGAAAGAACCGACGATGAAAAACTAAATATGAAGAGAAAAATTATTTTAAAAGAAAGAAAGAAAAAAAAAGGAAAAACTAATTTATCGATGTTCCGAAAGAAAAAAATGAAACAAAAAGAGAGAGAGAGTGAAAATGCATAACTTTTGTCTAAAGTAATGAAAAGTAATATAAAGAAAAATATTTTTAAAAAATTGAAAAAAGGTAAATAAGAAAAATGAATAAATAATGTAAGAAAGAAAAATGAACATTAATTTAATGATACTGCTTATCTAGATGAAAAAAAAAATGAAGAAAGAAAAGAAAGAAAGAAATAAGTAAAGAAAGAAAGAGAGAAAGAAATAAGTAAAGAAAGAAAGAAAGAGAGAAAGAAATAAGTAAAGAAAGAAAGAAAGAAAGAAAGAAAGAAAGAAAGAAGTAAAGAAAGAAAGAAAGAAAGAAAGAAAGAGAATATTGATCCAAAAGAGACCAAATTAAAAGGAAAGAAAATTAGATCTGAAAAGATTCATGTAAAATAGAAAGAAAGAAAGAAAGAAATGAATAAAGAAAGAAAGAAAAAAAGAAAGAAAGAAAGAAAGAGCGGCTGAGGTAGATACATGCATAATAAAAAAGAAAGAAAGGAAGAAAAAAGAAAGAAAGAGCGATTGAGGGAAATATATGCATAATAAGAAAGAAAGAAAGAAAGAAAGAAAGAAATAAGTAAAGAAAGAAAGAAAGAAAGAAAGAAAGAAAGAAAGAAAGAAAGAAAGAAAGAAAGAAAGAAAGAAAGAAAAAGAATATTGATCCAAAAGAGACCAAATTAAAAGGAAGGAAAATTAGATCTGAAAAGATTCATTTAAAATAGAAAGAAAGAAAGAAAGAAAGAAAGAAATGAATAAAGAAAGAAATAAAAAAAGAAAGAAAGAGCGGCTGAGGTAGATATATGCATAATAAAAAAGAAAGAAAGGAAGAAAAAAGAAAGAAAGAGCGATTGAGGGAAATAAGAAATAATAAGAAGAAGAAAGAAAGAAAGAAAGAAAGAAAGACAATAAGAAATAATAATAAGAAGAAAGAAAGGAAGAAAGAAAGAAAGAAAGAAAGAAAGAAAGAAAGAAGTGTGAATCAGAACAATCATGGAAAGAAATTAAGATAGAAATACGGCGAGCGAACGAATAAAGAAAAAAAACGTAATAAATTTAATGAAAACGTAAGGAAAGTACAAAGGTACTGAAAAATCCACGGCCGACTAAAAGCCCTTACTTAAAAAAAAAAAAATCTATTGATGTTTCTTCATTTGGTTAAATATTTAGAAGGTAAAGCCGAGAACATTTTAGCACCGTCTATAACATCAGAAAAATGGTGAAAATCAGAAAGAAAAATAATAGAAAAAGCATTATAAGAAATCTACCGACAAAAAGAAGAAAACATATTTTTGTATGTGTGTAGGTATTGGTTTGGGATAATTTAAAGTAATGTAAAAATATTTACATGTGTATGCCATCGAATATTGACAGTATTCGACCTAAACCCAGTTCTACAAAATAACAATGAAATCATTATGAGAGAAAAAAAAAACCTGCATCACTAAGGCAAGAAGATAGTGAAGTGAGACAGAAATATGTTCTATTTATTTGTTTTTATTTATTTATATTATTCACTTTTTTATTTATTTACTTTTTTCTCTTTACAAGTGATTTTTTTCAAATCTCAGTTCTTAGAGAATTTTTTGTTCTTTGACTGTATGAAGACATACATTTCACTGTCGTAAAATCAAAATGTACTAGTTTACCTGGCATTATTTCCTCAGTTTGGTTTTTACTAAGAGGTTGCGTACGTGCAGAGATGTGTCAGAGAAACAATACGTGTCCATAATATGCTAAATATGCTCTCCTGTAGGCTGAGAAAAATGTTAACAAAGGCTTGAAGCCATCATACATTATCAAGCGAAAAACTGAAATAACGCCAAACATTTTATAACTTTCTATTTGTAGAGTGAAATTTGATCGGAAGATTGTTCTTCAACAGTCATAGAGATTGGGTTTCTTTTTCTTCTATGTGCCGCGTCTCTTCAGGATCTGGACGCTCATGGTCCTCCACAACATCCTATCCCTTGTAGTAACTTTTGTCCCTTTGCCATGATTTCCACAAGCTCGTGAGTTAGTAGTCCTCTATGCTCTGCTTTCTTTTTTTTCTTCTGAAATGTGTAGTTAATATTCTCCAAAATATCCATTCTCCTAATATTTTCGAGAGATTTCAGGTGTCTCTTTGTGATTCTCAGAATGATTCCTTCTTTTTATATTTACTTTAAGTCTTTTGCGTTGCACGGTATTCTCAATGTCCTTCTGAAGAACCACATTTCTATTGACTCTAATCTCTTCTACTCTAAAGAGACTGTCAAGCCTTCACTACTATACAAGAGGATTGCGATTGCACAACTGGTCAGTACTTCTTAATTTCTCTCTGACACCAGACTCGATCTGTCAGATCTGCAAATGCATAATTATATTCTTAACACGAGCAGATATTTCATCTTCAACTGCGTAGTGACTGTTCATAATGCACTCAAGGCATGTAAATTTATCAGCCACTTTAAGGGTCAGGCTGGAATATTAGCAGTGTCTTTTTCAGGTCGATGTTAAAGCCGAAAAGTATACAGGAAGAGGGAAATATCCACAAGAGCCTGTGTTCCGGTGGTGTTTTGACGACCACATCGGAGACATCGGTATTTAAAAATTCACGATCAAGATCATGGAAATTCTTAGATTTAATACAGAAGCGGTAAATGTTGAAAAGGTTACCACATGTCTGATATGGAATATATATATATGTATCTCCAATGAATTAAATAATATTTATGTTGGTCACACAACAAAGTCGCTTTCCCGACGCTTGACACTACATTTGAATGAAAACTCTAATATTTTTAGGCATTTAAAACAACATGCCTGCCCGCACACACAATTCCGTAAAATACTTGTCGAAAACACAATTATACTTCGACATGAAAACAATAGACAAAAACTAAAAATCCTTTAAGCATTATACATCAAACAGTTGAAACCCAACCTAAACAAAATCAATTATGGCATCTCTACAAATATTCTTAAATGTCTATAATTGGTAACAGAAGCCAACGGCTTTTCATAATTCATACTTCTACAATTCACTCTCGTGTAGTCATGTGTGACGTCATGAGATGCGGTGTGATTTTCGCCTCTAGCGTCTTTATGCACGTGTTTATCGTTGCTTAGAAATCATCTATGTAAACAATGACAGGCTATCATCACTGTCTTGTCCGTATATTGTTTAATATGTTGTAATTGACATCTTTAATAATGGCTTATGTAAGCCGAAAGCTTAGATTGTATTAAAAAAAAATATGGATAAATATTGTCAATTTCTTCTTCGTTCAACGATAATGTTATTAAACTTATCAGATGTTACGAAAAAAATTTACATTAAATAAATCGACAACACTTGTCTTTAATATTTAATGAAACGTGTATCAATGAAAAGATGCTGCCTATATATATATATATATATATATATATATATATATATATATATACACTAGTGCAAATCGCGCTCAAAAGCCCAGGAAGGTAGTCAATCTAGGGGAAGGATAACCCTTATTTTAAATTTCCGCTGCCTTGCGGTCATAGACAAACATAAAAAAGTCTATGGAACTCAATCCAAGCAGAAAAACCGGAGTGGAGACCAAGATGCGTTTGATTGTCAAAAGTGAAAAATTTCCGGCTATTTCTACAGCCTGACCTTCCCCAAATGTAATGCCCTATATTCTCATAGATTATCTCAGTACGGCCGCAAGGTGTAGGGGCATTTAACCTGGGCAGCACACGACCTCCTTATACAACCGCATGGGCGTACGCTCTCGAGAGGTCTACCAGTCTCATCACCAAAGGACAGAATATTTACTAAACAAGGCACTACATTTATCTCGCAAGATAAATGAATGCATACAATTACTATATACCCTTTGAAATTAGACCCCTTGAGGTGGTGTAATGGTTAAAAAGCTTGTCTCGCTAGAACAATTGCGACTAAGTAGTGAGTTCGATCCTCACAAGATGCCCCATACTTTCGGGCCTGTGCTATATCTAAGCTACGCGTAGAAAATGTTTTGAGCCACTCGAGGTGGTGTAAGGGTTAGCAAGCTTGTCTCGCTAGATCAATTACGACTCAGTAGTGAGTTAGGTCCTCATTGAGTGCCCCTTATTTTCGGCCTTGTGCCACATCCATACTACGCTTGGAAATCACTATACCCTTTGAAATTCTTTCACGGTATAGAAAATGAAGATCAATATAAGTGCTACAATTTCATCCTACTTGACGCAATTTTGTAAGTGGTTGGGTTCTGAAAGTAAACAACCATGGTTAACATATATATTAGGTCGGTGCAAAAATAGTGACGTAATAATGTCAATTTAACGTCAAAAACGACATTATTACGTCATTATTTTTGCACGAACCTAATATCTTTGTCCTTATAAAACAACTGTATATCTACAAAATGGCGAAAACAGTTGAAGGTCTGAAAATCTTCAATATAATTACCCGGTTTATACTGTCGAATGACTTGGTAAAATCTAAAAAGACCTGCAACTCGGACATAGTTAAGCATGTCACCTTGCCAAATGGCTTTTGCTTCTATAGTTGTTGTGTTAACTGTTATTATTGAAAATGTCCTAGACGATTTTATCTATATCGTCTCAGAATGGTGAAGCTTAGGATTTCGTTTTAGATATAATCTAAATGTGAATGAGAAACCAGGTCGAATATGAAAGAAAATTTGTAAAAAAATTTCTTTGATAAAAAACAGAAAATATTTAAAGAATATTTTTTTCTGATGTTGTTTTATTGGAGAAACATATGAAAATAAAAGGTCAAGAAACTGTTTTATATATTTATATATAACCATACATATGTGCGTGCGTTTTTATATATTAAGATAGGACGTGTATAAGAGAAAAATTGTCCAAATCATGTAACAGCATAATTGTCCATTCCATAAATTGTTTAATATCTAAAAACCACTAAACTCATTGAGTTTCTTTTTTTCCAGGTTTTCAGATAACACATTTAGTCTTCTTTACACCATTTATCGTACGAATCACTGAAAAAAAAACTTACACTCAAATACCCTTACGAAAGGTATCAATCCACCCTTTCAACCCACCAGCTGAGGGGTAATTAGTAAGACCTGTATCACTAAAACCATTATTATCGCAAGCACAAAAAATGTATAGAAAATATAGATAACGGCATTAAATAACCCACATATTTTAATATGCCGCTAAACAAAAAAATAAAAAACCTATATCACAACAGAAAAAATAAATATCTTAATGTCTCTGTTATCATATATAATATGTTTAATATTTTATTCTTTCCTGTCTGCAGATATTGTAAGCAGTACTTATCGATTGAACATGGGATACGCTACGTAATCTGGCGTGATTACGATTCTGGTCATATGAGATTGCGTGTATATGCAGTTATAGAACATTCATTGTTAATAATTTGGATATTATATCTTTTATCAATGGAAGCATCGTTTTATTCAACGGTTAGGTATGAACATATATACTGATCTTCTACTTTAACTTTTGTAATATTTCTGAAACCAAACTTCAGGGAAGTAAATACTTTAATGTTTACTTCGTTCCTCATCTTCTGTATATTTCGCTGTTTATCCATATTTAAATTATTCAGTTTTCACCTAGAGACATTTGCGATTTTCGGCCAGGTTATTTTTAATCTAATCAATTTTCTATTTTTGTTTCTAGCCTTGAGTTTAAAGATTCATACTTGGCGTCACTAAGTCCTGGCGCCATTTCAAGCTTTCAATTTGATTTCTATTCTATTTTTTTCTTTTATTAATGGGCAAAATTAACATTATATATAACGAGTGTTCTTAAAAATGAAAATATACGCAAGTACACACACACACACACACATATATATATATATATATATATATATATATGTGTGTGTTTGTTTGTTTGTAGGGGAGTGGTTATAGTTGTTCCAACGAGAGAAACGTTCGTACTGAACCCTTTATTTCGCTCACTGGGGTAGACTGTTCTAGTTACACGTACCAAGTCTAATGGATGTCAGTTATTAGTTATCTCTTGTGTAATCCCCTCTCATTAAACATGCATTGAACGTACACTCTTATCACTGGATCTATCTAACGAGGACATATGTGTATGAATTTCTGGGTATTATAAACCTAATTTCTTCAGCAACCATTTTTTACCAGTGAGCGAAAAAAAATGTTCAGTTCGATATTCCAATCAACTTAAGAGGTCCGGAGCGTACAACAGCCGAAACGTTCGGATAAATATCGCTGCAAAAATGAGGAAAATAATCCGAATAATATAAATAGTGTACATAATGCCTCATCTCAGAAATATATATATATATGAGATGGCGTAGTGTCGGGCAACCGTTCCCCGTAGCCGCGCACCTCAAAGTATTTTCTCTGTTGGCGGACAGAGCCACAAGTGAGTCGCACTCTGCTCGAAGAGCCGCAACTGAGTGATGAGACGCATCTTATGTCTCCTTTTTATTTTTGGCTTCTTCATGTCCTGAACCAGTCTTACAACAACGCTGGTTAAGCTTTTACTTCCAGTTGTTTCTAAAAAATTTTGGGTGTACCGACAGGATACGGCATTATTGCCATCTACGGCTAACACGAAGACAGTTATATTTCTCTTGCTACTCCTAGAGATTAAATACAGTGCAAGTCACAGCATGTTACTGGGGGAGAATATCGACAGCCTAGTTATCAACATTGCTCGGAAAAATACGGAAAATGAACATGAATTTTCTTCCGATTATGTATTCGTCATGAGATAACATTTTGGTTTTTAAAATGCACGTTTTTTTATTGATGCCTATTTGTACAGCGCGGTCCGAAATTTCTGTCACCCCTAACTCTCTTATAAAATGTAGGAGGTCGAATCTAGCTATCTGAAATAATAGATTATATTATCAACGGGTGACAAGATTTTCGGACCACCCTGTACATTATGTCTTGGAGAATATATAAAATTCGAACTATCGTTGTGTTAGTAGGGAACTATGAATTTTATTATTAGGGTGTAGTACAGAGACGTCGTAATTGGAAGATGGTATTAATAAGATATGTTGCAAGTTCGTGTGAAGATTCTCACGAAAGAATCAAAGACGAAATATACATCTGTCAAGAAAGAAATGGGGAAATGTTTCATTTTGCTTTTTACATTGTATATCAAAGATCTAAGTCTATGGTTGTTTATTCAGAGTTAAGTGATGCTAAAATCGTCTGATGCGCAAATATCGACCCGACACGCAATCCCATCTGAAAAACAATGCATTTTTGGACATACAACCAATACAAAACGTATTCTTTGTAAAATAATACGTATTAGCCTGAGGCATAAATAATTTTCATTTTTTTTTATGCACATTATTCTTCAATAAATAAATTATAATTTAATTCAATTCTATACACACCATTATTTGCAAAGATATATTTCCACTTATCAAACACCACCGGCAGCAAAGATTCTGATAAGCAGATTGGAAGTTTAGAGGAGTTTGAACCTCTACTTAATTGCTGTTGTTCCTAGGTTCACCCTGAACTGGTTTGGCATTTTTTGTTAGGATCCTAGCTAAGGAAAAATAGTAAAAGCTTATACAAGAACACTATTAAAGTAAAAAAATTACATTTTTATAAAAAAAAGATACAAACCTTCCAACGATACCTAGTTATTGTAAAATTACCAACAATACATTTCAAAGTAAAATTACCAATAATACATTTCTAAAAACAAAAAACTAACCAACAATACATTTAAAAAAAAAATGAACGACAATACATTTTGTCTATAACTGAAGACATATAGTTGTGTTCAAAATATTTAGATTTCCGCATTAAATGACTCATAGGGGTGTTGATAAGGAGCATCAAAATTTTTTACTGTTTTAATTCTGACAGAGCACTCTGCATTTATGTACTGTGCATAAAGTCGTTTAAACGCGCGCACATATACATTTGTTTTGATTTATATGTAATCTCTGATTTTGATGAGCAATTATAATGACGAATGTACCAATTTATCTACTAACCATACATATCAATTAAGAATAACTTTGTAGTCAGTGGATTGACAAGCATAAAATTTATTAACTAACCCCTCAAAATGAGCTACATGGAAGAAAGACAATTTTGTAATCGCGGTTGAATTGTCAAGATATTCATTTATAGTTCTTAAAACGCGACGAAATACTAAATGCGCATTTGTGAGTTCAGCATCTGAAACAGGTTCATAGAATTCTGACTGAACATCGCACAAACTTGTCAATGGAAAAATGCCGTTCTCCTCCATTGGAGCGCAAAGAATGTTACGGGAAGAATAATACAGAAGAACAGCTTCTTCTCTCGCAATTCCCGCCAGTGGAACACCCTTCCTTCTACTTGCTTCCCTAATAGGTATAATCTTCAAATATTCAAATGTAATGTCAATCGACATCTTATGATGCCTTGATCCTGATCCCCGTCCTTCTCTATATCCTTTTCTCAAACGCTCCTCTTTACCCTCGCTCTCGTTCCCAGTCTCTGTAAACCTTTGCTTGCTAGTGACACTTCCGCTTTGCTTGGGGTAAAATGATTAAAAACGGATATCTAACTGTTCAAAGATGGCTTCAAAAGTAACTAGCAGTAACTTGTCTTGAAAATAGACAACATTTGTCGCCGTATGTTATGTACCTCCAGAAAAGTGTTTTAGCTACATTAGGAGATAACGCTCCAAATTTATCAACAGTGAAGAAGTGAGCAGTTGAATTTAGGAGTGGAAGGGGCTGGCTCTGGACGCCCTGAAACTGATTGTTTTCGCCATATAGCGATTGATGCCAGGCGACGTATTTTAAATAAAATAGTCAATGCTAGCATATCTAGCGAGAGATATTCCACACAATGCACTTCGTATTCCATAAATTTCTACTTGGTGAGTTACACGTCATCTGGAAACTGTTCAAAAGCGTACAAGCCAGATCACATCACGGGAAAATCTGGCAGTTTTTGAGGCAGATCAAGTTAGTTTCCTTGAAACTTTGCTAATTCAGGATGAGTGTTGGCTTCATTACTCTGAGCCAGAGACAAAGCAACAATCCTTACAATGGAAACACCTATCATCACCTGCTAAAATGAAAGCAAAGGTGGTTTCACCTATATGCAAAGTGATGGGGGTGCCAAAGGCATTGCGTTCCTTGACTATCTTTAAAGGGTCACAACTTGCTAAATGATTTTTAAGGAAATTTTAAAGCAACTGTTACCTCTTTCCCGGAAGTTAAAATGGGGACATAAGGTCAGAATTAAAAACAGACTTTTTGGTATGCCTTGATTAACCAATTAACGCTCGCAATCGTCAATGATTGCCTATGTTCCGGTTTAGCTTGACATGAAAAAATAACTCAACCACCTCCATCCTCTGAGATTACATTTCTATTTAGCGTACATCAAACATTAATTAGTTAATCAAAATACCCCACAAGTCTATTTTTAATACTGGACTTATGTCCCCCACTTTAACATTCGGAAAAGAGGTAACACTCTGATTTTAAATTTCCTTTAAAGTTATTTAATCCCCAGTCACTTACCATTTCCAGAAGAAGTACATTGATAGTATTGAGACATGAAAGCACTTGTGCAGTGATTTCAATATGTTTTTTTATTATTATCTCTTACAATAAAAATATAATAATAATATATTGCTCTGCTTTATAGTGAGCACTTTTTAAAAAAAGTAAATTCTACGAAGAGTGGATTTTTACTCCATCAGTGCTTTCTCGGGTTGGGGTAGAACACTCACTACGTTTATTTTTTCAATTAACATGGAAAACTTAACTTTGAATCAACTCTCTAAAGAATATCCCCAACACAAACGGTATTATTTTGTAAAACTAGTTCAGAAAACAGAGGATTTACTAAGACGGGTGAGATAGAAGACTTATTTCTTCCTTAATGATAACAATCTTTCGAAAGGTCCAGGTGTTTATGGCTTCAGAAGCTTAAAAACTGCAACATTCATCGAATGGTGATACGGTTTTCTAAAATGATCCAATAGAAATTATTAATAGTATCACTTTTCATAAATATGAAAATCATTTTCAGAGACATCAGGAATTAGTTGCAAAAGCTATTCATTCGTCGGATAAGGTTTTTATCAAATCTGACAAAACACCCAAATTCTACAAAATTACTCCTAAAGATTATAATATTTTAATTAGAAGAAAACTAAAATTTATAGACATCTAGACAATAATATTGTTAATTTAGTTGACAAAATTAACGAAACAAGTAAAAATATAACTGACAAACTAAACATTTACAACAGAATTAGCAATCTCTGTACTAAATAATCCCATGTAACGATCAAGGACCATAAACCTGAGGTTAATCTTTCCACCAGGATTATCAAGCCTACCAGGCCAGAAATTGTGAGAATTAGCAAGATTCTCCTCGAAAGAGTCAAATAGCTGGATTAGAAAGCGCCTTGGACTAGTAAAATGGATTAATACCACAGATGCCATCATTTGGTTTAACGATATAAACGATAAAAGGAATTGTTCATTTATCTAGTTTTTATATTGTGGATTATTACCCAGCTATTTCCAGGGATTAGTTTGCTTTCGCTTTGTAATTTGCCAGAGAGTAATCTAATCTTTCCAACAAGGAACCTAACATAATTATGAACTATAGAATATCTGTTCTTATCTGTAAAAAAGAACAACTCTGTTGACCAACTCGACATTTCCATGGGATCGTTAGACACTGTTGAGTTTTCCGAAATTTTTGGTTTATTTATCTAATATAACCATAGCGCCCACTAAGATATCAACATTGATGACAGGTTTATATAGATATGATGAATTTAAAAAAAATTAAAGTTGACAAATTCAGAAAATAAATGCATAAGCAGTTTAAAATTTCCAACCTTATAGTAAAGATCAATACTAATTTTAAAAAGTAGATTTCCTTGATGTCACATTAGACCTAGTTAAAAAAGATAACCCTACAGGAATAAAAACAATCCAATATATATTCGCAAAAATCTTAACTAACCTCTATCCGTGATCAAACATTTTCTCCTTCACAGAATACACGATTAGCAATTACTCTTCCAGGGAAGATGTCTTTTACAAGCATAGAAAAATCTTATAACACTGCATTAAAAAATAGTGGCTATAAGTTTTTTGTTTTGTTTTGTTTTTTTTAAGCGTTCCACCCAAAGCAAGGCGGGAAGCCACTAGGATGCAAGGGGTTACAGAAGATTTGGAGAAGAATGAGTAGAAGGATAGTGGATAGTTCAAGGCAACTGGAGTTGTCGATTGACATTACATTTGAATAGTTGGAGATTATAGCACTCAAGGTAAGTGGAATAGGGAAGGGAGTTCCACAGGCGAGAGTTGCGAGATATGAAGATTTTGGAGTAGAAGAGACGGCTACAATTAGTAGTTTCGACAGTGAAAGGGTGAGAGCGGAATGCCAGCCTCGTAAGGCGCTTGAATTCATGAAATCTGGGAACCACCGAATGCAGCTCCTCGGAGCAATTACCATGAAAGTATTTGTAACAAAGACAGAGAGAGGCGACGGCGCGTCTGTGAGATAGCGACTGTAAACGAGATGCCAGAACAGGTGCCCTGACATCAAATATATAAAACATAATAGCGATAGTAGGAATAAAAATAGAAACAGAAAAATTATTTGGTACACACCCCCATTTAACCAAATGATCAGTACTAAATTAGGACAGAAGATTCTTCATTTAACTGAGAAACACTTCCCCAGAAATAATCAACTCATAAAATTTTAATCGAAATACACTAAAAAAAGCTATAGCTGTATCGATAATCTTGAAAAAAAATATTTTAAAAAATTATAATAAAATTATAAATGAACACCAAAACCTGAGTAATAATTGTCATTCCAAAGCAACAGAGATAATACCAACAAGTGTATTTGTAGAAATTCTAACGAATATCCATTGCAAAACAGATGTAAAAAAACAGGCTCTCTTTGTTACCTATGCACTACTTCTAGTATAGAAAATCCAACAGTTAAAAAAATATATCAGGAATTCAAAGAATTCCTTTAATACTAAGTGGTGCCAACATGTATTATCTTTCTCTAATAATGCGTACAGAAATAGGACGTGTCTTACTAAATATTTTTGGAACTCTATTTAACTAAAGGAGTGAAATACCTGTAAATTTCTGACACCGTTTAACATTTACCTTTAAATATAGTATTTTTTTAAATTACATATTGCCATTTCATATAGCTATAATTTATTACTATATAATGGACCACCCTCTACAGGTAATTACCTTATTTTTTTTATTCAACTAAAATATGTATTGCCGTCCAGTTAGTATTATTAATATCTTATATAGATGTTCCATATTTTTAATTTCATCTACAGTCGAAATTAAGAAGCTTTTTGAATATATATATATTTTTTTTAAATGTCTGTTAACTTTACGTCTGATTAACACGTTCCTTCATTTGCCGCCCTTTCAAAAAAAAATGAACATGTCATATTTGTCTACAATCACTATACATTTGTCGCTGGCATATTTTCCGCAATTGTTAATAATATCATGTGTATATTCCGGTTTTTCGTGACATGAAAAACAAACTCACCCACCTCCAAACACTGAGTTTATTTTTCTATTTAACGTAGATCTGACATTTACTTAGTTAATCAAGACATACCACCCAAAAAATCGTTAAAAATGTTTTTTTTAATTTCCTTTAAAAAAATTTACTTACTATCATGTGAAAATGTACAATCATAATATTGAAACATGAAATCTTGTCTGTATCAATTTCAACATGCTTTACTATAATCTCTTATAATTAAAATGTAATAATAATATATTACTCTACTTTGTAGTGAGCACGTTTTAAAAGTAAATGCTACGATTCAGTAAGTAAATGCTAAGATTTTACTCCATCTGTTCTTTCTCCAATTTGTGTGCGTATATATATATATATATATATATATATATATATATATATATATATATATATATATATATATATATATATATCTGTGTGTGTGTGTGTATGTGTGTGTGAGTTTGTGTGTGTAAGACTATTGCAAACCAATGTTTTATATTTATTTGCATGGAAACTTCAGCAGATATAAGGAGTAGGAATAGAGTTTGTTGTCTCTTTCTGTTACAGCAGCATCGTTTTCAGGTAAATATTGCCCAGTTCATCTTTCCTATATATGAATATGGTTTTTCCTATATATCGCTCCCCCATTCCGGAAATACCCTGCATGCAAATTAATTGGGTGCACATCCCCATTTGTCTTGCCGTAAACGTTCAGCCTGTCGCGGTAAATAAAGAGGAAACCCCTGAGATACGTCTACTTCGTACACCCTTTTATGTGTGAGGTCATTTGGCTATAATGTCGCCCTGTTATTATCAAGGCAAACACTGATAAAACATATGGTTTATTGTAGGAAATCATTCATCTCTCTGTTAATACTCCTAGAAATCCGCCTTTTATGACGAGATGTAATTTACTAAAATAGGACGTCCATTTTAAAGTCACCCTTGTACACACCACATTTTTTAGAAGACTAATGAAAAGTAACGTTTTTTGCTGACATAGATAGGAAAGATTATATTAAGTCAGTTGTTAGGTGTGCTGCTAGAAAAGCTTGTTCACTGTGTCGTGCGAGACAAATTTTCTCACCAAAATCTATCTTACATGTGTATAAGTCTACCATTCTTCCTTGTTTTGAATATTGCTACAGAATCTGGTCTGGTGTTCCTGCTATATATTTAGAGACTATTAATGATTTCCAAAAATGAATCTGCAACGATTTCTGTCCTGACCCGGCATCTCGGCTTCATTCACTTTACCATCTCCGAACGTAGCCTAACTATACCTTTCTCTACAAATTCTTTCATGGTAATTGTTCTGATGAACTTTTCTCTATGTTAGCTAGACTTTATGAATTTAAGCGTGGTTCTAGATTAGCGGCAAGGCCTCATCATTTTATAGTTGAAATTGCTTGATGTCATTGTTTTCTGCTAATAGTTTGTTTTATTGCGCTTATCACTTTTGAAAATTCCTTTGGTCTTCTTGCTTCACTCTCAGTTTTGATCTTCAAATCTTTAAATGCAGTGTCAATTGTCTTCTTTTAATTTTTTCTCTCCCTAATAATGTGTTGCTTTTCTCGTATTTTCTAACACACAGTAATCCCTTGTGGCTTCGTGGCTTTATTCCCTTGCTTGAGGTTAAATAATCTTAAAGAAGGTATTCATGGAAATTTATTCACTAGGACTGAACTAAATATGTCAAATACTAAAAAGAAAAATAAGTAAACTTAATTCTTTTCTTATCAGATTTCCATATACGTATCAGGTTACAAAGTTATGAGGTAATTACAAAATACAGAACAGATACAACGTTTACAAAGATAAATATTTGTAACAATAACACCGTGTAGGGCAATTTTTGTCTTTGGCAATCTTCTGTTAGTTCCCATTTGCTTACGCCTAGAAAGTATCAAAAATCGCTAACATTTCCTTCAAAGTTTGATTTTGCGACCAGGATAATGATGTCTGAAAATTACTTATTCCCATTGAGAAAACTGGCGATTTACGTTTATACGAATCAGTTTTTATCAATTTACACTGATATGACGCCCACAGACGTAACGTCTCCCATCATGTTTTCGTTACCCCGTCCATGGTAACTAGAGCGTTCTAGAAATACTGAAAACATTTAAAAACATCTCGAAAGATCTTGAAACTTCTAGAAATTTCTAGAAATATCCTTTTCAGCAACTCAGAACTGAATCTATCTGGAAAATAATGGAATATGTTAGTTTCAAAACATTGATGTCACAAAAGCAAAGGTTTCAAGGAAATGATAGTTATTTCCTTTGCTTTCCAGACGGAAGCAATTAGGAAATAACACTTATAGACCAAAGACAAAAAGGGTGAACATTTTGTTATACAATGTAATTTGAAAGTTTGTTATTGTTTTGAAATATATACTTTATGTTATGAAACAAGTTTTCAAAGTGATTCATTCATAGACGGTTTGTGCTGTTAGGGCATTTCTTCTGAAACATTGTACACAATATATAAATGATAAAAATGCTAATCTTTGCTAGTGCATTGTCGTTTTCAAATATAAAAATTTCATTCAAGAAAATTACGAAAGAGTGAACATTATAAAAATGTGTGGAAGAATCCATTTTATCCATGTTTGCATTTCTTTTTCTTGTCAAATTTCTATGAGCGTAGAGATTCTATGTTCTGTCTTGTTTCTCATTTTAACAACACCTAAAACTTGCCATAGGCCTAACAACATACAACCACAAAAAATAGTCACGAAATCTCCACCGGGTTCCTCTTGCAACAAGTGAGGAGGCAGTTTTGGTCTGTCCGCCAAGCACATCACTCGTCAATGAAATGGACGATGAAAAAACAAACTTCATCTATTCTTTAGCTCACTTTATTTATTTTTTGCGGAATTATTTTAATCATTTCATCCCAAGGAAGGTGATGAAGCCACTAAGATATAAGGCGTTACCAAGAGTGAAGAAAAATGTGAAAACCTTATTTAAGAGAGAGGACAAAAAATAGCATTTAAGACGACAAAAGATGACTGATATGATTCTTGAATTTTTGAAGATCGCAGTTGACAAGTAAGTAAGAAACCAGAAAAACGTTTCACCAGCGAGAAATAAGAGAAAACTCTATTAGAGTAGAACTTACGGTTGCACCTACACATTCCAACACTAAAATGATTGGAAATAAATGCCAATCCAGAACAACGCTTATATTCATTAAGTCCAGGTAACTCAAAAAATGCTAATCAGAAGAATTACCATGAAAAGCCACAGGATGTTACTTTCGAGTGCTATATAGTAATTAAAGCCGAGATGCCAGTTCAAGTCTAATAATATTGGAGATTTTTCGGATTTCGTTAAGAATATATAGATCGTAAACTCATCACACCACATGAGGTAGAAATATTCAATCCAAATAGCGATCGGTATTAAATATTTTGGCGTATAATTTTTAAGACACCATATCTTGTACATCTCAAAAAATATCTACTGTTACATTTAAAAAGTCATAATTTGAAGACGACAGGTTGTCTATAACGTTTCTCTTCATACGGTACACGTTGAGATGAGATGATATATTTTCCCGATCAGATTTGCGTCTTCATAGTTTGGGTGGTACATGCTGATTGTTTCTTCAACTCATATGTACCTATTGCAAACACGGAATTTATTAGACACTTATATTTATCCATTATATTAGCTTTAGGAAATATTCAATGCTTCAAGCGCACAACGTGACGATTATGCTGAGATTTTGAGGTTCGAGATTTCAGATAATTGACTGCAGAAAGAGATGCACATTTTGTCATTATTTAGGAAAATTTTTTCTGTATCTATAAACGTTAGACACCATATCCATCTATCAATTTATCTATCCTTCTCTCTCACTCTCTCTTTCTCTCCCTCTGTCTCTGTCTCTCTGTCTCTGTCTCTCTCTCTCTCTCTCTCTCTATATATATATATATATATACATGCATATCTATTATATATACGTATATACATACACATATATATACATATATATATATATACATACACACACACACATATATACATATATATATATATATATATATATATATATGTATATATATATATATATAGAGAGAGAGAGAGATAGAGTCTGTATATAAAATATCTGATTCCTAATATAAACCTCACCTTATTTAACAGTAGAAATGGAATTGTAAAAAAAGGTTTTCTTTTTAATAGAAAGATGCAAACGCGAATTCCAATAGCGCTTAAAACAGAATAAACGCTCCTATTCAAAATAAGTCAAAATATAATACCACGTAAACTATCAAAACATGAGTAAAAAATACCAACACCAAAAACAAATCCCCCTTGAAAAGTAATTGCCGAAAGCGCTTGCGTGATTGAAAATTATGGACTATTTCTGTAATCCTTGTATTTAATGAAAGATGATTAAAAGAAAGGTTGCTCGCCAAATATATATATATATATATATATATATATATATATATATATATATATATATATATATATATATATCTGTGTGTGTGTGTGTGTGTGTGTTGGGCACCTCGAAGCAGTGTAATGGCTAGCAAGCTAGTCTCGCTAGAACAATTACGACTGAGTAGTGATATCGATCCTCACTGGGTTCCCCATACTTTCGACCTTGTGCCATATCTAAGCTACGCTTGGATAATCACTATACATGTGTGTGTGGGTGGGTAGGTGCGTGTGTGGGTGTGGAGATGGATTATGAATCGATTGATAAACAGAAGAAATTAATTTATTTTGAAATCTTAGCATGCTAACGCATTCTTTTTGGATAACATAAAATATAACATAAACAAAATAAAGAAACACCCATTTAGAAAAAACTGCTCTGCATAAAACAGTCTGTAAATGAGTAAATAATAAAGAAAATTATTTTATATTTCTATTAAAAAGTGCTTTGAAAATTATTTTAATTTGGCCAAACTAAATAATCTCTCAGTCACTCACTCTATATATTCATCTGTCTATCTATCTATTTTTCTATCTACCTATATTCTTTTGTATGGCTCAGAGTCGTGGACTCAATACAGATATCATATACGCCAGCTAGATGTTTTCCATAAAAGCTGTGTGCGTGCAATCTGTGGAATTAAGCTTCAAGATAGGGCATCTAACGTAGACCTGTTTAATTGGTGTAATATTGAAGGAATCGCGACTTTTCTCATACAGTCTCAGTTACAGTGGACTGGTCATGTCTTGAGAATGTCTGATCACAGGATATCCATGATCCTAATGTACAGACAAATAGATCAGCTCTACAAAAGCAAGATGAAAACTTCTCAGCAGTCAATATACCACATAACACCCTTGAGCGCTTAGCTTTTGGTCGGGTAGAATGGAGATCAACGTGTTTTAGTTGACGCAGCAGTTTTCAATCTGCTCGTGTGAATCATGGTCAAGAAGCGAGAGCAAGATCTAAAAGGTCAGCCAATCTAAGAGTGATCTCATCTCACAATCTTCACACTGGCTTCATATGTGGCCCCCTTTCTAAATCACTAGCGAGTATAAATGACTTAAGATTATTGCACAAAATTTCATAACTGAATCAACTAAGCTTTCAGATCCTCATACGTCGAAACCGACGGGAGAGTCCATTATATATATATATATACATATATATATATATATATATATATATATATATATATATATATATATATATATATACAAATGTAAAAGAACGAAGATTAAGATTTCAGCGTTTAAAGCATTAATTTAAAACAGAGCTCAATACAAAAGTAGACCCGTAAATATTATGATGTGTTACATTAGAACATGCACATACCGACTACAAAACTGTACACCTTGTTTCAACCTTAAAAAACGAAAACATGTTTAACGTTTCATCAGATGGGGAACCACGATTATACAAATGCTTCCCCGAATCAAGCGGCCTCAACAAAATATTCAACAAAAACATAATAAAAATTAGCTATGGTTGCACCGAGAACATGATACATATAATCAAAAAACACAACAGGGAAACTATCAACATACAACCCGAACAAATTAAAACCACGTGTAACTGCAGAATAAATAACGAATGTTCCTTACACAGTAATTGCTTACAAAACAATGTGATATACCAAGACACTGTAAATCGTCAGATAATCACAAATGATATATATAGGAGTAACTGAAGGACCCGAGAAACAAAGAAACTATGCACACAAAACAGCTTTCACAAAAAGTAAATATGCTAAAGGCACAAGCCTTTTCTTCTTCGGGTTTGGGGAAAATGAAATTTAAGTGATTCTTTTTCATATGTAAAAATAATTAAAAATTTAATTGCGACAGTCGCCGAAAAATTACTAGAGAATTTATACCGTCTAATATTTCAGGCGAAATGATCGAGACAGTGGTCAGGGTGGGAGTCTTAAAAAAGAAATTACCTAGATAAGGTTAGGTTTAAAAATACAAATCATATTTAGATAATTTATATTAAATTTAAGTAAGAATATATTTTTCAAAAATTATAATGAATAAAAAATTATATTAAAATATAAAAACATATTGAAAAATAAAATATAAGAAAATAAATTATACATTAGAAAAATGTTTTAATTTTAAAGAGAAGTTAAATCAAAAGCGAGTGATATTAAAAAAAAACAACCATACAATGTTATATCTAAAAAAAAATTAAAATATAGATAAACAGGTGTAAGTGATAAAAGGAAAAACAGTTCTTAGAAACAAAGGACAATTATAAGATATAATTAATCTGGGGAAAAAGTACAAATATAGAAATTAGAAATAGTTATGTATTTGACATTTGAAAAGTTAGAATTATAAGTTAATAAATTAAAATCTATATTATGTAAATTTAAATTTGTTTTTATGTCGACATTTTAAAACTACTTAATTTCTTTGATTCAATAGTTTATTTTGATTATTGTATTTTATTATTCTAATTTTTTTCTTCTAAACATAAGTTACATCTATCTCTACGACTATTAGGAGCATTAACGGAACCTATAATTTTCTAGTCTATGTTTGGTTTCAGACCTTTCTCCTTCAATTCCCAATTTTTTTTGTTTTTGTTTTTTTTTTAAAGTGCTGTCTTGTGTATTAATTTAGGGATGGTAAAAGAGTGTGTAGGGTTATAAAATGTCTGTTTCCATTCTAATGTATTCATTATAATTTAACATATTTTTATTTGGGGAGAAATGGTTACTTGTTATATAATCTTGGTGAATCTACCTTTGCTCTCAATTGGTTAACTTTTTTTATTTCTAAATACCAGGTTAATATCATAATGTTAATTTAATGTCAGAAGGGTAATATCCGTGTTTAATTTTATAAAAGCTCTTCCCTTTAAGGCTAATACCAGCCACCCTCCCGTGACTACTGCCTCGTGCATTTGGTCTGACTGAAACATTGAAATGGTTAAATTCTGTAATAATTTTTCGAAGGATGTCATAGGTAAATTTTTAATTTCGATACGAAATCAGTCTATACACTGGGTTTGAATAAGACTGACAAAATCTTCGCCGGTTAAATAGATCTATCCCCCATACGAGGTAATTTTAGATTTTGTTACGTAATACTATATATATATATATATATATATATATATATATATATATATATGATAGATATATAGATAGAATGATATGTGTACTCTCATTCTTGATACGAATGTCTCTTAATGGTTACATATGTTTTTAGACAAAAGAAACGTAAGTTACTTTGTAATTGTTGTATTATTAACCTATGAAAGAAAATAGGAATCAATTTAATTTCGCTAAAAGACCATTTATTTTATCTTTTGATTAACGCTTTTCACTCCACTAGTGTTTAATACATTCATGTCTATCTTTAAACAGCATCAGGTTTCTATTGCTTCCTTATCTCTAGTGAGTGTCACGAACCAAATTTCCTTTAGCATGCGCTCAGATCAACATGAATTGCCTCAGTCAATCACACTGTAGATAAAAAATATATAAAAATATACAATATTACCTTCACTCACAATACGGAATACCTACTCAATATTACAATTCATTAGGTAAAAGATACCCGTATATATAGGTGTGTATATATATATATATATATATATATATATATATATATATATATATATATATGCATGTATTTATATGTGTATGTGTGTGCATGCGTCTATGCGCAGCGACGTGTGCATGCGTTTGTGTGTATATGACTATTTTTGCATTTAGATAATTAGCTGTTTTGCTTTAAGCAAATTAATTTTAAGTTAGTTATCGATTCGAAATTACAATTCTTTAAATTACTGATATGCATAAATATCGTCTCTAAAGAATATATGCATATTCCATAATAATAGCTGGACTCTCATATTCGAGCATACCCGTCTACTAGGGCGGATAGCCAATCCCTATTGTAGACGCTCGCTCAGGCATATTTGTGTTTGTTCAACGCCCACAGAGCCAACCTATTCTTTATACTGCAACTATGCTGAGCAGATCTTAGTTACAGTTTCGGGGAGTGAGTGCGTTATTTAGAATGATCAACAATCTGAAAAAACACCAGCACACTCAAACCCTCGGTTACGGTGACAATGACGATATATATATATATATATATATATATATATATATATATATATATATATATATATATAAATGCGAATCGAAATATGTTTGTTTTTTTTAAATGTGTTATTGTTAACGTATACAATCTTTTGGAGTGTGCAGTCGCAACGCAAATGTTGAAAGTAATTGCGTATTAAAGAAACACCTTATGGAGCTTATAATTTTAAAAAACAAGGATCATAACATTTATCGAGTGATTTGTAGGTTAATAGGTTTGCGAAGAGATTTCGCCATTTTATATCATTAACTTTACTAAACTATTTGTATGAATGATTCATTTTAATATATATATATATATATATATATATATATATATATATATATATATATATATATATATGCTTGCTGGTGCTATTTAATAAACTACGGATAGTTCTAGTAGGTAATATTGTAGTTTTAATTTTTAACGCATTTAAATTATTGGAGATACGTTCGGTCAAATGATTATGTGGTAGAAAGATGCGACCAAAAGAATTATTATCAGGTGCAGCTGAAAGTGAACCTTTCACTGATGTAGTTGTAGTGGCCTTCGAGGTGTCATTTTGCGCTGATAAGTGAATTGTCAACACTTTATTTTTAGTTCTCAGTAATAATTGTCTCGGATACGAAAGATTTGAAAAGGTATCCTCAATATATCTGAATTCACACACATCTACCATACATACATATATATATATATATATATATATATATATATATATATATATATATATATATATATATGGAATCGATGTTTCAATGTGATGTTACCGTGATCCTTAGCATGATTTCGTAAATGGATGGCGGAAGAACAAGTTAAAGGAGGAATGAAGAAACGAGAAAATTTATTAAGAGGAATTGTAGAGAGACATGATCGCCGACGTCCTGGAGGGACATGCCGCATTCAAGAAGATGAGGACTGGAGAATGCTAGCAAATGTATCTGTCTATATTTCTGAGATGAAGTATTGTAATTACTGGCACCATTTACATTGTTCGTACAGTTCCGGCCTTCGTCAGATAATATGTTTTAGAAGTTCGAACTGAAGCCTTTATTTGTCCCCAAGGACAAACGGTACAGTGCATAAACTGTCAGATGAATAATACAAAAATGACTTCACTAAAGGGTTTGTAAGGTCAATACCTTGTCACTGCGGAGGGAACAAATCTTGGAGAGCTGAGTTACCAAAAATGCTGAGATATACAAAAGCATGGCACGTCAAATTAGAACAATCTACCCCCGTGTACTATATAAAGGACTTAGTTCGAAATTCCAACGTATGTCAACTGAAGAAGTTCGGCGCATACAACGGCCGAAACTTCGTATATATATCAATAAAGTTGAGGACAATATTTCGAATGATTTAAATAGTTAGCAAACGCGTGTCATTGTTCTTTTCTTTGAACTTGCTAAGTAATTACAATTTGTAAAAATTCCTTAATATGGCCTTTTATACTCAGATATTCGAACAGCACTACAATTGTGGTTTGCAACGGTAAAAGTTTTATTCCTTCGTATATATATTTAACAGCCTTTGTTGATATTGACGGAAAAAATGCAATTTACACCGATTGAAAAAAAATTACGAATTGCTATTTAGGACCTGGGAGGTCATGGTTCACCACAACTTCTTGACACTTGTAGCTCTCAGCAATATTAGTCAGTTTGCTATCTCTCCTAAACCCTGTTCTGTTCTTTCAACCCTTTACACACGCCTGTTAGGCAGGTTATTCGCCGCTTTCTTCTGTCCCTCTTACATTCAATATGTGTTACATTTCCAAACCTTCCTTCCTCATGCCTCCTTGTGTCCTAGAAATTCCAACTCTCTCTTTCTAATTTTATGTATACGTTTCAGTTTGTCTTTCATTTCTCTGTTATTTCGTCCTTGTTCGTATGTTTAGTCTAAGAAATTCTCAGCATATTTCTGTAGAACATTTTCTTTGCTTCAAATAAGTTTTTTAATCTGTAAGACTTCACTCCCAAATAGGATGAGCGATATTACATAACAGTCTAACAGTATTATCTTCGAACGAATTTTCCTGTAGATTAATACTTTGCTTAACTTTTAGAATGTCTGTTTAACTATTCCAATGCGACTTGCGATGTGGAGGGTGGTATTTTTCGTGCTCTGTTAAAACACTTCTTCGATAATTTTAGTATGTAGTTCGCATCTTAGATTGTTCCTCTTAGTGACAAGCATCCATTCCGCCTTCTTACAATTACGGGTTAGTCCCTTCTTCTCGCTTTCCTTTACTACCATCTGTAGGAGTGTCTGTAGTTTACTTTCAGTGTCTGTTATCAACACTTTGTAGCACTTTCAATTCTCTCCGAAACGCCTCGCTGTAAAGATGTTCTTGATTGTTCTAATATCTCTCCCATATAAAAAAAAACTACCTAACAAGATTTAAATGGATCGTAGACAGAGGATTGAGGTTGGGGGTAAAAAGACAAAGGATACTTAGAGCGAAAAAGGACATGAATCTACAGACAGCCCCATTCGCATTCTTCTAAAAACGGCGGAGTATGTGGTTATTTTCTGAGCGTTGGTTAGACGCGGCGCAAGGACGAAAATACGGGGAACCCAATGAAGATCGAACTCACTACTCGTCGCATTTGTTTTAGCAAGACATGCTCGCTAACCATTAGACCATATTGAGGTGACCAGGAGGTCAGCGCTTATGAATGAAAAACAAAACGTTTCTTTTGTTTATTTTTCAAATAACTGGAATATCAGTTTGATTTTTTTCTTTCGTTTTGTTCTGCTGTTTCTTACTTCAAACTACTGATGCATTTACAAATATGACATATTTCCTTATTTAGGACGCCCAATAAATATATTTTTCAATTAACATATATATTTCGAGGAACTTTATTATATGTGTTATATAGGAATAAAGTGTCGCTGTGGACACTTGAGTTTGTACATAGATCTCCAGTGAGCAAACACAGGCGATCCCATTATTGAATTAAGTGGATCACGTGACCATGAGAGAAACGCATATGTAGGTAGTAGCGGGACGTCTGAACGATCACCATTTCTATTCTATCCTCTATTACTATACAGATTCCTATTCTCTATTCTATTCACTATACTGTTTCTCTATTCAGATCACTATTCGTATTATCGTGCAAGTACTATTAGTGCCAGTGATATTCGAAGGCGTCTGAGACCAGTATTGTTCAAAGACGTACTATAGTTGTATCTGCGATTACAAAGTCTCTACTACAACGAGCATTACGAAAATGACATAATAAGCATTCATTGACATTGCAAAAGTGGCAACAAGTGTTCGTTAATATCACAAAACCAATCAGGAATCACCTTCCCTTGACGACAAAAAGTTTTACTGTTTATATAAAAGTAGCTGAACCAAGGCAATATCAAGTTTAAACGTGTTTTTATATGTTTTTATTTTATTTTAAGTGTACAGTAAACAGTAACGAAACACTCGCATGGCATCTGTAAGTCTCTGTTAATAACACGCGGTTTGTAGGAAGAAACTGCTCGAGTATAACTTACATCTCAACAATGGAATATGAATGAAATAAAGGCGGTTCTCTGCAATGTTTGTGGCATGCCGGGGCTTAGCGCGAAGATTAGAATAGTTGGAACTAAGAAATGTAATTCGGCTGAACATTTTCCATGGAAATAGCTATAGAGCTGGCGTCGTTTTGCCTATGGGAAGCGGATTGTATGAAGGAAAATCATCACCCACGAGGACGCTGAGACGCCTTTAGACTCTATCTAGACTGGAAAGTAAAGACTGGCCACCTCCTGTCCATATATAACAGCAGTACCTCATTTTTAGTACAAAACGATAGTTACTATCGTTCACTATCATTAATTTACTCCAGTATTTTAACCAGAAGATATACTTTTTTTATATCCTGAGGCAACTTTGGTTTCAGGGAAGTTACAAGTTTTAAAAACTCTCCCGCAGCTTTCGGAAAACTATTCTACACTTATTTCTATGCGTTATCCAGCATTGAATGTATAAATCTCTGGAACTAAGAATCAATATTATCAGCATATGGAATGATAATCATACGTGCTACATGAAACAAAGTTCTAAAGTTATCCTTATAGAAGCAATTTGGTCATCATCCAAAACTAGCGAAATATTACAAAAGTGACTTTTTATAAATGGCAATAAATATGCCCCAAGTGGATAATCAGTGACCCAAGAGGCGAAGATAAAAGCATTGCCGATAGTTTTGGACTTTTGCCTTCGTGTTTGCTTTTCTCAACACAGTTTTTCGGCCCTTATATTCATTGGCCTTCCTAATATACTCTTAATGTAGTAGATTATTTTCTTTATTTCATATTTATAGTTGGTTACAGGTTCAGTGTATTAATACATTTCGCCCAATACATTCTTCTGCCTTCTTTAAATATACGTTAATTCCCATTGACGGCAGAAATCGTTTCCTACCTTTGTAATTCTTCTTTCTCATTACAGAATCAAGCATTCCAACAAAAGACAGAGTTGGATTCAGATATTTTTTTTTACGACTTATCAACCTTTTGTGGGTTATTTAAAGCCGATCCATATTTTTTGGATTGTAAGAGTAAATCTATTTTATGTGAATGAATAGTGCATTAGCATTTCTTTAAAAAAAAAATAAATTAAATTTTCCAAACAAAATTCCTACTATTTAATCCATTTCTGGGGGAGATGCGAAAAGATGGATCCATAGCTATCTCAAGAAAATTTGCGAGCAAGTAAATGAAACGACTAAGACTGTAATAGTGATTTTATTTTCAGACTTTTCATTCCGAATTGCATCAATCCATCCTGAATATTGTACTTTTAGTTGAGACGAAGAAAAAGCGAGAAACGAAAAAGATATAATTACTATGAAAATTCTAAAGGCGATCGGATAAAACACACCAAATCCGAAGAATATATTTTCCAAAAACAAGACTACAAATGATATACCTTAAGGCATGTAGTTATAATTTGACAACAAATTAATTGTATGAAGCGTATGCAATGAAATGCAGTGTAAATTAAAATAATAAAAAAATATTTTTGACTTACAATTTAGCAACTATCGAGGATTTATATTTAGTGTATTGTCAGGTATAAAAATGAAATTAGAGAAAATGGAAAAGCAAAGACCAAATTTAAAATTGGAACTGTAAATGATTAACTTGATTCAGTAGCTCCTGTCGCTGACTTTGATGCCATTTTATGGAAATCGAAGATTACTTGATGGACAAAATAAAACAGGCTACTCAAGGATAGAAAACAAATCCAGTAACTACACAACCAGACACAAATTATTATCCTTCGTTTGCTATATCAGGACATAGGCGATCATAGGCGATCATAGGCGATCATGACTCAATACAATTTCCAGTCCTTTGTAGCTCTTAATAACTATTTCTGATCCAAATGTCTTCCCGCATCTATTTATTCTAGCTCACTATGTATGTTATGGTTTATTTTCCTCTGTTCTTCTTTCCTTCACTCTGCCCTGAGATTAGCAGATTTTTCAAGCCCTCTTTCTTCATTTTGCGTCCAAGAAATTTCAGCTATCTCTTCCTGCTGCTAAGTATAACTTCCCTTATTTTCCATCAATTTGTAGAACAATATTTCTCTTGCTTCAAGTGTCTTCATTTGTGAAGAGATTGCACAGCATTCACTTTTATATAGGAGAACAGATATGGCATAACAAAGCAGAGCTTTCCTGTTTCTTAATACTTTGCTTAGCTTTTGGAATACATCTTTGGCTATCCCAATGCACCTTCACAAAATGTATTCTTTGAATTGGGTCAATTTTACAAGAGCAACTTATATACAAATTCCTTAATATATATAAAATCAAGCCTTATAATAATTACCAATTTTTATTTATTTATATATTTCCTCTGTACTTATTTATATATTTATTGCCCCATCTCTATTCGGAATGGAGGTAAATCAACGTAAGTTAGTAGATGTATGAGTCATTATTTATGTGTTTTGAAATTGTATACAAATAAAATATATATCAGTATTTAGACAAAATTACTTACCAAGCAAAATGTACTGCTTAAGTAAACAATCCCTTTACTTTCTATGTTTCTAAGATTGCAGTCTTATTTGTTCAAGTCTTTCATGTGAGACTCTCAGATACTTTTATAATTTTAAGTAATCCTCTTGCGTCAATTTGGTCTTAAAATAGCCGTTTCTTTTTTCGCCGTCTTTGTTCTTTCGAGAGATATATCCATTTTGCCGTTATATTAAATACATCAAATGTTTAACAATGAAAAGATATTGAGCCAAAAGCGATTGATTTATTACCAGGCACAATTAAAAAATCATAGATACCATTGAACACCTAAAAAGATAAGGAAAACAGAGAATTAAAGGTCTTAGTTCAGTGAATATACAAAAATAGAAAGGGGCTTAAGGCAAGGATGCGTCTTCTCACTCGACTTGTCCAACCCATATTGCGTTGGAGAGACTGAGAGAATTGGAAAGCCTACCTGGATTTAGCACTGGCATCCACAATCTTAACAACATAAGATACGCAGATGACAGAGTACTGATAACAGACAAGGAAAAGAAATTAGAAAATCTCCTATAGAAGGTAGCAACGGAGAGTGGGAATAAAGGACTATACATAAACTACGAGAAGACGGAATGCATGGTCACCAGTAAAAAGATGAGCCTGAAACGCGATCTGAAGGTCAGGAACATTAGAATCAAGCAGACATGAAACTTCAAATATCTGGGAAGCGTCTAGACAGAGGATGGCCAGTGCGGCACTGAGACACGTAAACGCATTGGGATGGCGAAGGATACATTCCGAAAGCTGGGCAGAGTATTGTGAGACTGGGGGATTTCTTTGGTAACAAAGAAAAGAATACTGAGGTGTTACGAAACATCTGTCCTTCTTTACGGCAGCGAATGTAGAAAGATTTCGCAAAGATAAAGAAGAGACTCGAGGTGACGGAGATGTGGTTCTACAGAAAGATGCTAATGATACCATGGACCGAGCGTGTGACCAACGATGAGGTCTTTGGGAGGTCGCAAACAAGGGGAAGCTTATATTTAGGATCAGGAAGAGACAGCATAAGTTTCTTGGACACATAATGAGGAAGGAGGGCCTGGATAATCTGATACTCACGGGTCGAATAGAGGGAAAGAGAGACAAGGGAAAGCAGCGCGTGACATACCTAGCGATCTTGAGGAGGTGGATGACGGAACGTGGTCTGGGGGAGGAAGCACAGGTAAGGACATGTTGAGAGCTGCAATGGATAGATTGTGGGAAGAACCATGATCGCTTACGTCCTGAAAGAGCATGGTACATAAAAGGAATTAAATAATGTGCAACACAGTAAACTTTTCGTGCTCAACTTATGTTACATTGGAATAATCTGCTCCGGATGTAAAATCGTTAGAGCAATGGGCCGAAAATTTCAAAGTCACATATTTCACGCAGTTATTTGTCATGCGTGATACACGTTTAGGGGATCATATATCTTTCGATACATGACAGACAAGTGAGTTTTTTTCCAGCAGTTATTTGCCACTTCTTTCTGCGGTAGACCAGTTGCCATCCAAGGCTATAGAACCCGTCTGTCCTGCCCATAGTAGGTGGGAGAAGAAGCGGATTTATAACTTTCCCAATGGTATTAGGAGGGAAGTCAATGTAATGGATTCGACAGAAATTCGAAATCGGCTCTTCGATTCTACAATCTTGATGTACAATAATTTAACGTCGTATCTTGGTTTATTTTATTTTATTTTTTTTAGCGGCATATCAAAACCTCTATGGGTTATTTAATATCGAAATTTGAATATTTTGTACGCATTTTTTTTTTTTTTATATGCCAGTTATTTTAAAAGTAGTAAGCATAGAATGGAAGACAACTCAAGGCATTGTTTTGCAAGTGTAAATTTTACAATTCTCAATTTAGTTCTCGTATTCATCGTCAGCATTGATATGGAAGCTATTATGCGGACAGAGACAATGAAAATATACTCCACGATCTTGACATTATCCGCCAATATTCAACGTATTCTTGAATAGGAAGAAGAGGAATAAGGAATATAGCCGCGGTGATGTCAGTCAGTTATGTGCCATGAGTGATAGACGCTTAGGCGATCATATATCTTTCGATACCTACCTGACGAGACTGATTTCTCTCGCAGTAGCTTCATATTTCTTTCTGCTGTAGACCATTTGCCATCCATAGCTATAGAACCCGAACTGTCCTGCTATTTACCCATAGTTGGAAGGGCAATAAAAGGATTCATAACTTTCCCAATGGTATTAGCAGGTAAGTGACTGTAATGGATTTGACTGGAATTCGAACTCGGCTCTACAATCTTTGTGATGCACAATCAATTAACGTCGTTTCTTGGTTTATTTTATTTTATTTTATTTATTTGTTTGTTTGTTTAGCGGCATATCAACACCTTTATGGGTTATTTAGTATCGAAATTCAAATATTTTGTACGCATTTTTATTTTATTTTAGTTTATAAATGGGAGGAGAAGAAGAGGATTCTTAACATTCCCAAGGGTATTAGCACATAATGAATGTAATAGATTTCAATGGAATTCGAACTTGGCTCTTCGATTCCTCAATCCGAGCCGTTGTCCATAAAAGAAAGCCGCCTGGAAAAGAAAGAAAAATGTTATCGCACTTCCAGGTAACTGAAAAGTTTAGAAATCGTCTACAACCCTGGCGAACATAGACCTTCCTTTTAGAGAATATCATTAGTAAAATAAAATATTAACTGTAGCGTAGCCCTTTTTTAAACAGCAGTAAAATATCTATTACATTTTTCATTTGTCTATTTGTCTACCTTTTAATTTATTTTTTATTTAATTTTTTTTAATTTATTTTTCATTTAATTTATTTTTTATTTAATTTATTTAGTTATCTATGCTTCATATTGTACAGTATATTAGGGCTGACTGCTCGTTACCGAATTTGCTCATCTCAGTAAAAGAAGCCTACTTAAGCAAATCTGTGTTTCTTCAACATCCAGAGAGTGGAACTCTGGGTTATCCTTCAACTATATTAAGAAAACACTAGTTATAGTTTATGGGATAAAGCTCAAAACGCAGTTTGGGTTGATCAGTATTTGAACAGGACTGGAATAATCGTTCACTATGACCAGTGACTCTCTATTGGCACAGTAGTGAATGGCTTCGGAAATTTCGCTCAAAAGATATAGGTCTGTACTTGATAATATTGGCCTGAAATGATAATCCCCTTGGTTGATCAAACATTTTGAGTGAAAATGTGTAGAGAAAGCTATTCGGAAGCCAATGAGATTTGTGCCAACAACCAGTCACTGGTCATTATGATCAAGATATCCAGTTTTCTGGCCATGTTAAACGACTGATCACCCACGATAGCTAGTTTAGTTTTCTACAAGCAACAGTAGCTAATTTCTGATCGTAAGAATTACTAGATAACCCACAGTTTCGAAATTTGGCTGTTGAATAAAACCCAGATGTTGCTGAGCAAGCTTATCTAACTAGGATTAGCGAACAGACCTATTTCGCTAATAAGCTGTTAGGCATTATGTATTACACAGGTTCAATCTGTCAAGCAGTTGATTTTTTATAATATTAGATCAATTCCCTTGCAAATCAAATATGGTGAGATTTGAGCTAGGGACACAGGTTCGGAACGGTAAAATACTAACCACAAAGCCTTGTACCTGATCCAACAAACTTCTTAAATAGCAATAAAAGTTACAAATAGAGTTCATACTACACATTGAGTTAAGGCGAGAGATCGATGTTGGACATTAATTCCGATAATTTGATCAGAGGAACTCGAAGCCCTATGTTAATCGATACAATTATCTAGATAATTGCATTATCGATAATTGGTCGATAACAAGAGCAGTTAATTACTTAAAACAAGCAAATTCAGTTCAATACATAACGCCACAGTTTCCAGTTCGTACACATTTATACGTTATATATATATATATATATATATATATATATATATATAAAGAAAAATGGAATAATCAGACAATTATGGACAATTCTCACAGCACAATAATTAGTCATCTAATCTATAATTCTTCTTTAGTATATTATTAGGAAAATGAAAGGATTAGTAGCTACTGTAGTACTATATATATATATATATATATATATATATATATATATATATTAGGTGTGTGTGTGTGTATTTGGGCAGCAATTCCTATTTTATACTAGTTCCATTAAAAACGACAGACAAGGTATTGCGATTAAGTTGCATATACTTTCCTTGTTGGCTGCCGGGTTATGTAATTTAATCATGGTGTATTTGGGCTGCAATCACTCATTTATAAATGTTTTATTAAAAACGACAGACCAGGTACTGCAGTTAAGTTTTTATCTTTATTCTTTTGCTCTCAGGTCAACTCCTGTAATAATTTTGTATTTGCACTGCAATCTCTATTTTATACAATTTTCATTAAAAACGATTGACAAAATACTGCAGTTAAGTTATTATACAAGGAAAGTATAAAAAACTTATCTCTATTACCTTGTCAGCTGTTTTTTGATATATATATATATATATATATATATATATATATATATATATATATATATATATATATATATATACACACACACACATATAAATATATATATATATATATAATTATCATAATTAATTTTGTAAAAATATGATTTCGTCGCTACATAAGAGTTCTAATGTTTCAAAAAAACTTAAATTTAATTATAGAAATTAATTAAATTAAAGTACATCGTTCTGTTTCATCCTCAAGCGAATTTTGGAATAACAAATTTTAAAACTTACAGAGCTTTATAAGCATATACCTTCGTAATATTAATTTCTATGGAAACGGAGAAAACCAATCATTTTAATAAGGGGTGTAGAGCTTAAATTTTTACTGTCAACTATTGTATCAACATATTAGTTACTTTACAAAAGAGGTTAAGTCAAGTTAGAGTCGGAGTGCCTATTTTCAGACGAATGATGACATCCGTTCAAAGCATATCCTCTGGTCTAATTCAACGACAGAGAGTTTTTGGCACTTTTTGTTACGCCTTTAAATTTGTATTAGTATACATAATTTTTTTTTTAAAAGGCTTGTTTGTATGTGAATACGTCGTATTGAAATACAATTTGTTTTTTTTTATGACGTCATGCAGGTTTTTTATGATTGGGTTAATTTTTAAACCTATTGCTTTAATTGAACTTGTTTATAGACTTTGAAATTTTATTTTTTTTAACTTAATTATTTTTGGCGAATATTTGATGGCGTCGGCAAAAAAACCGTTATCACATTTCTTTGATTTAATAAATTTTCGTTTATTAGAAACTTAATAATGTGTAGTTTTTCATGTAGGCATAAAGGGCATGGGTCATCCCAGGTTTTACAAGTTCTTTTTCTATTTATTATTTTCCATTTTACCTTTAGTGTTTTATTCGTTTCTTATAAATGCCAACATATTTAAAGAGGGAAGTCTGATTTCTATTTTTAATATTACTGAAGGAACTTTTGTGTTGTTCTGCCTAAATTTACATTCATTATTCATGGCTCATATATATATATATATATATATATATATATATATATATATATATATATATATATATATATCATTTCAACGTTTAGATTCTCAGTAGTTGAGATTGTGCATTAATATACCACACAATCTATGCAGCATCTGTTGCCCATGGGTAGTCTTCAGGATTTCTAAGATCTTGCTAAGTTAGCTATCAGTATATTTATAAATATATATATATATATATATATATATATATATATATATATATACACACAAATACATACATACATATATATATATATATATATATATATATATATATATATATATATATATATACGTACATATATATATACATACATTCATTTATATCCATAAATATATATGCATGTATATATATATATATATATATATATATATATATATATATATATATATATATATATACCTGTAGCGCCACACAGCTCTGCCCTCTTGGTAACTCCGATCATGCCGTGGTATCTGTTAACATTTCTTTCAACTCCACACCCCGTAAAGAACCTCCCATTACAAGAACCTCGTTCTACTACCAACGATCGGATTGGGACTCGTTCCGTGACTTCCTCCGCGATGTCCTCTGGGATGTTGTCTTTACACTCCCTGTCCATGAATGTGCTTCTGAGGTCTCATCCTGGGTTAAAGCTGGAATCGACGCTTTCATCCCCTCAATGAAATTTAAGGTCAAGTCGCACTTCTCCCCTTGGTTCTCGGCTGCTTGCTCAGCCGCCATTGCCCATAGGAACCACTTCTTTCACATATTTCGTAGCGACATGTCGGACTGCAATAGACGTCTCTTTGCCTCCGCTCGTAGCGAGTGTAAGCGTGTCCTCAACGAAGCTAAGACAATATTTGCTGCTCGGATGAGGGAGCGTATTGCATCTCGCAAATTTGGCTCCAAAGATTATTGGCGGCTCTGCAAGAGTGTCCTGAACAATAGAAAACCCTCCATACCTCCTTTATTCAACCAGTTCGAGGTCTTGACCTCCTCAACCGACAAGGATGAATGCCTTGCTCGGAAGTTCTCATATAACTCGACGCTTGACTCCACGGGTGTACCCATTCCTGACTTTTCTCTAAGAACTGAGGCCCTATTGAGCGGCTTACGCATAACCCCTTCATCATTACTGTGTATTATCTCCAAATTAGACCCCCACAAGGCTAGTGGTGGAGATGGCATACCAGCTATTGTCTTGAAGAAATGCGCGCCTGAGCTAGCACCCAGCCTCTCTAAACTGTATAATTACTGCCTCAAGGAATCCTGCTTTCGTGACTGCTGGAAGTCCTCATCCATTGTTCCTGTCTTTAAGAACTCTGGAGAACACTCTGACCCTCTAATTACCGTCCTATTAGTCTCCTACCCCTCTTCGGCAGAGTCTTCGAAGCCCTAATCAACGCAGAAGTGGTTAACCACCTTACCACACACGACCTTCTCTCAGACAAGCAATATGGTTTCCGCTACGCCCGTTCTACAGCTGACGTGCTTACGGCCATCACTGAAACCGTCTACCAAGCACTTCAAAACAACGGTGAGGCTCGTGCCGTGGCCCTAGACATCTCCAAAGCGTTTGATAGGGTTTGGCATGCCGGCCTTCTTCGTACGCTCCAAGGTTACGGTATTACTGGTCGACTGTTTGATTTAATACAATCATTCCTGTCAAACCGAGAATTGAAGGTCGTTCTCAACGGTTTCTCCTCCAGTTCCTATCCCGCGAACGCAGGTGTTCCACAAGGCTCCATCCTTAGCCCCACATTTTTCCTTATTTTCATCAATGACCTTCCTGACGCCATAGGTTCCCAAGTTGGCATCTACGCGGACGACACTAGAATTTTCTCCTGCCTCAAAAACAAATCTAGTGTCGCGGTCAAAACTAACCTGGCCGCACGTCTTGAAATGGACCTCCAATCGGTTAACTGGGGCAACAATTGGATGGTCAAATTTAACGCGTCAAAAACTAAACTACTCTCCATTAACCACCATAGAGATCCTTCCCTGCCCCCCATTAGAATGTCTGATAGTCAACTTCTTGAGAGCGACCCCCTGCGTCCCCCTGCTCGATCTCACGTTGACTGCTGACCTGAGATGGAACAAATACATTGAGTCAATTGCATCTTCTACCGCGTGGAAAGTTGGCTCTCTGTGCCACGCCAGGAAATTTTTCTCCCCTGGATCGATACTTCAAATATACAAAACGACCATTCGCCCTTGCATGAAGTATTGCCGCCATATATGGTCTGAGTCACCTTCTGTTTACAAGATCCAGAGACGGATATGTAATGTGATTGGCCCTGATCTGGCGTCTCGCCTGCAGCCACTATCTCACAGACGCGCCGTCGCCTCTCTCTGTCTCTTCTACAAATACTTTCATGGCAATTGCTCCGATGAGCTTCTTTTCCTGGTCCCCAGTCTCCATGAATACAAGCGCCTTACGAGGCTGGCATCCCGCTCTCACCCTTACACTTAGAAACTTTAAAATGTAGCCGTCTCTTCTACTCCAATAGCTTCATACCTCGCACCTCTCGCCTGTGGAACACCCTTCCCAATTACCGTTTCCCTGATAGTTATAATCTCCAAGTATTCAAATGTAATGTCAATCGACATCTCCAGTTACTTTGATCTACACACTATCCTTCCCTCCACCCTTCCTTCTATCACTCCTATCTGCTCTTGCTACAAATCTTCTGCAACCCCCCTGCATCCTAGTGGCTTCATGCCTTGCTCGGTGCGCTAAGCTTAAAAAAAAATATATATATATACATACATACATACAGATATATACATATATATACATACATATATATACGTATATACACTGCGTGCCAAATTATTAACGAGATAATTATTTTCTAATATTTCAAAAACTGTCCAATCAATTCACAGAAAATGTTCACACAATGTTCGTAACACTGACCAGCGCAATCACTGAAATTTGTGTACTGATCTGCGCAATGTAAACAAACTGGCGCCATATTTGTTATCGGCACGGTGATTTGTCCATGGCAAATTATTAGAAAAATCTAAGAATTTAGTGAAATGATGGGCCGTAAAAGCAGTTTAAGTGATGTTGAAAAGAAAATTATCCCCTCAGAACTCTCAAAAGGTAAATCTTCCCTAGAAATTTCTAAAATGATAGGGCGGTGTCGTCAAACATTGAAAAAGTTCACCGCCGACCCTACACAAGTTCGCAATAGGGCATATATAGGCAAGCCGAGGGTTATTTCACGTCGTCTCATGTCACGACTTGAACGAGAGGCCACGAAGAACCCTGGACTTACCAATCAAAAGCTTTTCAGTCGCATTGGGTATCCTACTGTGTCTAAAAGTATTCGGTGTCGGTATTTGAGGGAAATAGCAACAAGTCAAACCTGTATCGAAGCCTCCGGTGACGAGAAATCACATTCAAAATCGATTGAAATGGGCCGAGGACAATATGAAGATTGACTTCTCTAAAGTTTTTTCCACAGACGAAACTCGAGCAACGATGGGCCAGATAGATTGTGCAAAGGCTGGGTAATGAACGGACAGAATCGCCATCAGTGTTTGAGACGCTAACAAGACGGTGGAGGCATAATGATCTGGGGTGGTATTATTGGAAAAACATTAGTGTGCCCATGGAAGGTACCAGATAGCGTCAAAATGACTGCTGATGCATACATAGCGTTTATGAAGGAGCATCTTGAGCCGTGGATGAAAAGGCAAAGAGTTGCCTTCAGAAGGGCCATTGGTTTTATGAAAGATAATGCTCCCTCACATGCTGATCACAAGACTACTGAATATTTTAAACAGTTAGGCTTCGATGGACCTCAAAAAATGAAGTCGCCAGCAAATTGTTCAGACTTGAACACAATCGAAAACCTTTGGAGCATCATGAAGCAAAGACAGTATGGCAACGGACGACAATTCAGGAGCAAGGCTGAGTTGTGGGAAGCAATTCTTGAAATATTTCGCGGCATTACAGCAGATTACATCCTACAATTAACAAATTCTATGGATAATCGACTTCTTCAAGTAATTTCAAAACAGGGAAAGCACATTCCCTATTAATTTGTTTAAAACTGTGCCTTTTTTTGTATCTGTTATTATTTGTTTGATTATCTTATTTATTAGCTTCTTTTGATCATAAGCATTCACGTACAGCATTAATAAACGTTTTGTTTGCTCAGTTCTGGGAATTTTACTAAACCTTCTTAATAATTTGGCACGCTCAAATCACCGTGCTGATAACAAATATGGCGCCAGTTTGTTATATATATATATATATATATATATATATATATATATATATATATATATATATATATATATATATATTATAAATTAACTGATTTAAAATATGTTTTTTTTCGCTACACATTTCTAATCATGTTTCAAAAATGGAAGCTAAACGCTTCGGATAAATTAAAGAAAATATTTCTATTTCATCCTCAAGTGAATTTTGGAGTAACTTATTTTTAAATTTACTGAGTTTTAAAGGCACGGCAAAAATTCATAATTCAATGATACAGAAAAGTCCACTTATCCAGACAAGGAGTGGTTGCGTGTTTATTTTCATTAACTTTTCAGCCATGAGTTCAAAAAAGGTTCAACCAGCTTCAAAGTTCATTTAGGATAAATAAATATAAAAATCCAACATCTCTCTCAATGTACTTCTGGCACCCAAAAGAATCCAATAAAACACCTACAGTAATATTAATGCTCTGTTACGTTGAGGATTATTTTGTTAAATAAAAATATCTATAAGAACACCAGATTATATATCTTACTGTTCTTTCTTTTTATTTATATGCGCGCGCGCGCACACACACACATACACACACACATATATATATATATATATATATATATATATATATATATATATATATATATATATATACTCGTACTGCTATCAAGCATTACTATTCAAGTAAAATTTTATTGATTTTTATGAGATGTTTCGTATAGAGAACGACGTTAAAATCCCCTTCATTCCATGTCGGGAGACGATGGCCTATAGGTAAGAGACCTGACTGATGTCAAATCAATAGGCTTTCGTTCCCGGCTTGAAGCAATCGAGTGTCTAGCCACGCTGAGGAACTGTGATGGAGTGATCAATCTGATTATATATATATATATATATATATATATATATATATATATATATATATATATATATATATATATTAGTGGTGAAAATATATCTAAATTTATTATTCACGTGTAGTAGAAGCAACAACCTTTACGTTTTGAATTGTAAACATCTATAAGGGCATTAATATCGTGAAGCTGGTTTCGCGGTTTTCATAGAGTCTACGAGATACTTGAATATTTGCATCTTCCAAGGCTTTCCCTAACGTAAAAATGTTTATCGACTATAGCCGCATGGAATTTAATGGGTCATGCAAATTAAACCATATGTGCTCAGTGGATTTTAAATCTGGAGAGAGGGGGTAAATCAATGAAAATCAAGTGGAACTTTTTGTAATCATCGACGAATGATAGCTTTTGCTTGTGTTGACATGCTAGACCAAATATTGCTCACCGGATAACATAGCAAATATAATATAATAGTTTTTCAAATGGTTTGTAATTTGATCAATTTATGTGGTAACTTTGAAAAAGGAACCATTTTCCATTGTCATCTCCCGTTGTTGGAAATTAGAGACTGTTTCGTGATGCGGATAGATAATGAAAAAAGCAGGATCTCAGCATGGCTAGGAAGCGGCTTCTACATTCATCAGAGAGCCCCACCTACGGTACACGTACTACTATGAAAATTTGGGCTGTATTTTTATACGAGCCATGTACGTTGCCGATGTCACAGCTGCAGTGGCTATAACCACTACACTCTCCTTTTTCCCCGTGGGCAACGACATCACAAAAGCAGAATTCGTAAGAGCATGTATAAGAGTGGACAGCGGAAACCGCGCTATCTGAAACCGCCTTGCTCAGTCAAATTTTAATGAGCACATAATGAGGAAAGTGGGTTTGAAATTTGATACTGACGACATTTTGAATTCAAGAGGGACAGAGTAAAGCGTGCAACCTACATAACTAAGACAAGCATTAATTAGAGCTACAAAGAAGAGTCAGTTTTATAGACCTATTATCGTTTATCTCCTGAAGAGACACAATATGTAAAAAGACTTTTATCCTTATTTAACATCCAATATCTAAAGAAATGTGTGTACAATATATAAAACCAAATTATAGGTAAAATATGAACGGGCACAGAAAGCTCGTAATATTATAAAACGTACAGATTTTATAACTAAAGTCTTTGAAAGAAACTAAGTTAATCTCGATAGATAATTGCTTACAAATGCTTCAAAAACAGTTTAAAATTTGGTTAATGAAAAAAGAAGGATTCATTTTACATTCGAAGCAGCAGTTTAACAAATATAATACAAATATTATCGTTAAAAATACATTGGTATATTATCCCAAGATATCCAAAGAGAGGGATATTTAAACAGCAAAGTGACCCGAAATGAAAAATACCAGTTGAATATAATATACTCAAACAAATATGAATTTAAACTGACATAACCTAAGCTTGTTCTACGATTGCTTCTACGATATGAGTTTGTACTCTTGTTCATTCCAAAGTAGCACGTGAAGAATCTGGTGCATCTAAAACTTGAAAATTAAAAACATGGCAAAAACGAAAGCAAATCAAAAATAAATAAGTATAGCTGAATTTAGTTAAAAAAAAAACAAAAAAAAAACAACTAATTTTTATGATATTACAACTAAACTAAAAATTAACCGCTCAAGCTCTTAATGTGAATCATATATTGTATCCCGCTAATGTAGATTGTTTTATTGTGTAACAAAAAATAATTTTCGAGTGATACAGAAACATTATCGAAACTTTTCAAAGTAATTTTCTTCAAAGGTATATCGCGTAATTCCCCATCTATAATACGCATTTTTTTCTAAAACAATAATAAGCAAAATTAGCGGTGCGTATTATGCACAGTAGGTGGGATAGGTTTTACATATGAAGAATACTGATACTTAGACATATCATTCAGCGACAACGTGACAAATGTACTATCGGTTCTCATTTGTATATATATATATATATATATATATATATATATATATATATATATATATATATATAGGGAGAGAGAGAGAGAGAGTGAGAGAGAGAGAGAAAGAGAAAGAAAGAAAGAATATACTTTAAGGTATTCTATATGTATGGGATAAAGTGCTCAATACCATAGATAAAGCGTATGTAGATATAAAAGTGAACATTGAAGTCAACACTCAGCAGTGACAGATTGTTTCATATTAAACGCAATCATATATATATATATATATATATATATATATATATATATATATATATATATGGTGGTTTTATTTAAAAAGTGTTAAACATATTCATTGTAAGTTGTAAAGTTATGACGTATATGTATATTTCAACAGTAAGACTCCTAAACGATATATACGGAATCTTAACACCATTTATCGTATCAAAAATTCTCTTGTGGAAGTTGGAGCAATTAATGAAGCAGTATAATCTCGAATAATATGAAAGACTATTTTACTTGACTAAATATCGTTTTAAATTTCTTATTGAACACTTCAAACTCTACTTGGTAATTTGTCAGTGCTATTATTCAACATTGATTTTGACTACGTAATTTCCAAAGAGAAAATGCTGTCATTAATTGAATTTCAAGATGTTCATAATAGGTGTATCTCCTTTCATTTTTAATTGAATAAATTAATTGTATTTAATTAATGTTCATTGGGAGATGCATTTCTTACGATGAAAAACAATCCAAGAAAACTGAAAGAAATATAATAACATTTCGCAGAGAATGATGAATTCTAAATTACAATCGCTTTGATTACTATGGCGAAATTCTGCTAAATAATCTGAGTCTTTCAATAAATTTTGCTCAAAGATTTGTGATTTAACCTTCTGCTCTATATTCAAAGGTACCATTGTCTATCTGGATAAGGTTAATACCTTATTATATAATCCATGCCGAACCGGAATCTTCTCGGCTTGAACGCCTCCCAAACATAAGAATTTGTAGTCAGTCCGAGAAATTATTAATCTATACTACTTCAAATAAATTATTACGAAATAAGACCACGCCAGTACTAGAAAGAGCGATAACAGATACTGAACATGAAAAACGTGTATTCCTGAAAAATATTATAAGAGAATTCTGTATATTTCGACCGAATGGAAAAGTTAAATGTTTCCTTGTAGGGAAACGGCTAACATTACAGTTGGCATATATATATATATATATATATATATATATATATATATATATATATATATATATATATATGCATGCAAGTATAGTTAAAGACTAAGTAAGTTAACGTAAGTTAAATGGCTACATTTAAAAAATATGATGACTACCAAAGATGCCACAAAAAACCCCAAATTTTAACAATCCAGTGGTATTTATGAAGTAATTTTACCGCTTGGAAAAGGTATGTATAATAATAATAATATTTCAATATACACAAATATTACTTACACAATCGTTACATTATCTCGTCAATTCACCTGTCATTATTCGAGAATATTTCAGTATCAACGAACAACACAAGACGACTCCTTTTCGGTTGGCCACATCCATACGCTTTTCATCAAATGATAATTTAGTCCTTTCATCTGGGAAAAGTATTTATCTGCTTTTACTGAAGGACCTCGAAAGTCATTAATTTCTTAATATCACCTGATAAACAGCACCATTTTTTCAGATAAATAGAGGTTTTGGAAATGGTTAATGTTAGATCACAACTTTTTTCAAGAATATTTACCCTCCACGTTATTGAAAACAATCAATTTTTCATCGCTTGCCATGGCTCTTTTCAAAGACGCGTTGTATGTGTTTACTAAAACTTACAACACTCATATGAGTGTGTCACGTATGTCATATTATTTAAGTAAGCAATTATTTAAATTACAAAGTGTTTGCTTTAAAGAAGTTATCCGCAAGAAATTTTTTGGTATTTTTTATAGGAAATGCAATCTTTGTTAAAATATATGTAATATATAGCTGTAAAGGAAAGCAAAAATAAAACGCTGACTAATAAATGTCAGAAAACAGAAGGTACAGACGTCAGCAAACGTAGCAGTCCAATATTTGAGCCATTTTTGTCGAGGCCATAAATAAAGTTTACACATTTATCTATACGGATTCTGTTATGGAAGATGACAGAAAATATAATACAGAAATCTAATGACGCATTCCGATAACGAAAGATGGCTTCCAGGAATTAACCAATGTATTAAAAAATTCGAAATTTACTTTCGAAAGAAAAAGTACTGAACTGGTATATAATATCTAATATCGGGGACTGGGGTTAGCACTCGACAATCTATTGACGGACGAAGAAACATCCAGAGGCGACGAAACGGTAGTTCTACTGAGGGAAACTGAGAATACCAGGAAAAATGTAGACCTGTAAGCAAACTTACTAAGAAACAAAGAGCCAGCTGGGACTTTCAAAAATCTTTCATGGGTCACAAAGTGAGGGACAATGGTCTGATGATTTTAAATGTCATATATTGAAAGTAAGAAAATGGGAAGTCGGAACGAGGAACGAAAGTTAGGATAAGTGTCAAATGTCATGTCAAAGAAGAATGAGGGAAAGTTGTGAAGAGCCATAATCCCCCATCATCATAATGGACATAAGGCATAACGCAACACGAGAGTGAGTACATTCATTTTTTTCTATTACGTCTTGTGGATTTCCACGTGTTTAAGTACTTTTGCCCCTCGAAGTTGTATTCTTAAACCCAGGATAAAAAACATTTGGTTGTTCCAAAAAGCGATGTTATCTACTCAGACAAGTTAATTTTGCTTTTCTGAGTTTTAAATTTAATTCATCTATCTTATTTTTTTCATTTCTCTGCTGGGTTGCGAATATTTTTCAGGTAAAGGTCGATAAAGGTAGATAAAGATTTTCATAAAAGTTATTTTTCAAGAAGAAAAGATTTTTTAAAAAATGCATAAAATATTTGAAATGTTGTTGACTCAAAAGAGCATTTCTTTTTTGTACAGAATAGATTTCTTTGTTCTTTTTTTTTTTTTTTCATTTCTCCAAACAAGAGGAAATCTGCGATTTTAGAATGGAGATATATTTTTCTTTCATACAGTCTTAATCCATCATCTGAAGTTTCTAAAACATTTTTCTTCAAATTTCTTTTTTTTCCCTCAACCCTCTTTCAATATTGCCCATTGTTCATAAACATCATTAGAACTCTTAACCCTGAATGTCAATCATTGTATGCGCGGAAGAATGCCGAGGATTGTTGCATTCTTTCCTTTTTAAATAAGATTTTAAACAAGGATTCTTTACATAACACTCGTAACCTTCTGAATTAAGGCAGCCATTTATCATACTGTCTCGATACGGTTTTTTTTCTAATCTTCTATATTGTGAAAAATATATTTTTTAACATTTCAAATAAATTATATGGTTTTTAAAAAGCTCTATAATGTATTCTGCACAAAATAGCGAAATGAGGTTCCGATACAGTTTGAAATTTCAAACTGAGAGTAGAACAATTTAAAAAAATGTCATTGACGAATCCACGTTGATAATCTAGGTTGCATTATTCATTCAGATATTATGCGATTATTTATTGCAAAATTATGAGCCTAAACATCACATATATACATAAATATAATTGTCTATAGGTTCTGAAATATACATATTTGTATGTACTGGGAAAACGCAGTCAATAATCTAGCAAATTCTTCCTTTTAACGGCAGTTTTAAGCACGGAAGATCTAATCTTGTATTTTAGTCGTCTCTGTATTCATTTCTTCAGACAAAAACTCTACATCTTAAACTGCGTCAATGACACAATGTTTTTTTCATCAAGCCTTATTTTATGGGGTGGAGCGCAGTATGCGAAACATTGTTTGTAGGAAAAAACGACAGGAAGTGGAAAGAGAGAGAGGTTGCATGTCATCATGTGCGCCAAAATCACATCACCACGCGCTGGCTTTGTGTACCAAGGAATCTGGGTGCGACGAAGCATCCTGACTCTTTAATTCTTGATGTGCTATTAATATCGTCGTGGGGTTTGATCATATAACAAAACTTAAAGAATAGGCCATTCATCATTATCAAAATTGCATGACCAGCACTATACATGGAAACACAAATAAATGTTATAATTATCCGAAGTATTTTGAAACCCACCACCTACTATTTACAGAGAGATAGCTGGTAGGACTAAAGATAATCCAGATTACATCACTTTCAAGTGAAACTACCGAAATGTATGACGTAAAGGTAGGATGTATATATATATATATATATATATATATATATATATATATATATATATATATAAGAATGGATAGGAAAAAATGTACATACAAGCACAAGTTTGCTTTAACTGTATGAAACCCGGAGTAGATTTATTGACGCTGAATAGTATATATATATATATATATATATATATATATATACACTATTATATATATATATATATATATATATATATATATATATATATATATATATATATATACATATATATATATACATGTATATATATATATATATATATATATATATATATATACATACTATATATATATATATATATATATATATCGATCATATATATATATATATATAAATATATATATATGTATATACATATATATATATATACACACACACACACATATATATATATATATCTATGTGTGTGTTTGCACTTTCATGTGTGGTTCAAGGAAGACTTAAATAAAGTCTTGCATACCTCTGTATATGTGCACATATAAACGTATTATTGTGAGTGCTGTGCAAATGTAAGTGGCCCCCATCAGATATATTAAAAACTATTGTCTGGGACATTTAAAGAAACGCCTGTTTTCATATATATATATATATAGAGAGAGAGAGAGATAGATAGATAGATAGATAGATAGATAGATAGATAGATAGATAGATAGATGCAAATAAAGAGAATGAATATACAGATTAAGAATCTACCGCTCTTAAGCATTTACTTTTTTAAAGTGCTCAATACAACGCTGAGCAAAATATATTTTAATATTATTTTTATTTGAAAAATATTTTTAGTATTTTAATATTGTAATATTTTGTAAAAAATGTTTACTATTACTGCAAAGCTCATCCATGTATTGAGCTCTGTCGGTCATTGGCATGTTTATTCGAAGAATAAGTACGTTAAGATGCACACATGATATTTTTATTAAATTGATATCGTTATAATTAAGTAATTCATCGAATCTAAAAGAAATATCAACAGAACGCACTGGACGGTCGTTTAGTCTTATATTTGGACTACATCAGTAGCGCGCATCCACTTCCGAGAATTGAAAGCCGGACAGTTACGTTATCAGGCAAACCTCATACCAACTGCTCCAACGTGCCTCGATGACAAGGACAGGTAGTGAATTAGACTCAATATAGCGCCGCTCGATCACATATTCCGTGGTCGAACTCATTCGAGTTTCTCTATTACCCATAGGACTGTGCCCCCACGAGCCACGTCTACTACCTACAAGCCGCTCCATCAAGAGCATTACAAGCCGGTTCAGGCACGGATATACAAGTGGTAGAAATTAGGAGGATTTGAGATAATTATAATTAAGTAATTCATCGAGTCTAGAAGACTTCTTCTAGACTCGATGAATTACTTAATTAAATGTATATATATATATATATATATATATATATATATATATATATATATATATATATATATATATATATATATATATATATATATATATATATAAACACATACATATATATATAAACACATACATATATATATATTAATGACCTGTTTGCGTTTTTCCTTTTTTTATTGGAAGATAGGTATGGTATCTGCAGTGTTGGAGTCAGCACCCGTGAATAAAATAAACCTTTCATCGACCTCTATTCGTGATATCTTTTTTTCTCAAACATTTTTTCGGTTCTTGATAAAATCTTATTGGGGTTTGGATTAAAGAATGGACATGCTCTTTGATGCCTCATTAACCAGCGTAGTGGACAGCACCAATTTTTAATCAAAGTATTTGTCACTTACCAAAAGAGTGTCCAATTCAATGTTCCATTACATGACCCCTTCTATTTTGTATACTTTGATTGAAAGCCAAAAACTCTTAAAACGCATCTGAACGCCAGAGAACTGCTTGCTGAAATCATTTTTGGGAATAAAAAAAAATCAAACGAAAATTCAATATTAGTATTTACCAATATGATCGTTCTGTTAGAAGACTTGATGTTTAATAAAGCCGTGCCAATTTCACAGTGTTTCTATGGCATGGAAGCTGTTATATCAATATTCTCAGTAAGAGAGGTTATTGATCGATTGATCAACTTGATTCGATTTTACGGTTTATCAATTCTTTGCAGGTTATTTAAAGCCCAAAAATATTTTTAGATAGTAAGATTTTTTAAGGTGGGTGATAATAATGATATATGGATTCAATTCTTCCCAAATAACACATAACTGGGGGAGGGGAGAAGAGATGAATTAATACCTGAAATTGGAGCCCGGCTCTCTGATTAACAATTCTCACCTGTAACTCCACCAGAACATTCAACATTACAACACCAGTTATTTCAGAGCGGTCACCAACCTTGGTACTGACCAGGTGTGATGTTGCTTAACTTGAAACGTTTTTTCAACTTGTGGCTGTAAGCCAATAAGAGAGCAAAACAATGGGAAGTTTGATAAACGTTTTCTCTAATATGCCTCTGTGATCCTTACACGATATTTGACAAGTTAGAACTGAATATTTTTAGAACAAATATTTGACAGATAGGGGAACTTTTGAATTGTCTGAAATTTGTCATTCAAAATTTTGTTCTGATTGTATGAAGTGCTTTAGATGATTTAACATTCCTTCGCATCACTCTTTTGAAAAGGTATTAGCAGATTGACTTTAATTCCTGGAGTATTCACAAGGATTTTTGCAATTAATTTCTAAAACTTGCATCCGGTCGTATTTTGAATCGTTCAATACCTACCTACCTACCTACCTATGTATGTATGTATGTATCTATCTATCTATTCTAACTTGTTTGCATGTATCTATCTATGTATCGAACTCTCTCTCTATCTCACTATATATATATATATATATATATATATATATATATATATATAGTGATATATATCTCTGTGTGAGTAAAGATAGGTAGATAGATACATGCATGTATATATATATATATATATATATATATATATATATATATATATATGTATATATAAACATGCATATATATACACACACGCACACACACACATATAATATATATATATATATATAGATAGATAGATATAGATATAGATATAGATATAGATATAGAAATGCATATATAGAGATACAGATATAGATATATATATATATATATATAAGAATCAATTCTATTCAATTAACTGCTAATACCCTTGGTAAAGTTATTGATCTTCTTCCTCTTCTCCTTCCAGCTATGGGTAAATATCAGGAC
>OZ010584.1:99044122-99071622 GCA_963932145.1 Acanthosepion lycidas | reverse complement strand
ATTTGTGTGTGTGTTTGTGTATGTGTGTCTGTGTGTGTGTGTGTGCACAGGCGCGCGCGTTCAAGCACAAATCAATTCGTCCTTTCGTGGTACTAAAATGTTATTTACTTTGATACACTTGCATATGCACTGGAAGAACAGGAGACGCTGAAATTACGAGATTCCTTTTACATCACTATGAAGATAACTTTGGTCTGATGAAGCCCTTAAAAACGAAACGTGTCACACATTTTTGTCACAATTTGTCATTAATGTTTCTAACATTCTTCTGGTATATAAAAATGTATCTGTTATTTCCTCTCTCTGAGGGATATATACATATATATATATATATGTATATATATATATATATATATATATATATATATATATATATATATAATAATAAATATATTATTATTATATATTATTATTATATATATATAATAATAATAATAATAATAATAATAATAATAATAAAAACATATATATATATGCATATATATATATATATATATATATATATGTATTTTATTAGTATTATTATTATTGTTATTATTATTATTATTATCGACTTTTTATCATTTTCTCCCGCCCTTCTAATAAATATAATAATGTTATTATTATTATAAATAAGTTCATTTGTTATCTACTATTAACTATATATATATATATATATATATATATATATATATATATATATATATATATATATATATATATATATATATATCTTATGGCATGTACTTTTATGTTGAAGACATGTGTTTATTTTGGTGTTCACTGACATAAATATTTATTTTCAGTATTAAAAATTACAATATACAAAAATGCGTACAAGGCACTGTTCTCTTTGCAGTGGAAACCTTTTCAGTATTCTGATTATAGGATTTATTTCCTTAAAGCTACAAGGATTCTGATAAAGGAAATGTTTATATTTATGATTATTAATCCGAAAAAACCAGACGAAAAGAGATTATGTCCACATACGCGGCGGAAACTGAGGAAACAGATGCAAATTATTGTTCGTAAAAAGAAAAATATAGATTGGTGTTTAACCACCTGCTTTTTGTAAAATATTGCTAGATTATTATATTTTTATCTACATCTATTTTATAAATTTCGAGAATAAATCTTGTGAAATTACTAAATAGTTTGTTATTAGACTTTTTTTTAAAAAATGATTTGTAAATAAATAGTCATTTTGTATTAATTCTGTGGCCTAGATGGGAAGGTGGCCGAATGCTTCGAACCTTCGCATTCTGACCATGATACACGTGTTCGGATCTCACCATGTGAGGTAGGAGACTTCCTTGTGGCAATGTGGCTGAAAGCCATGCCATTAGTTGACAAAATCTTTATGAGTGAAATTGGGTAGATGGAACCATTGGAGACCTTCGATAGCTGAGCAAGCACGAAGTCACGTGTTATCGTGTTGATTACGCCAGATAACACGTTCTTTCCCAGAAACTTGAACTAATGTATGCTCAGCATAGTTGCAGTACAAACCACATGGGGTTAAATAAGCACAAATGTGGCTGAGCAATTGTCTGCAATAGGGATTGGTTAGCCGCCTGCTATAAATGTTGTCTAGAGAACGTTTCTATGTATATTAATTTATTCACCAATATTCCGTGAGATAGGGCGATAATTTTCGCAGTTCGAGGATCGGCTGAAAAATTCATTGACTCCCTATATAAATGTAAGTAGACACAGAATACCAGAATACAATATATAGTCGGCCACTGGCATTTATTTTTGTCAATCAATTGGTGTGTTTATCACTTTTATATTTTGGTCAGCCTATGAACTTTTCGTAGAAATAATTTTGGAATATCATCAACAGAATATGTCAAAAATCACAATTATATTTTTCAGATTTGCCACAACTGCAACTCATTTCAATTATACTAGAGAATGGAGTCCGAATGGGGTCTCAGTTTGTCCCGGTTTTTGCTAATTTATTCAGGGGACATAATCATGAATTTAGCTAAATAAGCATGATTTGTTATTGCCAATCCATTGTCGTTGATATGTAGATAATATATATTTGCCATTGAACGGATAGGAACATGCTCTATCCATTTTGAATTATTTAAAATATCAACAACAGAAGATAAATCTGGCGCGCATGAAACATAATGCTTTAGATTTCTTTGACATTCTAACAATTGAATATCACAATTTATTTGAAAATTTGCATTTTCTGGAAAATAATAATAATAATAGCGTCTTCCTAATATTACGATTAATATTATTATTTTAATTTAAACCCTAGTTTAGCAACATTTTCCTTCTGTTTGTTAATCTAAGATGAAAAGAAACGATATAATAGAGCAAATAGGTTTACATTCGTTAGAAATTTCCACTTTCTAAACAGAAACTGGAATAGCAAACGATGCCTTCGAAAGTCTAAACAAATATTTAAGAGAGACGCAAATTTCACTAGAATCAAAGGAAAGAGGGCTGGTTAGCTAAGTAATATCAATCCTTCAGGGAATACAACATAATTCTCTCCCAAATGAATAGGAGAAAGCATAGATGTAGTTCTATAAATGATAACTCAGAATACCATAGATGAAACATGTAATCAAGTAGGAAGTTTTAAATTCAATGGAAACAAAAAGGACATTTACTGTTGGTATTTGAAAGAGGCAGTGATTTCTTGGTCAGATAATGAGGCAAGAGAGCTTAGAAAATATGACACTCACAGAATATTTAGAATACAAGAGGGAATCGTAGAGAAACCTACATAAACTTATTTTATAGATAGATGGCCAAAAAGGAATTATGGACGATCGTAAGGGGAGAGTTATTGCGTAGTATCAGAAAGGATAAGATGTTAGGATGAAGCCTGTCCACCGAAACTCTGAAAAGGACATAAAAAAAGAATAACCAGTCTAATATTCTAAAAAGAATGACCAGTAACAAAAAATACCCAAACAGTATCAACAATTCTAAACTAAATACTCTGAAATATTCAGTTCAAGGAAAGGTGTGACAAAACCTTAAAATACGTTTTAAACCAAAATAACTCCACAAAAACCATCTTGCAGGTGACTAATATACTAATATATCAAAGAACTGAGCAAATCTTATTATTAATTACTATTCTTCTTTCATCGGATGTTCAACATTTTTTTGCCTTCATTAATTTATGAGCCAATTACATTCCTCTGTTCTTGGCAAATTCTTTTACCTCATCAACATAAAACTACCGTTTATTTAATTCGTATTCCGAAAAAAAGAAGAAGAAATGACTTAAGGAAATGACAAGTTCTAACTAATTGAAAATTATTCTTGAGTGTGAATTAGATTGATTTATGTGTCATGAGGTCACACACTTGTCGATAAAATGAGCACACCTTGAAAAAAGACATTCTATGACCCAGAAACATTTAATGAATTTTCATAAGATTTATTGGGGATAGAGAAGAAAATTATATAAAAATTAGTTTCTTATATTGCGTAGAAACGAAATTATTTACTTTAGAATTGTATATGCGCACTTTACTAAATATCACATGTACGAAAATCAGTTTCAGTGTTAATATGAATAATTACTGGATTTTTAATCTATCTGTCTATCTATCTATCTATCTATCTATCTATCGATCTCTTTTCATTTTATATATCTATCTATTTTCATTTTCACTATCACTTTTCATTTTATCTGTCGACCTCGATCTTTTCATTTTCTCTATCCATTACTTTTCATTTTATCTATCTATCTATCTATCTATCTATATATATATATATATATATATATATATATATATATATATATATATATATATTATAATTTTTTTTTTTTAAATATGATTCCTTCGAAAATAATTATAATCAAAGCTCTACTTCTGTATGGAGCACTGTTTTTTAAAAATGAAAATAAAATACTAAAGAACTCTGGATCATTTACCGAACTTTTTCTTTTCTATTTTTCTACATACCTGCACACACACACACACACACACACACAAATACACACACACATATATATATATATATATATATATTTATATATATATATATATATATATATATATATATATCGATCACTTTTCATTTTCTCCATCTATTTTCACTTTATCTCTTCATAGTTTGTCAATCTATATGTTTCTTTTTATTCTACCTATCTATCTCTTTTCATTTTATATATCTATTTTCATTTTCTCTATCACTTTTCATTTTAACTATCTATCTATCTACCTATCTATTTTTTTCATTTTCTCTATCCATTACTTTTCGTTTTCTCTATCTATCTATCTATCTATCTATCTACGTAGTTATCTATCTATCTGTTTTCATTTTTGCTATTACTTCATTTTCTCTATGCATCTATCTATGTATCTATCAATCTATCTATCTTTCTAACAGAGTCCAAGCAATTACTTCAATATCATCATTTAACTTCATAGAGGAAAACATGAAACCAAGAAGATACAATGAGTTATTCTTCTAGATAATAGCATCAGCCATAGTTCTCAAAAGAAAATATAGTTCATTCTGATGACTCTAAAACATTTTAATTTCGTTTTGAAATCGTTAATATTTTCAAATCATTCCTTGCCCCAGGAAACTGATTGGAAGCCATTTTCGAGATTAGAAGCCATTATTAATATATCGGACCTATTCGATTTAATGTTAAGACTGAATTTATAGTTCAAGGATAAGACGATGGGGCGCCTCCGCGTTGAAGTGAAAGGCTTTAGACGAACACACAACACAAATTTCCTTACATCATTTGTTATGAGTTGATAAAGATAATTATTCGGCCAAACACATCATAACTCTTCAGCTTTTGAAGAAAGCCAGCATGCCAAAAGGTTTTCAAGATATCTAAAGCCTCTGCCCGATCCTGGGCGTTCTTATCCAAAGCTTGGTAGACAAATTCAGTAATAACTGTTAAAATATCGGCGGTTGATATAGAGAAGCGAAAACCATATTGTTTATCTGAAAGAAGAGCACAGGAAGTCAGATGATTAATCAATTCGGAATTGATTAGACTCTTTAGTATTTCTCAAAAACAGAAATTGAAGAGTAATACAACGATTATCACGAGTATCAGAAGGGCCTCCAGAGTCTTTAAAGATTCGTACTAAAGAAGAGGATTTCCAGCAAGCTGAAAATTAAGAAGTAACACGGTATTTGTTGTAGAGTTTGAAGAGAACAAGAGCTCGACCAGGAGTATTTCTCCTTAAGACATTTGCGGAGATATAAAGCCTGCCCTATGGGGATCTAATTTGATAACGGAACTAGATGATCTCATGTTATTTATTTTCTATAAGAACATTTATTTTACTTATAATGTAATCTGTTCTCTATGATGAGTAAACATTGCAATTTCGTTTTGGAATCGTTAATATTTTCAAGTTATTCCATATCCCAGTTAATTGATTGGACACCATTTTCGAGATTAGCTGCCATTGATTGGACACCATTTTCGAGATTAGCTGCCATTACAAAACTATCCGATTTACGATTAAGACGGAAGTCTATACCTATATCATTTCGAAGAATATTTAAACTGTTTTTGTTAATGACACTAGGCCATCAGCGAAGACTATTGTCGTCTTTTTTAAAAACACAGCATATAATTTAAAACTTGACAAAAATATAATAATCGTCGTAACAATCTCAAAGTTGATAAAAAATATTTTAATTACAAGATGCTCACTTAAGCGCCATACGTGTTATAAGATTGGGTGAGTCACAACTGGCACGGGAGAAGGATACTACCGCAGTAGATTGCCGTTTCTTTCTGTGATATACTGATTGCAAAGTCAGCCCTGCTATTCAACCCGTAGCTGAGAAGAGATGGATTGATAGCTTTCCAAAGGTTATCTGAGCACTAGTGAATGTAATGAACCTGACTAGGATTCGAACTCGACACTCCGATTTCGCCTTACGAGCTGACATCCTTTACACCACAGAACACATTCACCCGCGAGCCATTAATACTCTACTGATCGAACTAGATCAAATGGATTAAACATGAAAACGTCTTTTTTTGTCTAGAAAGAAAATAATGGAAACAAATTCTCTAGATGAGTATTTCACTTGTTTTGAGAGATATTCACTTTCTTTCAACAACCATTATTCAAGTGTAGTACGCTGAATTCATTGAACCTCAGGCCAGTCAAAAGAGGTATACCTGCTCGTTGTTTTTTTCTCAAACACGCTCAATCATTTTGCCGCACACGAGCCTGTTAATAATTGACACCATTCCTATTAACACAGCACAACCATTTTTTCGCCTCTTTTAGCCTTTGTACATTATCAGTTACAAGATGTAATGAATTTAAGAGCGATTTTAAAATTGTATTCCTAAAGTCTTGCCGGTTAACTCTAGCTGTAAACACATCCATTTTCCACCATATATTTAAAGTAAAATCTGATGTTGTCAGTACCCACGGAAATAATCGTTAAATTAACAAATTCTCATTATGTTTTTAATTTTACCAGATGTTTTTTCTGGAGATTTTTTTCGCTAGGTTCTTAATTAAATTACAGTTGACAGGTGTTGACAGGTCATCAATATATCGTAGAACTCAAATTAATTTGTGATTATAAAAACGATTCAATTAAAAACAGATTTAATTATTTTATGTACGCAAAGTATTTTTTTCTTTTAGCGCTTAATTATTTTCTTATTTTCTTTCAATTAAGATCATAATTAAGACTTCAAAAAGGTATTTAAAATTTTGTGACACGATTTTAAGTTTTAATTAAAATGTTCAGAGTCATAGAATGAATTCGCAAAACCAAAAGACGTTAGTTGATTTAAACGGATTATTTTGGTAATGTTATGAAACGATTAACACTTTCATTAACGCACTTGGTTCGGTCCTGATCTCCAGTTGGAAGTGAATTGGTCGGAGGTGCGAGGGAAGTCTGAGATCGCAATTAATTTGGGGTCTCGGAGGAATCTTTCCTTAAAGGGGAGGGAGGAAGTATGTGTTTCACACATCTACCCGATTCTCCTTTACCGACTCTCTGTGCTTCCACTTCCGTATGACACTTTACTGGCATTAGTGAAGTTCCTGTTCTCCTTCTTGTGGGGAGGCAAGGCTGCCAGAGTCTCTCGGGAGATCTGTTGTCTTCATCCATCTGAAGGCGGCCTGGGCATGCCAAGCATTGAGATTCGTCAATATATGCTTCGCATCGGCTTTCTAGATCGAATGTGTCACGAACCGGATGAGGAGGGCGCCTTCTGGAAGGAAGACGGCCGTAAGAATTTCCCATCCCTGAGAAGTGTGCACTCGTGCGAGGAGGAGGCGCGCAGTTTACCATGAGCCGAATGCTCCTTCTATCGTGAGGTCGTATTGCTCTGAAGCGCCTCTTACGGATGTCGGATGGCCTCGCCAACGTCCAGGCATTGTCTCTTAGGGCATTATATCAAGTTTTAGTCAGATGGGCCGTGCGTGATGAGCTGATTGACGATCTCGGTCTTACGACGAATGAGGCTCGTTCAATATGGCCTTGCGCGCCCGGGTTGAAATACCTCAATAACGATTAGGCATCACTGACCTGGCTGGTGATTCGTGGGTCCCTCTGGGTCGCCAAAAGACTTTGCTCAGCTGGTTTGGAGAAATGTCTAAGCTGCCGACTCTGTGGTGGGGAGGTCGAGACCTTGGGTCACGCCTTCTTTCATTGCAGGCTGGTAGTGCCGTTGTACATGTTTGTTGAAGGCCTCATTGTCCGCATTCTGCAGGGAAAGTTCTTTGTCCTTGAGGCCTCTTCCGTTTGTAGCAATGTGGCACTGCCGCTGACAAAGGTTGAACAGTATGTGTTCCACTGATTGCAAGGCGTTATGAAAGTCGTGATTTGGACGACACGTCAGAAGGGGTTCTATGGAGGTGAGAAGTTCACCTCTTCCCAACTGATCTTGTACTTTAAGCATCAGCTTAAAGTCAAGATTAGGACGGAAAGGTGGCGGCTCACTTCATCAGAATTCAGCAAAAGCTGGGTGAATCTTGCGCGTTTGTGTTGTGTGAAAGGGGGTAACCTTGAGTAGCACATTGAAGCCGGTTAGGCATCAGGATATTGCTCTTCCTGGGTTGAACTTGTGCAACCCATCCCGAAATTAGGCTAGCTTAGGTTTAATTTGATTCTTTAGTTTCCTTTTTCAGTTAACTTAGCTAGGGCATGTATGTTCATTGGTCCCTTTATTTCTGTCCCTATTTTTCTTTAAGTTTAATTCCCCATCCCCTCCCTCGTTAGGTGGTCAGTGACGTCAGTTCGCTGGCGGGGCGACTTTCGTTTCGTGTGACTGTTTTTTCGTATTTGTTGTTGTGTCTGGATGAGTTCATGTCTGTGTGAGTGCTTGGGATGAATGAATGTTTTATACTATTATAGTCCCGCATTGATTTCGACCAGTGAACTGATGTTTCTGCCACATTTAGTGATTGTAGGGGGTTTTATTACTAATCTTATATTCCTTAGTTTCTTGGAAATAGTTTTTGTATTCATATTGTAAATACTCATTAGGGCTAGTTTTTAGAATTGTTGTTTTATTCCCCTCCCCCCCACAGATAATGAATTGTAAATATGGGGATTAGTATTTTCATAGAGACAAAGAGGTATTATGGTGATTGTTGTAAGAAAGGTACGTATGAATGTGTTGTTTTGGTGTAAGGAATATTGTTCGTACGACTGGGTCAGTGTTTGCGGCTAGCTAAGTTATAGTTAAGACAGAAGAAGACCGTCCTTTCCCCAATCTCCCCTTTCGGCCATGTGCCACATTTCTGTACTAAACAGAATAAATATCACTTTCATTAACGCTCTTTACCGCTATACCGACGATGATCTACGTAAGAAGTAGATATTCTCTTCCTTTTTAGGGTCAGAGTACATTCAGAACTTCGACGATAATTGTTCACCACCACCTCCTATTCTTTGAAGGTCTTAGCAACGTTTGCGTTTTTTATGCTATGTTTCCATCTCATTCTGTCAGTTTTTGGAATAGGTTACTCGTTGTTTCCTTATGTTCATGTTACCTTCAGTATGCCATCCGAGTGCCAGATTCTCCAAACACAGTTTCCTCTTCGTGTACCTCAAAGATCTCGACTGTGAGCAAAATAGTCTAACATTTACTGCCTTACACTATTTACATTGCTCGGACTATCATCCTCATCTTTGTTGCCATATTTATCACAACGTTTCGGTTGTTGTACGCTCCGGCCTTCTTCAGGTGGTTGGACTGTCGAATTGAACCCTTTATTTCGTTCACTGGGGTAGATTGTTTTAGTTCCACGTGCCATGTCTAATGGATGTCGGGTTATCAGTTATCTCCTGTTAATTCCCCTCTCCAAGTTCTCCACCGCCTTAACCAGGTATTGAACTCACACTCTTTGAATCCTGTCACTGGATCTAACTAACACCTTTATCCACTGTGCCATATGTCCTCAATATTTTGCTTAGATTTGGAAGGCATTTTTCGCTATCACATTACGACTTCGGATTTGGCTGTCAGACTGTCGTCTGTTAAAACATACCGACTGATAATTAAATTACTGTATTTACTTGATTTTACGATCTGTAAATCAAAAAATTGTACTTGCTTGATTTACATATCTGCGAAATGCTTTAACAAAGTACATAAAGGGTGACACTAAAATCCGAAGAGTTTTTGGGATAGCGAAAATGCCTTGGAAATGCTAAGCAAATCATTTAAAAAAAAACGAAGAAAATTTAATTATTAGGTTGGTGAAAAAATAATGTCGGTTTTTGACGTTAAAAATACGTCACAAACCGACATTATTTTTGCACTAACCTAATACAAAGAAAAGCATATTTTACTGTTATGTAATATAAGTGTTTCTATATGGCCGAGGATGTTGGACTTTCTCTTGAAAGATGAAGAAAAGATTCGAAGCAACAAAAATGTAGTTCTCAGAAGGAAACTGAGGATACTATCGACTGAAGAGTTGAAAAACGCCAAAGTTTTATAGAAAGTGGATACAAAAAGCACACTCATATTTACTATCAGAAATTTTTAAAAAGTTTGAATTTCTAGTGCACATAATGAGGAAAATGGACTTGGAAAATTTAAAACTCACAGGACAGATTAAAACAAGAGTTACAGAGAAAAAGATATGCTATCTAACGACATTTTGTAAATAGGTAGTAGAATTGGGTTTAGGAAATATAGCGAAAAGATAAAATTTACTAAGAGCTTAAAAAGACAGGAAATTGTGGAGAACTATGATCGCAAACTTTTTCGAGAGACGCGAGAAATAGCAGAAAATGAATTATTGGATCGTTCATCATGCTGGCAGCCATATATTTGGTCTACTCACAATTGCTGGTTAAACCATTCTCATGGTGGACCTGTGTATGATGACAAACATTATCCGGTAGCAAGGTCTCTGATCGAGAGATTGGAGCTTTTGAGGAGATTGTAACCATCTCTTAATTGTTGTGGTTCTCAGGACCACGCTGACCCGGGGTAGTAGGGTCCCAGCAATGGCCAAATAGTTAACCTCCAAATGAAGAAAAAAACATCACGAAAGTATAAAAACACATTTTTATTCTTAAGAAATCAAATATGAACATAACTTTGACCAAACTACAACATAAAACATAAATATCCCCCCGCCTCTAGTCCATACAAACATGTATATGCAGAAACGCTGAATATCATGTACCATGTATTCAGTTATGAAAGCAGAATAACATATATCCTAGTTTTATTGCTTCAAAGCTCCCAAGGAAATTAAATTTCGTCATTAAATGACCCATATTGAGTTGATATGCCGTTAAACAAAGAAATCAACGAACCATTCAATATTTCTTGTAAATGTTTCGGAATTATCGCATTTTATTTTCTGAAATTTGAGTATCCCATGTAATTAAGAATTTGCCGGCCAGTGACAAACACGAACAGAATTTTTTGTTCTCTAAGGATTGTCTCGCTGTATATTTTATATCAATCCAGCGAGAAAATCAATTCATATCAAAGACAAATAGTGACGGTTAGTGTTCATTTTTTAACATAAGTTTATATAAAATCCATATTTAGAAAGAAATATTTGGCAAGCTGAATTTTTAGGATCAGACTCTAACTTCTATTAACTATATGTAATATTTCTACCCTTCTACTATGCACTTATTTTCCTGGGAGGCATTTCATGGCCCTCACTTATTTCAAGGAAAACATGGTGAGGATCCTCCACATTAAACGAACCATGCGACAAATACGACCTCCGTAGTTGATGTAAGATTATCAACCAATTTGTTAGAATTATACGTTCTTTATACGGCATTTGGATTCAGATCAAAATTATGTATTTATTCATTCGTCATGTTTAAGTCATGCTGTGTCCATCTTTCTTCATTGCATAGAGATAGTGATGATGAATTCCGACCTCTGCGTGACAGTGGTTGCGAGGTATAGGTTTTGTATGGAAACCACCAGGGTAAACTAATAGTGTGCCACATTATGCAACCCGAGGGAGGACGGTAGATAGCGACCACCTTTATCTGGCATTCGAACTGGAATAAAAGTACAGAATCTCTTCTGTAACAATGAGAGCACCAACCCAGTCCTCAAGAGCTGAATCGATCCAAACGACAGTGAATAATTCTCATCAAGTACAACTGATATTTCCTTGAATAAAGAGGCTGTATATAAGTGAAAGTACCAACATTTTATTAGAAACAAAGGAAAGAGTACTGAACTGTTGTGTAGTATCAGTCCTTCGTGCAATTAATGCTGGAAAATCTTCTCATAGATGAAGAAGAGACTTGAAACAACAGTAATATAGTTCCACAGAAGGATGATGAAAATAATATGAACCGAACATAAAAGTCTAAAGACAATCACAACAAAAAAGGATATTAATACTTAACATCAGGAAGGGAGAGTTGAAATGTGTAGGCAATATAATGAGGAAAGAAGGCTTGTAAAATTTGATACTCACAGGATAGACTGAAGGTAAGTGAGACAGAGGAAAGCAACGCACAATCTACCTGACGAATTCGAGCAAATGGATGTTTGAGCAGGTTTTAAGAGCGATGGCAAAAGAGCAAAGGTTATTAAGAGCTACAAAGATATTGTGGAGTGTCATGACCGCCAAAGCGATGAAGGGCCACTGCCCTTAGAACAAGAAGACCATAATGTAACTTAGAGTTACCCTCTTTTTCGCCGTAGGCTCATGATGTCAGTGCATTCGTCATGGACAGGACTCAGTACTTTATTTTAAAATTAAATTTTTGAGCTTCCATAGAAGAAAAATATCAAATAGTTACAAAATATCTTTTTAAAAATACAATTATTTTTAAAATGTCATTGATCAAATATGTTTTTTTTTCGTTTCTTCTAAAGCAACTTTATTTTAGAAAAATCCATCCAACCCCAAAAAGAGATTTAAAATTGTACTGCGAAACATAGAATTCATTTTTCAAACGAAAACACACCAGGGTATTTTTTTTTCGGTGGAAACAGAAAGTACACAGTATATTTTATTAAAACTGGCTATCAACAACTCTCAAAAAATTTTCTTCAATTACTTTTTTAAGATTTCGGAACATTATTTTCATGCGGAAACACTCGGTACTAATTTCTTTGTCGATATAACATCTTCAAGGATTTTGCTTTATAGCAATATATAAATTAGTAACATCCAAATTTCGCGAATAGGAATTATCCACGAGTTATGAAAAGGGCCGCGTATAACTGACCTGAAAATAACATTTCAAAAAAACGTTTAAAATATTACGGCTCATTATAAAATGCATTTCATATTTGAATAAATGCTGAAAATTCTATTGTAATACGATAATTCGCCGATTTTTGCTTAATTTTTAAAACAGCAGGAATCTTTAGTTTTTGTGTTGAATGTGTGAATGGTTTTGAAGGAAACTATTATTCATAATTAACTACTAGATTTGCCTTAGTGACAAAAACGAAAGTATAATTTTCTTTAATGACATATCTCTTCAGAATATAAATTACCGTTGCTCCGGACATGCCGTATATTTATTATCTGTGAATTATCATGGATTCAAATGATGTAGTAATTTTTCTGTATTTTTTCTGGTTTGAATAAAGTATAATCGTTCTCTAACCAAGGCTGCTGATAACTGGTAAGGAAGAAGGACTTATTTTACTCGAGGCATATGTGCAAATGTTAACGCAATGAACTAGGCTGGAATTTGAACTCAGCTCTCTGATGTCACTGAACCTCAAGCAGCTCTACTAAACTTTCGCGACCAGCCCTTTTCCTCGACTGGTTGCTACATTTAGCTGGAGAGCTGAATCTTGTCTGCTATTCAACCGATAGCTGGAGCGGGAAAGAAGAGAACGATTCATGCCTTTCTTAAAGTAATTTATGCGAAATTGAATGCAACAGACAAGATCGGGATTTGAACTCAGCTTACCTGTTCCACTTTCAGCATCGATAACCCCTAAAATAACTACGCACCCATGATTTTTCGATGATAGTTTTAAACTGCCATTAAACAATGGCCAGCTTCAATTGTGAAATCATTTACACTTTTTTGGCTTGGCTTTTATTTTCACCTCTCTGTTTATTTCCATCCTCCTTCGATTCCATTATGCGTGAGAATTTTAAATGTTTAAAACGAAATATATACAATAACACAAATTGCATTATATTTTTGCTATTTTCATAAGATTTTCTGCAGCCATCTGCATATATTATGTGAGTAAACGGATTTAACTTAAATTTCACACACCAAGCATTGCCTAGACATAGTTTCGTATCTTTCTTCTGTGGCAAGATTGCTTCGTATGTTTTCTAGATTAAATCTGCAATTTCTTCGAATAAAAAAGATGTGATAAAAAGATCTCACTTGAATTGTTTGAAAAAGTAGAACGTAAAACTATGAAATATTTTCTTTTGTACAAATATCGAATTTTCCTACACAAAATGTATTTTCTATAAAATGACAGCAGAATATTTTTTCGGTGTATTTATTCAATTTACCTCAACTCTGTCAAATTTTTGTACACGGGGTTGAGTCAGTGATGAAATATAAAACTGAGACTTGATTGTTTTTTTTTTTTTGTTGAATATGATTTCGTCTTGTTAATCACGTATCTTTGTAATCGCATGATTTGGTAGCTTTACGGTTATTGCTGCGAAATAATGAAATCTGCCAGCTGAGTTCGAACTGCCGCGTAAACTATTTTGTTAAATTTTTCACAAATGCGGTTGGCAAAATTTCTACCAACCGATATTTGATTGTAGAGGTAAGCATTCGATAATGTCTCTTCGTTGGTCTGACCTCTTGAATTTATATTTACGCAAAATACTACAAAATATGAAACAATAAGAAGAAACACAAAACGGTTTTTATAACAAACAATATTCATATTTATGTATGTCACTGATAGACAAGCATAGGAGTTACTTCCCTTTGGCAGGAATTAAAGTCTTTACTAAGAAAATATTCTTTATCTGAGCTCATAGACAGTTCAATGAACTTGCTGCTTAAAATGTTCACCGTGAGAGAGTTGAAAGAATTATGTAAAGCTGAGAATATGATGATAAACTTTTAGCTTCAGAAAAAATGAAGGAGTGAATGTTCCGTAATGTTTAATTAGTTTCCGTTGCTTGTAGTTGAATATTCGTAATAAGATGGTGCGTGTACTCTTCTATAATGTTTGTAATTAAGTTTCCGTACGTACGCGTATGTGTGGGTGTGTGAATATGTTTTCATAGCGTCCGTCCGAAAGGGGTCGGAACGCGATTTCTTAAACAGCTATAGTAAGCGATAGAAATCAAAAAGAGGAAGAAAGAACTAGTGTCACAGTATTTATAATAAATGTAGTCACGTGATAGGCTTAGAAAGGCATAGACAGATTTGGGGAGGAATTGTATTTTCGTCAGTTCAGGAAATAGCTCGATATTATTCGGACGTAGGCGAGAACATGATTTCAATATTAACTGATCAATAAGAAATGAGAAAAATGCCAAGGCTCTGTGATCCTCTTTTTGCACAGATTTTTTAGCCGAAAATAAGTGGTAGCAGAATGCTATAGGATAAATAGCTGGGTATGACTCTTTAACCTTATGTAACTGACAGTTAAGTACGATTCTTATCTCAAAATTCTCGAGAATACCACAGGGAAATCTCTACTCTATTTTACCCTAAGCACTCATGACAATTTAAAGATAATAAATAAAAGGAATATATAGTGAGTTATAACAGCCTTCGTCTTGAACGGACATAGCATTTTGAAAATCACTTATCTTTGGATCTGTTGTAATCTTTAAAACTTTGTAATCATTAAGTGATTCGTACTACTCCTAATTCTATGGTGATTAATTTTACTCATAATTTCGTTAAATCAGCAAATCTGAATTAATGAGATAGAGTTTTAGCTAAAGTTCATGGGCTTACATTGCACACATAAAATCGTAGGTACTACGATTAATTCTTGTTTAGTCAGATTTTATCTAAAGCAATAAAATGCTTTAGATAAAATGCTAATTAAAAGTACAATGAATTTACAGCCCGTTAACTATAAAACATGCCTATTTGCTTTTTACTTTATCAAACAGTTTTTAATAATTTCTTCATTTTGCTCTATCCACTTAGTATTTGTTTGTTTAGTCCTGTTACCTATTCAACCAGTGTTTTAAAAGAAAGATATGACGGTAACTTAAGGATTACTTTCGCTGAAAGTAGAATCAGTGTGTAAAATTCAAATTTTGAATCTGGTTCATTCATTTTCCCATATGTCGTTGGGAAAGGTTTATGCTTCCCTCAACTATGGGATAAATAACAAAGAATATTTTGCCCTTTAGCATTGGGCGGCTAGGAGATAGTCAAACAGGAATTAGAAATAGTGGAAAATGCAAGAGGGATCCAGTATATTTCTAACAAGTTATAGATATTAAAGGAAAGCAGTTATAAAATGTTCGGATAATTGCCCTCAGCTTTGTTGCCATATTCACGACATTTCGGATGTTGTATCCTCCGGCCTTCTTCAGGTGGTTGGCATTTGAAACTGAAGGCTTTATTTCGTCCACCGGAGTAGATCTTTCTAGTTCCACGTGCCGTGCCTCTTTCCTCTCAATATCAGTTATTTCCCTTTAGTAATTCAACCCACCAATGATTTTCACCTCCCCTATAGCCAGGTATTAAACTCACAAGTCACGTTATTTATTTTATTTTTGGGGGGTGGTGGGGAGGTGTGCGTAGATAATAATAGTGATACAATTATTATTAATTAACCTATCGGTGGGAGAGAATATGTGGAATTATATCATTCCCAATATTATTCGCGCGCAAATGAATATAAGAAACCCAAGGGGAATTGGAACTCGGCTCTCCGATTAACAAGTCTCAGTCATTATATACTGCACCACCGACAAATCGAAACTTAAGTGATGTGGCCTTCCCAAGCAGTCAACCATCTAATTGCTGTCCAAACTCGATCTTGTTTAGCTTCGGTGATCGTACGGGAACCGGTGTTTCAACGTGATTGGCCGTAAACCTTCAATATAGTTATTCATTATATGTAATGCATTTCACTGAAGTGATAGCATATGTTAAATGCATTTCATTGAAGGGATTGCATGTATTAACGGCAATTCACTTGATCAGATTAATTTCGAGCAAGTCGTAGCATGAATGAAATCTTATCGTTTTCTGTCGCTCAAATTACTGAGAAACTAGGCACAATCCCTTGCTGAAGGAAACAGTAGTTACTAATGTGACTGAACTAGCCATTCGTCTGTTTTGAGAATCGTAGCAATGCTAGGGAATATGCTATCTATTCTCCTCTGGAAACCAGGACCAGAAAGCTAATTGAGATGTAGACACTTTTTTTAGCAATGAATTTCAGTTTTATCTAACACCTGCTTTTGTCTGACCCTCTGAACTGACTGGTAAAAATAGGTTACGATTTCTCTTTTTGTCTATAGTTTTAAAATATTCAATTCATCAAACGTTCAGGTCAAATGTTGATCAAAGCCTGGTGGTCGTCAAATGATCCATCTATCCATTACCAAATTATTTTCGTCACCAATTTGACTTAATTTTAGATAAATACGTGTTCGACAAACACAAACGACCCGCACTATTAAAGCTAACCTACTGGGTAAATTAACCAAATCGAGAAAGTAATAAAATCGCACGTTGTAACAGTGAGATGAAGTGTTGTAATAATGTGGGTTTTAAACACGTTGTCATTTCAGCCTTTTTGTTCCATTTTCGATTCTTAACTGAATATATTAATTTTTTTCTATTCATATTGTTCCACAACGTATCAGATATAAAAACTTTATATTAGACTAATTCCGCTAACGTAGGAAAGTGTACTGACTACATTATATTTCAACTAGATGTCTCTACATTACACTTCATTGGAACTAACTAATTTTGCACATTTATCGTAAGCGTCATTGGAATTCTGGGTAACTCTTTGAACACATATAGAATTTGTTGTCAAACTGTACATTTACAAGCCGCCTAATTGATTACACGAACAAAAATGCACTTTTTTTCTGCAAATGTGCAATAAGACAATAACATGGAAATAATTTAAGTTTTATAGATATTTAAACATGTTCAGTGCTACCTGCTGAATTACATTTCATGCATTAGAATGAAAACGACGTTTTAAGTAACATTAAAATGCAGCATGGTCGCTTGTTGCCAGATTGGCGGCTTGAATATTTCAACAACTTTTAATCTACTAGAATTTTCGCGCCCATTCATCTTTTGTGTTTACAGAGAATTATCACTTTTAAGGGCGGAAATGACGTAAGACTTCGGAATAGAATGAGCAAACTGATTTAAGCAGACAGAAAGAAAAACATCAGTTCAAATAAACACTCTTTACAATAGACGTATAGAAAAGAGCATCTCTGAAAGCAAAACAACCCTGTCATATAAGATCATGAATATGAAGGTACATATCACAAAAAAAAAATGGACAATGTAAGTTTGTTTGTTTGGTTTGTTTTACGGCATATCAACCTCAATGGATTATTTAATGGCGACAAAATTTTTATTTCTGGAAATATTTTTTCTTCTAAAATATATAGCTGGTAATATTTTTTTCTTTTTTAAAAATGTATTACTGGTAATAATTTTTTTTTACAAAATATTTCTGGTATTAAAACCTATTTTTACACTTATATAGTGTTTTGACCACAGTTTGGGGCTAACTATTTACCCATATTTTGGACGCTAACAGGTGCTACCACCCCGAGTCACGGTGGACCTGGGAATACAAGCAATGAAGAGGTGGTTGCACGCTCCTAAATACTTCCTGATCAAAGGCCTTGATGCTGGACGTAGTTTATCGTCTTAACCAGTACGCGGATGTAGTTTATCGTCATAGCCAGGACGGGAAAATGTAAGAAAAACCTTCCTTTGCTTAATAAGTTTCGTTTTTTTGCTGCGACATCCGAATGCTAGGAGCAGAATTTGACGTAAAGAACGAAAACGATGGATTCATCCTGCCTTCAACTGATCAATCTGCTACTGGTTTTGTAATTGTATGAGGAATAATTTCTTGATATAAATGAAAAATTATTTATACAAATAATATTATGTAAAGCCCGCAGGCGCTGACAACATGCCTGGATTTATGACTACGTTACACCTACCCTCTGGCAGCCTCTTCCCGCAGGACGACGCATTGTTTCAGATATCAGAAATCCTGATAGATTAATTTGTAATGGTGGCATGCTATACAACGGCAGATCAAAATTTAGAACTCATCCCAAGAATAATTGAAGTGATTCTATAAGTAAAAATGGGGATTCAACTTCGCTACTAGAAATATGTATCAAATAGACTGACCGATGAATGTATGTAACCTCTAAAACTATTTATTTATATTGAATACATTTCACTTAAGTCATTTATTATATTAAGTAAATTTCACTGAAATGATAGCATATAGAGCTGTTATTTAGTTCGATGTTTTTTCCAAGGGATATAGCATCCGAATATAGGTTCCATCTTAGACTGTAAGATTTTAGTTAATGTCCAAGTTGTGGTACTGTATATTAACGCCACCTGTACAGTGCCTCGAAAGAATACCGGTTAAAGTTTTCAGCTAGATTAGATTTCCAGATTCAATCTGTTGTATTCAAGGCTGTCCATGTTTTAGCTATACAAATTTTCGCTTCACTGTCAGTAAAATTTATCTCTCTTTCTAAGTATGCAAAATATTAGACACATTTTATTGATTCACCTAAGAATTTGTATTGAGTCTTGCTGGTTGAAGCCTACGAATTCACTTTTATTGAATATATTTTCTAAATTATTTAGGAAACATCCAACTAAATCACTGAGCTATGGAACCGATCCAGATAATTCTACAAATTATACCGAAGCAGAATGCGCTTTACAGGACACTGCTGGAGAACAAAACGGTAACTCGTGAATAATCTACTGTTCTGGACAACTAGCCATGGAGCAAGACGGGTTAGTCGCCTAGCAACTACATTGATCAGATATGTTATGACGAAGACACCTACATGACAGCCCAACCTGGATACAGAACCATGGTGGTTGGCGCGATAGACACATGAATATCCGAGCTAGCTCGACCGATGGTATACGAAGGTGGTTTTTGTCGTAACAATACACTATCCCTTATAAAACTAAATAATCTATTCAGATTTTTATGTTAATATCTATGCAGGTGTCAATACAAAGGTGAGAAATGTGCAGCAAATCTAGAACTGTATAAAACAGAGGTTTGATCTGTCATAAAGTATCTGTAAAAGAAAATTATGACACCTGTGGAATTTCATGACGACAAACACTTGCTGAGGATTCTTCTTCCTACGCAATTGTGAAGAAGTCGGCTGCGGAATTCAATCGGAACAGTAACAGCGCAGATGGTGACCCTCGCTCAGGTCGTACAAAAATATCAACCACTGATCACCAAGTTGATGCCATTCATCGTAAGGTATTTGATAACAGACGTTTTACTTTCCAGATAGCTAAGTCCATTGGCATTAGTTCTGGTTCGGTTCATACTGTTGTAAATGCGATCTTAAAGCTGTCTTCAATATAATTCCCAAGAATGCTGACAGCAGAAGCTGAAAACAGTTGACACGACCAAGTCACTTCTGACTTTATTCCAGGCTGATACTGAGAACTTCCAGCGGAGATCAGGAACTCCAGATGAAACCTGGGTTCACCACATCGAACCTGAGTCAAAGATTCCAAGCAAGCACTGGAAAAAGTCAGCAACGTTTATTGGCAAAGTATTGACTTCTGGTTATTTTTCTAATTCTGAAGATAGACTACATGGAAAAGGGGAAAAAACTATTAATGAACAGTAGTATGCATACGAATTAAGACAACTGAAGGAAGGAATCAAGTCGAAACACAGACGGAAGACTTTATCCAGGATAACTCGTCGGTTCACACTGTTCATTTTGCAGTAGTTGAACCAGCCAACTCTGGCCTTGAATTGCCACCTCATCCGCCTTACTCACCAGATATAGCTCCATCTGACTTCTTCCTGTTTCCTAAACTCAAATCTCACCTGCGTGGTCGCTATGTTTAAAACACTGATGGGTTCATTATGTGCTGTGCATGACCTTTTAGAAGACCAGGATGCCGCCTTCTTCTGTGATGGGACTGCAATGTTTAAGCATCGTTGGAACATGCGCATTGATTTCAAGAGGGATTATATTGAAAACAAGTGAATAATCATTTTGATTGAAGTTAGATCTTTTTGAATGATCAGCGTATATTAAATGCATTCACTGAAGTGATGATACATATTAAATGAAGTGATTGCAGATGTTGAATACATTTCACTGAGCTGATTGAATATATTAAGTACATTTCACTGAAATGATATCGTGATGGTCTATATTAAATACATTTCATTGTAGTGATTGAATACACTGAATATACTACACTGAACTGATTTCATTGAAATTGTTAACTATATGGGGTAGATTTCATTCAAGTGATTACATATGTTGACTATATTTAACTGAAATGCCTACATTGAACTGAAATGGCTACATTTAACTGGCTTAAATAATACTAAATGTATTTTACTAACAAATTAAATATAGTTCATTCATTTTTCGTTATTGCATACTTTTTATGTATTCGCCTAACAAATCCTTCCTATGATGCAACAGATTACATATATACGTACTTTACTTAAATAAATATTATTTGTCTCATATCTATTCACTTTCATATTCCATATGTTAAAAAAATGTTCCATTGAGTGTAGCACGTCGTAAGGTGACGGCGAGAAGATTTGCGATGCAAATGGTTGTCTCGTAATGATCAGATGAATTATTGTTTTACGCGGTGGTTTTTGTTTAACATTTCATCGAATAAGCAATAAAAGAAGTCTGTCTCCAGCAAATACGTGACAGTTCCAAGTGCTCTGACAGAGATATCAAAAAAAAGAGAAAAATAGAATTTTGATGGTGCTATTTTTTCTCATAGATATATACTCAACGATGCGTGCTTTATGATACGAAAAAAATAAACGCTGATATAAGTCGATTTTGAAAGCTGGACAAAGTTTATTTTATTGAACTGCACGCAAATACCCGGTATCATATAGTAAATGAAAAGTTTTTTCTTCTTTTTTTTCTTTTTCCTACTTCCTATTTCTTTTTCGTGACATTTTGTTTTATTTTCTGTGAATGGATATTGTGAAAATAAGAAAATACCCCCAAAATAACAAATGATTAACAGCAGTTTAGATTAAAACCATCGTACACAGAATGCGCATGTAGAAAAGGACAGTTTATGTGTCGAAAATAATTTACGTTCCCGCGCAACACGATCAGAATCCAACCGAATAACTTCCTTTAGCATTTAGTTCTGTCATTCGTATTGTAACTTTTTCAAGTTTAAAATATAAAGTAGAAATGGGAAAATTTTTCTTACTTCTATTCGTAGCTTTACAAGAGATTTCCTTGCTAATTGAACAGAAAGAGTTGCGGAAAATCTATCAAATCAGTTTTCGATGCTGATATCAATTACACAAAAAACATGTCTAAGTATCTGACAAAGAAAATATATTACCAGTTGTTGTTTCCGTCTGCGGCAGATTGCTAATTAACATCATATTTTCTAACAATCATTAACCCTTTTAAGTCCTGACTATCGCTTTACCGGTGGTAGAGAAAAATGACTTAATGTTCAGCCAACGGTGGGTAAACACTTGCATTTATTGCTATTGGTTATCTTATATGGGTAGACCGGGTCACAATGAAAGAATTCTGGTGATAAAGTGAAGGTATGCAATCATACTCTCTCCCTGCTAAGTATGATGCTTAGATTTTTTTGTAACAATTTATATATATATATACCGTGAAACATTATATACAAATTGTTTACGAAATTCGACTCAGGAGCTCAAGCAGAAGGGTTTAAATTGTTCAGGGACGTAGAGCACAAAGTGTTAAAGATTCAGCACCTTTAATAATCTACGGTAATTGCATAACTACAAATACCATTCAGAAAAGTGGAATATTCTGTATTTTTGTTTTGTTTCTTTTTTGTTGCTATCATTCGTATTACTTGTTCAGATACCTTTAATATTCGACTGTTTGCCTTTAAAGATATACCAATACGATATACGAAAATAATCTAGGTATAGATCACCTACAAACTTGTTTTGATTTGAAATGTAATGTTTTCGAAACATGGTTGTAATTACTAGTAACGAAAAGACAAAAGAATTTTTTCTTATAAAAACAAAATAGTTATTAATGAACACAGTAATAGTATATTAATATTTTATTGCGCTACCTTTTATATTTACTATTTCATTCATTCACTATGGTAACGAACTGATTAGCCTAAGAAAGTCATCCGGTCACATCAATGTCTACGCTTCAGTAATGACTAACTTAAATTCTTCAAGATTTTATGAATAGAAATGAACACACATTTGAAGAACTGCATTAGTACATTAATACATTACTGTAGCAGCATTTGGATATTTTTATGTCTTTTATTCATTGTGGTAACGAACCGTTTAACCTAGAATCTTCAGTATCACTGATGTCCGTCCGTAATTTTAATGGCTGTATATATATTACCTGCCTTGAAGAATTGGAATATATATATATATATATATATATATATATATATATATATATATATATATATATATATATATATATGGGTAAATAGCAAGACAAACTGGGTTCTATAGCCTTGGATGGCAACTTGTCTAGGAGAAGGACAACTCTGAATTCAAAACCGTGTGGCTGGAATTGCACGAAACCTTCACCACTATAATCAAATCTCATGTGCTGTTGTCGGCCTGTCGCTTCCTAGGAACTGATCTGCTTGACCCTGATGTCGAATTCGACAGGAGAGTCGACTATATATATATATATATATATATATATATATATATATATATATATATATATATATATATATATATATATATATATATATATAAATATATAGCCTGTTTGAAGTTATTATGCAAATCAAATAAACTTCAATAATCAAAAACATATTTGAACCAATATTTCTCAAATTTACACACGTCCGATTCAAGCCTTAATAAAAAAAAAGATTAACACTTGCTGACATTTTTAATAGATGGTTTTCAGATATTTGGAATTCATGAAAATGGACTGACTGAAGTTAATATGCAGATTAAAATAATATTAGCTTAAAACCTCTGAAATCTAATAAAATCTACTTTTTTAGGGCATAATACACTTTAAGAATGGGTAAAGAGAAGGATCTAACAACTGCTGATAAACTGAAAATAGCGAAATTATTAAATGTGGCAATGTCTACATTGGAGCTGTCAAAAGAACTTTGCTGAGATCGTCAAACCATAAAGAAAAAAGAAATAAATGGAGAACTCGAAGCAAAAGAAATGGTTTAAGATCTTTCTTTCTCACGATAAACGCAAATTAAGTGAGTTATAGCGAAACAACCACTTTTGACCAGCGCTCAGAACTTTAAAAAATCTGAAATTGGGGGGTCAAGAGGGACAAGAGGTTCAGAATACTTTGTGAATTGGAATCGGTAAAAGAATCTTATAGGCAAATCCTTCTCACTAAACCAAATATTTCAAAACCTCAAATTTGTGCCAAGAAATACATGAAAAATGACTTTTCTGAAGTAATTTTAACGGAAAATCTCTACTGATACATGATAGACCTGATGGATGGATGGTTTCTATCCGATTAAGACGTGCATGCTGCTAAAAGAAGGTAACAATGTGATAGTGTTATGATATGGACTGGAATTTTCTACCAAACATTACTGGATCATTTAAATTCAATGAAGGAGTTAAACTGCACTATTGCAATTTTATGAACAAGATTTTCTTTGCATGGTACACGACCTGGTCTCGCAGTTTCAAAGTGAAGTTTGTATTTCTGTATGACAATGAACCTTGTCATCTATCTAAGCTTACCCGTTATTTGTAAATTATTTGTAATGTGGCCACAAACCTAAATCTTGAGTTGGACATACAAAATACTTTGGGTATTATATACGGAAACAGAAATATGGAATTTTTGTCGACGCACAAATTTATTTGAAAATTTAATAAAAAATAAAAAAAATAGAAAATAAAATTATTTTATCTACATCAATAAATTACATTGCATATTTTCTCTATATATTTTCTTGTAAAAGCGCCGACCAGAATTTAAGAATTTTGAAATTTGAAATAAATTTCAGTTATTTTGCAATCGTTTTGAAAAACCATTTTCATGATTATGGAGTTTTCACTGATGTGACGTCATGAGGGTTTCTATGGGATTTCGACAAACGGAAACTCAAAGAGTTATAATGAACCATCAACGAACAATATTTACTTATCTATTCATATATATATATATATATATATATATAAATATATATATGTATGTATGTATGTATGTATGTGTGTATTTAATTATAAATTATGAATTAGATCTATGTTAAAAAAAAATTATTCGCCAAAAAACGACTAAATTAAAAAAAGGGTTCGATAAAGTTTTCACAAAAAGAAGATAAAGAACAAATTAATATATAATAATATCAGAATCATTGAGCTTCTTGAAATCACATGTTTCTGCCAAGACTGCTTCTTCTCTCTCTCTCTCTCTCTCTCTCTCTATATATATATATATATATATATATATATATATATATATATATATATGTTTGTCTGTGTGTAGGTGTGCGCTCGTTTGCTTGACAAGTTTGATATACGGGAAGTTTGCCGAAACAATGAAAAACAACACGATTCCAGACTTTTTTTTTTCTTCCCATATTTTCCTTCACTGCCGGAGCCTTAATACAAGCAGTCCATGTCAGATTTATAAAAGTTCCCTATTTGTTCATTATCATTTATATATATATATATATATATATATATATATATATATATATATATATATATATATATATATATAAACAATTAGAGGCGACAGTCTGTTTCATGCTAGATGCAATCGTCGTGGCCTGACGATTGCCTCAAGCATGAAACAGACTGTCGCCTCTAAGTGTTGACTTCTATGTTCACTTTTATATTTACACACGCTCTATCTCTTATAATTAGCACTTTATCACTTTATCCCATAAATATAGCACATCTTAAGACTATATATATATATATATATATATATATATATATATATATATATATATATATATATATATATACTTGTGTTTGTAATCGAATGTCAAAATGGGAAAAAATTCTAACTAATGCATTTCGTTTTCAGGGGTACTTATTCAGACTAATCTTTTTTTTTATCGATATAGTCAGTCATATATCTGTGTGGGACGTAGGATTTAGAGAAATTTAAAAAAAAATCCTGGTTAAAGTTTTCCATAAAACATATTAAAGATTCAAACGCACTAAATGTTAAATTTAAATCAATCTATCACCTTAAAGAATGCATTTTAATTGAAGGAGAAGCTAATTTATTAAAGCGAAATATAATACAAATGCAGCAATGTTTGACTGTTATGCGCTAACATTAAGTGCAAGATCATAAATTATATACCATTCCTTAACCAATCTAATGCTATTACACTGATAACTAATTAAAAGTCTTCAAAAACTTTTCAAAAACTATTAGAAAGTTGAATGAAATCGCCTAAGTAAAAGTATTTAATGCAACGGACGGCTCAGTACTCATGTATATTTAATTCTTTCGATGTAAAATTTAACGGGCGTTTTGTTATTATTATTATTATTATTATTATTATTATTATTATTATTATTATTATTATTATTATCGACTTTTTATCATTTTCTCCCGCCCTTCTAATAAATATAATAATGTTATTATTATTATTATAAATAAGTTCCTTTGTTATCTACTATTAACTATATATATATATATATATATATATATATATATATATATATATATATATATATATATATTGGCCTCTCCCTTCGGTTTCGACGTATGAGGGTCTGACAATTTAACCAATTTATTCAGTTACGAATTTAGTGCGATAATCTTAATTAGCACTTAAAACCCGCTAGTGATTTACAAAGTAGACCACATATGGAGCAAGAGTGAGGATTGTGGGATAAGATCACTGTTAGATTGGCTGACCTTTTAGATGTTGTTCTCGATTATTTAGGACGATTCAGACTATCAGATTGAAAACTGCTCACTTCACTAAAACACGTTGATCTTCACTCTACTCGCTTGAAGGCTAAGTGGTCGACGGTATTATAAGGTATGCTGACAGCTGAAAGTAGCTATTTAGCTTGTCTTTGTATCTAAGCCATGGGCGTCCTACATACCTGTAGTCCTATCTAACTGGACGTACATTAGGATCTTGGGTATCCGGTCATCAGACATTCTCAACACATGACCAATCCACCGTAACTGAAAATCTATGAGTAAAGTCCCGATTCCTCCAATATTACACCTGATAAAGAGGTCTACGTTAGATATCCTATCTTGAAGGCTCACTCCACAGATGGCATGCAGACAGCTCTAATAGAAAACATCCAGCTGGTGTATATAGTACGTGTATGGAGTTCACGACTCTAAGCCGTACAAAACGATGACAAGCACAACAGCTCTTTTTATTTAAAAAAAAAAATGTGTATAATAAAATTATAAATTTAATAATTTAAAAAAATATATGGCCCATCGCTACACAGGAATTTCCATGTTGCAAAAGCAGAAACTAAAACTTTAAACTCAATTACAGAATTAAATTAAAATCTCTAGTACTTTTTCATTTTCAAGCAATTTTTGGAATAACTTATTTTGAAATTTTCTGAGTTTATAAGCATATACATTCTTCATAATAGTTGCTAAGGTTATGGGAAATTTAATCATTTTGAAAAGGATGTGGTAGTGCATTAATTTTCACAGACACCCTGTGTATCAAAATATGAGTTGCATTCAAAATCTATTTAAGTTAAGGTAGGGTAGGGGTGCCTGTTCAACAAATGATGTCATCCGTTTTTCGCATGCCGTCTGCTTTTTTTTTTAATGACAAAAGTTTTTATTTTTCCGTTAAATTTTAATTTTATACACAAATACTTTTTAAAAAGAGTCGTTTCAATATCAGTACGTCGTATT
>OZ010584.1:99029122-99039122 GCA_963932145.1 Acanthosepion lycidas | reverse complement strand
GGTAAAATATATTATATTTTAAATCTACTGTATACCCATGCACAGATATTTAACCACACCCCACTCCGTAAATCCTTCCAGATGAGATTGAATGTACGAGAGAAAATAACAATTATTTTAAAATTTTGGGGGAATTAAAATCAATTTTCTACAACGATCAAGAATTTACTTCCTGGAGTTGAAAGGATTAACACTAAAATAAATAGACATAATACGTCTGTATTATTTAACCAATCCTGCTTGAATATATATACATACATACATACATACATACATACATACATACATATATATATATATATATATATATATATATATATATATATATATATATATATATTAGGTTGGTGCAAAAATAATGACGTTATAATGTCGTTTTTTGACGTTAAAAAATACGTCAAAAAACGACATTAAGACGTCATTATTTTTGCACCAACCTAATATATATGTGTGTGTGTCTGTCTGTCTGTCTACGAGTGCGTGTGAAATAAAAAAAAGAGAAATTGTCATTTTTTTAAAGACATGAAAAACATGACATTAAAGACATGGGGGGGTAGAATAAAAATAGTTATGAGAGCCAAAAAATACAGTAAAAACGATTTAAAAAAACAATAAAATCTGTAAAACCAGAAAACTAAACGGGAAGAAAAATCTCGCCAAGCCATTTTTCAAGACTAGATGATTAATGAAGAAACAAAATGCATTTGGGGTTTAAACGAATATTTGATGAGAGAACACATATCTTTATTAGAGACAACGAGCATTAGTTAATAAGTTCAAGGTATATTAAAAACAACATAGATGTAAAACAAAATGCTATTTTTTATGAGTGGAGTTAAAGTTGAACCATTCATCATCTACAAAGTAAAAGTAAAAAAAGTTTTTATTTTCTGTAACGAATGCAAAAATAGACATGACTGGTTAAGAATTCTGATCTTCAGGGAATTTTTCTTGGCTTGACTTCGCGAACGAAGATTTATGGAGTGGGCTGTCATGACGACTGCAGCCACGCTGATGGGCGATCAAGCCGATACGGGACAAGCAAGTCCGGCCGCATCGATTACAATTAAGAGTCTGATCTGGTATAGCTGCTGAGGCTTCCCGGTCCTTCCTTCCTTCCGCGGCGTTTCTCTTTCAGGTTGGCTCTGAGAGAGACATAAAAGATAGAGACTGGTGGACGATCCGGACCCAGACCTGACGTTTAGCAGCAAGTGTCGACCACTGGCGATGGTCAGTGTGGCAGGTACCGAGGGACTTCTTGAGGAATTCCTTATATACCTTCCTTGCTGCCCCCTGTCACGGTGGCCAGTGGAGAGTACGCCATAGAGGGCAATTTTACTATTGAGTATATATCCTAACACTGAAACCTCTTGAGATGAAAAGGTTATTTTGTTCTTAATACTAGCGATTTCTCATCCTCTCTTTCCAGTTCGAATATAGTGAAGAAATACTTTGTATATGATAACCAAAATGTCCTTGGCGTTTTTATTTTTATATCGTCTGGGATACGCAAATGAGTCTGTGAGTGCTTGCCACAAATCTGCCTCATTTACAAAGGATTTCCTACGAAGGTGATACTTCTGGGAATGGAAGAGGCGGTAATCTGTTGGTGCAAGGTTCGAGGAGTAAGTTGGATAGTACAGTGTCTCCTAGACAAGACGGTGTATGGAATCTATAGCCACCTGCGCCACAACTGGTATTGTCATGGATGATGAGAACGCCCTTGCTATTAACTGATACTGGCGACTTCTGATACGAGTACCTGCAGTGATAGTTTGGCCCTTCGGTAACAGATTATAGTGTAACACTTGTCGTCTAGTCCATCATATACAGAGCATGATATTGCATGGGTGTAGAAGTGGTCTTCTGGCGGAACGTGGTGACGACTAATGTCTTACACGCTAGGGAATATCATACAGACCCCACTTTCCATCAATAGTCAGCACTCAATTAAATAAGCATACGTTACGTTGTCAAGAAAACAACGTGAATTACGCTGTCACTCGCTGTTCTTTGTTGACATCCGACAGAGTGTTGGATACCCACATGCACAACTTCTTGGCCTTTCGTATGCGGCCAGGTGAAGTCTGCCTGTTTCAACAGAAACGAGAAAGCGTTTGGTAAGATCAGGTTTGGCTGTCGTCATGCTTTATTTTTTTATTTTTATTTTATTGTCTCATCATTCACGACATTTGGCCGGCCAATGCGGGATTTATCACAAACGGAGATCTCTCCACCTGAAATTCTGGAATCAATGTCTGGCGGTGCATTTTTCCCAAAGGCTTGACTTATTCGTCGACATGATACGACAGCTGACATGCCCACCTAAAAGTCAGACAAGCACACAACGAGCTGCTTCGACAACGCCATGTTTCATCACCGCTGATCGAGCTATCATAGACGTGACGTCATTGGGAAATAGCAATGTATCTACCCCATCACTTTCCCGGAACGTGACTCACTCATTGCGTGTCAGTGACCAATTCTTATCACACGGAATAAAAACTGCAAGGACTTTTTGGTTACCGTATGGAAAGAAACAGGAACATTTCAATTAAAACGACTAAACTGTTATGTAATATTGTTTATTTCTATATATGCTAGACAATCTGATGACAAATGTAAAAAAAAAATGTAATAGAAATGTATTTCTACAGAAAGATGCTGAGAATCCCATGGACGGAATATGTTTCCAACATTCACGGGTTTCGTACCAACTTTTGCAATGTGGAATCGTTCTTTTTCCAACAATCACCAGAAATTCTAGCTCACTTTGAAACTAATCTTAACACTGCAATCCCCTCCACAGAATTTTATAATCCTGGCTTTAGGAAGTATTCTAATATCCACATTCATGGTCTAGGTGCATATGTCCGGGAAAGTCTCCCGCTGACTAGTGAACTAACTCTTGAATCTCTAGACCATTCTTATATGTGACTCTGTCTTTCTACAAAACTCAGTCAGCGATCTCCATTTTCTCTACAGTCCCCCTTTCTTCACATGACTGTTGCATGTAGATAGTATTTCTGATATTATAGACAAAGCCATCTCCCTACACCCGTCTGCATATATATTTGTGTTCGGTGATTTTAATACCTATTTGGCTTAATCACTCAGTCACTGACCTAGCTGATATCCAAACCCTGTACTTCTTAATCTCTCACGCGTTTCTCCAGTAATCCTGAACGACGCGCTTCTCTTCCCGATCTCATCTTTATCTCTATCCTTGACTCACTTTGTACTCTGCATTTCTGCCCTCTTGGCAACTGTGTCCATTCGGTCATGTCTTTAAACATTTATTTACGCTCCCCCACCAGCCAAGAACCTCGGGAAAATAGAATATTTTTCCTTTATCAACGGGCATATAAGGATTCGTTTCGTGACTTCCTTCGAATGAAGCTTTTAACCATTCTGTTCAAAAATGCACCATTCTAAACTCCTCCTGAGTGAAAGCCGACAAAGGAGCTTTTATTCAAGTACGGAAATACTAAGTGAAATCACGTTCATCCCTTTGGTTTGCACTTCTAGCCCGCAGGAGTCACTTCTTCCGTCTGTACGAAAGTGATATGTCTGCCTGCAAGAGATTTCTCTTTCTCTCTGCTCTTAATGAGTGCAAACGTGTCCTCAAAGAAGCGTAGTTGCTGATAGCTGATAGAATGAAACAAACGTATAACTTCCTAGAAATTCGGTTCTAGAGATTATTGTCAGCTCTGTAAGGGTATACTAAACGAGAGCAAATCCTCAATCCCTCCTCTTTTCAATCAGTTTGAAGTCCTGATATCTCCAACAGATAAGATTGAAAGATTTTGATTCTACTGTTTGATATGTGCATAACCCTGTCACTGGTCTTAGACATCATCCCTAACTTAGAGTCTCGTAAAGCAAGTGGAAGTGATAGGAGCTTGTTCCAGTCCTGTCCAAATTCTATAACTATTACCTTGCTGCTTCCTGTTTTCCAGCTTGTTGGAAGTCCTCCTCTATAGTTCCTGTTTTTAAGGACTCTGGGGAACCTTCTTAAACCTCTATCACCTTATTAGTCTCTTACTGCTTTTCAGAAAAGTATTCAAAGCTTTAATCAATGCTGAAGTGGCTAAGCACCTTACCTCTTATGATCTACTCTCTGACAAACAATATAGTTTCTGTTTTGCCAGATCTACTGCTGATGTGCAAACGGTCATCACTGGATATGTATATCAAGCTCTTTATAATAACAGGAAAGCTTGATTTGTGGCTCTAGATATCTCTAAGACATTTGACAGGTTTGGCATCCTGGTTTTCTGCATAAGCTCCAGGGTTATGGTATTACTGGACGTGTGTTTGAGTTAACCCAATCATTACTATCAGCCACTATAACCCACAGGAATCACTTCTTCTGGCTGTACGAGAGTGACCTGTCTGATTGCAACAGACATTTCTATATCTCTGCTAGTAATAAATGCAAGCGTTCCCTCAAAGGGGAAAAGCAAATCCTCAATCCCTCCTCTATTCAATCAATTTCAAGTTCTGATATCTACAGCAGGTAAGGGTGAATGCATTGCTTGGAAATTCTCTTCTAACTCAACACTTGACTTCACCGGAGTACCCACAATTGATTCTCTTACTTTCCATCCCTGTACCCCTGCGTACCCGTGGCATTTCCACTTTACCTGGGTAAAATCATTTTAAAATGTCAGTAACAAGGATGTTTCATGAAAAATAGGAAAAGTGATAATTGTATAGGGATTTTCCAAGCGTAGCTTAGATGTGGCATAAGCCTGAAAGCATGGGGCACGCAGTGAGGATCGAACTCACTCGTAATTGTTCTAGCGAGACAAGTTTGCTAAGCATTACACTTTGTCGGGATACCCAAAAATAATATTTTTATATAGAGTCAGAAAGAGAGAGCTGAAATATCTTGGACACATGATGAGGAAAGAGCGCTTCGAGAAGTTGACACTCAGAGTACATACCGAAAGATAAATGAACAGGGGAAGTCAGCGTGTCTCCTATTTGAGGAGAATAGCTGTTATGACAGAAGTGCTTGTCTTTCAAAAGGAAAATCGTTCGTATGGACTACAATGGATAGGATGTTGGGGAGAACCACGATCACCCATGTCTTGTAGTGGCACAACACATAGAAGAAGAAAAAGAATAGCATCTGAAAAACACAGGATAGTGTGTTGGAAGCTATTGCTTTCGATAATATTGAAACGTGATATGAGATCATTGAATATTCATGAGGGAGATGGTAGCACAATTAAACATTGTCATCAGTTAGCGGAGTTATGAATGATGGCGTCACTGTTCATCGACTTCGGAGAATAGACAACTATTTTCCTACTTCCATGTTTGTCCAGATTATGTTGTGTCGGATCAAAGAATCTTTGTAAAAAATTTTAACACATAAAGTATGTTCAAATCAAAAACTACAAAAGATAATATACGTAGCATTTTTTTCTTCAGGGAACGAAACGCCTTGGCATAACAGTGGTCTTGATCTAGATCACATACACACAAAGAATTAGTAAGTTGAAATGTCAGATATAAAAATGTAGGGAACTGCATGCAGATTCGTTGATATACCAAAGACATCTGTGTTTTCTTTTAATAGACAACAGAATTACTTTATTATAATGGGATTCGGTCTTTTAATTTGTAAAGTCATGATTCAACTAAAATTGCTATTTTCGTGATTTAAAATAGTGATTACTGTCGACAGGCACATTTGTCTTTATCCGATTTTTTCAATTTAGGTTGGGCGTTATTAATTTATCTGTTTTATAACTAAAAAAAACAAACAAAAGGGATGCATACCCAAACACGTGTGCACACTAAAATATTTACATATATATATATATATATATATATATATATATATATATATATATATATATTACTACACAGTAATAACCATGTTTCAGTCTCCAATATTCGCTTGAAGATGAAATGGAACTAATGTTTTTAATTTAATTACAAAATTAAATTTGAAGTATTTAGCTTCCATTTTTGAAACATGGTTATCACTGTGTAGCGTAAAAACATATTTTAAACCAGTTAATTTATAATATTTATGCTCTGTAAACTTACATTGAGGTCTGTTTTGTAAAAATAACCAAAAATATCAATAATAACACCGAATTATATATCTTACTGTCCTTTCTTTTTAATTTTACATATATATATATATATATATATATATATATATATATATATATAATTGTTTTCCAAATGGTTATCTCGGATTATTAAGTTTTGACAGACATTGAAGTCAATAACAACCGACGACAGTCTGTTTCATGCTAACAAATAAAAAAATTACTAGGCCGGAAACAGGATCAACGGTTATTAACACTTTACAACCTATAGAATAACAGGTACTACCCACCAAAATAAACTAAAGACACTGCAACCACTGACCTGTATATATAAAAAGCGTTCAAAAACACAAGACATATGGCCTGGCGATTGCGTTTAAGCATGAAAAAGACTGTCGCGTCTGGCCGTTGTCTTGAATGTCTACTTTTACATTTGCATACAGTCCATCTCTGATATTGTGCACTATAACTCTAGTATACCTTAAAACAATATTTTATGATTCATACACACGCGCGCGCGCTTGTTAAATGAACACAAAAATTAGTTTGCTACACAAATTGACAACGTCGTCTGTTGCGCAGGTGTCTTTTAGCTTTGCTCGAAAAATTAATTCTTGAGTAATCAGTCAACACAGTTTGCTAATATTAGAAGAAAAAGCTCAGACTGTGGCGAAATACGAAACGTGAAGACTGTCAGTGTTGTCTTTGTCTTTTTCCGCTGTTAATAAAAAAGAAATGGTTCTTTACGAGAATACAAAACGAGATACAGGACGCCTACGCCTAAAAATTACAAGTCAATGGAATAATCTCAGATATAAATTCTGAATTTGATTTTAACACGTTTTATTATTAATTATTGTAACCAAAGCAATCTGTGTGATGATATCATTCTTTTGGTAAAGAGAATACATTTTATTTAGGAAGGAGGTCGACTGCTGATTCTGGATGAAAATGAAAAGACGTAAATGATCATATAACATGGATTGGAAAATGTTGAACTTAGTGACAATTGGGCAATCATCTCACATTCAGATTAATTCTAGTTTCTTTACGTTGAATTAATCAGATGAAAATCAGAATGGTTATATCACGTTGAATATCTAATTTATCTTGGAGGTGACGCAGTATCAGAGACATCCATGGAAATAGCGTTTCAGTGAGCAATTAATTTTACTGTGAATTTTTAAGAAAAACTATTTTAAATGAAATGCTAAAATTTATATATATTGAATACGTACATACCAACACATGTTTATACATTTGAGAAAGAGAAATAATATCAATTCTGTATATCACAAAAAATACAGGGCAATCAAGTGAATGACAGAATGGATTAATTCTATATAATGCGCTTCAACCATTAAACAACTTCACTACACACACACACATATATATATATATATATATATATATATATATATATATATATATATATATATATATGGCCAAATAAAAAACAAACAACGGGGGACTTGCATGCTAGACGATAATTTTCGGCTAACGTACATGTTCTTATTTCTTTCTTTTTTATAGCTTTTTTCCTTTGAAAATCAAAACACTGAAGGTTTTCCGAATGCGTATAATTTCTTATACTTATAGGATTACTACTACTAATGATATATACACACACACATATATATATATATATATATATATATATATATATATATATATTTAGTTTACGCAAAACTGGGTAATCCGTATGAGTAGACCCAAGGAGGATGATAGCCAGAGAGCTATAAACCCTTCCAAAAGGAGAACCAATCACCCAGATATATAAGTATCTACTCTAATCACCCGAAATCAATAATTAAACAAATTCCAAATACAGTAAATGCAAGAATAAATAAACTCTCCTCCAGTAAAACCATTTTTAACCAGAATAAATCGGAATACAATAAAGCTCTATTAAAAAGCAACTTTAAACAGACACTAAATTACATAGATATGTCAGTAAATGAAAAAAACACTAAACCCAAAAATAGGAAAAGGAAAATTATATGGTTCAACCCACCTTTTTGTAACCTCTCCAATATTAATATAGGTAAATACTTCATAAAACTGATAGAAAAAAACTTTAGCAAAAATGCATCTCTAAAAAAGATATTCAACAAGATGAATCTAAAGATTAGCTATTCTTGCATGAACAATATGGAAAGAATTATTAACTCACACAATAGTAAAATCTTGAGAGACCTTCATGATAATCTAATACAAAATCATAATACAACCCGAATGGAAACATCAACATGCAACTGCAGGACAAGTTCAGATTGCCCAGTTGAAGAAATATGCATGGCAGAAAATACAATATATGAAGCAAAAATTTTCCCAAAAGATAAGGTTAAGAAGAAAAAGATATACATAGGAATATCGGCGGGAAATTGGAAACACCGACTGTACAACCATCGCCAGTCCTTCAAAAATAAATGTAAAAAGAACCAAACGGCACTATCAAAACATTATTGGGATTTGTTGGAGGGTGGCCTAACCCCAAAAATAAAGTGGAAAATAATATCAAGGGCCAGAACTCAAAAAAAAACTTCAGAGACAGATGCAACTTATGCATAAAGGAGAAAATCTTCATAATCTAATATAAACATCCAGACTTATTACTAAATAGACACAATGAACTAGTCTTTAAATGCCGACACAAGAACAGTCTAAACCTAAGTAAATACATCGAGAAATAACAATATAGGAAGAATAATATTGAATGACTTTTGTTCTCTTTGCTCTTGGAAATGTTACCATTCACGCATGAGCGCCAACACATGACTGTATGGATATAACTATGGTATTGTACTTGAACACTGATACGCTTTTTAATATGTACATGTATATGTTTTTATATGGAAAGAGAGGCATACAAGGTTTTTTGTGTTTTTTATGTGAGTGTGGATGTGTATAATTAGATGGGTACTTATATATCTTGCCATAGATATGGAAGAGCGGGTAATATATGTGTAGAAATATGTATAATTATACGATTTGTGTATTCATAATGTAATTGCATATTGATATTGACATATTCTTCGAATGCAGACAGAAGTGGGTGTATGTGTGGACATGAGGATAGGGATATATATGTGTGTATATGTGTGTGCGTGTATATATATATATACATGTGTGTGCGAATATGTATATGTATATATGTATATGTATATATATATATATTTATGTGTATGTGTATATGTATGTGTGTGTATATATATATATATATATATATATATATATATATATATATATATATATATATGCGTGTGTGTATGTGTATGTGTGTATATGTATATATGTGTAAGTGTATATATGCATAGGTACGGATGTACATATATGGGTATTTGTATGTGTATTGCATGGATGTATAGGTATATAGATATGCATATGACTTGATGTGTGTATATGTATATATGTAAGTATATGTGTATGTGTGGATATGTATGTAAATATGTGTGTACGTATCTCTCTACAGGGTATATGTGTAGGTAAGGGAATATACATATAGTTTTTGTCTAGATGTGTGTATATAAGAATTCATAGGTATATAGTGAGATATAGGTATGCGGATATAGAGAGGTATTCGGATATGTGTAGTGGTGTGCATGTTCATGGATATATAAAATATTGTAAAAGAAGGACCTAATTTTCTCTTAGTAATGTTTTATCCAAATTTCTCCTCTAATATTCACCAATTGGAAGTGAGGTTAAATAACACGGAGGTAAATTTTAAATTATTAATTTAATTTAAATTGAAATATATTAACCTTTAATAATCATTATTGATGATAAAATTATTTAAATTGGAAGAACCTTTGATAATTATGTAGGTATCTAAAAAAATTCACGAGTTTAATGTATGAACAAAACTCAAACGAATAGATGTTAACTGAATAATCAACTAGAAAAAGGCATGTGTACGGACAAAT
>OZ010584.1:98884122-99024122 GCA_963932145.1 Acanthosepion lycidas | reverse complement strand
TATAATACGCATTATTTTCCAAAATTATTAAGCAAAATTAGGGGATTCGTATTATGAACAGCTACTAAAAATCTTGAAAAAAATTACCGTTTCATAGGTTGATATCAGTTGCGAAATGCCTTCTCTCCACAAACATGTGACAACGTGGCACTAACATTCAGCGATTGCGACCCCCATAAGGATAATGTGAAATACAATTATATGTAACAAAAAGTACCTACAAATGGAAGATAAAATAAGAATTATCATAAAACTAGATTAGAAGGGGTATAGAACTAATTTCAACTCGGAACTAATTTCAACTCGGAACTAATTTCAACTCGGAAGTAAGGCTTAGGATTAGGCGTTAGGGTTTATATCGAGTTGAAATTTGTTCCGAGTTGAAATTAGGTCTGTCACTCGATAAGGAAAATATTATTATGTATAAATTCATTTTTTTTCATTAGGAGTAGGAAACGATCGTCATATGAAATTTGAGAGGTACACTTTATTGGGTTTGATTATCAAATATAGGGCGCATATTATGCATGGTTAGAAGCATTTTCCTACACTTTAAGCACAATTTTAGGAGTGCATATTATGGATGAAGGCGTACTATACATGGAGAATTACGGTACATAACGCACTCATCATTTAAACTCTCAACTTGCGAGAGCTGTTTATTTGTGCTAACGCATTTTGAAAGCGTTTTTGTCTGAATCATCGTATAAGAGAATTTCGGATGGACGCGCTGGTTACATAGACGTCCGTGTAAAGCCATGCGCCTCCAGACAATATAAAAGAACGACAGCCATATAACTCGTTAGACAGAGAGAAAAGACAGGCTGAATAATATAAATCTCTAGAATGGTATATGAACTTATAAAATAAATTGTATTTAGATAGCAAGAACATATTCAAACACGTTTAAATAATTCGGCTTAGTATTGTTTATTTTGTCTATTTTAAGTTTTCGCATTGTGCATTTCTTTGAGCACAGACAGCCGTCTTAGTGATTATCAAGAATCAAATGATAGATAAAAACTGTCTTGAGTATATCCTTGGTAAGAAACACTTCAATACGAATTTAAATTAAGCCCAAACTAAAACTGCAATAAAACAAAATAAGCACATAGATATAAAAGTTGTTTAAATATCATCATTATCATCATCATTATCATCCTAAGGCTATCGATAATGCATAAATGTAGGCAAATATGTTATGGATATACAGTACGTATATATATATATATATATATATATATATATATATATATATATATATATATATATATATATATATAGCGGGGATTTCCGGCGTTTATTGAAAGATCTCTGAATAATAGATTACTATTGACAATTTATTGATATTTTTCAACCATCTTATTGAAAAAATATTCAAAATAGTAAATGTCATTGTTTTGGGGTTTGTTACTATGCCCGGGTGTGTGTGGGGGGGGGTCAAAAATACACTTTATTTTTCGAATTAAATACTTACATGAAAATTCTTTTAATGTTTTCAAACAAATTAAACCGATTTATTTAATTTTATCAAACATTTTTTTTCAAATTATTATTAATAAAACATAAATTAAGATATATATAAAAATGTTTAATTTAATCATTTTTTCAAGCAAAAACTCAGGCGAACATTACTTCTTCGAAAAATAATTATTTAATATTTAAAACATTAAATTAGTGACTATTTTCTTTTTAAAGTTGAAAGTAACTAACATTTCTCCGTAAATGAATTTAATTACTAATTTGAAAGAGAGTAGAAGCAAGATACGCTGAGAATTTAAATCTGAAAATCGATTATGTTTAAATTTGAAGTTATATTTGTATTTGAAAATTTCAAATACCATTAGTTAAATAAAAATTAGGAGAGATAGACATGAGTTACGGTCAACATCAGTTGTGTAGAATTTTTGTTTTATAAATTTAACTATATTTTATTTAAATAATTTTTTCAACAAATAAGGTTCGCTATAGTTTGTTTTGTTTTTTTTTTGCCACAATAAAACTTAATTTAAACTTATTTCCTTTTTTTTATCTTAGGAACAAATCAAAAGAACAAGGAAGTCTAATTTTTAAAAATTGAATGAAAAAATTATTTTCATTAGATGTCTAAAAATATTAATCAATAATACCCCCCTCCCATACACACACACACACGAGCGCGCGTAGTGGGTTGGGTGATACCAATCTGTATATACAAATTTATTTTGTCGAAAATTGTTGTAATTTTAACTGCCGTTTATGAATGTATATATGCGCTGAAGGCAAAATGGTCAGAAACTTAAGATTCAACAAATTATATTGTCCAGTACTGTAAAGGTGGCAAGACAACCATAATGCAGCCACCTTCCAATTTCTCAGAAAGGATAGGTGAAACTCTTGTTCATTCTTCACTACCTGGATCTGATAATACCTTAGTTTACCAGTTCTTATTGTAACCCCACAAAATCAGTTTATGTGAGTTTAACGAAGTCAACACGCCTGTTATTTTTATTTCTTTCCCGTTTCAACATTTATCTTAATTTTCTTAACAGCTCTCAATATCACAACATTTCAACAATATTTTTTTCATTTTATATTCATCATTTTTATTTGGATAATTTTTCATAGGATAATGGTATAGCAAAATAGACGGCAAATTAAAGTTAAAATAGATTTTGAGATTTTAAAATTAGATCTTTCATACTTACTGATTAGATCGATTTTTTATAACTGCGGTCTATATTTGCGAGAAAAAATTATTTTTCTTGGTTCTTATAATTTGTACAATTCATATATATATATATATATATATATATATACACACAGAAACGGTATGAAGTTATTAAGCAAATCGTATAAATTCCAATGATTCAATTTTGGTTTGAACAAAATTCTCAAATTTTAAACAATCAATTTAGATGTCAAATGGAAGGCTGAGTGAAAATTTTAGGTAGTGTCAATCTTTTATTTAAGTTATTGAAGTTAGTTGATCTTTTCTAAAAAGAACTGCCGTCTGAAGTTAATACTTACTTATTAGGGTTTTTTTTTAAACTACAGTCTGTTTGGTAGAAGTATTTTTTTCTTGGTTCCTATATATATATATATATATATATATATATATATATATATATATATATATATATAGTTAAATCTAGAGAGCCAGACAAACATAAGGTTTCACCTAAGCGGATCGTCAGGGAAGGCTGGCTAAAAAAGTACGGAATATTTATATATTCTGTTTTTTTTTTGTTACCTTTCTACCTTCCTTTCCGGACGATCCGCTTAGGTGAAATCTTGGTAGCTTTGTCTGGCTCTATAGGTTTAATTAGGTCTGCTCTGCTTACTGTATCGAGCACTTTATTTACTTATTTTGCCTACTCGTATCGTTTTTTTTTTTTTTCTTCTTTGGCCTTGCATGCTAGACGATTATTTTCGGCTAACGTATAGGTTATTGGTTCTTTCTTTTTTTTATACCATTTTTTCCCCTTTGGTATTGGTTTGATTATTTGCAAATCAAGACACCGAAGGTTCTCCCGACGATAAAAATTTCTTTACTTATAAGATTATTACTACTACTACTATAATATATATATATGGGGGGTGTACTTATATATGAATAGACAGATGGATAGACTAGAACAGCTTCAGATAGATAGATATCTAGCTAGATAGATAATTAAAAACTTATGAACACACTTAGCATATGTTAAGCCGTATAGATTTTATGCATGCTGATATCCAACATTTCGTGACATCATTAGCGAAATAGTTTCCGCAAAACGGAAAGAAATAAGTTAAAATAAATGAGTTTCCTTTATTTTTTGTAGCGGTGATTTTATCAAATTTAAGAGACAAATGATGCGTTTCTTGACACATAAACAGAAAAACCAATTTGCTTCACATAGTCGAAAGTTCCACCATGCACGTCGCTTCCACTAACAAAGGACATCGAATGGTACTCTCATAAAAAGTCAAAATCTGAAAGAGATGATTCCCTTGGAATTGTGCGTAAGCACTCACTCTCTCACAAACTCTCTCTACCTCTCTCTCTTTCTGCATTATGACTTGCGTTTCAATTACCAAAGCTTAGTGGATGTTATTACCTTCTTGATTCGATAGAAAGACAAATAAGTAATGTAGATAGATAGATAGTTACATAGTGAGATAGAATATGAATATACTGAGGTAGATAGAAAATGAACAGAGATAGATAGAAAATGATCTGAGATTGATATATATATATATATATATATAGAGAGAGAGAGAGAGAAAATTAACAGGCTGAGATAGAATAGATAGATAGATATATAGATTGTAACAGCTTGAGATAGATGTGTTTAATGCCCATGAATACAATATAAAGCTTAAGGTTTGAAAAGATCCCAAGAGAAGATGTAAATACATGATTTATTTTCATTCACACAGAAATGGTTTTATATGCGGGGAATTGCAAGAGTGACGAGAAACATAGAGGACATATTAATCAATTTATATATATATATATATATATATATATATATATATATATATATATATATAATAAAACGGCTTAAACACTGATATTACTATTTTAAGCCTTTTTCTTATATCCTTACTCTGTCCTGGGCATTGAGTTTTACCTGAATTCTATCCTCTTGGAATTATTTTTTTTTATACAAATATATATATATATGTATGTATATTTATATATTTTGCATATGTATGCGTATATTTAACACTAATATTATATATATATATATATATATATTGTGTAAGGGATGGCAGACCATTAGCCAAACATATAAAATAGACAACGAATGCCTACAATGTTTGATCATGAGCTGTTCTAATCGTCATATGGTCGCTTTAATTTCGGAAGAAATTAAAGACAGAAACTTTACAATTTTTGGATATTTTTTATTATGCTGTTCCTTGATATAAGCTTTCGGCTCCAGAGAGGTTATATGTATACTTAATCAAAGAGAGTACGTTCTATCGCGTGGTACGACGTCATAGAACCGCATCATGAATTTACGACATGCGTCTGATATTCGTCGCATAGCAATCTTCTCTCTCATCCTAACAGATTGTAATCTTTGATAGTGAATATCTTTGTTTAAAGGTTCATATAACCTCTCTGAAGATGACTCATGTGAGCCGAAAGCTTAGATCAAGGAACAGCATAATAAAAATATCCAAATGTTGGACAATTTTTGCCGTATTTCCTCCTGAAATTAAATCAACTATGCAAAGTTCAGAACGGCTCAGGATCAAACACAGACATTCCTTGTCTGTTATATTTAACAATGTTTTAACATATATATATGTGTGTGTGTGTGTGTGTGTGTGCAGTAGCGGCCATAATATAAGGAACGGAAACAACAAAGATATGTGTATTACCTAAAATTTAATGTATGATTAGCAATGAAATTTTTACCGAATAAATATTAGGGTTTAATGCATAAATATTATACAAAGTTACAAAAATTTACATAATCGTTTGTTTTTTTTTTAAATAAAGATTAAATAAAAAAAAGGAAATAAGCTACTCGACAAAAGTTAAGGAACGATTTTAATAATTTGCATAAACTTTTAATTTACTTTGTTAAAAAACTCGATGGAGCTTTTCAACAATAAGTAAAAGTTCATTTATCATTACGACTTTATTTTCAAGCAATATAGCAAATTCTACACGCAAAACGCTCTCTTTTCAAGAAAAAAAACTCATTATCGCTAACTATCAAGAAAAAAAAGTCAATTTCAGAAATTTCTGATATTGTTCATAGGTCTAAAAATGTCGTTCATCGTGTAATTAGCAGGTATAAAAGAGATAAAACCTTAGATGCAAAACCAAAAACCGGCAGACCTCCAAAAACATCGCAAAGAGATCGAAGAATTGTTAGAATATCTACAAAAAACTGTTTTGAAACTGCTACATCAATTGCACGTAAATTTAATGAAGAGACAGATAATAAGATCTCAAGGAAAACGGTTGCTCGCAGTTTGAAAAAAATGCAGGATTGCATGCCGGTATTCCAGTTTCGAAGCCTCTCATTTCAAATGGAAACCAAAGGGCACGCCTGGAGTATGCGAGAGAACATGTTGTTTGGACTGACGCACAATAGAATACAGTTCATTTCAGTGACGAGTCCAAGTTTACTATATTTGGTTCTGAGGGCAAAACTTACGTACGTCGTAGAACAGGTGAAAGACTGTCTTCTCAATGTGTCAAGAAAACCGTTAAGTTTGGTGGCGGTAGTGTGATGGTGTGGGGAATGATTTAATTTACAGGAGTTGGCCCTATCATCTGCGTACATGGCAATATCAATGCTGAGATTTACAAAAGGCTTCTTCAGCAGCATGTGGTACCAAGATTATACCATTATCTTTATGAATGTCTTATTTTCATGCAGGATAATGCAACTTGCCACAAGGTTCAGAAGGTTATGGCTTTATTTGAAGAAGAAGGAATCGCCATAATGAAGTGGCCAGCCCAGAGCCCCGAGCTGAATCCAATAGAAAATGTTTGGAGGATAATTGGAGAATGAGCTCAGAAAAGAAACCCGAAAAACCAGGATCACCTATGGGAGCTATTGAAAGACGAATGGGAGGGAATTACTGCTGATTTTTCCAAGAAATTAATTAGATCATGTGGTCGACGATGTAGAGAAGTCATTGAAAATTATGGGATGTTTACCAAACATTAAATTTTGTTGATATTTTGTTCACAATGAAGTATTAACAAGATCGTTCCTTAACTTTTGTCCAGTAGCTTATTTCCTTTGTTCCATTTAATCTTCATTTAAAAAAAAATATATTACGTAAATTTTTGTAACTTTGTATAATATCCATGCATTACACCCTAATCTTTATTCGGTAAAAATTTAATTGCTAATTATAGATTACGTTTTAAATAATACACATATTTATGTCCTTGTTGTTTCCGTTCCTTATATTATGGCCGCTACTGTATATATATATATATATATATATATATATATATATATAATGTATGTATAGGTATATCGCTTATCTCTCCGGCATATCCTCATAATATGCACCTGTTATATGCATCTGAAAAGAACCTCAGTCAGTCGGCCCTAACCATAACAGACTTTTGAATGTTGTATTGGATGAAGTATAATAAAAAATAATCTGTCCCTATCAAACTCAGCTTCATCATCTATATCTATCTATCCGAGTCTTTTCAGCTTATCTATTTACTTGTCTTGCTTTTTTGTCTGGATATATGCATTTAATTTACTATTTAACCCATACCTGGGGGATAAGACATGGATTGATGTTTTCCGGAAGGTTACCGAACCCAATTTGAATTCAAACTTGATTCTCTGATTTTTAATTCCCAGTCGCTATCCACACCCTATATATAGTTTAAGGAAAATAGAAAAGTGAATGAAAAATAATGAAAAATTATAAGTAAAAACAAAATGTGTAATAAATGAAGAATGATCATGATAATAGTATGATTAACTATTTCCATAGGACACATTCAACATCTATTGGACAACGAGTGGAGCAAACAGAGCTACTGTCAGTTAAAATTTATAAAATCTTTCTCTGAAATTAGATTTTCAGGAAAATAAACTTCTGGGGTCGATTTTTATCGCTTAGTCTACTATCGATAAGTTTCCTTCTTAGCCATCTGTTTAATTTACTGCGGAAAGACAATATATTGAATATATAATTATATCTCTTTTAGCTATATGTGCTAATATTATAGTTGTTCCTGGTGATGGAATTCTTCAAGTGTTTCTTGGTTTTTGCATATTATCGAAGATTCTTTGTTTTTGCATATTATGAAATGCTTGATTATAAAATCTGATGATGGATTTTTTTTTAATCCATAGAGGATTCTTTTGATAGAAGCCATTTTTAATCTTTGTTCAAACGGTATCGAGCTGATAATTTTCACATTGCTGTAGGAGTTCAACGCCGTGACTGACATCCGTATGAGAGTATAAAGATTTGATGCGGTTATTTAAGAACCTTTACGTTAATATTTTTTTTTCATTTTGCATTTTGCGACGTTCGACTCCTAGGGCAGTACTTACTTGGCGGACTTCTTGGCAACACCGGGTAAAGTCAGCAACATCCTAGAATCAGAAATATTTCGGCATTAAATAACTCACAAAGGGTTGATAAGCCGTAAAATAAGCAAATCAGTCTGGGAGATAAAATAACATAGCAGACTGGCAAACAGACTAGGAGGAGAAAATCTTCCGATTACAAAACCGTGAAGAAGGCAAAAGTAAAGTACTCCACGTATTTTTTTTTTCAAGGAACCATGTCAATTCACTGAGACTTCAATGACGCTTCTTTAACAAGATGCAAATAATATTAGGTTGGTGCAAAAATAATGACGTAATAATGTCGTTTTTTCACGTTAAAATACGTCAAGAAACGACATTATTACATCATTATTTTTGCACCAACCTAATAGCACCGTAAAAGTTAATATGAATTTAATATTTTTAACTGTGGACTATAGAGTGATTTTATCATTAATAACGTATTTCTTGTGTATAATAGGATTTGAGTACAATAGAAGCCAGTTTTTTCGAAGCTAAAATCAGGGAATTAATTACATCATTGTGCCTAATAGAATCGCGCAGTAAGGTCATCTCTAAGCATTTTTTTAAAAAAGTTATATCCATTAAAGTCTAAATAGATATATTTCGGTCAAATATTTAACATCTCACCGTGTTAAAGAATTGGAATGTTTACCTACTGCGTGTTAATTCTGATTTCCGTCTCAAAATTTCTTTACACGTTTTCTTTCTGTTACCTGGGTATATTTGCAATCACGGTGTTTCAAGTAAGAGGTTTTTAAGATGAGTAAACATTTCAGAAAACGTGTATTTGGGTATAATACTACCTCATTTTTTGACTTTAATTATTCAAGAATAAGGCAAATTAATTTATTGCCCCTCTTAACATCAAAAATCTCAAAGCAATTTCCTTGCACAGAATTTTGCACTTGGGGCGCTTTTGCGTGATTTAATGGTAAGCAATCATTTCTCGTTAGCGCAATTACGACTGAGCAGTGAGTTCTATCTTTAATTGATGCTCCATACATTCGGCCTTATGCCACATTTAAGCTACGTTTATTAATCGCTACAAGCCTTTACACTTTGTCTCTCTCTCTCTCTCTATATATATATATATGTGTGTGTGTGTATATATATATATATATATATATATATATATATATATATATATATATATATATATATATATATATATAAGCAATACATATTTTGTTATACCTATGCTTTTTATTTCTTAATACTACCTGAAAACTCCGCTTTTGGGCAGAGTCATATCGTAAGCTTAATGGGATCTTTGGCGCAAACAAGAAATAATTTGATTTTAAGTTTACTGAATCAGTCTTTATTTCAATATCATTACAATCACGAATTTTTAATGTTAATAATATCGGGAGGAATTTATAAAATCATGTTTTGGAAATTTAGTTTTTTTTTTCTAAACTTTTAAAACAAAATAAACATAGAAAATTGTTTCCATGAGGAATTATAAAAAAAAAAGAAAAATAACCATCGAAGCGTTAATATTTTTCGTCTCATGGGGTTTCTTTTTTCATAATGCTAATGTAAACACGACAAGTCGATTTTTAAAATTCTTGGTTTTCCGGTGACCGGAAAAATGGTTTTAGAGAAAAAGTCACGAAGACAAGTTAAATGTTGTTCCTGCTGAGTAGGGAAATATTCTAGAGATATTGACTTTATAGTGTGTGTGTATATATATATATATATATATATATATATATATATATGTTATATTCCCAGATCTGTAACTATAACAACAAAAACATTTCGATTTCATTTTTGCCTTGAAAAAGTCGGAAGACGAAACGCGTTGGCAAAATCTAAGATTTTATACCAAAAATATATATATATATATATATATATATATATATAGTGTCCTGTAATATCTGCGTTTTCAAGCGTCTTTGGGGATTCGTAACCTGCTCGCTACGGGTCAGTTAGAATTAATCCATATGTTTCCCTGTTATTCGCGGTTTGTGATATACGTGCAGATGCAGAACACATCCACTGCACATAAATGTGCAACTAGGTCTCGTTAGTTTTCTTAATTTCTGAATAGCCTTGTGCCATAACATGCGGAAACACTGACTCAGTTTGAACAACGAAGTTAACCCTTCATCAGTACCGCTGGGGAATATAAGTGTGTTAATACAAGTCGTTATATTCACTTACGCGATAAGGCAATTGAAAATGGTATGAACCCACCTCTCAACCATCTATGAGTTAATTAATAGGACTTGTTGATTAATAGGACTCCCCTCTAAATCTTTACAATCTAAAATCATTTTCTGTCTTTAAATAACATACAAAGCGTTGATATGTCGTAAAAAAAAAACAACAAATCAATCAATTTATCATAATTTGGGAAATTCTTGGTGATTCAATATATTTACGTCGAGGAAGATTAAAAACTACTTTATATGTTTCGTTACTCTCAGCGTATTCAGTCATCCTATTATAATGGGCGTTGAGGTCGGGCAGTATTTATATAGCGGACTTCTTGGCAACCCCGGGTACAGTAAGCAACATCCTAGAATCCGAAATAGTTTGGCATTAATTACCCTACAAAATGTTGATAAACCCTAAAATAATTCGAAATAATATCTGTAACGCGGGTTACCAAGGGACACATCCTTCTTTGAAACACCAAGCTAAGGTTAAATTAAAGTTAAAATGAAAAGGTAAGGAAGTGTTTAATCACTCACCTTACTCCTATCAACTTAAAAAATGACTAAAAAAAATCCAAACTTAAAAAAAAAAATCTTCAAATGGAAAATAGGAAAAGTCTATGTCTGGTCAGGTTGAGATAAATTCAAGGTGGGCCTCCGGTTAGAAAAATGCAGGATAGGAAACCTTGATGCTGTCTGTATGCAAGAGCTACGGCGACTTAGTTGTGATTCCATGCGCATTTGGGATACAATTTATTTTGAACTGGAGACAAGATGAAAAGACAACATACTATTGAAATTGCAATACGCAGATCACCAGATATTGTAATAAGCAATATTGTACACCAGTCAAAAAAGCTGTTTGCTGAACGAGATTGTTGTTCATGGCTATAAGATCCGAATGATATCAGCTTATGTCACAAATGAAAAAAGCGCTATCTTGGAAAGAAGAGAAATTCTACATTTGTGTAGTTAAAAAAAAAGAAAACTGAAGATTAATGTTACCTCAAGCATTTCTAAACGCCACTTCTCCTTTGATGATATGAAGACATTTCCATTTGAAACGGAAGTCTCAAACAACAATGAAGACGCCTTGCTGAATTTTTGTTACCCAAGAATTTATTCCATCCATAATATATAGTTTGATCATCCCATGAAACAATGCATATCTCAGATAATGAAACGGAAATTATTATTGTCTTCAGCATCTCGAACTCATGAATGAGGCAGTGCGTGACAGATGGTAGATTATACAACTACTTTGAATCAAATCCCAGATTAGGTATAACTAAATTGACAACACCAGTCCAAAATTAGCTCGATTCCGCATATATAAAGCAGGGGAAACAAAGAGATAACATACAAGACCTTAAAAATGAAAGGGAACTTCTAAAATTTAGTAAAAATTAGAGTCCAAATTGATGTCAGTAAATCTATATAAAAACATAAAAGAATCTAATAATGCGCATCATGCCTAACGATTCTAACAACAAAATACAACTATCCTGCTTTCCCTAGAGAGGCTAATGTAATGATGACGAGTGGGACTATGCTGATGATATACGTGTCCATAGTTGGGATAGAAATGATATTGTACTGAAAATCATCATCCTCTCTCTAGTATTTCAAGAAATGGGACCCAAGATAATACTGTACAAAACAGAAATTATGGTCTGGAATTAGAACGAAGCAGTTATAGTACCATCATAATACAGTGTGTGAAATTATAATACAGGTCGTAGAATCATAATATGTAATGCATAATACAGGATATCGAATTAGTAAATACTATAAGACTTTATGTCGGCATGTAAAACAGCTATAACAAATTAAGTATAAAAGAAAATGAAACCCAACACCCTTGTGTAAATTAATTGAAATAACTGATTTAGTTTCCTTCTTTCAACATAGGATCAGTTTTAAACCCAATGGAGTAACAGGGTATAATCGATTTCTATTTTTTTCCTCAGATTAAGTCATTTGCACTGATGTGTAGTAATATGAATCTATTTTCGGAGTGTATGATGAAATGTGTTTGGCCTTTAAAAATATTGTCTCATCCTGATTGCGTCAGATTTTTATCACGCACAGACACTATTGTGTTGACTCTCGATTAGTTGTACTACGGCTTTGTCTGCGAAGGACGCTACTCCAGGGAAGCGACCGAAAATTGTAGCACTGCAAGAAAACACTGGCAAGCTTTACCAGTGAGCAAATCAAAGTACTATACATTGACCCAGAAACTCTCCTGATTTAACCCCAATCGAGAATCTGTTGTCAATCTGCAAAGAATGACTTCGTGGAATAGACATACAAAGTACAAACATGTTCACTATGTAATGTTTCACTGGAAAATACGAAAAAAAGTAAATAATAACGGAATTATTCGTTTTGTCTCAATTAATTTGCACAATATGTCCGCAAATAGTTAGAAAACCAAAACCGCAGCCTGAAAACACGATTCATGGTTTAAATAGCCTCGTCAGATCGAGATTTTCATATGGATGGCATGTATGTCACCAAAGCCGTTCAGAAATATCTAAACTGTCAGTTGCATAGAAGCGCTTCCTAAAATCAATGGTAAAAAATGACTTTGAACAAGCAATGCCTGAGGTCTTGGCAAAGATAAACTTTCTTTTGTAGTCTGGCGCTACAGAATCACAAATAAATATACCAGATATCAGAAACTACATCACTTGAGGACTGCCAACAGCAGCAACAATTAAAATAGATGGCACATGTAACTTGAAGACAAAATAATGACATAATCAAGATGTTGATAAGCTGCACGACTTCAAATAAAAGGTTAGGCAGGAAACACCATCAGTACTGGAAGGGCAATAAAATCTACTGGACCTGACAAACTTGTTTTCTTAAAAGTCTGTTTCAGGAGAAAGATTTTATAAATTTCAACCGATAAGAGTACTGGCTGCTCGGTCAAATACTTCGTCGTATGGAAACGGCTATTACTACTACTCCCGTCAAATATGGATAAGTATAAACTACTCTATAGGATTCAGTACCATCAGCGGTTAAGTGTATCCATTGTGATTTAGATTACTAATAAGTTTCGTACTATCTGCGTTTATGTACATTCGTTGGAATATAGTCTACCGTGGAAAAGTGTTAACTACTGCGAATGGTTGTATAGTATCCACGGTTACGTACATTCCTGCGAATTTGGATTCTTATTCGCCGCAGATAATTTACAACTGTCGTTACTATCTGGGGTTACGGACATACATGTCGATTTGAAATATTGCCCATCACAGATAAATTGGGATTATTGTATAAGGTTCTGTACTATCCACGTTTCCTGGAATCCATTCAGAAAATAGCCTCCTATGTTGAAACTATTGTACAGGGTTCGTTGCTGTCGGCAGTTTATGGCATTCTCCAGCTAACGTAGAAGAGAGACAACTGTATTTCAAGGAATTTGACTTTGCAGAAAGAATGCAGACGGGGGAGTTTACACCGATGTTGATAATCCTAGCTCAGACATGAAAAAATCCGCCGATATAAATGAGAAAAAAAATAAATTAACCTTTTATTTGAGGATTACTCAGTATTCACAAGCACGAAAATCGACGATGAAAATCATCCAATCACGCAAAAAGATAAGTTGTTAAGTAGTACCCAACGGATAACACTTCACATATTTCGATTACAGCCGCTCCCCAGTGACTTCTAAAGCGAAATCTTTCTACTCTATAATTTAATGCCTTCCAACAGTCCTTAACCGGCTGTTTCCTTGAAGATACCGTCAAGCCTTGATCTGTAATTTATTTCTGCTCCCTCTCCTACACACAGAAGGCTTATTAAATTTCACTAGAAGGGGAATTTACCGACCGGGTGGTCAGAGCAAGATAAAGGTCGCTGTGATTGGGCAATCGGATGGACTTCAATGTATATTTTTGCCTTTTCAGACCGGATCTCTGTTTTTGTTTAATGAATAAGGCCGCATCATTGCATAATTCCACGACGAAGTTAAGCTCCATCAATCAATTCTTCGCATACAATAGGAACCGAAGAAAAGCGCTTTACATGGAATTTTTATAAGCAACTGAACAAATTTACGTGCTGAGTGATTTTAGATACTTTCCGTCGGTGGTTGATGTAGTAATATTCATGCCAAAATAGAAATTGATCTCTATCTTTTTTTTTTATATTTCTTGTGCGTCTGTTGTATTGGTATATAAATGACATCTTATAACCGAGTTGGAATTCCAGTCGGGTTCGTTATATCAAATTTACGCTTCAAATCCTTCACGAACGTTTTAATCCACTAACCTAGTAAATTAAATCCATGTTTCCTGGCGTTTATGGCATAGTAATTGTGAGTTCAATTCCTGACTCGAGCAGTGTTTACTTTTATTCACTGAAAAACGGACCGACGAAAATTGAGCAGTACTAAATATGTATCAGACGCGATATGCTTAAACATGGGTAGAGAAAGAAAAGTCTACATCTGGGGTTCAGTTCGAAATTCCCTGAAGATTATGCGGATGAACAAGCATCTGATGACGGCTGGTGGCCAGAAAGATCGAGACGTTGTGATAAAAACAACAAAGATCTGGACAGCAGTCCGAGTGTGAATAATGTACGTATTGCTAATTTCATATCCCAGAAATTCAGACAGGTATGAATTAATCTGTTCTCTTCCAGTTATTGTTAAATGGCAGAGATGAGTAAGCTCTGTAGCCGTGGCTAGCAATTAGTCTTGGAGTAGAAGAACTCTGTATGCAAAACTGTATCTCGGCCCTGGGGTTTAATCACGGTTTGATCTTTGGCAAGACATAGCTCCTAAAATCTACCCTTGTCACGGCTACGTTGAGGACATTGGCAGGAGGATGTTGTCAATGGCAGACCAGATTTGGCAAGTGAATTGCAATGGAGTCATTCAAACGATTTTTCATATTGGACAATGGATGAGACAAATAGAAACTGCAGAAACATATAGTGTATCCTAATATATGCGCAACTAAAAATGTTATATAATTTACATCGTGTGTTTAAAATATTCCATTTATGTTTTTAAAAAGAGAGAAAAGAAAATAATTTGTCAGCACTGAACATATGACAGAAGGCAGAGTCATTCAGAATTTTAATTAACCACGGTGCCAACAAAGGTGAGAGAACCCACTCTGCTGTGCTATTTAAGCAGTTACTAGCGAGGTAAGTAGAGATAGATTCATACCTTTACCAAGGTTATTTCTATATTAGTGAAATTCTGACAAGGCAGATGTGAGGTGGTTAAATATTAATTCTAAGCAGAAATATGGTTAAGCCTAAAATGAAATATAAAATGGAGGTTGTTGATATAGAAAAAGTAATGGAAGACATTTTCACCGGTAATGTAGAAATGAAAAAACGGACGTCTGTGTTGACTCATGTCTACGAATTGGTAGCGATTCAACAAGAGTTTACTTTTTATCTATCGAAAATCTGGCATGCGTGTAAAACAAATCGGAAAATGACTTTATCTCCTTCTTGGGAAAGTAGAAAAACACATGGCATTATCAAAAGCTGATTGGAATTATATTTTCATTGGCGAAAGCGAATTGAGAACTGAAAACAGAAAATAAACCCGCTACGAATGTTAGTATTATGAACATCGATCTATCATAACAGACAGGTGATCTGGTTTATCTTTTCGTTAAGACGGTGACCGCCCCAAGTATGGATGACTTGTGTTTTCGTGCTAGAACAGCTATAGACGGCCCTCAATTTCAGTCACAATGATTGGGTCAACCCATGGTATGGTTTTTATGCAGTTTCCAAAGGTGCCGCATAATGGGATCGATCCCCTCTAGTCCGATAAATCGGGAAGTCTCGTTCCTGACAAATGGACCATGGTGAGATTCGAACTCGGATCTCATGGTCAGAATGAGAACGTTTTAACCACTCGGCTGCTGATATACCGCCAAGCAAAATCAAATAAATTCCACTAGCTATCATCCGTCCAACTACTCAGAAATGGCGTTCTTTCTATCTAATGAATAAAGTAGCAATTCAATAAATATAAGAAAAGCATAAACATAATACGGTGCAAATTATACTTAAACCTAATGTGACAAAAATATAAAAATCCTGCAAGAATATAACGCAGAACCAAAGATTCATAACTTTGGTCTCTTCTCCTAGTACTTTTTTAGTTAGTTTCTGAAACCTTAATATAGTCACACTGGCCACTTAATTATGGGCAGATTCACTTTTGTACCAATTCATAATCGGTTAATGTTGTGACAGTAATTTAATGAATTTAGGCATTTAAATATGATCATGGCGATCTACTAAATTTCTTTCAATGTATTGGCATGAAAAAGAAAATTATTTTAAATCCATTTCAACGAAAATAACGAGCGACCGTGAGCTGAGTATTTAAAAATCTTTTTCTTCTAGAATTTTCACGGATAACCGTCTCTAGACACTAAAAAAGAAATAAAGAGAATAAGAAAAAAATGCATTCGATGGCGACTCTGTGGGCGGTAATCTCTCGTTTATAAAACATTTCGTAAGTGAATGGCTATTGATTGGTTCTTTACGACTTTTGCGGGAGATTTAAATCCAGAAAATGTTTTTTTTTTTAAATTAGAAGAAAGTTAGGTGCTATGATATCTATCGAACGTAAATGACGATGCACTCATTATTGCTTGAAAATGCTCAGAAAAAAACGGCGGCACTTTTACGTTTTTTTTTTTTAAATGGCATCAAATCAGTTTAGAAACATTAAAATCACTATTTGATGATTTTTTTATTTATTTATTTTTTGTATAAAATTGTTACTGATATTTAATACAAAAACAGTTCACTGTTCACTGCTTTTAAACCTAAACCTAAACCCAAACCCTATTCATATCCCTAACTCATAACCCTAACACAACCCCTAACCCTTGACCCCTAATCCTAATTCTAAAATTTTTGATACTTCCATCCGTAAATATCATAGTACTATAGAAAATGAATAGTAGATATACTATAGTAGAAACTGGACTGTAGATATCATACAATAGTACCACGGAAGTTAGGGGAGATAATAATTATTTAATGATACAAATCCTACAAAAGAGCCCATTAAATGAGAGGGATAGTTTCCTCCATTTTTCCAAAGGGTATATACACGTTAATGAATATAGAGAACACAACTGGCACTGGAACATGGCACTGCCAGTTCCAGTGCTAAACTGTTAACCATTAAATCACCCCCACATCAAACCTTAACGAATGTAGTATTTGTCTATATTTCTGAGATGAGATATTATGTACATTATTTACATTATTCGGACTATTGTCCTCATCTTTGTCGCCATATTTATCACAACATCTAGGCCATTGTGCGCTACGGCCTTCTTTATAGACAAGGAACACCATTGGAAAATTCGTAAACTTAAGGAATCAGCACATATGCTAGGCCACAAAATCTTCTGAGCAGACCAAGCATAGAAATGAATACAATATGGGAACCAGTAATAAGGAGTGCCAGAGAAAAGGAATAATAACAATAAAAGTTGCAATATTAGCTCTGGTAAAAACTTAAATGATAACAGCAAAAATTGCAATATGAGCACTGGTAAAAATGGTTGCTGAAACATTAGGTTTATAATACCCAGAAATTCATACACGGATATCCTCAAGTACAAATGGCACAGTGGATTAAGACGTTGGTTAGATCCAGTGACAGCACCCAAATTGTCTGAGTTACCCAAAGTGTCTGAGGTCAATACCCGGTTAAAACAGTGAAGAACTTGGAGAGGGGAATTAACATGAGATAACTGACATCCATTAAACATGGCAAGTGAAACTAGAATAGTCTACCCCAGTAAGCGAAATAAAGGGTTCAGTTCGACAAAAGCGAACAACGGCCGAAACATTGTGATAAACATGGCGACAAAGACAATAGTCCGAATAATGTAAATAATGAATGTAGTATTCCCAAACAGTCACCCATCTAAATACTGACCAGGCTCAAGTTTTCTAAATTTCGGTGATCGTACAAGAACAGTGGATAAAGTGTGTTCTTGTACGATCACCGAAATAAAGTGTGTGTCACTAGACGGGGACTACTTCGAAGGAGATTAAATGCCGGATCGATATGTTTTCTTTTTATAGCACGAGAAAGGGTATTTTTATCAGATCTCGTATTATCTTGTAATAACAATTCGTCTTTACCATTAACCAATAGCAGGAACTTTTTTTCCTACTTCACTACAGGAATCATTCGAATTTCTTTTGACTTGTTTCCTATGATCTTTAATCGATGGGTCAACGACAAATGAAAGAGAATATAAACTTCGAGTTCGACGGCTCAATTGTTAATATTATTATTATTATGTTGGTGACGCACACTGACTAATTCAGTGGAATTTCTGCGTTGAGACATGGTGTCAATGAGAAAACTTAAAAGGTAAAAATAACGGCAAATTAAACCATGGTAGTTTTCTTATTTAATATGGTAAATGGTGCTTGGTAATTTTTTAGGTAGCAAGCATTGGTCATGTGCAGCAAAAATAAAACCTTTGGTTTCATCTTTTAACCCTGCACTATATAACAACTGATAGGTACGGGATGTGTCTCAATCCGCATGGTTGGTACAGGCAAAGTATTGACCTTGAAGAATTTATTGGCTTCCTTTATTACTGAATAAACTTACTTCTTTCATGTTCTTTGACACAGAGCGTCATCCAGTCTTCTGTAGTTTCCAGGTATCCTTGAAAACTGATTGTTGTGGTTTTGCCAGACAACTCTAGTTGAACAAATGAACTGCCTCCTTCGGATCTGGACACAATACAGACGATCAACATCAGCCGGGATAAGTGAGAAAATTTCTCCTTTTTAAATCTATTCGCCTAAAGTCAGTTAAGGATGTTGAAACTATTGCACGACTGGGACTGATTATTATTATCATTATTAGTAGTAGTACTAGTAATAGGAAAAGGGGGGAATGAGTAGTAGTAGTAGTAGTAGTAGTAGTAGTAGTAGTAACAGTAGTAGCAGTTTCTTTGATTTCTGGTGTGTACACATTTTGTTCTGGGTCCCGCCCAGAGATCTATGGTTAGAAATGTCATTATGGAATTTTCGACTGGCCAATTAAAAAAAAAAAACACACACACAGACACACACACATATTTTACATAGATTTAAGATATGGGCTGTAGTCGTGAGAACAATTTTTTGTATTTCTTCTTCTTCTTCTTCTTCTTCTTCTTCTTCTTCTTCTTCTTCTTCTTCTTCTTCTTATTATTATTATTATTATTATTATTATTAATAATAATAATAATATTAACATTATTCGACCCTGCTGTTTTATATTGTTTTAAACCGCTATCTTTTGGTAATTATTAGGTTGGTGCAAAAATAATGACCTAATAATGTCGTTTTTTGACGTATTTTTAACGTCAAAAAACGACATTATTACGACATTATTTTTGCACCAACCTAATATTACTAGTATTTTCTTATAAATTTCAATTTCAAATCTTTTTTTATTTCTAAAACATATTTACTCTGAAGATATAACGAACAGGTCGGCGAGATTTCCCATCCAATGAACAAGTGCTATCCTTTAATATAATTACATGTAATAATACTGCACATGAAATCATCGATTTTCTGATTAATCCTGGTTCGAATCCACGTAAACGAATTCTAGCATACTTCTTACTAACTCATTTATTTTAATCCAATTCCTAATTCAAAAACAAACAAAATAGATGAAAAGAAAAAAAAATGAATTCTCATATGTGAAATCAAGTTAACATGATTAGTAAAGTAGGATTCTCGTCTTAATTTATTCCCGCCAAAACACCATGAAAACAATGATATGAAATTTGAAAGGAGATTCCGACTTCGCGTACCGAAATTTAATCGATTATTTCTTTGATCTGATTAATATTATGTTGAAGTATCGCTCCAAGGTCAAGTGGCACGAGGCAGATATTACTCATTTCCATAGCGATTTATGTCCAGCATGTTTAACGATACATATTTTGCTAGTCTAGTGTTTCTCCAACACAGTCCGCACACGTCACAAGTGACAAAATATCAAGTAGTGTATTTGGAAAAGCAGCAGACATGGTTACTCTAAGTTTGATGAAATGCCATAATCCATTATTAATATGTGCTCTAAAAATCACGGAAGTATTCCTATTTTCATTTTCTGATAAATCCTAATTCTTAAGTTAATCATTACATAAGCTCCTTCCGAGTTCTACGCCAGTAAAATATACGGTGCAACAAATTTAACAAACTATTGCAATAATAATCATAAATATGAAAGCAGGTCCTTATTTAAATATGTAAGAATGTACATAAGAAAATATTTTAAATTGACAAAATTTCTTTTTTTTCTATTTGACTGAAAGAGACGTTTAAACACTTGAATGCTATCGCCCACTCTATATTTCTTTCTTTATTCATTTATTTATTGATATTTCCTACTGAAAACAAACAGAGTGTCCGATATCTTTTATGTCTTACCTCACAATCTAAACAGAATAGACTCTTATTTTAGAGGTTATTTGAAGGGAATAAAGAATGTGCTAAGCGTTTTAACCTAGGAAAGGTTACTGAATAGAATAATCTGACGAAGATTGGTAATGAACACATTTAAGATTCGACAGCGGCGAGTAGACGTAATAGTCATCTGCTAGAAGTAAGTCAAGTGAGTTGCACAAGAAATATCCAACTGCAGGTTATCTAACAACCGCGCTACAAGGCCGAATTTAAAATGGGTTATCCGATCCGGGAGGCTCAGCCCAAACTTCCCCGTAGCTGGAGACAATTACCTAAATGCAGGATATCTTCAAACCGCTCCATGCGGTCAGATGTGGCACAAGGCTGAATTTAATGTGAGGTATCCGAACCTGTAGGCTTGGCCAAAAATATCCTGTAAACCTCGTATAAAACGTGGTCGGATAGATGTTTGGCAAGACGAGATTCTGCCCTTTAGCATAACCTCGTCTGGGGATCCTTTCTGTCCGGAGTCAGAGAGTTTGACAATTCCCAACTGCAGGATATCTACCAACTGCTACACGCGGTCAGATGTGGCACAAGGTCGAATTTAATGTGAGGTATCAGAGCCCGTAGGCTTGGCCAAAATCACCCCGTAGACCCCGTATAAAACGTGGTCAGGTAGCTGTTTCTCGAGACGAGATTCTGCTCTTTGGCATAGCCTCATCTGGGTATCCTCTCTGTCCGTAGACAGAGACTTTGATCAGCACAGCTGGAGACGAATCTACAGCTGCAGACTAACATACAGTATTTACTATTGTATTTATGTGAATGGGGGCATACCTATTATCGTCCGTAGGTATGCTAAAACACTAAGGAAGAAGAATTCAAATAGAATTCTAATCACAGACTCTACGTATATTTTTGAAGTTATAACTTGTGAAGTGTATTCGGAGTTTCGGAAAAGTAAGTGTGCTTTTCCGAATACGTTCGAAAAGATCAAATACCGAATATTATTTTTAAATGGCTTCCTGGTTAGGCCGATAACTTTTCAACAATACTTCCCGCAATATAATTCATTTAATGCAAATGATGCGCACAATTTCGTAAAGAATATTTAGGAAATCTTAGAAGTGCATTAAAGTCTATACGAATGCTTATTGCATGACAAACGCTTATATATATATATATATATATATATATATATATATATATATATATATATATATATATATATATATATATATATATATATATATACTGGTTGTAATCTTATAAATGTAAGAAATTATACTCCTCCGGAAAACCTTAGGTGCCTTGATTTGCGAATGAACAAACGAATACCAAAGGGAAAAAATGGTACAAAAAAAGAAACAACAGGGAAGATGTACGTTAGCCAAAAATAATCGTCTAGCATCCAAGTGCGGAGTCCAAAGAAAAAAAAAACGATACGAGTAAGAAAATTAATATATATATATATATATATATATATATATATATATATATATATATATATATATATATATATATATATTGTTTTTGTCTAAAATTCTATCCGGAATAGAGAGCAAGAGAATGTGAAAAATGGTTTTAACGTTTCTACGCAAAAAAAAAAGTCCACGCATCAGATTTCTAGGAGGGAGTGTTAAAGAAATAGCGGCCGCTTGGACAATTCGAACAGACGTCGACAGTGATCAGAATTCAGTGGGAAATATGTCCGTTGATCTGCACGCAATTCTCAGTGCTGTCGTATTTATGCTTACGAGGGTGACGGTCTTCGGCAGAAGAACGATGGCGCACGGGAAAATTCCACAGCATCCTTCTGTCAACTCTATCGAAGTCATCCTTCACATCGATAAAGCCGACTAAACAGATGGCGAGTTGAAGTGGTAGATGTCTCTGTTAGGACGATCATCAGGTCATGGCAAGACGTGACCGTGCTAGTGGACACAGCGCTGAGAGATGGTGCGTTGGAAAATCGGCTGGTCGCTCTTCGAGCAGATTTGGCGCTGGAGGATTTTCCAACGCTCTGTGCTGGAGAGACAATGTGCCTCCCGTGGACTCAACGCCTTCCTGGCATGAGGTATGGCAGCATCAATAGGGTTAAAGAAGTTTGATAACCGACGTATGATGGGTATCGAAATGCGGAATAGCATATCTTTCTTGGTCATTCTAATTGGTCGGCCGGACAACGTTTTATTAATTTCTGTATAAAAGAATCTGAAAATGAAGAGAATTATGGATCGATTCAGTACAGATTTCATAATCTCAAACAAAAGTGGAATCTCCTAAAGAATAATTTATTTGTTTTTTGTGTGCTTCATATAGAATCATACTTATTATAAAACCCCTGTTGTGTGTGTGTCTGTTCGTTTATATATTGGATCGGATTTCCTACATTTTTCAACTGATTTCAACAAAACTTCACAGGACTACGTAAAATTACCTTGTGGTGGTTCTGACAGTTCCAAAAATTGGTAAAACACAATTTTTTTTGCATGAAATCAATTTGAAAACACGATTAAGAGGCATCTGACGCGAGAATGAAAGGGGGACAACTCATATAGAGTTATATTTATAAAACCCAGGTTTTGTGTGTGTGTTCGTTTATATATGGGATTGGATTTCCTACATTTTTCAACCGATTTCAACAAAACTTCACTTTTTTTTGGCAGGTAGTGTTTCTTATTGTCTTGCACACTTTTTTCTTTATTTTTACATTCAGAATGCTTTAAAAATTCCATTTACAAGACAGTTGTTTATAATAAAATTCTATTCAATCGATAGACTCATAACGATTGCAAACAATGTTTTTGTTTGAGTTTTGGTTTGACCAATTCGTAAAAAAACAACACAAAACAAAACAAAAAACTAATTAAGACATGCGTGTCCGTCAACCTTAAACAATAATCTTTGTCAATTTTATTTTTCAGTCTTTATGATGGTCGATACTTGATCTATCTCTTACTGTTACATCCCCGGGAAACGCCGGGATCTGCTGCTAGTTCTTTAATAAAAAGATGGCACAGTCCTCCAACATTGCTTCGTAACTAATTACCTCTAAAAGAAAACAAAATTGACATTTCATTTTATTTGTATAGATTACTAAAATTACTAAGGGATGTAACTCTGCATTACCTTAATACAAAGGGTTGGATTACCCCCCACATATTTAAACTACAACCGGCAGCAAGCATTCAGATCGGGATTTTGGCTTCTTAATTGACGTTGTTCCCAGGTTTAAACTGACCCGGGTGGTTGCAGCTGTTATGGTCCCAGCTATGAGCATAGAGTGAACCGCGCTAAAAAAAAAAAAAACGCTATGAAGGCATGAAAATAATTTTTATATATAAATACCAGAAATACATTCCTATATTAAAAAAAAATTACTGACAATAGATATTTGAAGTGAAAGTACCACCGATATCTATTTATAGTAGTTACCAACAACACATTTTATCCATATTTGAAGGTATACAATTGCGTTCAAAATTTTTAGATTTCGGCATTAAATAACCCATAGAGGTTGTTATGCCACTAAACAAAATAAACCAATCAACGTGGAATTTTTTTCTATGAGCATTCGTCGACGTTATTTTTTTTTTTTTATCTTTTATAATATTTGATGCTGAGTTTAGTTTCGAGTGAAATTCATGAAAATATTTCTGAGTCTATATCGAGCAGAGAGAAATATTTTACATTTTATTATATTAGATATATCAGAGTTCAGAAGCTTGGAATTCTGCCTATTGCACCATGGAAGAAAGACTTTCAGTGTATAAGAGCTTTTTTTCCTCCTAGATTTGATGTAGAAATCTGTTAACAAGATGTACATTGAAGGTATGATAAATAAATACTGACATACACAAGCCGTAGACCCCGTATAGAACGAGGTCAGGTAGCTGTTTCCCGAGAGGAGATTCTGCTCTTTGACATAGCCTCGTATGGGTATCCTCTCTGTCCGTAGACAGAGATTTTGAGCAGCTACCTGGAGACGAATCTCCAGCTGCAGACCAACATACAGTATTTACTATTGTATTTATGTGAATGGAGACTTACCCATTATCGTCTGTAGGTATTCTACAACATCACGGGAGAAGAATTCAAATATAATTCTAATCATAGGCATGCATAATGTAATTCGATTGAATGCATTACTACCGACATGGCATTGTTTAACGTGTTTGGGCAATCAGAGTGCTTAATACAATTCGCGTTGGTAATCACGTAATCAATATCTTAATTTCAATTGGATACTCACATGGACGACAGGGATTCTATCAAGATGGCCTCACCACTCAAAGCCGAATTGGTATATCTTAAGCCTAGGAAACAAAAAAAAATTTAACAATTTAACATTTTTGTCTTTAGAACAATATCGTTTTTTTTTGTTTTTTTTAATCGTCTTGAATTTTTGTTCAATAAAATCGTTAAAATTCTACATTTTTCAAAAGTTGTCTTCAATACATAGGCGCGTCTTATATTTCGATAAAGACGACAGTTGCTTAAACTGAATGAAGCATTGGAACTGAAAACTTTTCTTTCTGGCTAAGGAAGTGGGCCTATGATTTTATTACGTTTCTGTGATTTCCGTCGTCTCACAAACGTGACGCAGCGAAAATCTCCCTACCTTCACTTTGTTTTATTCACCAAGTAACACTTGTCTGGTTCGCTTTCCACAAAAAATTGAAGATATGGAGAAAATCCTATTTGAAATAGCATAATTAATATTGTGATAGTACTTTTATGATAGCATTATATTTTTAAAGAATCCCCGGATTGCAAGCCTCAAGAGCTACTCAAAATAGAGTAATACTGTATAATGTGTGTGATATGAATGTAAAAATTAAAATCAAGAAGTAAAATATATAAGCATATGTAGGATAACGAACGGCTCTTGAAGATTAGAACATTGTAAATTTCGGGAAGTATCCACACGGGAGTATGTTCCAAAATTTAACGGGAAAAGCATTCTGAGAAGAACTTCCTCCTTTTAAGTGAAATACTCTGAAGTGAGTATAATTCAACTCCCTAGACGTAGCATGATGACTCTTAGCTGTAAATGTATGAGCTGGTGAAATTAAAGGAAGGCGCACCTTTTAAATTTGGGCGGTAGAAATAGCAATAGATTAGCAAGAGTTATGCGATGTTGCTCCTCTGGTTGGGGGGAATGCAAAATGGAATTATGTCACCCTCAATAAAACTGTGTAAATGACTTTGTAGGCTGGAACGTGATGACAGGGCATCTTCATATTATATATGTCAGTATCAATCCATTTTTAGTCTAGTCGAAATTTTGTTAAAGTCAAATATGCCAGGAGCCAGGAACTTTCTGGCGCAGTACAATCAACCGATAATTTTATTTATTTTTTTTTTCCAGCGTCTTTACCAATGGATCTGAATGTCGGTGCCCGTAAGTTCATATTTTTTTTTTTTAAAAAAGGAACATTTATTATTGAAAGATTTAATGAATTTATATGAATAAAAGATTTTGTCAAATAAATGTCGAAGTCTTTTTTTCAAAATAATATTAATGTTCATGAGATAATTACAGATCATCTGACCAAACTTAATTGGGAATTTAATTGTAAATATAAAAGTTAGGTGACTTTACATATCTGCGTCATGCAAAGTAAAATCTGATATTAACATAGTTAACTAATTTACCCAGTTTTTCTCAAACTATTCAAGCAACGTCACGCCTAGGAGCAAATGAAAATATCACCGCACACTTAGCAAAATTTATAGATTTAAATTTTATGAAAGAAAACCATAGTTTAAAAGAAAATACGTACACATATATGAACTGTATTTCAACTTTTCTATTCAGCTATTTATTGATCTTAGTGTGAAACCGGTGCCTGTTTTTTGGGGTTTTTTCTTGTTTGTTTTTGGGGTTTTTTTTCGCTATTTCTTCAATTTGTGTTCTGTGCAATAAGCAGACCCTCATTTCTTATTTAGCTGACAATATTTCACGAGGATCGTGAAGTGTGCCGCAGGACGACGTTGAGAATCTCTAAATTAATTAGACGGACAAATGGAGCGAAAGTGAGGAAATAGAATGTCTCATTGAAAGACAATCCTCAACATTTGATTCAACACAGGATACCGACAGGTTGACATAAAAGCACAGGATCTAGCAACGAACCTCTGTCACCTAAAACTGTTACTGTAAGAGTGGTCAAAAATAATTAATTGTCCAAGGCCGAGATCCTCAACGAGTGTCAAAAATTCTACTAGAGTATACATGGAAAAGTTGCCTTTTTTGCACAGACCTCTAATGTCAAAGTCAAGGCAGCAACAATTGTGTATAATATTCAAAATATTCTTCCGTAAACTCATAACAGGTTAAATATCAAAATTCATTTTCTTCCAGGATGCGCCGTCTTTCTTCAGGAAATTGACAACCACGGCTCTCCACAATTTCCTGTTCTTTGTAGCTATTAATAAATGTTGTATTTTTGTTATATCACCTAAATCTTGATCCGCCATTAATTTACTCAAGCTCGCTAAGTAGGTTTATTCCTTGTTTTCCTGTCTCCCTCTTTGCCTTGACTCTTTACTCTGGGTATCAAATTTTCTAAACCCTCTTTCCCCATTATGTATGCCAGAAAATTAAAATGTCTCTTTCTGTTGTTAAGTGTAAGTGTCCTTTTTGTCTTTCTTTTCTCTAAAACATCATCGTTGCTCACCTATCCTCTCCTTGGTATTCTCACTATCCTTCTGTAGAATCACATTAATTTTGTTTCACTCATTTCTTCATTTTGAGGAAACTGTTCAGTATAGTTTACAATTTAGTACTCTTTTCTTTGTTTTCATTGTCTATGACTACGCCAATGAGCCTTCGAATTTTAGTAATGCACTTTCTGTACTCTTTTAAAACATTTCCCACAAATTTAAATTGTTGGACTTGATTGGTTTTAGTCAAGTCAGCTTGTAATGTGTGGGCTGTGATTCAGAATCGGTAGAACCACCTTTTTGTTTCTTCAAGTCTCTTCTTCGTCTATTAGGTCACTGTTCAACATTCACTGCCATATAGAAATCAATTTAAAATTTCAGTTTGTAAGCCCCATGTATAAGTTAAAAGTTAGAGAAAAGCGCATTATGTTAGGCTGTCAAATACCAGGGTTGATCGATAAAGTGATCGCTTCAATACAAGTCCTGCCTTATCCCACGTTGTAATTTGCTTTGATCATAAAGCGGCCAAGATCGCATCGTCGTCAGGTATCTTCGTATTGGGCTTGTCCAAGCAGGGCGAAGCTACAAAGAAAAAAACAACACTTTTTATATCAAGTCGTTCGTACAGTAATTGGTTAATTGTTGTTAAATTCAAGAGTTCGCATGCAATTATCTACCCAACACGCTTCTAACTCGGAATTGACACTTTGTTCAGTTGGTGAAGTTTGTTTTACTCATTTGGTAAAGTACGGCACAAGGCTGATGTTGGAGCTTCTTGTTGGGGGATAATCATGTGGGGCGTCTCACCTCAGGTAGCTGGAACGAACTAACTTTCATCTCTTCGGGGCATTCGTATTTATTGACGTTCGCCTAAACCGGCGTGTGGCATGACGCATTTGGGGAATTCAGTGTTCGCCTCCCTGCCTGTCATTTCCACTGTCTAGGTCCTGTATAATTTCGGGGAATTCCCCTCTTCGACGGATGATGGTTACGGGCCTTACCTCGCCCCATAACTTCCACTTCCTCTAATTATCATCTCACATTAATCCCCTTCAGTGGACGTGGGTGGAGCCTCCCCCTACCTTGCTGACTTATCTGTGCCCGCCAATTCAGCCAATTCGCGCCCAGTAAAGATTCATTCTAAGTTCGTCAATCGTTGTTGCCATTTGATCTGTCACAGTTCAATTCCACATCAGTCCCATGTGTTTTATTGTTCAAAACTCCGACACAATTCATATGGATGTCTACATGAGAATTAAAATCTTCAATTTTTTCCCACGGTGTTTTTTTTTTTTTATTATTATTATTATTAGGGGTCTCTCAGTATATCGCTCCTTCTCTTCACAATAACCTTCTTATGATTACCAGTAACAAATAGTGTCACAAGGCAATATCCTATGAGATTTTAGTAGATTAAATATTTAATATTATAGATCTCATATAAAGTCTATTTGATTACGTAAGGTTTTTGAAATCACATGAAAAACATGTAATGAACTTGTCATAATTATACTTACAAAATAAGAACAAAGCATCGGTGAGTTTGATATCTTTTCTCTCTTAAGAAGCGTATCTCCACGTATCAGTGGGTTTAATGTTGTTCGTTTATTATTTATGAGAACGTGACCCGAGATATCTATAAAAAGAAAGCACAATGCCTACACATTCACGCGATCCTGTAAAAACAAAAATAATATTTGTTGATAATGGTCTGTGGATGCCGAAAGCGCTCAGAAGATATCAGTAAATCTGTTGTCGAAAGTTGCCACGGAAACCAAAAAACGACCGAAACTTTAAAAAAATAAATAAACAAGGAAATTTCATTATTTCATTTTTTTCCGCGAAGCCTGCATAAATAACTTGAAAGAGGCCGTTTGACCAACACAAGGATCAAACAAAATTAAAGAGAAAAGAAAGAAAATAAAAACTACACATAAAGTTCACTTTCTTCAGAAACAGTCATTCACGCCTCTAGTTCACTGCTACTAACAAACAGGGTTTTTTTTTCTCCTGATGATGACCATGTTGGCCGAAACTAGACGAGGAATCCAACTATTAAAACAAAAAAATATTAATGTACAACACACTATGACTGAAAACGTTAATTTTTAAATATGTTATACATACATATACACCCCCACATATATATATATATATATATATATATATATATATATATATGATGTGTATTTAGGCAGCAATCTGTTATAGTTAAAGCCAACTAACAAAGTACTGCGATTAATCTTTTTATGTAATTTTTCTTGTGTGCGTACAAGTGTTTTATTTTTCGAGAACCAAATTGTACGATAACTGACCAATTTTTCTCCATTTCTGAGTGCATTCGGTTATACTTTTAGACATTATCAAGGATGATTTTTTTGATTTTTTTTATTTCAATGTATGCGTTGTATGTATATATCTAGAGTTACAGGGATGTTTTATTTTCCAAGCAGCCAGAATATTGTGGCTGTGTTTTTAGTTAATGTTATTCAATCTTGGCTTTTCTTTTTCAATTATTAGGGCTTCCATTATTATTTTTTTATCATTTTTCTTTTTACATGAGGATGCGGTTATTATGCTTTTATTGTCTACTAGAATGTTTCGGGTGGAATCTTTTAGGCTTGTGTGTGTGTTAAATAAATTCTAATAGAGCTGTGGGAGGATAGGTGTAATGTAGGTCGTCTGCATAAGCCTGTCGTAGTATGACCGATATAATTATTTATGAGTTTGATCAGAAACACAGTTTCTTAAGGGTCATTTGAACGTGTACATAATGTTGGTTCTTTGTAGTTTTGATTTTGCAGGTGTGTTGTTATTTTTTAGGGTAAGGTTAGCTGTTTTCTTTTTTTTGTAGTAGATACTTATTTTAATTTTTTGGTTAGTGTCAACATTATATATATATATATATATATATATATATATATATATATATATAAGATTTATTTTTTTCTTATTTTAATTTATTTTTAATTTAGCGAGTTTATTACCAGTTACTTACAAATGTTATCATAGTGGATACTCGTATTTGAAATAGACGCCCATTTTATTTTCTTTAGTTTAAAGAGTATGTATTACGACTAACAATCTTGGTATTCGAGAAAACTCATTTTGTTTATTAAGATTTATTGAATACACAGGATGACAGATATAATACACTTTGGTTAAAATAAATGAAAAATAGAGAGCTTGAAGTAATAAGTATAGTGGAGGTCTAATTAAATGCAACATGGCGTGTATTGAAGCCAACCTAATGACAATGCAATTCAGGTTTGCAGGGCATCTTTCGCTTACACGCAATAGCAGTCTTCCAAAATATATTCTCGTTGGCCAGCTTCTGACAAGCAGGTAAGTTGAAAGCCAATTTTGCGTTACAAAAACAATCTGAAGCGATGCGACATCCTCTTTTCTCCCTGAAAAACAAAGCGTCAGAGGGAAGGAGCTGGTGCTTCTCATCCATAAAAAGGATTGAATGAGGCCTACTTGAAGATCGGGATCAAATGCGTGCAAATATTAAAGAACGTTGACGGCATGCTGCTCCTCTCAATTGTAGTCTTACCTTACACTGTGGCTTTGTCACAGGCAGTAAAGCAGCCATTGCTGTCCCCTCGCAGAAACATATGGCAATCGATCCTCAACCAATCGAGAAAAATGGCTAAACCACATGTTCTAAATATCTAAAAGTTTGCAAAATACCTGCTAGCATTGGGAAAAGCATGCGTATCCATAAAAGATGAGCACCTCTTTATTTTTTCCGTTCGTCGACGGTGACGTGAGAGTCCACCATAGATAGATAAATAGATAGATCATTTTTATATAGGAAATTCACAAAGTATATAACTTGTTTACCATTTTGTTAATAACCTCTTCACCACATTTTTATTTCTTAACAAACTGCATTGTCTGGTTTGTATAATTTTGTAAGGGCTTAATTTATGTATCCGCTTTAGTTTATGTCTGGCTGCCGTTAGCTACCACTCTACGGGTTATGACTCAATTATAAAAATAATTTTACAAAAAAAAGGTCTTTTTCGTTTACTTTAAATTTAACATTTCATTGGTTGATCAGAGTAAAGCTCACAAATCTTATAACCCCATCTTTCTTTTTTCTAAATAAATCAAAATAAATAGTTCCATCGCCAGTAATTTACAGTCCACTGATGCGATGCATTGATACACAATGAAACACGAGTGCAATTGTGTAGCGATTTTTACATGTTTTCAGTGTAATATCCTGCAGTAATGATACCAATGTCCACTCAGCTTTCTCTCGATAAATGTTTTCCTTTGGATAGTGAGAAACCTTGCGAATAAATATAGAAAAAGAAATATTAGAGCATTAGCGAAAAGAGTAAAAGAAAAGGGACAGAAAAAGAGACAAAGGTACCGTCTCTCTTAGCAGTTCATGTAAAGTATTTCATCGCAGTAGAAACATATGGCAAAATCTGAAAAGGTAAACACAAGAGAAATTTTGCGCCTTCATCATTTAAATTTGTATTTTATACTAGCAGTAGAGCCCAGCGTTGCCCGGGGATGTAACAGTAAGAGATAGATCAAGAATCAGCCATCATAAAGACTGAAAAATAAAATTGACAAAGATTATTGTTTAAGGTTGACGGACACACATGTCTTAATTAGTTTTTTTTTGTTTTTTGTTGTTGTTTTTTACGAATTGATCAAACCCAAACTCAAACAAAAACATTGTTTTCAACCGTTATGAGTCTACCGATTGAATAGAATTTTATTATAAACAATTGTCTTGTAAATGGAATTTTTAAAGCATTATGAATGTAAAAATAAAGAAAAAAGTGTGCAAGACAATAAGAAACACTACCTGCCAAAAAAAGTATAACTCGATATGAGTCGTCCCTTTTTCATTCTGGCGACAGAATCGTGTTTTATCGTGTTTTCAAATTGATTTCATGCAAAAACAATTGTGTTTTTCCAATTTTGGGCGCTGTCAGAACCACCGCAAGGTAATCTTACGCAGTCCTGTGAAGCTTTGTTAAAATCGGTTGAAAAATGTAGGAAATCCGATCCAATATATAAACGTACAGACACACACACACACACACAATTTGCGTTTTATAATAAGTAAGATGAAAACACTTCATCGGTTCTTAAGTCTTCATGTTCGTTTTGCGTTCTGGCCTCACAGGATTATATCTCATAGTTTCTTTGCTAACAAATGCAATGTTTCTGGTGGTAAGGAATTGCTTATGTTTTTAATTGTGTTCACCCCAAGCAAGGGAATAAAGCCACTAAGACGCAAGGGTTACTGGATGTGGAAGTGTTAGTAAACAGAAACATTACTGAGGAACGAGAGCAAAGAAGAATAATCAGGAGGACAGTAAATATCGAGTGATATTGTATTTATATTTTTTAAATCGGAAGAAAGTTCCACAAGCGAGAAAAGAAACTGTTGTCATAGATCTTACAGTTACATATAGCCAACTTAACTGTAAGTTAATGAAAGCTCGTTGCCCGTGTAGTAACGAGCTTACATTCATATTCAGGCATTATGGCGAAGAGATCCCCCGGAAAAATATCACAGAATATTTATAGAAAAAGCAATGGGAGGCAAAGTGACGAATTGTTAATTCCATTGTGAGATTTTCTTTTATTTTAGATTTGTTTCGAAAAAGTCCGTGAATTAATCTGCAATTTGTGCATTGAAAACTAAAAAAAATTATTACAAATCAAAACTTAGAGCAAAAGCAACAGAAAAAAAAATCAAACGCGGTATTTAACTGTCACCAACGACAATGTGGTTATGTTTTGTTTTTTTTTTGTTTTTTTATGTTTCCGGATTTTATGATATATAAAGACCCAATTTACTTTTAAAAAATGGTTCAGAATATATTCAGGGAGTTTTTCTGTGAATTTTAGATATCTAGCTGGCTATTTTTTTGCTCAGTCCCTGTATATGATAAGTTTAAAACGGGAAGAAAGATTTATTCTCCCATTTTAATTCCACATGTTATGGGCATTATTATATCCGTGGTATAATAACACCGTAATTCACGGACGGAAAGGAATAGCTGAATGGAAAAAGAATGAAATCTGCTTTGGTCTCAGAGAGTTTTACAATGCTACATCATGCACAAACTCATATATATATATATATATATATATATATATATATATATATATATATATATATATATATATATATATATATCTGTTAAACTGTTTTATAAATGAGGATGGCATCATTCAATGGATTAACAGTATTTCAATGCGGACATTATGTTTTCCTAGCGAAGTGATTTCGCCATTAATCGCATTAATATTGCTAATTGATTCTATGTATAATTATTTCTTTATATATAAAATAATATATGCTGCCTAATATTATATTTTTATAAAAAGACAATTGATCCCGCAGTATGAAATTCCTGAGAAAAAAAGCCTACTAAGACATATCACTATATTAATTGAACTATATACTTAGTTCATGTCATGTTAACTAAAAACACTTGTAAAAAAAGAATTCGTGGATTTACCATATTACAAAATTCATATAAAAATTCTCACTTGAAATTTCGAACTTTAGTGTTGCGACTCACAAGTTCCGAGATTGTACAACCGTCAATAAATATCACATTCTTAAAAAAAATATTCCGGTCTACAAACAATTATTTCGTCATCAAGTTTTAACTTTAACGGAAAAAAATGAACGCCTGATGATGGAGACATGGATCTTCGAAAGTACTTGCTTAACTTAAAAAAATATACACTAGAAACATCTGACAACCGTTTCATAAATGAGGATCACATCATTCAATAGATTAACAGTATTTTAGTGCATACATTACGTTCTACTAGCGAAGTGATTTCGCCATTGATCACATTAATATTGCTGATTAATTCTAAGTATGATCATTTCTTTATATATATATATATATATATATATAATGTATGTATGTATGTATGTATATATATATATATGGAACGGCAAACTGTATGAAAGCAAAAGAAACCTTACTTGTAATATTTTCCAAAGGGAAAATTGTAGTCAGGGTGGTTTTCTCTATGGACCGAGTTAGGCCATGTTTTTTTTTTCTTTTTTTCCTGAAAGACCTACTGCTATAGATTAAGGACGTCCTTCTTCTCGTGGCTCTACATCGCAACAGCGCTTCGTTGGTCTATCCTCTGGCATTATTTACCGGTCATCACTTACCCCAACGAAAAAAAAGACAATTGCTGTTTGTAAGTAGTTGAACTTAGGCTAATTCCATTTTATCTTAAACAGTTCAGGTAAAATGTCTGAGTTTTTATATAAAAGTACATTGGAGTTAAAAGCTTAGACCCAGGTGATTGAATACGGTTCTGAAATGTCACTAGTTATTTAGTCGCTCGCTTTTGGACACCTCAACATGAATCACCTGTTACCGTACGGTCACGGGAGTTAAGCAACATCGAGCTTGGTCATTACCTTAAATTCACTTACTCGCAAATACTCTTCTCCCTTCAGCTATGGGTTAATTAGTAAGCTTGATTTAGCAGCATATCAACTACTTATAGGTCATTTAATGACAATATTTAGTTTTCTTGGAAACATTAGTAATTTCGTTTATAAAAATGTAATGCTGGTAATATAGTATATATATATATATATATATATATATATATATATATATATATTACTTTTATTTACTATATATATATATATATATATATATATATATATATATAACGTCATCCACAGACAGACTGTTTCGCTGTTTCACAGCTCATCAGTGTGGCTAGACATCCGGTTGGCTCTAGCTCGGATCGAAACCCGACTGAATTGGTATCAGCCGGAGATATGCGTGTGTGTGTATTACGGGTATTTACTATACAAATATATTTTTATACTGCCATACTGTTTTGTTTCCAATTTGGGGGTTAACCATTTTTGTCAAAACCACCTGAGCAGAGGCCTTGCTGCCAGATGTAGAGGCTCCGTTTATTAATTAGACAATATATTTATTTTAGTCTATCGTCCTGAATAATCGAGAAATCTTATTAAATTAAAATATGCGCTCTCTGGCAGGATTCGAATCTGGCTCCACTTGAGGAGAGGGAAACCTTCCTTAGATCGAACGTGCCTTAAAAGACTCAGCCAGAAAGGTTTCTCGATTATTCAGGCCGGAAGACGAACATAAATAAAGTCCTTTTTAATAAATAACGCATCGTCTACTCAAATATGAGTATCCACTAAAAATAACGTTTAAAGTTATAAATATTTCTATGACTGCATACGAACATCAGTTGGTTTCTCTTATTTAACAGGTCCATAACAATTCACTTTTGAATAAGTAATGTTTTTAAATTAGAAAAAAATAACTAACTTGTCAATAAGTGTTATAATAAAAATATCCAATATATATCGATTGAGTCATTCATTTATCAATTAATTGTTAATTTTCAACTACAGCTATCTGCAAGAATGGCTAGCTAATCCCTTTTGCAGACGCCCTCTCAGATACATTTATGTTTCTTAATGATAGACATAGCTACACTGTGCTTTGCACTGAAACAATGCTGAGCGAACCTTAGACATAGTTTCTAGGGTGGAGTTAATAATCTGGAGCTATCAGTATTTGGAGAAGGTCAGTAATCTCAAGCCTTCGGTCAAGCTAACTTGTGACGCCAAAGATTTGGGTAAAACATTGGTATGCTTTTCAGGCTCTTCCCCGTGGTTCTGCACGCTATCTTCACCCCAGATCGATATACCTTTCTGAAAAATCGACACCGATAAGATTCGAACACTGGTTTATGGCCAGAATGAACTTTTTTTCTTTTTTTTTGGGGGGGGGAGGTGGGGGGTTGTGGTGTTAAGTATAACATTTTATTTGTCACATATTCTTACGACGTTGAAATGCCAATGACGCTGAACAAAACCTACGTAGTTTTCTTTAATACTGATGCCCCAAAATGAAAAAATTAAGGAAGATTTTAGCTGCGTTAGAAATATAATGTCATATATTTCGTTTCTTTATATATTTCATATTGTATCTTTACTTTAGAAAACATAAAATATTTTGATATTAAAGGTTTAGAATAAAATAAAGATGTGACGTCCCCCCCCCGGTGTCGCTGCGCCAAATGTGACGTCTGCCAACCGTGTCCGTCGTGCTATCCTGTCCTGTGACGACCAACTGGCTTGGTATTGGTCGCGGCACCAAATGTGACGTTCTAACCTTTTGGTGATTCGGATGCGAATCTGGTTAGGTATCAGCCTTTTCGTTCCCAGCTCACCTCAAACGTCTGGTTACCGAAGTAACTGTTTTGATTTCCAGTCTAACCTACCCACGTTGTGAATTGATCTTAGGCAGACGAAATCAATCAGTCGCCGAGCCGTAATGCAAGCCCAGTTCGATCAAGGGTAACACCGCACAAGTATATGTAAAAGAAAAAAGAAATAATAACTCGAAAAGTTCAAATGAGTTAAAAAAAGGATAACAATTTTTTATATCTGGTTTCTGAATACAGGACTGCGTCTTCTTCCCAACCCGCTATATGGATTCGTGACACTTTGTGTTTGTTAGGCGAGTCTTAACATCTTAAGTTGTTTGTTCTTTAAGAAACTGATTCTTGGTGTATCTTCAGGTGATATTCGTGAAAATTGTTTTGGTGGTGTGAGTCTAAGTCGTTCTTCAAAAATAAATTGATCTTGGCTAGAAGTTGAGTTCGGAAATGCGTGAATCTTAGCTTCTGCGAGGCGGGTCTCCAGAGCTCTCAGCTCACTGCACCTGCTTGCCTGTCTCCAACCCCAACTGCGAACTTCACTCAACTTAATTGGAACTCGAACTGAACTGATTTTTACTCGCTGCGATTCTGCTTATATGGACGCCGACCAAAACCGGGGTGGGCTTGTCGGGGTTTGAGGTTCCTTGATAATTCTAAACCCACAATCCACTTCTTTGTTTTCGGTCAGGAAAATTTTATTATTTTCCATTTTTGGAAGTCTTTCGTCTTCCCACCTTCTTCTGTTCTCATATTGTTCTCAGAGAGTGTCAACGGGTTTCCCCTCTCTCTCACAGTGGCATCTCACATCTATCCCTTCAGGGGGGCGCAACAGACCTCCCCTCCTTCTTCACATGATTACCTCCACCTAACGTTCATGCCACCATCCAGCCAATGGGCGCTCAGCGGCGTGGGTGTAGCCAGACTAACTTCTGTTTAAAAAATCTTGCTACTAGGAAAAAAAAAAATATCTTCCTTTTTCTTTTTTTTTTCTTTTCTTTCTCTTTCTTTCCTTCTGTCCGACAACAAATTTTAGACTCTTATCATTTACTTTACTTTTCCTAGCTTTTTCTTTTTTACAGTTTTAAAATTGGGTCCTGAAAATCTCTTGATCTTCCCAAGATACCCATCCAAAATATTGTGATTGATCCTATCATCAGATTTTATCAATTGGGTCGAGCCGAGAACTCATTCCGCCACGTAGATATTTATTAATGATAGCTTATCCGGCACCAGGAAAATATTGGGGAGATTAATATAAGAATCTTTTTCATCAATCTGTAATTTAAAAATTTTATTATATCAACACTAACACTATATAATAATTACCTTTGTGTGTTTTTATTTATATGTTTTGTGTTAAACTGTACAGTTAGATGGGAGTTAAATCAAGTTAAGATCATTTTATTTATTACTTCTATTAGTCATTCATCTAATATAGTTGTGATATTTGGATCTCCGTTTTATTGATTCTCAATACAATGTTTCATAGCCCTTGATTCAGTGAATCTCAGTATTAAAACTTTCAAATAATTCCCGTCATTTTTAATGTTATGTGTACACTAGGGTATTATATAAAATGTTAGAAATACCTTAGAGAGTCTATGATCAACAGTCTGGTTTTACGGAAAATCAAAACAAACAGATTATTATATATGAATCAGAAATAGTTAATTGTAAATTGTTGGAAAATAATTAAGAATAATTTGGGAAATCTGGCATTCACAGAAGCCATCGAATGCAAGAATAACAGAGAGAAACAACAAGAGGCCTACCTGCAGAGTTTGTAGAAATGGATGGCAGGAGAGGAAGGTGAAAAGACAAATATTGTAAATTGGTTAATTTTGTTTTATGGCATATCGACCACATTGGCTTATTTAATGCCGACGACATCTTTAAGATAGATTCGTATGAATAAAATATGTATTTTTTGGTTTGGATTGGTTTGGTCCATTTTGTTTTATGGCATATCATTCTCAATGGGTTATTTAATGCCGACAAAAATTTTTATTTCAGGTAATATTTTGTTTTGTCAAAAATATGATTCTAGTAATATTTTTCTTTCAAAATTGTATTGCTGGTAGTATTTTTTTCAAAAAAAGTATTGCTGGTAATAGTTAACTATTTGCCCATAGCTAGGGCCCTAACAGGTGCTACCACCCCAGGTCAGGGTGGACCTGGGAACACCAGCAATTAAGATTTGGGTCCACACTCCTCAAAACCTCCTGATCCGAGGCCTTGCTGCTGGACGTAGTCTATCGTCTCACCCGAGACGTGGATGTAGTTTAACCTCGTACCCAGGACGAACAAATATTGTTAAAGCCTCACGGAATAGAAATAGAAAGCTGTGGAGAGTGACTATCACATACGGCACATGACACGGAAGAAGAAAAAGAAAATTAAATAAATCATTATCCTGGCAAGAATAGAGATAGATATTTTCAGTTTTCAAACAAGAATGTCGTCCCTGCGTTGAAATTTACTATATAGAAACTTAAACACTAACTCTAATATGAAATATATATTAAATATATGATTACGGTAGAAACGAGTCACAGTAATTGTTATGGGACCTTACCCTTAATAATAATAATAACAGGACTATTCCATACTTAATAAATACTGCGCCTCAGGAGTAGGAAAGTCGTCAGTCGACCCAGTAATTTCTGAGCGACTGCACGGTTATTCTCTCTTCCTACGGACGGGAGGAACCTGAGGGAGGCTACGCCGAAGGATGGAGTCTCCTTCGGGGAGGGAGACCGGCCCTGAACCCATTTATACGGGTTGATGGGCATATTTTTGGCCGAGCACACGGGCTCGGAATGCCCACGTTAAAAAGGCCTTGTGCCACATGACACCCTTGTGGTGGGGTGACTGAATATCGTCAGTAGAGTCAGTACTTTCTGAGCGACTTGTTCGGTTATACTCTCTTCCTACGGATGGGAGGAACCAGAAGGGGGCTACGCCGACGGGCGGAGTCTCCTTTGGGGTGGTAGACCGGCCCTGAACCCGTTTATACGAGTTCAATGGGCATATTATTGGCCGAGCCCACGGGCTCGGAGCGCCCACGTTAAAAAGTCCTTGTGGCATATGACACCGTCGTGTGGGTTGACTGTATATTGTCAGTAGAGTCAGTCGCTCAACTCTTGAACAACAGATCAGTTGAACTCTCCGCCTTCGGGCGTGGAGGAACCCGAACGAGGCTACGCCGAAGGGCGGATTCTCTTTCAGGCACGTAAACCGACCCTGAACCCGTTTATGCTTGTTCAATGGTCATATTTTTGGCCGATCCCATGGGCTCGGAGAGCCCGTGTTAAAAAAGCCTTGTGCCACATAACGCCCTCGTGGGGAGGTGACTGAATATACTCAGTAGATTCTGTCGCTCAACTCTTGAACGACAGATCGTTTGAACTATTGTCTTCGGGCGTGGAGGAATCCGAAGGAGTCTACGCCGAAGGGCAGATTCTCTTTCGGGGAAGTAAACCGATCCTTAACCTGTTTATACGGCTTCAATGGGCATATTTTTGCCGAGCCCACGGGCTTGGAGATCCCATGTTAAACCTGTCTTGAGCCACGTGATGCCCACGTAGGGGGGGGTGACTAAATATACTCAGTAGTATCAGTAGTTCAAGTCGATCTCGGTCGACCGCCTGATCGGTTGAACTCTCTGCCTTCGGGCGGGGAGGGATCCAAACAAGGCTACGCCGAAGGGCGAACTCTCTTTCGGGGAGTTAAACCGACACTGAACCCGTTTACACTGGTTCAATGGGCATATTTTTCGCCGTGCCAACGGGCTCTGAAAAACTACGTTAAAAAGGCCTAGTGCCTCATGACGCGCTCGTGGTGGGGTGACTGAATATCGTTGGTAGAGTCAGTAGTTCAAGTCGAGTCAACAGTCGAGTTAGAGGCAGTCCCTAACAGAGTCGCGTTCAGACAATTACTGGAAGACATTGGAATAGTGATACTGGTCGAGACTACATTGTTCTCTCTACTAAACCTGATTGTTCATACTAACACTTCTACTTCCCTGTATATATTACTGTTTGTAATATATCTGTGTTATTCCATACCTGTATTCGAGTTCTTCTTTATTGGTTCTACCTTGGCCTATCACCGTGGTACAATGAACCGGACCATAACAGCAATATTTCTTTTTTTACCTTGCATTTCTAATTTGTGAGATACCAAGCTAACTACTATTTAGATTATCTCCTGTGCATTTAGTGATTGTGCGTAATATTTTAGTAATTTTTTTAGAATTAGACATTCATTTTTTAAAAACTTTTTCACAGATATCAGAAAAGTTTGAAACGAGTGCTAACAACCCTGAAATTGGAATGGAATACAATACTCTATTTGATTATTTTTTTAATAAAAATGTAACTGATTTTAAAATTAAAATGATAAAAAAAGCAATAGCGAATAACCGAATCTGACCAACAGATTTTAATTTTTTTTCACAATTGACGCAGACGAAATGTCTCATTTTTTTTTTCTTTCTGGAATACCTTTCTGCTATCCTTTAAGAAGGAAAAACGAAGATTTTATTTTACTTTTACTTTTCTATTTTTACTTTTTTTGTGTGCAACTCTTTATTGCTCACTGATCGGGATAAATGCCGAGTTCGTAGCCAATGGTTTTAATCGAGAAAATAACCTATGTAGAAAGAAGATTGCTTCTTTTATAAGGAGTCTCCTCCTTGGCCGCTCAAGAAGAATTGTTGGCTTCCTCGATGTCTGCTTGCAAATGAAATAATTGAGGACCTTTTCATTGGAACTGATTCGTCCGAGTCAAATCGCCTGATTAGTCCAACGTAACGTCGCTACAGCAAAAGCAAGAAAATGAAATTCTTCGTCTTCGTCATCGTTTCCCTGCTCGCAATTTATTAATACGATTCCATCTGCAATTTTCTCCTTTCTCATTTATTATAATGCTGTTGTTTTTTTTTTGTTTTTTTTTTACTTACCTTTATAATGGATTTACACTTTTTTAGATTTTTCTTTTGAATTATTTATCAGTTGAGATAGTTGCTTATTTTTTAAGCTTAGCTGGAGTTCGATCAACAAAATCAGCACTTTGAAATTGACGCTATACAATCTTCACTTTCCCTTTTCTCATGAACTTAGTACTAAGAAAAGTTTAGTAAGTATATATATATATATATATATATATATATATATATATATATATATATATATACACACATACAGGCGATTAGTGGCCTCATTTCATAAAGTGACAAATTAGTTAGCCCTGCAGTCAGTCAGCTTCCATGGTTCAAACAGAGTAATGTTTTTTTTTTTTGCTCTTTTTTGTTTTTGTTGTTTTTTTGCTTTTTATATTATTAACCCCCGGTGGTGTTCGATAAAAGTGACTCACCTGATTTATTTTACTAAAAAATATTTTTGGTCTACTGTTTTGGGTGTTAAAATAATTTTTAATCTTACTAATATAAAGACCCTTTCCCGACTACCTAGGAAAAAAGTTTATTCACCCTAAGTTATTCTATTGATAATTATAAATTTGCATATAAATGAGATTCAGGAAAAAAATCTGTGCAAAAAAAGCGACTCGGATATCGCATTCCAATGATTAAACTGGTAAATTTAAAAAAACTTTTGAAAACATTGAAATCTATTTACAATAGACTCAGAACAATATTCTAGTAAATTCTAGAACAGCTTAAATTAAATCTAGAGTATTCCACAATATTCCAGAAAGCCTCATACAGTATAAAAACTGCATGAAATAGCCAATAAAATCACTAACCAGATGAAAGGGTACAAACTACGCATCAGAATTAATAAGTCATCTATTATTGCCCTCTCAAAAGAAGGCAAGTCTAGCGGTGAAATTGCAGAAATTGCTATAACCTCACAATCATCTGTCTCTCGAGGGCTTAGCGCTAATAAGCAAAGCCAACAAAGCAGAGACATGAATGGGTTCACTATTACAAAAATGTCACCGAGAAGGCTGGAAGAATGTTCTCTTCTCCGATGAAACGAAAGTTGAGCTAAATTCAAAGGATAAGTTGAGTCACTTTTAACAAACAGCACTGTATACATATATATATATATATATATATATATATATATATATATATATATATATATGTTTGTGTGTGTGTGTGTGTGTGTGTGTGTGTGTGTGTGTGTGTGTGAAAATATATAGAAAATAGGAAAGAACTCGTTAGGTAAATAATCCAAAGTTCTTTAGTATTTTTGTTATCATTTTTTAAAAATAGAGCTCGTTACAAAAGTAAAGCATAAGTTCCTAAATAAATTACTTTAATTCAATTTAATTCAAATAATTATATTGAAATTTTCGGCTCTTGTTTTGAAACATGAGAACTCTTATGCAGCGTGTTGGAATGATAATTTTAAATAAATAATTATATATATATATATATATATATATATATATATATATATATATGTGTGTGTGTGTGTGTGTGTGTGTGTGTTAAAGAAAAAAACTCTTATAGGCATGTCTAACTGAATAATTTACAAATATTATGTGTGCTTATTTTCATCATAATCCTTTCATATTTAATTGTAATATACGAAAAAATGTTCATGAATATGAATAGATTAAGATAAAAATAAGCAAACACATGTTTGTAACACACACACACACATATATATATATATATATATATATATATATATATATATATATATATATATATATATACACACAAGTATATAAAAATAGAATAACATGTATTTATTTTTTTTCTTTTTCATCAGTAATTTTATAATTTTAAACTTAATAGAGACTAAATTTTAAAATGGGTAATTTTTAATTTCAGATTTTATCGTATAATTTAATACTTATTGGTCCAACCCCAAATATTAAGGCATTAAATAGTTATTATAATCTTTGTTCGTTGTCAACTTTTTTTTTAATTCTCCTATACTTGTATTTTGATTGGTCATTCCAGCTTATGTAACATCGTTTCCCCTTGCGAGGATTGGTTAATTGATTTGAGCCTTTTAAAACCCTTTATTCTACATTCAACATTATGACTTGATAAGACACCAGAGGTGTTGAAAGAAAATGGCTATTTTTGTAGTGATTTCATAACATATTTATGTTATAATTTTCGAATTTTCTTTCTTCCTTTACTTTTAAGGTTCGTTGAATGAAACACAAAACCACGTGTATATGGCGCCGATGAGTGTCGAACTTATAAACCCAGGAGTAATGGTTTGCTCGAAGAGAGCTATCACCGTGAGTCTGGAGTTTCTTCTACTTTTAATAAGGTAAACTAATATTTATGATATTAAGTTGTCCCTTGTCAGTTAAAGTTTACATTCTTTTCCATTGGATTTTCTATGCATGTTTTTTTTTCTTTCCTTTTACATAAGAGAATAAGTGATTTTATAGAAACGATGCAGACGTTAATATGCACCTCTAGTCTTTTCTAAATAGCAAACGACCGCTTTGGATATTCATCTTTTCTTTCATTTCTTCTTCTTTATCTATTTTGTTATTCTTTTCGACGAAATAATTACGAATATTTAAGCATCTAGACCGAAATCTCAAGAAGAGAATGAGACAAAGAAGAGAAATAATGGCTCATTCTTGTTGAGCGAGGCATTTTGGTATTTTTTTTTCCAGACAATTGAAGTCTGGACATATAATCATATTAGTATATATTTTACTTTACTTATATATGCGCGTGTGTGTCTGCGTGCGTCTATGAATTTGTTTGTGCTAGGAAAATGAATGACAAAATTCTATGCAACGTATTCCGTTCTCTGTAAAAATAAAAGTAAATTTATTGTGGAAGATTCAGAAATCAGTGCACTTTCTGTAGATTTTTTTCTTAATAAATTAATAGCTCGTTATATAAATCAATATTTCGCAATAAAACTTATCATTAGACTAATTCATTAAGTGTGCTATTTTGTCAAAGAACATTATTGTGCTCATATGTTATTATAATTAAATTTCTCGGGGTCTGTACTACATATATTTTGCGACTTTAATTAGTTTGCCTTGTATTAAGTCTAACACTGATTTACAATTTTCTTTTTATTCAACTGAACCCTAAACAAGGCTATAATGCCACCAAGACGTAATGAATTGCTGGAAGTGAGAGAGAATGAAAAACTGACAAATGATACGAAAAATCAAATCCTAAACAAGAAGAAAGGCATAAATCTCTTCTGTTAAAAAAAACAAACAGCGAAGAGTGTGAGTCGGACGATAGCCGAACTTTTTTTTTTAAGCGTTTCACCCCAAGCAAGGCGGGAAGCCACTAGCACGCAAGGGGTTACAGAGAGTTGAAGCGAGAGCAAAGAGGAGTGATAGAGGAAAGGATGAAGAGAAGGATAGGGAATAGATCAAGGCATCGTGAGACATTGATTGACATTACATTTGAATAGTTGGAGATTATAGCTCTCAGGGAAACAGGAAAAGGGGCGGGAGTTCGACAAGCGAGGTGCGAGACATGAAGCTATTGGAGTAGAAGAGACGGCTACATTTAACAGTTTCGACAGTGAAAGGGTCTGAGCGGGATGCCAGCCTAGTTGAGCGCCTAAATACATGAAGTCTGAGAGCCAGCGAAAGCAGCTCATCGTAGCAGTTACCATGAAAGTATTTGTTAAAAAGACAGAGAGAGGCGACAGCACGTCTGTGAGACAGCGACTGCAGAGGAGATGCCAGATCAGGGCCAATTACATTGCATACTCGTCTCTGGATCTTATCAAGAACCTTGAAACAAACATAAGGGGCACCAGATCATATATGGTAGCAATACTCCATGCAAGGGCGAATGATTGATTTGTATATTTGAAGGATCGACTCCGACGAGAAAAATTTACATATAAGGATTACATAAATTCTTTACAATTATAGCTATGGCATAGTTGTTAGTTTATTAAAATAAAATAAAAAGCTTTGTGCTTTGCGTTAAATATGAAATAATTCAAACATTAAAAGAATTGTCAATATATTTCTCATCGCCATGTAAATGTAATAGGCAACAGGTTCCAACCGCTCTTATACAGAACCCGATAATTAATCCAGATTTTATTTTATTATGGGGAAATTCATGAGAATTTTTATTTTCAGATTTACGAGAGACATTTAGTTTAGGTCCTAATAATATGGTTTGACATGAGAAGGTAATTTATTGTTTGTTTCTGTTTTGTATATATATTTTGTCGTTACGTTCAATAGTTTTTACTTCTTCTACAAGATCAGGTACTATTGATGCGTAAGAATATATTAATACAGCATTATAACTATATTGTAAATACACTGATTTTTTATTTATTTTGGAAACGAACAGATTCAAGAAAGTAGAAGAAAAAATAAGCTAAGTCTCCGCTAAGAAGCGATCAATGTAATCCGAATTTTGTCAAACACTTTTGTTTATAAAAGTCATTATTAAAAGTAAAATATGTTGTTAAATTTTTGTTATGGCCCAGGTTAGGACCAAGGAAGAACAACACGAACACAGGAGTAGAAATAACGAAGGTATATTACATGTAATAATAATACAAGTTGTGGAAGGTTTCAGTCTGGTTTGGAGTGAACTACTATCGGCTAGACTCGATTCGTCCCTCTCTCTTGAGAGGCGTAGTATACATAATGTACAGGTAAGGATCCATGACAATTTGGCTCTACAGAAAGACGCTAAGGATACCATGATCCGAACATAGGAAAAACAACGAGATTTTAAATAAAATGGAAGCATAAAAGAAAACTTATACTTAAGGAAGAGACAGTTGAAATTTCTGAGGAATAAGAAATGATGAAGAAAGGCTTGGAAAATCTGTTACTCACAGGAGAGTTTGAGGGAAATTGGAAGAGCTAAATGTTCTCAGAATAGTCTTAATTTTTTTCTCATGATTACCAATTCCATATATGATGAGTTGCAATTAAATGCCTGCTTTGTGAGTCATGGAATGTTCAGGTTTTATTTTATTAATTTATACAATGACATGTCAGTATCACTAATTCTAATTTCTAGTATGGTTTATTAAGGTTAGGGTTTTTCGAAAAAATGTCTCTCTTCATCAGTCTTCTAAGAATTGTTCATATCATTCAGTATTAATCGAACATTTTCATTGTACGTTTTCCTATTCATGATAAGAATTCCACTCATTTTATGAGACGAGATTTTTAGAATTTCTTTATTCGATTTCGCCTATCTTTTTCAAACTACTAGAGGATCTAATCAACTCTGAAATTTTTGAAGCATCCCAACTGGTAGATTTTTTTTTCAAACTAACAATATGGCTTTCGATTCTCTAGGTCAACTGCTAATTAGTTAAGAGTTATTTAAGAAATATTAGGTTGGTGAAAAAATAATGACGGTTTTTGACGTATTTTTTAACGTCAAAAACCGTCATTATTTTTGCAGAAACCTAATAGTATGCTAAGTTTTGTACAGGAATAAAATGTTTGAGAGGCTTTGGCATTAACAGCCTTCTTCACCTTTTGAAAGATTATGATGTTTCTGCTCGGTTCTTTTTATTTAAGTTAGTTTATTCAAATTGAAAGATGAAAGTTTTCTTCAGTAATGTTTTTTTTTCTCTTGCGTCATAGTTGTTTAATCGCCTTGATTGAAATGAAATGATTAAAATAAATGATGATTGAATGAAACCTTTGTTAAACTCCATGCCATTATGGGCATGGTTCTCAAATATTGTGTCTTCAATGTCACCTTTTTTAATCACGGTGTCAAATTTTAATGCAAAGTTAGGGTATTCAATAGTTTTATATCAGATGGGTTTTCAATCAGGTCTGATCGTCCAATGTACTTGCGTCTGCTATTTGCACTTAGGGTATTTAGTTTCTGTTGCATTATTTTGGATTCGCTGTTGTTCGTATATGTTATTTTTATATATGCTTTTTTTTAAATATATGTTATTTTTCCAATACCTGTTAAAATATATTTGAGTAATGGTTATTAATATGTCATTAAAATTACTTCCAAAAATGGCATGTATTTATTACTCAGATAGATCGCGAGATAGATATGATTAGACTGTAATAGATAGATACATAAATAAATATGAAGATAGATAGATAGACAGATAGATAGATAGATAGATAAAATGGACTGTCATAGATAGATAAGAATAGACTGTTTTAGATAGATAGATAGATAGATAGATAACAAAAAACACTTAGAGATAGATAGATAGATAGATAGATAGATAAGAATAAACACTTATAGATAGATAGATAGATAGAGAGAGAGAGAGAGAAATAGATAAGAATAGATTATTATAGATAGATAGATAGATAGATAGGGACAGACTGGTCGATTCTGATTTCAGTATAACGTTCATGCTGCAAAATTCCAATCTAACATTTTTGCGTTTTTTTTTTTTCCAAAAGTTCATTTTCCCTGCAGTTCTGATTGTAAAACGTCCCGCGCATAAGTTTGAAAAAACTGTGGTGCGATGTTCTGAATATTCTTTGCGTACTTCGTGTGATAACCCTTTTCTTCCATGCAACGGAGTCATAGTTTTTATAAGAATTGGCCGATATCTAGTTCTTCCAACATTCCAATTTTCTTACCAAATAGTTTGCTTTCACAATGTAGGATATTTAAAAGAAAAGCGACAAAAAACAATATAAAGAGTTGGGAAAGAAAATGACGATTTATTCTCTGCCTGAATAAGCCTCTGCAACAAAGATTAGTTAGCCCGCCACCATAGAATACTCATTGGATCCTCGGAGACAAGCAACCATTATCACGCTCACACGCATACACACGCGCGCACCTACACTAGATTAAGTCATAAATAATTTCCGTTATTAATTATCGAATTATTCTTTTAAAAAATAAAATACATTTTCATTCTGTTTAGCAATATTCACCATTATGTACAATTATGTGTGTCACCCTGATACCTATTGAGTAAAATTCCACAGGTTTTGATGTGAAAATGCGTTCGACTAACACACGAAAACCTCGTTTTCACCTGATAAATTTCCCCCCTTCAAAGTAGTTTGTATACTGAATTTTACATTGAAAACTGTTGGATGTAAGCAGTTTTGCATCACCTGTTACGATATATTGGAGGAATGGTTATTCATTTGTCAGTAAAAGTTAGATTCCAAAAATGGCATGTATATATTACTCAGATAGGTCAAGAGATAGATATGATTAGACTGTGATAGATAGATAGATAGATAGATAGATATAAATAGACTGTTATAGATAGATAGATAGATATAAATAGACTGTTATAGATAGATAGATAGATAGATAGATAGATATAAATAGACTGTTATAGATAGATAGATAGATAGATAGATTATTTGCTGTTCGAATGAAAGAACGCATTGCATCTCACAAGTTCGGTTCCAAGGATTATTGGCGTCTCTGCAAGAGCGTACTTAACAATAGCAAACCCTCTATACCTCCTTTGTTCAACCAGATCGAGGTTCTGACCTCTTCTACCGACAAGGCTGAATGCTTTGATCGGAAATTCTCATTCAATTCAACGCTCGACTCTTCCGGTGGATCCACACCCGATTTTCCCCTTAGAACTGAGGCTCTATTGAGCGAGCTGCACATAACCCCATCATTGGTATTGGGCATTATCTCTAATTTAGACCCCCACAAGGAGATAGGATACCATTGTCCTGAAGAAATGTGCGGCTGAACTGGCCCCTGCCCTCTCGAAATTATATAACTACTGCCTCAAAGAAACTTGTTTTCCAGACTGTTGGAAGTCCTCATCCATTGTTCCTGTCTTTAAGAACTCTGGTGATCCTTCTGACCCTTCTAATTACCGTTCTATCAGTCTTCTACCCCTCTTCGGCAATATCTTCGAAGCTTTAATCAACGCCGAAGTGGTTAAGCACCTTACATCCCCTGATCTGCTCTCCAACAAAAAATATGGTTTCCGCTTTACGCGTTCTACAGCTTACGGCCATCACTGAAATTGTTTACCAATCTCTTCATAATAACGGAGAAGCTCGTACCGGGGTTCTAGATATCTAAAGCGTTTGATAGGCTTTGGCATGCCGGCCTTATTCGCAAGCTTCAGGGTTATGGAATTTCAAGTCGATTGTTTGACTTAATACAATCATTCCTGTCAAACCATCTATTTAAGGTTGTTCTCAACTGATTCTCCTCTAGCTCCTATTCCACGAACGCAGATGTTCCCCAAGGCTCCAGCCAAGGCCCTACTCTATTCCGTATCTTCATCAACGATCTTCCTGACGTCATAGATTCTCAAGTAGGCAACTAAGCGGACGACACTACAATTTACTCCTGCCTCAAAAACAAATCTAGTGTTGCTGACAAAATTAACTTGGCCGTTCGTCTCGAAAAGGGCCTCCAGTCGGTTGTAAACTGGGGCAGGAAGTGACTGGTTAAATTTAACGCCTCAAAAACAAAACTGCTCTCTATTACTCATCACAGGGAACCATGCCTGTCCCCCATTAGAATATCTGACTCTCAACTTCTCGATAGTTCCTCTTTCCGACTACTCGGCCTCACATTGACTGCTGACCTGAGATGGGACAAATACATTAAGTCAATTGCTTCGTCCACCGCAAGGAAAGTTGGCTCCCTAAGTATTGCTGCCATATATAGTCTGGTGCCCCTTCTGTTTGCCTCAAGGTTCTTGATAAAATCCAGAGACGGATATGCAACGTAATTGGCCCTGATCTGGCATCTCGTCTGAAAACTTTCACGGTAACTGCTCCAATTAGCTGCTTTCGTTGGTTCCCAGACTTCATGAACTTAAGCGTTCTACTAGGCTGGCATTTCGCTCTCACCCTTTCACTGTCGAAACTATTAAATGTAGCCGTCTCTTCTACTCCAATAGCTTCATAACTCTTACCTCTCGCCTGTGGAACTCCCTCCCCTCTTCCTGTTTTCCTGATAGCTATAATCTCTAACTATTCAAATGTAATGTCAATTGACGTCACCAGATAGATTAATCTTTCCCCTATCCTTCTCTTCATCCTTTCCTCTATCACTCCTATTTGGTCTCACTCCAATTCTCTGTAACCCCTTGCGTGCTAGTCGCTTCTGCCTTGCTTGGAGTGAAACGCTTAAAAAATAGATAAATAGGAATACCCTGTTATAGATAGATAGATAGATAGATCGGAATAGACTGTGATAGATAGATAGATAGATAGATAGATAGATAGATAGATAGATAGATGAACAGACTGCAAGAGATAGATATTCAAACTTTAATACGGTTCAATCTGTTTCAACCGAAAGTTTCAATGTTTCCCATAAGTGTCACGTCCATCTGTTAGATTACGAGCAGATTACAAATATTATTCGTCGCGTCAGAAGCTGATGAACCTATTCTGAACACGTGGGAGTGTCCCGGCTGTCAGTGCGCAGATTGTCTGCGAAGAACTGTGTATGTTTCGTTCATTTTCGCACTAATAAGAAAAGACATTAATCCCTTTCCCCTCTTCTTAGCTATGAGGGAAATAGCAAACACTCCACTCTTAGAAGACTGCCAATCTTGAAAGAGTTCAACATTGAATTCAGAACTACTAAATACTCAACGGGAAAGCTGTCAATTAACTTTCGTAAGAAGTCATTGTAATTTACATATAATAAAAAAGGGATCTGTGGAACGCCTTCTTCCTGAAAGGAATACGCCATTTAAATATATGCAGAATCTCAAATGATTCTTTGTCCTGGGTAAGACGATAAACTATGCCCGACAGCAAGGACTCTGATCAGGAGGTGTTCAGGAGCGTGCAACCACCTCTTAAATGCTGGTATTCCCAGGTTCACCCTAACCCGGGGTCGTAGCACCTGTTAGGGTCCCAGTTATGGGAAGATAGTTAACCCCTAAACTGGGCTCAAAACAATATGAAAGTGTAAAAATAGGTTTTAGTACCAGAAATAATTTATTTGGAAAAAAATATTACCAGCAATTCATTTTTGAAAAAACAATTACCAGCATTACATTTCTGAAGAAAAAAAAAATATTTCCAGCGATGCATTTTTGAAAACTAAAAGATTACCGCTATACATTTTTTAAAAAAATATTCTTAGAAATAGATTTTTTGAAGAAAAAAATATTACCAGCAATACATTTCTGGAAAAATATTACCAGCAATACATTTCTGGAAAAAAATATTACCAGCAATAAAAGAAAAAATGTCGGTATTAAATAGCACATTGAGATATATGCCATAAAACAAACCAAACCAAATTATTCTCATTTGCAATTAAATTTATAGGTCACTTCAATTAGAATTATTGAAGTTAACATTAAATATTATTAATTGGAAAAAAAAGTTCAAACAACTAGGTTATATGCTTTACATAATCCAGCGTCAACTGTATATTTATTATAGCAAAGCAAATACAAGGAATCCATTTCCAACCTATTGTACTGCGTGTAACAGCAAAATTGCCCAACTCGTGTAACAGCATAGGATAATTGTACATCCCCCAAAATAGTTAATATCTTAAAAACTGTTTCTTTTTTCCAGGTTTTCATATAAAACGTTTAGCCACCTTGACCCCGTTTGTCGTAAGAATCACTGAAACACTCTTTGAGTTCTTCAGCTATAAATCGTTTTGTCTCAGTCCCACTATATCTTCCTAACTGAACAATGGTGAGACAAAAATATCATTCAATCCTTCATTAATGATAGAAAACTTCAAATTCCATTCACAAACCATCAAGAGAATCGTGAATAAGTTTTTTTAAAAAAAAAGAAGAGTAGAGAGGAAGCTGGATCAGGAAGATTATTATATGTAAATATTAGAAACAGCAAAATATCTTTATATACGTCTAGAAAGAAAGCCAGTATCTATACATACGGCAAGAATTAAGGTTAAATAGCGAGGCATAGCTTGAGAGATATCATAATAATTACGTTACCTCTATCTATAAAAGACAGGATGTGTGTGTGTGTGTGTGTGTGTAACGAATGCACGGCCGCAATTTTCGACGAATTTGCACCAAAATTTACATGCACATGCTCCAAGTTAGCGGAGAAAATCAAGACCGACTTTGCATTTCCCAACTCCCATCGAAAGTAGAAATAATCGAATTTTCATGTTTCTACGGCAGTTTTCATGTAGTTTGCGGCCATTTTCTACTGGCCAGAGTGAGAGCCAATAGCTGGCTGCCACGAATAGGCAGGAAAATTCTATTGGCCAACGTGAGAGCCAACAGCTGACTGACACGAATGTTAATTTTTTTTTGCATTCTAGCATGCTATGCTAGAATGCAAAAAAAAATCGATAGCTGCATTCGTCACAAGTGGGGAAAATTTAAATCTGCATGGCAGTTTACTCCAGTTAGCTAATTCGTTTGCTTAAACTTAACGTTGATTCTGATTCCGCAGAACTGGGTTAGGTGTGAAAATTATTTGTTGTTAACATTCTTTTTTCATTCGGTTTTTCCAGTTATGAGTCCTTTTTTTTAAAGCTGATCGTTTTGTGTTCATTTTGTTTAGTTCTTTTTTCGTAAGAGATTTAATGTTTAGTATAGAGCTTAGAAAAAATTCGCAGTGTAAGATAGGCAAGATGTAAGGCATGTAGCAACATCAGCACGGCAAAGGGCACTCCTTTAAAGGCAAGGAAGGGCAAAAATATTTTAAGCCAAGTGATAGCGATTGCTGTATGAGTCGTACGATTTTTGAATCAAGCACGGGCAACGCCGGGTCATGCTGCTAGTTATGAATATAAAGAACCAGATATTTAAATAGATGTTGTAGGTAATGGTGTAATTTTTTACTCAATTCTTTTAATATTGTGCCTAAAGTCATGTGTTTGTTGGGATATATTGAGGATAAAAATTACGCTATTTGGCGGTTTGATAAGCTAGCTTGTTAACAATTACCCACCATCAAGACATATCTTTATATAGTGATCTCATTTTTTTTTTATTCATATAGATTCATAAAATACCCACATTTTAGTTTGATTTATTAATATTTTCTAAATATCATTTATTAAAAAGAAAAAAAAATATCCCAAGGATTGGACGATTCATGCCCACACATTACGACACGTGATCTATTCACAGTGACTGGAGTCACAACAGAAATATAACTTCAGGATTGTGGCCTTGTTTATCGCTCGCACTTAAAGCCAAGTGTCTTCTAGCCCAACGCGAGAGACTCACACAGACATCGCCTGAAGCCGATCACAATTTATGAAAGTAGTTTTTAAAGAAGGGGAAAATCCATTTTCCTCCGCCCCACGTTATTCGAATCTAGTGCGAATTTCTTAAGTGGTTTTATAACGATTCAAGAATTTATTCGAACTGAACCTCCCCAACATTTACCACCTCTCCACCTTATGTAGCTTCCTTTGTCACAACCTTTCGATCGGTAACTTCTCAAACATCCTCAGGCCACATATTGTGTGTATCAGGCAGGAAGAATAAAAAAAATAAAATAAAAAGAGATGTGATAACGTCGTTGACGTCCAGCCATATACGATATCTAGATTTCTGTTTTCAGGAATTCGTTACATGCTGTCGACGCCAGTTAGAAAATCTGATCGATTGAGAGGTTGGAACAAAACAAACTCTGATATGAAGTGTTAGACTGTCTCGATATTTGATGCTAAGAAAATGTTCGTTATTTACTTACTTGTGATATATAAATACATCTATCTATCTATCTATCTATCTATCTATATATATATATATATATATATATATATATATATATATATATCAAACTTTGTTAAAATAGCTGTTACTTATAATGTTTGTCTAGAAAAGTTTTGTATCGTCACAAGAAACAAAAGAAAAATCTGCAATATCATCGGTCCTGACATGGCATCTCGGCTCCAGTCACCTTCCCAACTCCCCTAACGAAAATCCCCGGACAATTGTTCTGATGATTTTTCCTCTTTGTTACCTCGATTTTCCGAACTTACGCGCGTTACTTTCATTGATTGATTATGTTTAGCGGCATATCGAAACCTGTGTGGGTTATTTTATTCTAAAAGTTTTGAACACAATAAACTAAATATAATTAACTAAATATACTTTCAACTAAAGAGAATATGTATTGTTGGTCATTCTACTATAAATATTTTTTTAAAAATGAGAATAAATTGCTAGTATTTTTACTATAAAAATGTATTTTTATACTTTCATAGTGTTTTGTTTTGGTTTTGGGGTTCAGGATTTACCCATAGCTGGTGCCTTAACATCTGCTAGCAGACCGGATCCAAGTGAACGTGGGAACAAGAGCAATTAAGAGGTGGTTCTACGCTTCTCAAAACCTCTAATCTTCCGATCAGAGGCATGACTGCCGGATATAGTTTATAAGCAGGCTTTAAGAACAGTACTAGATTGGCAGCAAGGTTTCATCATTTTATTGTTGAATTTCTAAGTGTAAGAGTAAGTTCCATGCTAATTCTTTCTTCTCTCACACTTCTCACTTGGAAAATTATCATTCGGTTTCCTGTTTTCCTTACAATATTCAAAACTTTAAATGCAATGCCAATCATCATTTTCTGATTCCTCCATATTGCTCCATAATGTTCTCCCTTTCCTTGCCTTTGTTTTGTCACAGTTTCTTTCAATCTGAGTTATTTTCTGCGTCTTAGGGACTTCATAGATGGAATTTTTTTTTAATCAAAGACGTAATATATTTTCTATTAAAAACTTTCGTTATTTCCTGCTTTGCTGACGATAAGAAAATGAAATTTCAAATCGAAATTATTCCTCTAACATATTAGAAAATAATATGTCCCGGAAAGGGGTACTTTTGTTCGAAGTAGCTAAGTGGTTTTGGCTACTGTAACCGAGTAGGACAATCTAGCAGGTAACCTTAATGGACTAGTCCTCGTCTTCGTGCTAGGCAATAGGCGTAGGCAATGGCGTAGTCCATGTACCTCCACATCAGTCTGTATTTATGGCTGACACCAGCCAATCATATCATGAGGGGAAACCCATGTTTATGCATATTCATTACATCAGAAATATATTCAATTTAAATATGATTGAGCTTGTCATGGTGTAGGCATTAAATAACCCAATACCATGTAAGTCCCTCACGTCTGACACAAACAGGTGCATATACATTATATATGAACATACAAAGTCAAGCGCTATTCGAGTGTGACGGAAAGAGAATCAGCTCTTCTTTTATGAATAATGCGATATACTAATCGTAGCTTAGATGTGGCATAAGGCTGAAAGTAGAGAGCTTCTAGTGAGAATCAAACTCACTACTCAGTCGTAATTGATCTTCGAAGATAAGCTTGCTAACCATTGCACTATGTCAAAGAGCCACAACTTTTATGATACGGAATAATTCGATTAATCTGGTCGACTTTTCTTTTTTTATACTCTACAATGATGTTTCGATTGCTGTATCATCTGACATTCTTCAGACGTCTGTCATATAAAATAACATTTCAGGACGGTAACAGACTGTAAATAAAACTGAATGCTCAATTTCCAGAAGTGAGGAAACTAAGATGAGAAAACCTGTCCGAAAAAAAAATGAAGAATGTCATCATCTATCAGGGATTCATTGAAAATTGAAGAAGAATTAAATTTTTACGCACAGATTTTTATAAGCAACTTGATTATAAAAATTTATACTTATAGTTAACTAACGCTGGAGCATATTCACTACTGGCAACAGAATGGTCTATGCAAATCAAAATCAGAAAATAAAAAGAAATAAAAAGTAAAAACTTAAAATTAAATAATAACAAGGTAATAAAATTTTATTTTATACTGTATTAAAAAGTTCCACCAATTCCAATTTAGTCATAACAAAATGTTTTCCTTTTCAATGTATTAAACAGGAGAATAAAAATGAAACGATCATTTCAGCAACTAGAATATTAATTCTTGTACCAATATTTAAGAATCCCGATTTCTAGTAAAACAACCTCAGTTGCTTAAGCAAAAATCGTGTAATCGCAGTCGATACCAAAAAACACTTCATAACGAAGATTTAATTTTCCGTTTCCCACCAGCATGTGACTTGTCTTGTCATTTTTTTCAAAAAATTAAATATATATATATATTTGTTTAATAACGTTTCCCTATTAAAACACGTCTAACACAAACTGAGACATTTGGCAGATGATGCGGTCTCTTGATATTGAATACTGCGTACTAGTCTTACTAGGTGCCATATCATTTTGTCATGGTGACAAATAGAAGTTTATTGTATAGCGAATACTAGGAACATTTGATTATTAAAAGCCTGAAGAATATGGTTCAGTTAACTAAGGAAATAATGAACAAAAACAGGTGTATACCTAAATAAATGTTAATTTTGTTAGCTGTATTATTCAGTGGGTTTTGTCTTATTATATATTTTTTAATCATTTTTTCGAACTCGAAGGACTGAATGTAAACTAAAAACGGGTTTCAGTTCAGAAAAATTGGGCACACAACTAATAAAAAAAAAATGTAAAAAAAAGAAAAGTATTTGTAGCGATAAATGGCGCATTCCGCATTGTCTCTCTCGTTACTTCAGGCTCCAGCGCCGTATCGCAGGCTGAAATGACGACGGAAATTTTACTTAGATACCAATCATTTACTTTTATTTCAGTAGTCCAGACACAACTATCGCATCATCGTCTTTGAGTAAACCAGGGTAAGTGGGGGACAGAGAGAAGGGATGTCAATAGGTAGGCTAGCTTCACCACGTGGTCATCTGTATATATATATATATATATATATATATATATATATATATATATATATATATATATATATATATATATATATATATATATAATTAGATTGATTTGCCTAGCGACCGGTTCATAATACTTCCTTGTCCTTTGAAGAGGATTAGACATTTATATCTAGTTTCCTCTTTTGGATTGGCTTCTGATTCCTTCTACCAAAATATTTTCATTAATATTCACCTCTAGTATCCCCCTTACGTCTTAGTGGGATTATCGCCTCCTTGGGGTGAAATCATAGACGCTCTGGCTGACACCAAATCGGTTGGGTTTCGTTCCGGGCTAGAGGCATTCGGTTGTCTAATCGCACTGAGCAGCAGTCATACAGCGAAACAGTAATGTCTGCTAATGACGTAATTTAGCTCTTGAAAATAAATTTCCAATTGAGCACTGTTGAATTACAAGCTAATTCTAAAAACAACGGTCACCTGCGTAAATGCGAAGCTCTTCAGTAAAATGAATGGAGCACTATGGCTGCTTGGCGTTGTTTACGTTTGTAAAAACAATACGCTAGATGTGGCTGACCCATCCTGTCGAGTGGAAATAACTCAGTGGTAGAAACTCTGACTGACAATAGATGGGTTGGTTTTCGATCCGGGCTTGAATGTAGGATTCTGCATTAAACGCCATCACTTGATAAGACACCAGAATTGTTTAAACAAAATGGCTATTTTTGTATTGATTTTATAAAATTTTTATGTTACGATATTCGAATAAATGATTATATATATATATATATATATATATATATATATATATATATATATATATATATATATATATATACCTTTTGCATATATATTTATTAGTTTTTCACCTCTTGCACAGAATTGAAGTAATATGTCTTCGGGAATCATTGCAAAGTACTATAAGAGTAAGATATACTTACAAACAAACAGACTGTCCTCAAACTCAAGTTCATATCCAATCTCGTATATGACAGTAAAGGCTTAACAATTTTCTAACAAGTGAAGCCGGGATTTAAAGCAGGGGATATGTGCTTCTACTGAGGTATATTGAGAGAACATTTTAACAATGTTGAAACGTTGAGCTAACTCGAAGCAACAGGAAAACCTATAATTACATTTAATTTAAAGGGTGATAGGAAGTAATAAATAAATCCGTTACATTTCCAGATTTTCTCCTGTGACCGCTATGGTAATATTTTTGTATCTTTTTTGAGTCTCTATGCCTTTCGACATTCTTGCAATGTAACGTTGTCTGCCTACTAAGTGCGTATGATAGGATTCAAGCCGTCATATAAATAATGAAATTACTAAAAAAGAAAACCGACGAAAAAACAGTTTGAAGAGCACTTGAATATCTAAAGAAGATTTAAAACATTTTATCGAAAGGTCAGCAAATTAAAAAAGAATATAATAATGTTCTCCAAGACAGAATCATTCCAAAGGTCAGAGTTTACTAATGTTTCCGTGCAAGGTAAGCAGACATTTTTGTGAATTCCATGCGTCTAAATCCTATATTAGGAATGAATGGAAGATTCTCAGACATTAAAAGTAACCACGAAATGTTTCTTCCGTTAAAAGTATATTTCATTTCATGCTAGCATCAAAAATATTTTTGGTATTACAAAGAAATTAAAATGCTGAATATATTAATTTTTTGGTGTGAGCTGAAAAACATTAAGTTTGTGATATTTATTGTTTACAACATTGACAAGAGACATTTTCATTTGAAACTTTATTAAATTATATGAATCTTTTCTTGGTAGTTTTGGCTATTTTCGTCTCATTTTACGTGGTTCTGTCACAAACTTTACTTAGTTGCACTCTTCTGGAAAACGGAAATCTCTAACTGATAGAACATCCGGCGAAGACATTATTCACTAACATATCAACCCTGAATGGCGGCCATTTTTTTTAACAAAATATGTACAACATCCTAGAGTTTCTAAAAGATCTCTCACGTGGGGAATCTTACCGAAACCTATACAATGTTTAATCCAGTGCGATTTCGAATCGTATACTTAGATATTTAATGCGTTCTAAAGCTTGCAATATCCCCAATGATACACTCTGTCCAGTTATTTTGAATTTATGCCAGGAAATGAAGCCTGTAGCTGTACTGATTAATCATCAGTTACCTCCCCTTAAGATCTAGGAGGTATAAAATTACCCTGTCATATCCGTCAGCAGTCAGAGTAAAGTACAATAAAGCTTTGGTATAAGTTTATTCACAGGTTCTATTTTTATTACGGTAGCCTTCTCTTTCGAAATATGACTCCTCACTTTTATTTATTATTTCGTATATCCCTTTTAATTGTTATCCATAAGCCTCCAAACTGACTTTTTTTCTCCTTTATATAGCTTTTCTCATATTAAATCTATGTTATAAATATTGTCTTGTGTCCATGAAAGAAGCCGAGTCAAGAGAGGAACGTGTTCTTTGTTGAACCGCACAACGACATGTGCGAGATAATTGTCTCTGTATTATTAAAGTCACAAACCTATAACAAATCTGTTGATGTTATATCCGTTTATTTCATTTGATATTATAGTCGAAGATGTTAATCGCTTTGAGAACTTAGCGATCGTAGATATTTTGTCTAGCGTGATTTAACGTTGTTTGTAAATTAAGTCTGAAAATGACTCCCATGCTGAATTAGAACTGTCAGGATGCATATTATTGCTTCTTGTTATTCCCATTTAGACCAATTGCAACAAACCGCTCTTCACGGTTTGATTGGACGTGCCAGAAACAATACGGCCATCGGTATAAAAGCACAAGACATCATAAAGAAGAACTTATACAGAAGAGAAAATCACTAGGACGTTTCGGTGTATAAGACACGCTTTCAGGGTACTTCGACGTAGTGTAATGGTGAGCAATTATAATTGAGTAGTGAGTTCAATCCGTTCTAGTTGTTCTACTTTCGGTCGCGTAACGCATCTTAGATAATCTTTTCGGACACTTCGATGTGGTGTAATGGTTAGCAAGTCTGTGTTACTTGAATAATTCCGACTGACAACTGTGTTCGATCCCCACTAGGTGCTCCACACTTTGGGCCGATAACCTTTTTGAACACTTAGACGTTATTGCAATTCCCAGATAATAAGGAAAAGAAATCTGTAGAGACACATTACCGTCTATGTCCTGAAGAGACATGGCACTTAGAAAAAGATGATCACTAATGATCACTGATGAGGATGTTATTAATAAGCATCTCCATACAGGGAATATTAGAGATTCCTTGATCTAAGAGTTAGTGTTACTTTCAGTTGAAATATGTATAATCTATCTCTTATAAAACACTATCAGGAGAGCTCGGCGTTGCCCGGGATGTATCAGTAAGAGATAGATCAAGTATCGACCATCATAAAGACTGAAAAATAACATTGACAACGATTATTGTTTAAGGTTGACGGACACGCATGTCTTAATTATTTTTTTTTTTTTACGAATTGGTCAAACTCAAACAAAAACATCATTTTCAATCGTTATGAGTCTACCGATTGAATAGAATTTTATTATAAACAATTGTCTTGTAAATGAAATTTTTAAAGCATTCTTAATGTAAAAATAAAGAAAAAGTGTGCAAGACAAAAAGAAACACCACCTGCCAAAAAAAAGTAAAGTTTTGTTGAAATCGGTTGAAAAATCTAGGAAATCCGATCCCATATATAAACGAACACACACACACACAAACAACCTGGGTTTTTAATAAGTATAACTCGATATAAGTTGTCCCCCTTTCATTCTTGCGATGCCTCTTTATCGTGCTTTCAAATTGATTTCGTGCAAAAACAATTGTGTTTTTTCAATTTTTGGCGCTGTCAGAACCACCGCAAGGTAATTTTACGTAGTCCTGTGAAGTTTTGTTGAAATCAGTTGAAAAATGTAGGAAATCCGATCCAATATATAAACGAACAGACAGACACACACACACACACACACACACACACACACAACCTGTGTTTTATAATAAATATGATTCTAAGAGAAATAAACACCTCAAGTTTACAGTGTGGTCTGAAAGTCTTGTCACCCTATACATAATATAATTTTCTATTTCGGATGGCTTACATGAGCTCTTACAGTTTTGAAAAAGGCTTCTTGCAAATGTATGGACACAGGTTCATGCACATTCTGGTAAGACCATGGAGGATGTGCGCCATGAGAATCATTGGCGAATTTCCCTCGAAATATATTTTTTTAATTCCGATAAAAAATGGAAACACGAAACGTCTTCAGAGAAAAATGCCCTGCAAAAACGTGCTCAATGCTGAAATCTGGTTCCCATGGTGTATAAATTGTAACGGCAGCATATTTCGATCACGTGACCACAATAGTACCAACTATAAGTACGCCTCTCAAATGTAAAAGTATGTTATGGCGGAACTGTGGATAACTTTTGACTTAAGCTCGTATTTGTTATTTTAATAAGATTTAGAGTAGGAGGTCGAACCAAGATCTTTTCAGCATACCCTCATACAATATATGTACACTCTCAGACATTATAAGTGGAAAAGGATACATTTCCACAAGTGGCGTAACGATATCGGTAATGTTAGTAGAATCAGCGAAACGACTTCAATTTTAACATTGTGGCGTTCATTTTTGTACTAATGCCAAATGGTAAAGTTAATATTCTATGCTTCAACCTACTCAAGTTAATGATTAAATAGCAGCGGAGACTGTGCTCTCTAGCACTATGAGGCATTCTAGCAGGAAGAAATCTTAAAATCTGTGAAGAAAACCGTTCTAGTTTCCTTCGGAAGTTGGCATGACACTTCACCGATACAAAACTGCGGAGTTCCATAATTGAAAAAAATTCTTCCTCTGCTGATCAGAAACGTCATCTCACTTGAAGAAAGTGGCATAAACAACAGGAAGTAAATTAGAAAGAGGAAACACTGATATAATCAAGACGTTGATTTTCCTCACTATCTAAAACAAAAGGTTATAAAGGAAGCTTACATTAATAACAAGAAAAACTATCAAAGTACAGGGTGGTCCGAAAGTCATGTCACGTCATACCTGTATTTTCCGCTTCGGAGGAGCCGGTTTGCCGGTTCTTGCAGTGAAATTATATCTCACATACTCTATGCTCTTGCCAGCATGTGTCCATACATTTGCAAGCAGCTTCTTTCCCAAACTGTAGGAGCGCGTGTCAGCCATCCGAAAGAGAAAATTATATTATGTAGGGGTGACAAGACTTTCAGACCACACTGTAAACTTGCGGTGCCTATTTCTCTTAGAATGTTTTATAAGAGACAGATTATATAAATTTCAATTGAAAGTAACACCAACTCTTAAATCAAGTAATATCTAATATTCCCTGTATGGAGATGGTTATTAATAACATCCTCATTGCCATTAGTGATCATCTTTTTTTAAATTCCATGTCTCTTCAGGACATAGGCGGTAATGGCTATCTACAGATTTCTTTTACTTATTATCTGTGAATTGCAGTACAGTCAAAGTGTTCAAAAAGATTATCGGCCGAAAGTGTGGAGCACCTAGTGGGGATCGAACTCAGTTGTCAGTCGGAATTATTGCTAGCCATTACACCACGTCGAAGTGTCCGAAAAGATTATCTAAGATGTGGCACACGGTCGAAAGCGGAACAACTAGAAAGGATTGAACTCACTACACTGAAACATCCTTGTGATTTTATATTATATGTAAGTCCTTCTTTATGACGAAAATACCAGAAGTAGAAATGATATTAACCATTTAGCAGCAATTTTTGATTACCTGGGTATGCGGGAAAAAGAGATTTTCAGAAATATTTATTGACTTTTTTCTTTTATCGAAGACTGCTTTTCAAGTGACTAAATTATTCCCTCGACAACATTGTCCAGTAATATTGCCTCTACCATTGACTGCAACTCAATACATCGAACGATCAATAAAAATATTTCAATGAAAATATTTTCTATTTCGGAAAAATAGTCCATTTGATTGATTTTCGAAAAAAAGAAAAAGAAAGATAAATTGTGTTCAACCAATAAGGTGATATTGTTTTATATTAAAAAGAGAAAGAAAGTTCAAAGACAAAGCGGACATAATGAAGGAATTTGGCGCATGAAAAGATGGTATCTATTTTGAGAGATTATTAAATCGAATTCTTTAACGAGATTAGAAAACAAGACAAAGCGAAAAAGCAATAATTCTTCTGATATAATATAAATGATATATTTTAGATTAAGACTATATTTTTGAAACGTCGTTGGTTATTAACCCTTGAAAAGATACTCAAATGTTTTGTTTTTTTTAACATTCAAAACGACCAAATTTATTAGATATTTAAAGAGCGAATATTCCGTCTTACAAAGAATTGCGCTTTTGGTAAACAGTAAAATAGCGCAATAGATATAGAAATACCTTAAAATAATCTTTAGAGATAATGAATTGAATCCAAATTAATTGAAAGTGTGTATTTGTATGGAGTATCTCATGACAGAAATATTTGCACATTCCCAACTAATGGGATTGACTACTAGACTTGTGTGCTCGGAAAACGACGGTAGTCAGCTAATTATTTATGCATATGTGGATATCGTAACGGATTTCGACGTGGAAAGTGAAATAGCTGACACAAGATAAGATTCCGTCAAATTGTCTATAGTACACTTTGAACTAATGTCCTTTGAAAAGGCCTAACTACCTATTCCTCTATGTTGGCAATACGAACTAAGACGTTGCTTCGGATCGTAGTGCCTAAAATATAGATGGGGCAGCCAATAGTATACGAGGATGCCGGTCTACTAAGGTAGCTAGCTAATCCCTGTTGCAAAAGCCTGCTCAGGCACATTTGTGTTTGTTCAACACACACAGATCACACTCGTTTTTCGGAGAGAGCGCGTTTATCTAGCGTGATCAACATTCTGAACAAGGCTAGCATGCTCAAACCCTCGGTCACGATGACTTGTGACTTCGTGCTAGCACAACTGAAAACGGCTCCCAAGCGTCCTGTCTTTTCGCTCACAAGAATTTGGGTACGATTTTCAGGCACATTCCAAAGGTACCGCACGCTAGATCGCCTCCCCCAGAAAGATAACATCAACAAGTCACTTTCCTGTTAAATGGACCATGGGGAGATTCGAACCCGGGTCTCATGGTGTGAAAATGAACGTTCTAACCACTCGACCTAGAAGGAAGAAAACACCGATTTCAACGTTAAATGAGTTTGTTTTGAGATTTACCAGTACTTCGTCAATGTGTAGCATGTTCTACGCAATAGTTTATCTGCACAATCATATCATTTCTTTAGGCCAGTGTTCAAGCACTGCTAACGTTAGATTGTAAATATCTGTCTGGATTTCTTAGACAGGTTTATTTACACTATTTAGATTTGGAGTATTATCCTGATCTTTGTTGTTGCTATCACAATGTTTCGCTCGTTGTTCCCCCCGGACGTCATCCGGTGTATATCAATCTTGGTAACCTAAAGAGAATTCTGAACTGAAAACTTTATTTAATCTACGGGGGTAGACAGTTCTCGTTCCACAGCCCATGTCTAAGGATATCGTCTAGTTATTGTTTTTTGTACTGCTGAGTTATTGCTCGCCCGTTTCCATTGATTCCAAATACACACTGCCTGGCCCAGGGATTGAACTCAGAATTACTATGTCCCCAAACTCACGAACGAACGCCATAATCCAATTTGCAATGGCATGCACCCGCAAATGACATCACAAAATCTGAACCAATAACTACTACAACGCAAAGTAGATATTCAGCTGTTTCAATTTTAATACATACTAAAGTATATATACTAAATATTACTATATAAAATATATTGTAGAATAGGTATACAGAGCATGACTTGTATAAAAATCCGTATGCTCTGAATGATTTTAAATCCCAAAGTCGGCACGTATTTAGCAAGAGTTTGCCGACCCCTGATTTAGAGCATCTACTCAAACCGGATTTCTCTAAACTTCAGTAGCTTACGACTGTATCACGTTGAAACATTGGTTCCCGTACGATCAGCGAAGTTAAGCAACGTCGTATAAAAGGATATTAAACTGCGGAGGGCCATTATCACCCAGGATCGTCGCCTCCTGCTCAGACATAACGGTAAGAAGAATGTGCTGAAATTTCGGTAACTGGACTGGAATCAAACCCTGGAGCTTTGTCGAATGATGTTTCTCTGGTTAATTTATGTTAGAGACAAAACCCGATTTATTCATTCGTGATTCTGACAAACACAGAATCCGATGTGACAAGCAATAAATTATTTTTAAATATATTTAACTGTTTCAATTGTAATATATACCAAAGTATATATACTATTACTATATGAAAAATATTGTAGAACAGGTATATTGACCTCGACTTATATAACAATACGTATGCCGTTGGCACACTGAGTGATTTTAAAGTCGTCACATAGCAAAATGTTGCTGACACCTGCACTAGGCTATTTCTCCTAGGAAACGGTTTTATAACAACTACAAAAATGAGAAGAATTGTTAGAATATAAATGTTAATTACCATGCCCTCCAGGAAGACCTCTTCTTCGAAAATTGTTGCCAGCATCTATATTTAAGCAATTTTAACAAATGGACCGTTTGTAATTATTTGTGTTTGAAATAATTTCTAACGTGAGATATGACGTAGATACTTTCTGCCCACTGAGGAGGTGTGGCGCAAGAGAATGTAGATAACTGAAACAAACTGAATGGTTGGCCGTCCTGGGTAAGACGATAAACTACATCCGTGTCCTGGGTGAGACAATAAACTACATCCGCGTCCTGGGTAAGACGATATACTACGTCCGCGTCCTTGGTAAGACAATAAACTACATCCGCGTCCTGGGTAAGGCAATAAACTACATCCACGTCCTGGGTGAGACGATATACTACGTCCGCGTTCTTGGTAAGACGATAAACTACATCCGCGTCCTGGGTAAGGCAATAAACTACATCCACGTCCTGGGTGAGACGATATACTACGTCCGCGTTCTTGGTAAGACGATAAACTACATCCGCGTCCTGGGTAAGGCAATAAACTACATCCACGTCCTGGGTGAGACGATATACTACGTCCGCGTTCTTGGTAAGACGATAAACTACATCCGCGTTCTGGGTAAGGCAATAAACTACATCCACGTCCTGGGTGAGACGATATACTACGTCCGCGTTCTTGGTAAGACGATAAACTACATCCGTGTCCTGGGTGAGACAATAAACTACATCCGCGTCCTGGGTAAGACGATATACTACGTCCGCGTTCTTGGTAAGACGATAAACTACATCCGTGTCCTGGGTGAGACAATAAACTACATCCGCGTCCTGGGTAAGACGATATACTACGTCCGCGTCCTTGGTAAGATGATAAACTACATCCGCGTCGTGGGTAAGGCAATAAACTACATCCACGTTCTGGGTGAGACGATATACTACGTCCGCGTTCTTGGTAATGCAAAAAACTACAACACAGCAACGCCTCTGATCAGGTTTTGAGGATCGTGGAACTACCTCTTAAATGTTGGTGTTCCCAGGCCCTCCCTGACCTGGGGTTTTAACGCCCGTTAGGGTCCCTATCTATAGGCAAAAAGTTGATTCCCAAACTGCGGTCAAAAAACATGAAAGTGTAAAAATAGGTTTTAATACCAGCAATACATTTTTTAAAAAGTTATTACCAGCAATGAATTTTTGAAGAAAAAATTATTACCAGCAATACATTTAAAAGAAATATTACCAGCAATACATTTTTTGGGGAAAAAAAAAACCTTACCAGCAATACAAAATCTTGTCGGTAGTAAATAACCCATTGATGTGTTGATATGCCATGAAACAAACGGAACCAAAACAAAGCTGAATGGTTGGCCTTCGTTCATGAATGGTAATGTACATATAAGGGCATTGAAATCTAGTCTTGTTTTCATTTTAGTTTAATGGAGGTCGTAAACGACGGTAAGTTCCGGAATTACTTAACAGAAATAGTGTAATATTCTATTACGATAAAAGTAGTCATTTATCTTTCTATGTTGACCAAACCAAATGTGTTACAGCTTCACAGGGAAATTTCGAAACATCAAACGTATTCACGAAATAGGGCATCTAAGGATTTCTTCTTTTTCTTTTTTGTATTTTAAAGAATCTAACTCAGGTAAAAAAAAGTAATTCAATTCCCTGGAAAACCCCAAAGGGCACTATGATAATTCCTTTGCTTAGATAAATAAAAACGCAGAGAATAAGATTAAAAATAAAACAGTCTGAGGGACAGTGGAAAAAACGGAAAAAATACCACATATGTTTGTTTTCACAAATCTGACACTGCTAGTTAAAAATCTTTTTTTTTTAATTTTATTTGATAAATGTAAAAAGTTTTGGTAACGCAATTTCTTGTAAAAACAAAAGAGTAAAAGAGGTCAGATTGTGTCACAAGTTCGGTTTAATGTGGGGAGCCCGAGTGTACGCGGATCAAAAATTTCGTCAGTCTGCGAACCAACCCCCCCTCCCACAACAGTTGGTTGTGCTGGCCTCAGTGCGAGCACCGATCCCTCTCTTTGGTGCAATGAGAGGGCGTGGCCTCGGGCTTCTCTCATTATAATTTTCTTCAGTTGCGACATTGTCCTTTGAAGGAGCCGCCTCTAAGTGCACTCTGCCCCAAAACAGAGACGCAACTGATGATAAATAAACGTGTTACAACCTATTCGAGAGCAATTTACACAATTTAAAAATCAGAAAATTATTTCCCTTTGTGTATGTATAGGCGTGTGGCCGAGTAGTTACAGTGTTCTCTTTCCGACTCGGAGACCCGGGATCGAATCGGACAATGGATGATCTGTCATAAAAGTGTTTTCTTGATATTATTGGGTATAAAAATGTCTATTTAGAAAGCACCGAAAAAAAAACCTAGAGCGGGGTGATCCAACCCTGGACTCAAAACTGGGTAGACGATGCTGTTGTCGATGGTTATTCTGAGGACGAAATCACAAAACGTCGTGACCGAGGGTTTGGCATTCTTTAAACTGGCAGTTATGACAGATTATGAGATCTCTCCCAGGAACTGTAACTAAGGTACTCTGAGCAGTACTGAATTTGTAGATGAACATACATAAATATCCCTAAGTAGGTAGGTGCGATACAGATTGGCTAGTCATCCGAGCAGACATGTGAGCCCGGAAAATAAGAGAAGCCAACAGTTATTTATGCTCGTGTGGATAATGTAACGCGTCTCTGCACCGAAAGTTTAATCATCGAAACAAGATAAGATTCCGTAAGATTCCGTACAGGCTCTTTATTATTCTAGGTTAAATAGCAACGCAAACTAAGGTGTTGCCTTGGGTCGCAGTCAACGTGGAAGGAAGATAGCGTTAATTTCTATATTAAAGAAGGCTCTTTTGAGATTCCGTGTAACACAGCGCATTATGGCCCATGCCAGTTCATTACCAAAGTGTGGCTAGTTTTATACAATCTATCGTCTCAATAATAAGATCATCTCTTTGGGTAGTTTAACATTTCGGTTCTATAATATTAACTTTAGCCCTAGAGCCTTAGAGTTCATTACATACACACACACACACACACATATATATATATATATATATATATATATATATATATATATATATATATAATATTATTATTAGCTATGTTAAATATATATTCATATTATTTTTCTAAATGTTACTTGCCGATAAACACGAACAAAATTGGTTGTCTTTTATATATTAGGTTGATGCAAAGATAATGACGTAATGATGTCGTTTGTTGACGTTAAAAACACGTCAACAAACGACATTATTACGTCATTATTTTTGCACCAACCTAATACTTAATAAAACAAGCGAATAATTAAAAATATTTTCACACACACACACATGTATATATATGAATATAAAATAAACACTGTAGTCAACGCTCAGAGGCGACAGACTGTTTTATGCTAGACGCAATCGTCAAGCCACGTGTATAGGCTGTTTTCTCGACTATCTTTATAAACGTGTCAGATTGTTCTTTTATTGTTATGTTATATATTTATTTTTTATTCTTATATATATATATATATATATATATATATATATATATATATATTTCAGCGGACATTAAAATGAACACCAAGCGACGACAGGACAATCTTCAGGGCATCTCTGATTGCCTGAAGCAAGAAACAGATAGTTGCGTTCGATGCTGACCTCAAAGTTTACTTTTATATTTATAAACGCACTCGTATACTCAGAACTTACCTTAAAAATTATATATATATATATATATATATATATATATATATATATATATAACATCTATTTAACACCCATATATAAAACCTATATATATATATATATATATATATATATATATATCAACTAGAAAAAAATATATACATAACAACTAGAAAACATTAAGGAAAATATAAATGACACGAAAATTTCTATGACATTTAATGAAGAAAGGAGGCTTCGAGAATTTAACACCAACAGGACCTAATTAAAGCAAGATATGCTGAGAAAAAGAGAGTTAACTAATTACGAAGGTTGACAAATGGATTGTATCAAAATGGTAAACAGACATGGTAACAGGTAAAACATTACCAGAGCAACAAAATATAGGAAGTTGTGGAGAGGTGCAATCGATCAAGTCCTGAATATGCTTCCCTTTTATTTTCATTATTGTCTTGTAAGCCGGTTAATGCTGGTCAATTTCCTGACAGATGATGAAGAGACATTAGGCTACAGAAATTTATTTCTAGTCCCGAATCCTAAGTATATCATAGCCAAAAATATATAAACGACGAGAAAACATTAAGGTAATATATATATATATATATATATATATATATATATATATATATATATATATATATATATATATGCAATCGATCAATCCTGAATATGCTTCCCTTTTCTTTTCATTATTTTATTTAAACTATGTATAAAATATTATATATTAAAGCTATATATAAAATATAAATTAGCAAAACTATCTATATAACCAGTTTTCTTTTTTGTGTGGTTTATTTCAACTGGTTGTGACGTTCTAACCTTTTGGTGATTCAGATGGGAATCTGGTTAGATTCTGTATCAGCCTCGTCGTTCCCAGCCTGCCTCCAACGTCTGGTTACCGAAGTAACTGCTTTGATTTCCAGTCTAGCCTACCCACGTTGTGTATTGATCTTAGGCAGATGGAATCAATTAGTCGCCGCGGCCGTAATGCAAGCCAAGTTCGAAGAAGGGTGATATCGCACAAGTACATGCAAAAGAAAATAAAATAATAACTCGAAAAGTTCAAATGTGTTAAAAAAGGATAACAATCTTTTATATATGGTTGCTGGATACAGGACTGCGTCTATTTCCCAAACCCGCTATATGGATTCGTGACACTTTGTTTTTGTTAGGCGAGTCTTAACATCTTAAGTTGTTTGTTCTTTAAGAAACTGGTTCTTGGTGTATCTTCAGGCGATATTCGTAAAACTTGTATTGGTGGTGTGAGTCTAAGTCGTTCTTCAAAAATAAATTATTCTTGATTAGAATATGAGTTCGGAATTGCGTGAATCTTAGTCAGCTTCTGCGAGGCGAGTGCAACTTCAACTGCGAACTTCGAACTTAACTCAACTGGAACTGGAACTTGAACTGAACTGATTTTCGCTCGCTCGCTCGCTGCGACTTTGCTTATATGGACGCCGACCAAAATCGGGGTGGGCTCGTCGGGGTTTCAGGTTCCTTGATAATTCCAAACCCACAATCCACTTCTTTCGTTTCGGTCAGGAAATTTTTATTCTTTTCCATTTTTGGAAGTCTTCTCGTCCTCCCACCTTCTTCTGTTCTCATATTGGTATCTCACCATACACTCAGAAGGTGTCAACGGTTTTCCATCTCTCTCATAGTGGCATCTCACACCTATCCCTTCAATGGGTGCCAGCAGGTTTTCCCCTCCTGCCTCACATGATCACCTCCGCCCAATACTCCTGCCACCACTCAGCCAATGGGCGCTCAGCAGTGTGGGTGTGGCCAGACTAGCCTCGTTTTAAAAAAATCTTGCTCAAAGAAAAAAAACTATCTTCTTTTTTTTTTCTTCTTTTTCTTTCTTTTCTTTCTCTCTTTTCCTCTGACCGACAACAAACCAATACGACCCGTAGTGTGATCCCTTAATTTCAATTCTTATCCCAACGTCACCTGGACTTTATCAATCGAGACTTTTCGGCAGCATCAAGTGGGTGGTCATATTATGAGATCGCCTTTTTGGTGCCAATTACTGATCCGATAAAATAGTTTTGCTGTCATAGCCAGCCTGACGACAAACAGATGCCTTTTCCAAACGATATCTTTCCGTAGATACTAATGTTTTAGTCTTTTGTTGTTTTTTTTTTGTTTTTTTGTAATTCTGCGGTTGATCCAACGGACATTTTCTGCGACCTAAATAATTTTTATCTATTTAGAAATCTGCCCTGTAGGTTATATGGCCAACCTGGAATTCGTCAATTAGCTTTTCGCCGTCACCAAGCGGCTGGCCATTTTAGACGTATTTTCATTCTTAGTGCCAATTTCTGATCCGATAAAATAGTTTCGCTGTCATAGACGAATTTCAACACAAAACAGATGCCTTGTACAAACGATATCTTCCCATCGACAAAGGCTTAACCTCTACTTCAAGGTGGTCAGCGGACATTTTTGTTTCTCGGTCAGCGGATGACCTATTTAATTTTTATCTCTTTAGGATTCTGTGGGAGGCCTCAAATGGGCATTTCTACGACACAGTTAAATGTTTATCTATTTAGAATTCTGTATCTGAGGTTATTTGGCCAACCTGGAATTTTCACCCACCCCGTAACATAAATCAGATTAATTCCAGTATCTTCCTTTTTCGACTTCTCGACAATGGAAATAAAAAAAAATTTTAACACTTTTCCTTGTCAGAAAAATAACACCGCTCAGTGTCCTTTTCGTGATGGCATCTAAATTTAATTCTCGTTTTTCCCTTTTCCTTTTTCCTTCTTTCTCCCTTTTGGCAAGCCAAATAGTGTCACATGTTTTTTTTTTTTTTAGGCATTTCATTAGGTTTACGTTTATATCACGTTGAAACCCCGGTTCCAGAAGAATCAACGAAATTACCGCTTTTGAACACGTGGTGCCCTTATCTTGTATGTGTGGCTGGCGTAATGAATAACCGTACGGAATTGGAAAACAGAGAGCGGAGTTCTGATGAAAGACGGGTTTATTTTATTCCTTTATGAGCAAATACACGAAAGCTATGAATACGAGCGGGGACCCAGAAGTAACCGTTTTCTGTGTGACAAGTCCGTAGCAGTTCAGACTTCCAACGCTAGACACCACTTGAGGCAACCTTCAGGCCTCAGTGTGTGCTAACTGGTGTCATCATGGGAAGACGTACAGCTCCGTGATCCACATTTATTTTGAACTGCTTCACGCCTTTTCTTTTGGTTTGGTTTGGATTGGTTTGTTTTACGGCATATCAACCTCAATCATGGATCATTTAATGCTGACAACTTTTTTCTATTTTTTTTTTCTTTTTTCTTCTGCTAATAATTTTGTTTTGTCAAAAATCTATTTCTGGAAATACTTTTTCCTAAAAAATGTATAGCTGGTAATATTATTTTCAAAAACATTGCTGGTATTATTTTTTTTTTTAAACCGTATTGCTGGTAATAGACTTTTTTTCAAAAAACGTATTGCTGGTAATAGTATTTTGTTTTGTTTTTTTAATTACTTCTGGTAATAATTTTTTTACAAAATATTTCTGGTGTTAAACGCTTTTATAATGCTTTTTACCACAGTTTCCGGGTTACCTATTTGCCCATAGCTAGGACCCTAACAGTTGCTAGCACCCCGGGTCAGGGTGGACCTGGGAATACCAGCATTTAAGAGGTGGTTTCACGCTCCTCAAAAACCCCGATCAGAGGCCTTGCTGTTGGACGTAGTTTATTCTCTTACCCAGACGCGGATGTAGTTTATCGTCATACCCAGGACGCGTCTTTTCATCTATTTTTACCATGGCTGAAAGGAAGGAGCAATGTGCTACTGGGAAATTCTGTTTTTTGTTGGTAAAAACAGCAGCCGAAACAGTTGTTATGCTTAAAACAGCTTACAATGATGCTGTCATGAGTAAAACGCAAGTTTATGAGTGGTTTCCACACTTTAGGAATGGGCAATTGTCGCTGGAAGACTAGAATTGTTCAGGGCGGCCTTCAACCTTCCGAACAGTTACAAACATTATGAAAGTTCATGAATTGATCTTGAAAGACCGTCGCCGAACTTTTTCATTTCACTAGTGGGTCCTGGAGTTTGTGCTAATGAATTTTGACTGAGGAATTGTGAATGAAAGGCGTTGCGGCGAAAATAGTGCCTCGCTTGCTCACGGACGATCAAAAACAGTCACGTATGTATGCCTGTCGTAAACTGAAAGAACAGTTGGAAGTTGATCCAGACCTTTTTTCGAAGGTCATCACTGGTAAAGAAAGCTGGCGCTATTGCTACGACCCGGAAATGAAGAAACAATCAAGTCAGTGGAAGCATCCAACGTCACCAGGACCCAAAAAAGGACGTCAAATGAAGTCCAATGTCAAGATGATGTTGATTTGTTTCTTTGATGTGAAAGGAATTCACAACAAAGAATTTGTTCCTCCGGGTCAAACTGTTAACCAGGCTTTTTACTTGGAAGTCCTGAAGTGTTTGCGAAGCAAGGTGAAATGAAAACGCCCTGACCTGTGGTAAAGTGGAGGGTGGTGGTTGCATCACGATAATGCGTCAGCGCACACCGCCTTGAGTGTGAGAGAGTTTCTGACCAAGAATGACCCCACTTCACCACCCTCCCTATTTACCCGAATTTTTTTGTTCCCTCGAATGAAGAAATTCCTCAAAAGAAAAAGTTTTGCATATGCGGAAGTGGTTAAGAAGAAAACGACATAATCATTAAAAAACATGACTTCATAAGAGTTCCAGGTCTGCTTTGAATGGTGGAAAACACTTTGAAGGTGATATGAATATAAACAGGCAACAATAATTGAATAAAGTCCTATGACACAATTCCGGTTTCATTTGGTTCCCCCTCGTGCATATATTCATCCCCCTAGCTATGGATTAACTATTACAACTATTATATCAGTAAACGATTATTATTTTGAAAATATGCTTACAATCTAAAAATATATTTTCTGGCTTTAACCTATAAAATGTTGATAATCCATAAATAATACAACACACTGAGCGCTGCATTAAACTTCTTTTATCTGTGGCTTATTCTGATTTCTACAGATATTTCTAAAAATATTTAATTTATTTTGTTCCCACTGGAAAATAGTAAAGAAGAATTTCAAGTTAAAAATAGAGAAATATACTCCATTGTGTAAATAGAAATTGGCCAAGCTACATTTAAAAAATATTTTCAAATAGCAAAACATTATATTGAGCGAATAAATGATTACTTCTTCTCCCTTCTGGCAAGGTCTTGTCCCCTGCGCCAAAATAAGGAAAAATGATGGTTGGTCTTGGGGCAACGGTCTTGATTCACTCATAACGCTGCCTTCTTCTTTCTCAGCCGATCAACGGCAGTTGTTTGTTTGAAGGTAGAATGAGAACATCAAAAAAAGAAATTAAATTCATGTATTTTATTAAACACCTCGACCTGTACATTTTAACTAGCCAGTGGGGTCGCTCTATCACCCCCACTGAGGAGCAAGTTCCCAGAGACGCGAAATAATCACGTCTACTGTGATTAACGTGTAAAAATTTAATTTACTGAAAATCACTTTCTATCTTTCTAACAGTCTCACGCTAGTTTTAACTAATCAAAAACGACTTCATTTGTACACCTGTATCTGACATCGAAGTTCAAACGAGGAAGTCAGAGGAAAACACAATTCTTTAAAAGATAATAGTCTACTCGACTATTATGTAACATTCCTTACCCAACCATCAAAAAAATTAATTTATGAGTTTTATGTCAACTACATTATATTTAACACTCGTTACCCAACCATCTAAAAAAGATTTCTTCCTATTTTGGTTTCTTGCTTAGATCTGTGTATGTGTGTGTGTGAGATAGAGAAAGAGAGAGTAGAAAAAATATCCTCGTACTTACAGACTGTCCAATATGTCTAGAATACTTTTTTTTCATATTTCCTTGTTTTTTTTCTTTCTTTTTTTTTTCTTTTTCTTTTTTATTGTTTTTTTGAATCCTCCTTAGAAAATCTACTCCAAACTTTCCATGTGTTTACTTACGGCCTTACTTCTTGGAAGGAGCTGGTTACTGCGCACCAAATAACGTTTCTGTTTTATACCCTCTTCGTGCTTGGAAGTCTCTTTTTCCATAACGAACCTGCATTCTTCTCTCATTCGTCTTTTCTCGGCTGGGTCGGTGATCGCTAGTTGTCAGCCTCTCTTTCTTTCTTCTCTCTTGGCCGTGTTATCGCTAGTTGTTTTTTTGTTTTTTTTAATTCGACAATAAATGACAACTTCAACAAGAAGGATTATTAAACTTTTCTATTTTATTAACACGTCGATGTGTCCATTTCTAATTAGCCAGTGAGGTCGAACTATCACTCCCACTGGGGAGCAAGTTCCCATAAAAAATAATTTATGAATTTTATTTCAATTATATTAAAATATTTATAATATCATTTTTCAATTACATTATTATATTATCTATTCGAATAAAAAGAAAATACCAATTTCAATCCTGACACGACAGTTTATATCCGTATTATTTCAAGATGGTCAAACATATCTAGTCTATTTTAAATGTTCCCTTACTCTATCATATGTGGAAAGCTCTCTTTTTATGTACTGCTTCCTCTCGGTACGTAGGCGATAATGGCTCTCCACAATATCCTATCCTTCATAGCAAATGATAAATTTTGTGTATTTTGTTATTGCTCCTTAAACTTGTTCAGCCATTCATTTGCTCAAGCTCACGAATTATGCTATGCGTTCCTTCCTCTGTCTCCCTTGCCTTCAATAGTATCAAATTTTCCAAGCACTCTTTCCTCAGTATTTGCCCTTGAACTTTCAACTGTCTCTTCCTGATGTTAGGCATAAGTTATTTTTCTGTTTCCATTTTCAATAAAACTTCGCCGATCACATATTTGGCCAGCATCCTTCTATACAATTAAATGTCTGTTGCATCAAGACTCCTCTTCATCTTTGAGGAGATTGTCCAGCATTCACCACCAATTAGGAGGACAGATATTGCGTAAAAGTTCAGTACTCTTTTGTCTTATCCTTCTATCGATTTTTTTTATCTTTGTTTATAATCTGCTTAGCTTTATACAATGCATCTTTGGCTATCTTAATTTGATTGTCGCACTTTCCGTCCTCTGTTAAAACATTTCCCAGATATTTAAATTTTTCTGCTTGTTTGATTTAGGGATCGCTAATTTGCATTTTGGGTTGCCCCTTTAGCTAAAAACCATGGTTTCTGTTTTCTTGCAGTTGATGTTTAATCCTTTCTACTAGCTTTCGTTCACAACCTTCTATAGGTGGTTTTTGTAGTTTTATTTCCGTGTCCGTTATCAACATAGTGTCATCTGCATACTTTATGTTGTTAAGTTTATGACCGCCAGTAATAAATCCTGGTAGGACTTCTAATTCTCTCAGAATGGCCTCGCTGTATAGGTTGAATAAGTCTGGTGAGATGTCACATACACGTCTTACAACTCTTTTTATTTCTGTATGTCTGCTCAACTATCCGTATGTGAGTAGTTTGCTGCCAGTATAGGTTCTTGATTATTCAAAAAACCTTCCCAAATAGGTCAGGCTTGCTATGCAGTTCCAATAGATCTTTGTGGCATGCTTTATCGAACTCCTTTGTAACATTTTGAACTGCATTACTTAAATATTTCAAAGGGTCAAACTCAAAGTATCGTTTGTTCTTTAGCCACTACATTAAGCAATGTTAGTTACATTAGAAACACAAATGATATCCTTACTCATCTAACAAGTCAGATAAAATATTGACATAGCCAATGATTATGCTAACTTCCGTATAGATAATTCTGTAAAAATTACCTGAATGTATGTCTTCGACACGAAAGACACTTAGAGTGAACGTTTAATAACAGGATATTCTGAATTGTGAATTGTTCAACACTAATTAGAAACCATTGTAAACGAAGCGTGGCCATATATCAGCACAATGTGCTTTGCAACTCGGCTTGATTCACCCCAAAACAGATTTCTCGTATTGGTCTGTTTTTTTTTTATCACTATACCTTAAGCAAGGTGACAATGCTACTAAAGTACAAGGGTTTAGTGAGTTTGAGAGGATACGAGAAAAAGAAATTATTTTATGAGAGAGAACAATAAAAGAACAAAAATTAAGAAGACAGACGATAAAGATTGATATTGCATGGATATTTTTTTTAAGTTCAAATTTGTCTGAAAAACAGGAAGTCGAAAGAGAGTTACCCAAGCAAGAAGTCCACGAGAAGAAACTGTTATGATATAACTTACGGTTACATCATACCATTTTAACTTAAGATGATGATATCTTGCCGACAGCCTAGTAATACTCTTAAATTCATAAAGTCTAGGTAGCAAGAAAGGAAAGCTAATCAGAAAAATTACTATGAAGATATTTAAAGAAAAGCTGCAGGAAAACTTCGTTATGGCGCCGGAAAAGTGACGGAAGTCAAGATGACAGGTCAGGTCCAATAAGATAGCAGATTCTTCTTTCTATTTTATCAAGAACCTCTAAATATATACTAAAAGCACCAGACTAAATATGACAGCAATGTTCAATGCATGGACGAATGGTAGGCTTATAAATATGTAAGGTATATTCAGCGAGAATAATTATCTACCACGACACAGTGAACGATTTTCCTATAAGAAAAACTATCAATTGATTCAGTATAATCCTTCTACTTGAAATCAGCGGAAAACGTTAACTCGCTTACACAAATAATTTGAAATGAACACAACAGCGATGATCTGGATTTTTATACAAACGGAAGCAAAATTTAATAATTCAATATTTAAAACGACAATTCATTGGATATCGTCTAAGATCTGTGCAATTCACTACTTATTGATTTCTTTTAGAAGCTAAATGATTCAGTGATTACCATGAGATATTTCCAGATAGAATGATATTAATCTTGTGCCATGCATATATTTAAGATTTTATTGGTGAAATAATATTTCCATAGTTGGCAAATGAACTCCTAAAATCTAATAATAATCTAATAAAATCTAATCGTACATGATTTTTACATCTCTATGTATTTAGCATCGTCGTCTGATGATTATTCTTTATTTTTCTACTAAATAAAACTAAGAAATGGAGACAAAAACTCCGAAAAAGTATCTTACCGTTATTTTTTTCTTTCATTCAACTCTTGCGATGATTGGGTCAATATTCTCTTCAGATGTCTGACACCGGAATGACTGTCTTTTAATCAATGCTTCCCTACAGAAGGTTAATATTTTTTTCTTCAACTGACGAGATAATGCAAATTGTCTTCCAACGGAAATTTATCTGTGTGAAAAAAAAAACAACTATTATTTCTTATCTAATATTCAAAAATGTTAACGTAGTATCTACTTTAGTTTTCATATTCAGTATGATGCAAAATATAAAACTACATTAACATAATACCCGTAAATTATAATATTATTTATGCATGGCTAGACACTTTAGATTTGCATACGTGTATCTATGTATTCTGCTGAGAAAGATATCTCTCACTGGCTATCTGTCACGGATATGTGTAATATCTGTGTGCGGTGTACGTCAGCTATTTTTATTACGCTATTCATCCAGCAGCAAGGTCTCTGATCACGAGGTTTTAAGTAGCCTGGAACCACCTCTTCATTGCTGATATTCCCAGGACATCAGGGTTGGTAGAACCTCTTAGAGTCCCAGCTAAGGACAATTATTAAACCCCCAAATGGAGTCAAAACACCATGAAAAAAACAACATAATTTTTTGTAGTAAAAATACAAGCACTACATTTTTGGAAAAAAGATTACCAACAATAAATTAGATTCTCGATAAAAGTCCTGTTTACAAAATGCGTCTAGGAAGTCTAATATTGAAACTGATTTCTTATAAAAATACATATTCTATTCATACGAACCTATCCGAAAAATTGTGTCAGTATTAAACCATTGAGGTGTTGATATGCCTTAAAACAAAATAAACCAAACCAAATTGATATTTTGTGCATGTATTTGGATGAGTGAATTGTTGGAATTTTGGGGTACCGCAGTACTAGTGAGCCAGCCAAAATGAGCTGACCCATTTTATAGTTAACCAATAGAAGGCTTAACCAATCAGAAGGCTCAAAATATTCAATGCGACGTGTATAAAGGCGGCCATGTTTTTTTTTCCGAATATTCACTGGCAGCCTTTGATATCGAAGACTGAAGATCCAGTAGAGTGTCTGACTCGTGAGTGTTAATCTTTAACGTTGTTTCATTGAATAGATTACGTACTGCCCTGGATTCTATATTCATAGACTATGGAGAACATGGTTAACATGAATAATAAGACCCGTTTGGGGGGGAACCATTTTAAATGGTAGTTAGGAATAAATCTGGAGTACAATGACACAATTTAGAATTGTACCTACCTGTATGAGTTGCGACATAGATCGACTCGCTTGAGCCAGCTACAATCAAACGATCCTGACCAGGGGTGGTAGCACCTCTTAGGATCTTAGCAATTGGCAAACAGTTAACTCCCAAACTCGAGTCAAAACACTATAAAAGTGCAAAAATAGGTTTTATAGAAAAAATACCAGCAATAGGTTTCTGGAAAAAAAATATCGGCAATGCATTTGACTCTCGATAAAAACCCTCTTTACAAAAATCTGTCAATGAAACCTGATCTACACACTGATTTCTTACAAAGAATACATATTCTATTTCTAAGCAACCTATCCTAATATCTTGTCGGCATTAAGTAACCCACTGAGGTTTTGATAAGCAGTAACACAAAATAAATCTAAAATTAACTTTAAACGCTCTTAAAAATAATAATGGATCCAACACATGCTTTCTAACATCCATATCGGATGTTATAATAAGAGCAGGATTTGCGGTGCATGTATGCATTGTGCAATTGATATAAGCTGTGAAAGTTAACCAATCAGCCTAGTTGAAATTCCGTCTTATTGCATTACATGCACTAATGCCCTTGAGAAAAGCATGAAAAAAGGAAAAAGGAAAGAAAGGATAATTCTAAAGTACAAACTGTACATAATGGTACGTTAAATAACGCCACTATTTTTCTCATAAACGCTTGTTTATTTGCAGAAAATTAAAAGAATCTGTGAGGAGTCATGATCTTCTACACCCTAAATGGACATGGCGTTTTAACCGTATGTATTTTTATTACTCTAATGGTGAACTAGAGGAAAAAAGATACATACTGAAATTGCACTGTTAATGAATTCTCAGCGTTTTCGAGAGACATATAACAAGACTGCAAACTGCAGCTTGAAATCAACTGTTTAAAAGATGATTTTTTAACTATTTCATATAGCGATTACTTTATAAGGTGAAAAAGTCAACCAGTCAAAATACGCTTACTTTTTAATAATTTTATATGAAACTAAGTCCGATCATTAAACAATGTGTTTTGATTCAACGGCATGTGTTAGCTTCCACAGATTCAAATTAAATTTAGAATTCAATTTTAAATTTAGAATTCAATTTTAAATTTAGAATTCAATTTTAAATTTAGAATAAAACATGAAAATATTTACGAAAATCATGTCTATATCACAGTAAGTGAAATTGAGAGGATAATCTGTAGAGTAAAAAAAAAACCATTAGATGATGGATTGTCCATTAATGCCATCAAATTACCATAGTTGCTTGCTTCCACATTCTATAGATGCAGTAAAATATTTCCATTAATAAACTGCAGCATAATATCAAAATGATCTAACTGTTTTGAGTGTTTCTTTAATTGTAAAACATTTTGATAATTCAAGATAAGAGGGTCTGAATAAAGATACTCATTTTTCTCGTAATTTGAATCTGTGGAGCATGAGTTAGCTTCTCTCTGTCAAAGAGAGCTGCCTATGACCTATTGGGAGTGTGCTGATGATGACGTATTGAGGGTTTGCTGGCGAACTATATCACTGTTTGATATGTCAGATGCTCACCAGCGGACAAGAACTCCCTCCGAAGGGTTATATAAGTTGTTCAGAAAATAATCGGTTGCTCGCTGACTTCCTTGGACGTCATTTCTAATTCCCTTTGTCTCGGCAGAAGGCAGAAAACATTGAAAGACAGCACGAATGTCGGGTAATACTTGGTTGCGTTGTTACCCTCAGGGCGAAGTTTTTATTTCTATTTATTGTCGGACAAAGCGCTTCAGGGAACAGCTTCTACAGCTGAGGAATTTCAACTTATTTTAAATGCTATTACTGTTCTTCATACGCTACTGCGCGTATGTTTATTTTCATGTGTTGTAAGCCTGTTTTGATTTTTCTTTTTGTTTCTCTCTCTCTCTATTTCTATCTCTCTGTGTAGGTGCCCCTGGGGACTGCTGTCCAGTTCCTTTGTGCATTTCACAGTGACAAGGAGAATACATAAATAAACAAATAAATTTCCCCATGTGATAAAGTTCTTATTGATCCATGTTATTTTTCGATGAAGACTATATTCACAGTGCAATCAGTTGCGTATGAACCCACGACCCAAGAAGGAGGAAGTGTGTCCATTGTTGAATGCAGGATTTTTGTTGTTTACTTTAACGTGCGTTCTAAATCATGGCGAGCTTGAGTTTGCAAGTTTAGTACTGCATTTCTGGAGAACATCAGAGAAATATCGGTCAAACAGAAAGAAATAGCTTATTTCATTATGAAAAATCTTTAGCGGAATGAATTCCTGTTATCTTTATTTGTTGCTGTTAGGATTACGTTATGACGATGTGCAAAACTTCGGATTATTTGAGTTGATTCGGCCTTTCAATACAATAGAACAATGGAGGACATGGCGTTATTATTCCGTCTGTATGTATGCGATTTGAAAATATGGCTTCCAGCAATATTTATTTCCGCTGAATTACGCGCTGGGTACTTTCTAAAGTATGGCACTAAAGCAAAACTATTTTTTAAAAGAGGCGAGGAAAAGAAAAATAATAAAATAAAAAGAAAAGTTTAATGAAATGGCACGCAAAGGAGGAAAGAGAAAATGGCTGACGAGAATAATGAGGAAATCACAGTAAATTTCGAAATTAAAAACAAAAATGATAAACCAAACTTTAGAAATTTAGGGTAACGCCCTACGCCTGACCTATATCCTTTCCATTGTGGTATACTAAACTAAACGAATAGCTGAACTACAGTAACTTAAATTTTATAACATTCAGAAAATGTCATAAGTAAATCAAAAAGTAAAATTTCCATAAAATCCAATAATTTTTGTTTGAATTTCTGGGATGATGACTTTTCATCACTTACCCTAATTATATTCGGACTATTGTCCTCATCGTTATGTTGTTATTATAACGATTCAGCTGTTGTGTCTTCCAGACGTTCTCTGGTATATATAGCTCAGGGAATTCTGAGCAGAACACTTTACCTAATCTACTGCAATATGTTGTGCTCGTTCCATTGTCCATGTTGATTTTATTCCAGTAAGTTAACCAGATCGATATACACTCGATTAAGGTGTACTTTCACTCATTGGAAACAGGCGAGCAATAACTGAACATTACTAAATAAAAATAAGAACTAGACAATGTCCCTAGACATGAGCAGTGGAACGAGAACAGTCTACCCCCGTCGATAAAATAAAGGGTGCAGTTTTAATTCCTTGCCAGTTACCCAGATCAATATACAGACGTGAAAGTTTGCGAGACAAAACTGGCAAATATTTGTGGTAACAAAAAAACAACAAAGATGATGATAACAGTCCGAATATGAATAGAGTAAATAAAAGCCAATAAGTCTTTAAATTTATCTCTTAAATTAAAATAAAAAAAAACAATTGTAAAAATAACTTTAATAGCAGTATGATCTTTGAGCCATGTCTATCCAGTGTCAGATGTATATTAAACACAGAAGATATCTCATATAGCCCATATAGCCAGAACAATATACATATGAAGTTGGCGAGAGGATATTTGACCGAAACGTCTTCCCCATTGCAGTATCTATTTGTGTTGTTTTTTTCGTCATATCAATCCTCTGTGTGTTATTCAAAGTCGAAACATATTGGATGATAAAAACCTTTCCTGGTTTTGCCAATGTTTCGTGCCTTAACAATTTCTTTACGGGTAACAATAATTTTCCATCTTAAAACGATCGCTGGGGGAGAGATCAATTCAAATTTTTTGCCAAGTGTATTTGCGCGTAAATCAATATTATCAATTCGACTGGAATTTGAACTCGGCTCTCCGATTTTCAATTCCGAGTCGACGACCATTACACCATTCACACGTCCTAATGAAGATGAGAACAGCAATTTAAATAAATCAAATCTGAATATGAAAAATAATTCAAATAAATTATTCTGAAAATGACTGAAGCTAACTTAACCGAAAGGTCATGTCTTCCACGGCTTCTATAATAATTAAAATGATAGTATTTGTTAGAATAAATCGATTTAGTCAAAATATGGTTTCGTTGTTTTTAGCCAATCAACAGGTATGGATTATTTAATGCTGAAATCTAAATATGACATTATTTCATGATGATTTACAGTTTGTTGTTAACTGGGGCAAGGAATGTCATGTTAATTGTAACGTCTACAAAATGAAATTTATTTCTATTAATCATCAGAGTGACCTCTTTCTGCCCCCAGCATTATGGCTGATGCTAACCCACAGGATAGTGAGGCGTTGCTGACATTCTCAGCTGACATAAAGTGGAAAGACTTTTATTGAATCTGTTTCCATGTCTGCTGCATGAAAGTTCATTTTTCTCACCAGAATCTATATTACATATCTGTAAGTCTACCATTCGTCTATGATTTGAATATTAATGCCACATGTGGTCCGATTCTCATGTCATATATTTAGTTTATTAATAAAATCCAAAGAAGAACCAGCAACATTATTGGTCTGACCCCGTGGCTTGGCTTCATTAAATTTCCCAGTCGTAATGTAGCTTCCCTTTGGTTTTTGTACAAATAATTTCATTGTAATTGTTTGAATGAACTCTTCGCTATGGTACCTAGACTTTATGAATTTAAGCACAGTACTAGAATGGTAACAAGCTCTCAGCAATTTACAATTGACTGGAGAGATGTAACTGTAAGTTCTATGCTAAAAGTTTCTTCTCTTACTATTGTGGATTCCGTGATGAAATGACAAAGGCAGGAATGAAATATAAAAAATAAATGTATTTACACAAAAATACAATGGGTAATACTGTTAGTAAACCCAGAAACACGGTTAGTAGCAATAATATATATATATATATATATATATATATATATATATATATATATATATATATATATATATATATATATATATATATATATATATATAGTCTCGAAGTAGGACTTCCTTAGAGTCTATATGCTTGTAACTGTGACTTCTACAAGCGGTTACCTCACACTATTACTCTACCTCCAACTCAATCACAATCTCTGCTCACTCTCCCTATATTCTGACTGACTCTGGGTATTTAACGGCAGCAGTCCAAGTAACACTCTGGTCGAGTCCACTTATATGAAAAAGGGGAGACCCCATAACACTTACACTTTTCGCTAATGGAACTCTCTTGCGGTTGCTTGGTTTTGAACTTCAAAAATTTAAATGCAATGCCAATCGTTATCTACCATCTTACTGATTACTCTTCGATTGTTTTTTAATAATGATTCTCTTTTTCTTATTAATTTATACTCAGTAACCCATTGTGTCTTAGTTGGTTTGCCGCCTTCCTTGGGTTGAATCGATTAAAAAGGTAATTAAATTATAATAATATTACAAAATCAAACGAAGAGCTTTTTCCCACGAATCGCTGCGATAAGTAACCAATTCCGAAGAGGATGCTTCCCCGATCATTACATTCTTAAGCTGTTCTAATTAGGTCAGCGGTTATGTTTTCCGCGTATCATCATAAACTGTGCCTCTTATCTCTTAATCTTTAAGCCTCCAATTCGAGTGGCGCTTGGGACTTGTACAGGGTGATCATTATTGGAAAAATAACTAAAATATTGTCACCTGGTTGTTTTTCCATCCTGCTACTGTTCATTCGTTCATCTGTGTATGTTCTGATATTATTTTAAAGCATAAAATGTAGTGAAGGAGAAGAAAGGACTATACATTAACTGCAAGAAACTAATGCTTGGTTTTTAGTAAAAGGAACAGCTCAACATTCAAATTACATATTAGAGAAACCGAAATCAAACAAGTATAACAATTTAAATATCTGGAAAGTGTATTAAAATATTACGGAACGTGCGAGACTGAAGTCATAAGGGCACACTGGGGTGGCGAAAGATACATTCGAAAAGCTAAGCAAAGTATGAAGAAACATAAAAAATTTGTTAGAAAAATAGAGAAGAGTACCTAATCGTTATGCAAGATCACTTGTCCTATATGGCCGTGAATACTGAACCATCTCCTGACAGATGAAGAAGAGATTTTTTTCATGTTACTAAAACTTGAGCTTAATATTATGTTCCGATATTTTGTTGACTCAAGACGTTCCACTTGAATACATGGAGACAAATATGAAATATAAGGGATAAACCTGAATAATGTATCGACTAACATATTTTAAGTGATCATACTGGGAATACCATGGAGGGAACATGTGAGCAACGACCGAGTTCTTAGAGAGAATGGATACAAAATGAATACTTATACCTAAAATTAGAAGATACTATCAAAATTTCTAATGCAAAAAGACGGCTTGGAAAATTTGATACCCACAGTACAGATTGAAGGCAAGAGGGGAGAAGAATACGGCACAAACTACCTAGCGAGCTTGAGTAAATGGATGGCGGAATAATGTTTCGGAGAGAACAAAAAGACAAAATTTATTAGGAGTGACAAAGGAGCGGAAATTGTGGAGAGCCATGACCGCCTACGTCCTGAATAGACAGGGCGTATAAAAGATTTTTGAGGTAGATAGTTATATTGAGTAATGAGAGATACTGTAATCTTCGTCAAACTTTAGTAGGTCGGAGGATTTTTTGTTTTTATCTTCCACCAAAGTTATTTTTCTGAAAAAATATTTCAAATTACAGTCTTAAAAAAGAATTATTTTCAAAGTTCGAAAACCTTTCCTGATTTAGTGTTCCACGTGTTCATGAGGAACTGGATAATGGCTTGTTTATGTATTTTTTAATTAAATTAAAAATTATTTCACTTATATATATATATATATATCTATTAATAATTTAACCCACAGTTTGTTTAAAAATAAAACGTTTGCAAAGTGAAACTTAGAATTATAGGAGCCGCTAGTTATCAAAGAAGCAGTGTGGCATCTTCATATCCCGTGTGTGCAACGATTGTCATCGATAATAATTTGCAATGAATGACGCGCAAATTTGCAGAACTCGTGGCAAGAATACGCCAGATTCCTGGTAATCTGCCGATACCATTCATTTGAGGCAAACACTCAACTGGAAATTAAAATCGTGATTTATCTTTCGTTGGTTGGAATTTAATTTGACTGAAGCCTATATATTAATTAGAAGAATGTCAATTTGATCATGAATCAGACAACGATTGCATACATTTATTTCCAAGAAGCAAATTATCAAAGCAGAAATTAATTATATTAATTAAATTAATTAAGCCACAGGCAGTCATGTAAGCCAATCGCGCTTTCATATCTCTATTTAGATTAAGGAATACAAAATAAAAAACGGAAAATTTATATACATTAGTATTCGTATAGAATACTCATAGTTGCCGTTTTAACATCTGGCCTTATTCACATGTCTAGAGATAGGCACGGAAAACGGGATCAGTAGAATTAGCATAGAAATAAATACCGTCTGGAAGCATTTGGTATAAATATGCGTTAATTATTGAATGATTGTATCCCGCGACACCCAAAGGCGCATCGAAATAGCGACAGTTTTCTTTCGAAAGATACACTATGAAGAAACGGGAAATTTTCGTTAGAAACAAAGAAAGGAGTACTGACCGTTTATGTAATATCAATCTTTTCCTATAGTAATGAATAATTAACAATGAAGAGAAGACTTGACGCGTCACAGATATGATTCTACAGAGGAATGTTGAAAGCACCATGGACAGATCAACGTCGGAATATTGAGGAAAGTTGAAACAAAAAAGACGCTTATACTTAGATTCAGAAGGTGACAATGGGACCTTCTTGGATGCATAATAAGAGAGCAAGGAGAATTTGACACTTACATAAACATAGAGAAATAACAACTATCCTACATAACGATGTCTGACCAAAGAGTGAGTATAGATTAAAATAACGCTAGGAGAGGCAAAGAAATAGAAGTTGTCGAGAGTCATGACCGCCCATGTCCTGAAGCGACACAACGCATTGTAGTGTCTATATCATATTATTTCTTTACCTGATGCAAAGATTACAAGCATGAGTACGATATGACAACAACACGATTAAGCAACTCATATATGCAATGCAGTAGCACTCTAAAAGTGTGTTCCGAGATATTTTAAAATTAAATTTAATGTAAAATTGGTATTTTCAAAATAAATTATACCATTTTGCCAGATTAATGATCAACCAATGAGGGTCTGTGTGTATTTGACCAAACAATATGTATATAGTAAAATATATAATAACGAATATGAAAACAATAATTTGAATATATCTAACAATTCAAAGTATATTTACAATGGTCGATAGACAGCGTCAACCTCCTTAGACTCATCATCAAATCTTTTGAGCCTATCCTCATCAACAAATTTGTTGATCACGTCGGCGTAAACAACCACCTGAGAGAAGTGTCTGTTTCTTGCATCAACCCAGAAAGTATTAGATCATTACAAAAATTCGTACCCGATTTGAAAATTAAAAACAAAATTTTACAAGAGCACAGTCTCCATATTTTTAGAGTTGGCTTATCTTTGACAAATTCGTGATTTTCTTGGTGGGGTGCTGGTTATGTGACTGTACAGAATCATAGTTTTTGTCATTCAAATTATTCTGTAGAGACCGGAACAAAAAGGAGCCAAGTCAGGTGAATACGGAGAAGGGGTCCCATTTCAAATCTTTAAGCTTCTTCAACACGTGGTTTTGCGTTGTCGTAGTGAAAAATGACACTATTCGATTTGATAAAATCGGGCGTTAATCTTGAACCTAGGTCTCTTTAAATGGCGAAAGTCTGTTGAGATATCGATTTTAAAACTCTTAGTAATCTCTTCCGTCGAAATATTCGGTTTATTCTTCAAAACAGCACGGACAATATCTTCATCACGTGGGAAGATCGCCCGGGGCGTGGTTGATCTTTTAGACTAAAATCAGCCTGACGAAATCTGCCAAGCCATTTTTGGACTGCCATCCAGCGGGAACACGATATAAAGGAAACTTCGAGGGGATTTTACTTGTTTATGTGTTTTGGTTGCAATATCGACACTTACCCCTTTCAGAAATTCGTAGAGTATAATATGGCAAAAGTTAAACTTTTCATCTCCCATCTTTAAGGCATTAATTTATGAACAAAATGTCAACATTCAACAGTCTGATGCAAAACTGAAGGATGGAAGGTTTCAATTTAAAACACACATGAAATCTGCCCGCAAACCAACGCTAGTATCAAGTTGGAGCTATTTCATATTAGCAATGAAAATTGGGTACGAACCTTTTGTAATTATCTGATAGCTAACCCCGGTTTCTATGTTCTATCTTTGCAAAAGCCAGATCAAACATGGTGATGCCCAGTCGTCAGCGATTCACCCGAGCATAGTCAAAAAGTGATTAGGCAACTTTCTGAATTATGAATAATTTTAAACTCGGCAATATCATTCCCACAACTAAAACACTGCTAAGGCCTCTCTATTCTAACGATATTTCTATGGCAAATGTTCAGACGAGTTATATTCCTTACCTCGACAAATTTAAACTTTGCTAACTCATGCCCGGTTTGAAACGTAAACGGTGTCATATCATCCCCATTCCTTTCGTATTCTTTTGGAAAAGAGGAAACCCAATCAGACAGTTCTTCAGAATTGTCACTTTGCAAAACAAAGTCGAAAGAAATTCCTTCCCTGATCACTATAATCATAACCTCTTAAAGCCTATGGCCAACCATTATTTATCCTACCTAATCTATCTATATCCCTTTAAAACAATCTGATTCATAATCCTTCGACATTGAGGGAATCGTGTGCTTTTTATTAGATAAACAAGATAAATAACAATTAAAAAAATCCAACACTGATGTCAAAATCGAAAATTATAAAATCCATGATTAGCACGTAGGTCCGAATTGTGATAATTAACTATAATTAACAAAATCAATTATGGTAAACATTAGTCAAGTATAAAAATATAAAACCTATTTAGCCAGTGATTATTTTCTTATATTTCGAAGAAACAGATTCTCCCAGTGTGTATTATAAGCCAGCATCGAGAGTCATAAAGAGGAACATTTCATTAGGAACAAATAAAATATTCTAAACTTTTATGTAATATCGTACCTCGTATATGGTATCGACAGCTGAACAACCTTGAGGCAACAGAAATATCATTATTTATATTATTCGGACTATTGACCTCATCTTTGTTGCCATATTTATCACAACTTTTCGGCCGTTGTACGCTCCGGCCTTTCTCAGGGGGTTGGAATGGAGAACTAAACCCTTTATTTCGCTCACTGGAGTTCTAGTTCCACGTGCCATGTTTAATGGATGTCAGTCATCAGTTATCTCCTGTTAACTTGTCCAAGTTCACCACTGCCTTAACCGGGTATTGAACTCACAGTCTTTGGGTCCTGTCACTGGATCTAACCAACGCCTTTATCCACTGTGCCATAGTCCGAATAATGTAAATAGTGTACATAATACCTCATCTCAGAAATATAGACAGATACAGAAATATAATTCTACCGAAGGATTTTAATAATACCATGAACTCATCATATGAGTAAAGACAAAACTTTAGAAAAAGTGGAAACAAAAGGACAGTTATATGTAGCTTCAGAAAGCGATAGTTTCAGTTGCTACGACACATAATGAGGAAAGACAGTTTGGAGAATTTAACACTCACATGACATACTGAAAGCAAGATAGACAGAGAGAAGCAGTTACGTACTGAGCGGGTGTAAAAAGTCGACAGAACAGTGATTAGGAGACATATCGAAATAAAAAAATTACTAGGAGCAACAAGTACCAGGATGTTGTGGAGAGTCATTATCGCATCGAAGAAGTTTGACAATTTTGGAAAAACACCTCATGCCTTGATGTATATGTATATACCTTTATTTCTGAGATGAGGTATTATGTACATTATTTACTTATTCGGACTATTGTCCTAATCTTTGTCGCCATATTTATTACAACATTTCGGCCGTTGTACGCTCTGGCCTTCTTCAGGTGGTTGGAATGTCGAACTGAACCCTTTATTTCGCTCACTGGGGTAGACTGTTCTTGTTCCACTGACATCCATTAAACATGGCACATGGAACTAGAACAGTCTACCCCAGTGAGCGAAATAAAAAGTTCAGTTCGACATTCCAACCACCTGAAGAAGGTTAGTGCGTACAACGGTCGAAACGTTGTAATAAATATGGTGACAAAAATTAAGAGAATAGTCCGAATAATGTAAATAGTATAACTGATTTTCTTTTTATAATAAATAAATATGAAAAATTTAATATTTGTTATTCATGTCAATATTTTTAAATGTCCAGTTTTGAAAAATCTATTTTTTAAAATTGAATCTATGCCTGTTAGCAAAAGGAACAGCCCAAGATACGACCTTCGAATCGAAGACATCGAGTAAGTAACAAATTATATATCTCGGAAAGATTAATAAATTATAAAATTATTATTATGAAATTATATATCGCATAAAAATCTAGAGATAGCGAAAGATGCCTTCCAAGAAGCTAAGCATAGTAAACTTTTATTAGAAAGAAAGAAAAGATAACTGAACTATTATTTAATACCAGCCCAATTATATTGCATAGAATGCTATAAAATGTTCCTACAGATGAAGAAGAGACAAAAAATATGGTTCTACAGAAGGATGCTGAGAATACCATGAACTAAACACGTGAGCAAGGACGAAGTTTTAGAGAAAATGGAAACAAAAGGGACGCGCATACGTAGCATTAGAAAGATAGAGATGAAATTTCTAGGGTACGAAATGAGAAAAAAGGGCTTGGAAAATTTAAGACTCACAGGACATATTGATGACAAGAGAGACAGAAAAAAAATCATCGCCTAACTAATTTAACTAGCATAAGGTAATGGAGATCACGGGTGAATTAATATAGTAAAACGACAAATTTACTAAGGACTTTCGGAGAGCGCTTATCGCCAAACCCCTAAAGATACACGGCCCATAGAAAATTTAAGCCTGCATCACCTTATAAAATCTTGAACTGCCGTTTAGCTATTTTTATTTTCGAGATGATCTTGCATTCCTTCTGGTAATGCATCCGTTTTTACGAAGGTGAGCTGATATTGTCTTCACCTCTTAGATAGAAGGCTTTCGGATAAATTCAGTGTAGAAAATCAAAGGGGATAACAGATAAAATATATGCGTTTATTCTATAAATCTATTTTAAGTAAAAGTCTGAGATATAAAATCGTTCCCATATAATACTTACTATGACTGCATTGTTCAAAGGATATTTGTACACAACTATCTCATTGGTGCCGAGGCCAGTGAGTCAGTCTATATGTAGGTTTCGTGCTATCTAATCGTGTTTAATTATTATCCGAGGATTTGGTAACATTATGTTGCAACGGCTGTGCGATCTTTTCCATTGCTAAGGAATATCAAGTGATATGGTCGCAACAAATTTTACTTTAAGCTCAGCAATGCTACTATAAAAACCTTCCGTGATCTTACACGGATTTTTACAATCTGCTTGAACAGGATTTTTGCTAACAGGTTATTGCGTGACAATGCATTGAACCTCCAGCTATCAAGAATCTATCTTGACTGCATGGCTTAATATCTCACCAGAGGTATTCAGATCTCCTCTGATATCGATACCCGGGCGAGTTGCTATAATTTGCCAAGATAGAGAGACGCCAGAGGATATTAGGAAAGTTTCTTATGAGTTTAGAACGTTATTCTATATGGATTTTCTTAGTATCGCTTATATGTGACACAAGGCCAAAAGAATGGAATGCTCAGTGAGGATCAAAAACAATATTACGTCAGTTACGATGAGGATATGTTTGTGAGCACTTTGTGTGAAGTCAATTCACTAAAGTACAATATCATCTGTGCTACTGATTTAATAGCCATTACTTATGTGTGTATGCTTATATTGACGTAAAATTATTGATAATTTTTAATTGTGTTTCTTTAATCTTTTCTTCAGTTGCTATTTTGAGCAGGGGTGGTGGTAATCTACGGCAGGCGTGTCACAGGTGGCAAACCAAACAGTTACCAATGACATGCACCAGCAAATGACATCACAAAGTCCGAACCAATAACTACTACAACGCAAAGATATTTAGCTGTTTCAATTTTAATACATACTAAAGTATATATACTATATATTACTATATATTATAGAACAGATATATTGACTTTGATTTGTATAAAGATACGTATTCTGCTCAGGCACAAAGGTAAGAAGTATGTGTTGAAAATTCAGTGAAAGGATTGGAATAAAACCCTGGAGCTTTGTCAAAGGATTGCTTTCTTATTATTTTTATGTAAGAGACAAAACCTGGTTTATTCATTCGGGATTCTGAGAAATGCAAAATCCTATGTGACGAGCAATAGATTATGTTGTCTCAGAAACCAAATTTGACATGATACAGTAACGATATTCTGCGACAAAATACTAAAAACTGGAAATAAAAATGAGAAGACAAGAATTAAATGAGAAGGTTTAGTAAATAAAGATATAAATCTCGGTGTGGTTTAAAGATAAGTTAAAGTGAAAAGTCAAGTGCCATACGTGATACACGTTTGAGCAATGATATCGCTTTCCTTTAGGCTTACGGTCACATCACGTTGAATGACTCGTTTCCGTACGATCAGCTATGTTAGGCAACTTCGGTCCTAGTCAGGACAGATGTACGACCACTTGAGAATAATAGGTGAGGTGAGTTCTCATTTCAGAGAGTTGGTAATATTCACTTACGCGCAAATACCCATGGAAAAGGCAAAAGTCCACTTCTTCCGCCCAGCTATGGTTTAATTAATATTTCTCCTATCAATAAAATTCTTAGAATATCCCAAATATTCTTACATCTCGATGTCCTCAATACAATCCAAAGACGGATGATAGGTCCTGATCTGGCATCTCGTCTATAGTCACTGTCTCAAATATCTGATGTGACTTCTCTCTGTCTTTTCTACACATTTTCATGGCACCTGTTCTGACAACCTACATTCACTAGTACCCCAACTGCATGAATTTAAGCGTGCTACTAGGTTTGCATCTCGATCCTAACTTTTGTCGAATGTAAATGCCTCTTCTACTCCAACAGTTTCTTCGGTCACACTTCCTAACAGTGGAACGCCCTTCTTCTTGCTTGATTCCCTGATAGCTATAATCTTCAAATATTCAAATGTAATGTCGATCGACATCTTCTGACGTATTCGTACTGATCCCCGTCTTTCTCTATATCCTTTCCTCAAAAAACCCTCTTTACTCTTACTCTCACTCTCTGTAACACCCTGCGTGCTAGTGGTACTCACGCCTTACTTGGAGTAAAATGCTTAAAAAAAATGTAAAAATAACTTACGTCTGTAAATAACCTTTAAAAGGCTAATAAACCGTAAAAACAAATCAATCACTCTAGCCTTTAGAAAGCAGTGAACACGGGAAATAAAGATGAAGCTTTAGGGGAAATTAAATTGTATCAGATTTTCCTAGGGAAGATTGATATTGAGCGACAGCTGCTTTACCGATTCAGCTACGAAAACCAGAGGTGATAGAAGCCCAAATCTAAATATATAGCTTTATTATCCATCAGTACTAAACATTACCTAATATTCGATACTTCTTAAATTTTAACCATTTCCATGTACTTAATACTATCATAGTCGCAACATTAACTTCAGTTTTAATCATGCTTTGTTAATTAGTAAAGTTTCATTTAGTAATAAAGTTCTCTTAATCTTACTTACATAATTTGTACCTGTCTTTCAATATTTTCTTTTAAAAGTCACTAAGACATATGTGGTTACTGAGTGAAATAATATAAGAAAAAGAGAAATATTATTAAGGTTCGAGAACAATAAAAGAACAGGAATTAATAAATTAGTAGGTAACGATTGACATTGCATTTAAATTTTTGAAGATCTAAGTTGACCGGAACGCAAGAAGCCGGAAGAGAGTTGCCAAGTCAGAAGTGCGAGAAAAGATACTGTTAACAAAGAACGTACAGTTACATCTAGCCACTTCATCTGTAAAATAATCTTGAGATCTTGTTGCTAATCTAGTACTGCGCTTAAATCTGTAAAGTCTACAATATAGCAATGATTGTGAGAATCATCATCATGAAAATATTCATAAAAATGGCACAGGAAAGTTACATTAGGTTAGTGGGAAAGGGAATAAAGCCATGACGTCAGTTCAAGATAAATAACAGTACAGATTCTACTTTGAATTTTATCAAGAATCTGCAGTTTGTTTTGATTTGTTTTACGACATACCAACCTCAATGGGTTATTTAATGCCAACAAGATTTTTATTGCTGGTAATATTTTTGTTTCAGAGTCTATTGCTGGTAATATTTTCTCCAAAAAATTATTACTGGTAATTTTTTTTCAGAAGTATATTGTTACTAATTTCTTTCAGAAAAGTATTGCTGCTATTTTTAAAAAAATGTATTGCTGGTAATAATATTTCGCTGATAATCTTTTGTTCGAAGATTCATTGCTGATAATAATTTTTAACAAAAAAAATACACCTTATTCTTTACACGTTTTGACCCTACTTTGAAAATTAAATATTTGCTCATAGCTGGGACCCTAACGGGTGCTACCACCCTGGGTCAGGGTAGAACTGTGAACAACAGCAATTAAGAGGTAATTCCACGCTCCTCAAAACCGCCTGATGAGAGGTCTTGTTATTGGATGTATTTGGTTGGTGCAAAGATAATGACGTAATAATGTCGTTTTTTGACGTATTTTTAACGTAAAAAACGACATCATTGCGTCATTATTTTTGCACCAACCTAATAGTTTATCATCTTGCCCAGGACGGTGTAGTTTGTCGTCTTACCCAGAAAGTGGATGTAGTCTATCGTCTTACTCAGGACAGTGTAGTTTGTTGTCTTACCCAGAAGGTGGATGTAGTTTTTCGTCTTAAGCAGAACGGTGTAGTTTGTCATCTTACCCGGAATGCGGATGTAGTTTATCGTCATACCCAGGACGGCAAGAAACTCTAAATATATAGCAGGAGCACCAGACCGTATGTGGCTGCAATATTCAAACCATGGACGAAATTGTAGTTTTAGGAATATGTAAAATATATTCAGGGGAGAAAAATTGTTTAACATGACACAGTGACACAACTTTCCTAGGGGCCGACCTAGCAATTGATTCAATATAATCTATTCAATTCATGTCAGCAGAGATGGCGTCATGTGTCAATCCCCTGGTGGTTGGCATTATCCATGATGATGGAAAGAAGAAAGTGATTATCTGAGGCGATAAATAGCGAGTAGTTTCACTTTGAAGACGTTGAAAGGGGTTAAAGTTAACAATCTATTCCTTGCTTCATTTAACAGCAGATAGAAAATCATTATTTAGATAAGTTGCCAATTAAACCTTACTAAACCGATCAGATTTACTACTGAGAATTTATATTTAAAACACGTCATCAACATCAGATAATAAACTTTCTTGCCACTTATTTATGCGAACGCAGAATTAAGACATCAGCGGTTTCTCTTTTTTTTAATTCTTTAAAAGTTTTAATTATTTGTGAAAAGCGGAGAAAAAGAACGAAGACACATTTTCTTTCAGTTTTGACATCTAGGAATACGTGTGCCTTGCTACTGGCATTCTCAAAAGAATGTAAATTCTGTCTAAGAGCGAAATTCTAACGACATTTATTCCAATTACCAAACGTTAGAACCGGAGTTAGTTTAGGAAAATAAATTAAATAATAACCAAAAGAATTAAATTAAACAACAGTTATCTACTAGATTGGAGACAAGGACTCATCATCTTACAGGTAGAATGACTAGATGAAACCTTTGCTAATCGTTTCTTTCCGCATGCTACCCGTTTGAGGAAATCTATTCCGGATTCCTGTTTTTCAATAAACATTCATCTTTTAAAAAAATTACATGCGATGTAAGCCGTTATCTTTCGTCTTCTTAATTCATCTTCTTTTATTGTTCACTCGAACATAATAATGCTTTTCTCATTAATTCTTTGGAAATTAGTGCTCATAATACCTTTCTTGAATTGAAATGATTAAAAAAAATTGAGAAAAATAAACAAATTCAAATAAAGATATATATGTGCATACGGTGGCAGTGGTATATATATATATATATATATATATGGGGGGGTTGTGTGTGTATGTATATAAATATATATATATATATATATATATATATATATATATATATATATATATATATATATATATATATACACCCCATATATATATATATATATATACCCCATATATATATATATATATATATATATATATATATATATATATATATATATATATATATATGGGGGGTTGTGTGTGTATGTATGTATATATATATATATATATATATATATATATATATATATATATATATATATATATATGGGGGGGTTTGTGTATATACATATATATATATATATATATATATATATATATATATATATATATATACCCCATATATATATATATATATATATATATATATATATATATATATATATATATATATACCCCATATATATATATATATATATATGGGGGGTTTGTATATGTATATATATATATATATATATATATATATATATATATATATATGAAACAAGCGAATGTCGATATATATATATATATATATATATATATATATATATATATATGGGGGAATTTGTCTGTCTATATACATAAATATATATATATATATATATATATATATATATATATATATTTATTTATATTTATACACACACATACACACATATATATATATATATTGTGTGTATTTAGGCAGCATCTTTTCATTTATACACGTTTCATTAAATAATATAGACAAGTGCTCTCTCTCTCTCTCTCTCTCTATATATATATATATATATATATATATATATGAAACAAGCGAATGTCGATCTATATATATATATATATATATATATATATATATATATATATATATAATCCACTCACCCGTCGAATTCGACGTATGAGAGTCAAGCAGATAGGTTCCTAGGAAACCGACAGCCCGACATCAGCACATAAGATTTGATTATAGTGGTGAAGGTATCGTGCACGACCATCCACACTTTTTGAAGGGCGGAATACAGAGACCTGGTGCACTACGTGCTCCAGGGCCCCCGAACGAACCTCCACAGGTTTTTGAATTCAGATTTGTCCTTCTCCTATGTCAGTTGCCATCCAAGGCTATAGGACCCAGTCTGTCCTGCTATTTACCCATAGCTGGAGGCAGAAAAAGAGGATTCACACCTTTCCCAAGGTATTAGCTCGTAAGTGAATGTAATGGCTTCGACTGGAATTCGAACATTAGGAGGCACGGTGGCGTAATAATTAGCGGCTTGGATTGAGGAATACACACAGACACACACACACTTATATGTATATATATATATATATATATATATATATATTGTGTATATTCTGACAGCATGTTCTCATTAAGACATGTCTCATTAAATAATTTAGACTAAATAATTCGTCTACCTATTTTTAATAGGATCCTCTCGTAATTACAGACAAGCTTTTTAGTATCCTTATTAAAGGAAGGAAGGAAAGTATCATGTTGATATATATTCATTTTATTCCGAGCAATTTCGACATGGGTACAATGTCACCATCAGGGATATTCTAATAGTTTTAAATAGTATTTTTTTTTTTAATATTTAAGATATTTCAATGACTTAGTTATCTCCCTTGACGATTGTCGTATGCTTAATCATAAAATTTAAATATCGCCATAGCCATAGCCATAGCGTTTTTTTTCCTTCACGAGTATAAAAGAAAATAATTTTCCGATGAATACAACAATTTTTGTCTTAGAAGGAGCAAGACCCTGATGAATAAAGAAATGTATTTTGGAAGAACGGTGGGGTTATTGATTGCGGCTGCGATTTGGAAATCGAAGACCTGAGTTCGAATTCTAGTCAAGCTAATACTCTATGGAAATGAATAAATCTATTTCTTATCCCCGCAACTATGGGTAAATAGCGAGACAGACTCGGTTCTATAGTTTTACTGGACTAGAGGTAGTGACGCAACGGCACAGTTCGAATCTACAAAGGGGAAAACACGCTCAAAACCTGTTAGTTTTTCTTGAGCGTATATAACTATAGATATAAGACAATTTAAAAAAAATGTGTGTCTGCTGAAAACGCGTATCCACGAAAAATATAGTCTGAAGTAATAAAAATTTCCGGTTAAAAATGAACTCATTAATGCTTTATATATATATATATATATATATATATATATATATATATATATATATAGATAGATAGATAGATAGATAGATAGATAGATATAGATATAGATAGATAGATAGATAGATAGATAGATAGATAGATAGATATACAAGTATAGGATTGGTGTATACGGAATAAATTCCAATAACCAATAATTACTATTCTTAAAAAAGAGTGCTCAATACAGAGTAGAGCGAATATAATTATTTATTTAAGAATTATAACATAAATATGTTATAAAATCACTACAAAAAAAGCCATAGCCATTTGTTAAGACACCGGAGGTTTTGAAACAAGATGTCTATTTTATTTGGGATTTTATAACATATTTGTTATAATATTTAAATAATTATATATATATATATATATATATATATATATATATATATATATACAGCAACGTACAAAGAAATCCAAATAAAAAACGGCGCAAGCAAACATCAACAAACAAGCTAAAAAACATAATATGTATTTATAATTATCAGAAATCTATTTTATAAATTAGATGCGTTGTTTTCAATTGAAGAGAAACACGTCTGTGTGCGTCTTATGTGTCACATCAAAATGAACCATCAACTATCCCAAGGCTAGGTGGGGTCTTGGGATCGTTGCGTCATTGAGCACCCAGCCATTTCTCAACATATATCTGTGTTAAAAACCAGCGCAGTGGTCATTCAAGCATTTGCGACTTGGGCCAGTAGACCTGCGAAAGCAACCATCTCTAGGATAAACAACAACCGGTATCTTCCAGCCTGAACGCAAGCCTTGGTCTCGAAAACCTGACCGTCGCGATATATATATATATATATATATATATATATATATATATATATATATATATATATATATATATATATATAGTTATCCAATGACAGACCGTTTCGCTGTTTACAACTTATCAGTGTGCCCATACATTCGAGCGTTTCAATCCGGGAATATATATATATATATATATATATATATATATATATATATATATATATATATATATATATATATATATATTAAGGCATTAAAAACAAGAAATTTTATATTATGGACCATGATAGATTTAAAATAAAACAAACAGCAGTCGACCGGTTTCGTCCCCTCTCATCAGAACTGTTAACGGAGAAATTATGAGGAATAGAAAAAGAAGTCTGTTATGCATGACATGAATGATTGGATTGGATTATTCCATCTTATGGTGTTAGAGACGCTTTACATCAGGTTCAGGCAACCTACTCTTTGTAAACAAAGAGATTGTTTGCTTGGACTTGCTGTGCTGCGTTTCTAGCATCTTAGTTGGTATAACTTTTATAATAATTTATTTCTTCCTGTCCAATCATTCATGTCATGCATAACAGACTTCTTTTTCTTTTCCTCATAATTTCCCCGTTAACAGTTCTGATGAGAGGGGACGAAACCGGTCGACTGGTGTTTGTTTTATTTTAAATCTATGATGGTCCATAATATAAAATTTCTTGTTTTTAATGCCTTAATACGCTTCTGTACCGTTTCAAATATATTCAATATATATATATATATATATATATATATATATATATATATATATATATATATATATATATATATATCACATTGTTATAATTTATTACATTGGAATCGTAATCAGAATGCAATTCATCACATGTGCAAATTCAAAAATGCTTTTTTGAAATTGTAGGTATGATGAATGGGATCGTGATTACGATTCCAATGTAATAAATTATAACTATGGAATATTAGTGTTTGAGCTTTTTTTTATATTATTACTCTGTCCTGGACATTGAGTTCTACCTGGATTCTATCCTCTTGAGAATTTATGCATATATATATATATATATATATATATATATATATATATATATATATATATAGCTATAGATATAGTCTTAAGATGTGGTATATTTTTTTCAATATCAGAGATAGAGCGTTTTAAAATATAAAAGTGAACATAGAAGCCAACACTTAGAGGCGACAGTCTGGTCTATGCTAGACGCAGTTGTGGCCTAACGATTGCGTCTAGCATAAAACTTCTATGTTCACTTTTATACATATATATATATATATATATATATATATATATATATATATATATATATATATATATATTACATTACCAGCATACGTATGTATAATTGTGAGAATATATACACGTAAACTATTATTAGTCTATGAGATGATTTTGCGTACAGTAATTCCACAGATAGACTCTTTGCACCTCAAATATACATACTACATCTAATGACCCTTGAATGTGTTAGTAATTAAAATAGAAAACGGACTTAGTCGTCTCTAAAGAATCGAAGTAGTTAAACATTATTTAGTTCCAGAGTCAAATTGATTCGCAGAAAGATATTCTCATTAATCCGATCTTCGCTTAATTTGATATTCGTGTCGTTTGTTATTCGGTTAATTCGATATTCCCAGAAACCCAGATATCACATTAGAGCGTGAACAAAGGCCGGCGTTGAGTATCATACGACAATCTGTTTTTAGAAATCTAATGAAAGAAAAGGACTAAATGACAAATACGAGATGAAGGCGATATCTGACGTGTTCAGCCGTCCGACACCTTCGATGTTTCAAAAAGATAACGGGTGGAATAAAAGCGATTTTAAGAAAGAAAATAAAAAAAAAAGAGAAAGCAAGAGAGAGATAGAGTGTGGTGGGAGATATAGGGTAGAAGAGAGAGAGGAAGAGAAAAGTCCAAAAAAAGAAATTATACTTTTTTCTCGATCAGTATTTATCGATTTTTATTTCATTTCGCAAAATATTTTTTCTTATCTGTCGGATTTTCTTCCATTTTCGATGTTGGAGATACTGAAATCGGTTTCTGTGATTTAATTCCATTTTGGTTTTATTTGTTCTTTTCTTTTCTTTTCTTTCTTTCTTTCTTTCTTTCTTTTCCCCGGTGTGCAAACTGAATATATATATATATATATATATATATATATATATATATATATATATATATATATATATATATATATATGTATATATATATATATATGTATTGACACTTACCCATTCATGCACACACAATTATTAGAAAGTGTGATCATCCGAATGAATATATATATATATATATATATATATATATATATATATATATATATATATATATATATATATTGTTTACACAGGCAACAATCCTTCAAGACATGCTTTATTAAATTTCATATCAACAGTTTGTGTATATATATATGAGTGTGTGTGTCTGTGTGTCTGTTTGTGTATTGGGTTATTGCATAATTATTACCCTTTTTTGGAGGCGAGCTATTTAATGAAAAAAGTTAATAAAAATTGTAGTTTTGTTTATTATTTCAAATAAAAATATTATTTAATTTTCTGGTTAGAAAAATGCGCGTCGATAATCATACGGTCCAGAGTAATCTTAAAAATATCATTGTTGAATTGTTATGCTTTTTTGTTCTTTTTTCCGAATAAATATTGTTTAAAAACGTCTGATAATTAAGCCTGTATATATATATATATATATATATATATATATATATATATATATATATATATATATATATATGAGACCCAGTTTCGAATCTCACAATAGTAGATTTACCAGGAAGGAGACTTCCTGATGTTATCGGTCTGGAGGTTTGGGGACGATCCCAGTGTGTGGCACCTTTGGAAATGGCCTGGAATCATACTACGAGTTGACACAAGCCTTCTGCGCTGCGAGCACGAAGTCAAAAGTCATCGTAACCGATGGTGTAATGGTATTATTCAGATTGTTGGCCATACTAGGTAACACACTCAGTTCCAGAAACTACGGTCTGCTCAGCATAGTTGCAGTATAAACCATAAATTAGCTCTGTGGGTGTTAAACACACACAACTGTACTAAGCCAGAGTCTGCAATATGGATTGGCTACGCGCCCTAGAAAAACAAGTATGCCCGAATACGAGAGGCCAGCTATGATTTTTTATATATATATATATATATATATATATATATATATATATATATATATATTAGTAATCCGATGCTATATTCCAGGCGAGTCCTGTTAGCCCATGATAAAATGACTCCCAAAGATATATTTTCCTTTACAATTGGAATTAAGATACATTTTGTAAATGAATATTTTCACCTACGAATTTTAATTTTAAAATTCACAAGATTTTTCAAACTGTTTATGTATCAGTTTTAGTGTTGTTCTTTTTTTTTTCGTTTATTTTTTCTCATCGGTAAATTTGCCAAAATTTATATTAACTTTATTTTATATTATTTTTCCCGCAAACACACAGAACAAACATTGAAAATGAATGGAGTAATATTTAAAATTACTCGGTAAAAAAATTATATAAAATAAAGGTGAATATGGATGTTGGAAAATTTACCGATGAAAAAAAAAACTTATTCGGAAATTTGAAGGATTTAATAAACAAAATTTTAGATAGAACCTGTCCATATTGATTAATAATAATAATAATAATAATAACAACAATAATAACAATATATATATATATATATATATATATATATATATATATATATATATATATATAATTATTTATTTAAAACCCCCACCTTACCCTGACTTGACATCTATGAATGTAACTCTAACTGATACAAATTATTAACACCCAACACCCACCCACTATTTAAACAATTACCCTGCCTGTTACCATGGTAATTTTGAATTTGATTATGAATATGCTATTAAAACACGTAAATTTCAGAAATAAGTTATTCAAAAAAAAAATTTCGCTTGAAGATGGAACAGAGCTTACTTTAATTCAATTTAATTCAAATAATTTTATTTAAGTTTTCGGCTCTTGTTTTGAAACATGAGACCTCTTATGTAGCATGTTGCAAACATATTTTTAAATAAATAATTACATTAAGCTCTACTTTTGAATCAAGCACTATTTTTTAAAAATAATAACAACAATACTAAAGAACTTTGGATTATTTACCAAACCAGTTCTTTCCTATTTTCTATATATTTTCACACCCACCCACACACACACACACACATATACATATATATATATATATATATATATATATATATATATATATATATATATATATATATATATATATAAATAATAAAAATATAACTCTAAAACATGCTATGTTTATGGGTTAAAGTGGGCAATATGTGGGTTAGAGGGTGTGTAAATATATACAGGCGTACATTAAGGTCAACACCCAGCGGCGACACCTATCTTCAGTCTATGAATATTTTGATTGATCATGTAATAGACTGTGGCCGGCGGCTGTTAACCTCAATGTACACTTTATATATATATATATATATATATATATATATATATATATATATATATATACTAACAGGCACTTTCGCTCTATCACAACTCATCAGTGTGGCTAGACATCCGATTGCTTCAAGCCAGGCGTGTTTCTCTTTTATTAACATAATTGAATTTATCAGTAATTTATAAAATAGATTTCCCATCGTTATAAATAGATATTATGATCGCCGCATGTTTATGTGTGTTTGTGCGCCTGTTATTGGCAAAGTTGGGATGACTCAGCTGCATTCAGTCTGGAAATGCAAATGGATACAGACGTGCCACCTCGCGCCCATTCCCATTCGCGCAGTCGTATCTAAAAATTATCTCTTCCTGATCATCTCAGATGAATATCCTGCCATTGTTAAACGGAACACTTCCCTGTTAAATGCTACGACGCACGTTAAAATTTGAAGACAGTCTAGCCACAAATGTACACGAATGACAAAAGTAACCTAGTCAAATGATCACACAGCGCCATCGACCGTAAACATTCTTCAAACTTAACTCAAAAACCAAGGATTTGCAGACATGTGTTAATGTGGACATTTCTCTTTGTTTTGGTGTGAGGAACCCGACACAAGTGTTTATAAACTTAATTTTGATACATCGTATATATATATATATATATATATATATATATATATATATATATATATATATATATATATGTGTGTGTGTGTGTGTGTGTGTGTGTGTGTGTGAGAGAGAGGGAGAGAGAGAGCATGTTTGCCCTTGTTTTTGTATGGCTTTATGTGTGTCTCTTTCCATGCGTATGTCTCTGCGTGTATCTGTTTATGTGTGTCTCTTTCTATGCGTATGTCTCGGCGTGTATCTGTTTATGTGTGCATATTTATATGCGTATGTCTGGGACTGTATCTGTTTATGTGTGTCTCTTTCTATGCGTCTGTCTCGGCGTGTATCTCTTTATGTGTGTTTCTTTCTATGCGTATGCCTCGGCGTGTATCTATTTATATATTTCTTTTCTATGCGTATGTCTCTCCGTGTATCTGTTTATGTGTGTCTCTTTCTATTCGTGTGTCTCAGAGTGTATCTCTTTATGTGTGTCTCTTTCTATGCGTCTGCCTCGGCGTGTATCTCTTTATGTGTGTTTCTTTCTATGCGTATGTCTCGGCGTGTATCTCTTTATGTGTGTTTCTTTCGATGCGTCTGTCTCGGCGTGTATCTCTTTATGTGTGTTTCTTTCTATGCGTATGTCTCGGCGTGTGTCTATTTATATATTTCTTTTCTATGCGTATGTCTCTCCGTGTATCTGTTTATGTGTGTCTCTTTCTATGCGTATGTTTCGGCCTGCATCTCTTTATGTGTGTCTCTTAATATGCGTATGTCTCGGCCTGTATTTGTTTATGTGTGTCTCTTTCCATGATATGACTCGACGTGTATCTGTTTATGTCTGTATCTTTCTACACGTATGTCTCGGAGTGTATCTCTTTATGTGTGTCTCTTTCTAGGCGTATGTCTCAGCGTGTATCTGTTTATGAGTTTCTTTTCTATGCGTATATCTGTGCGTGTATCTGTTTATGTGTGAATCTTTCTATGCGTATCTCTCGGCATGTATCTCTTTATGTGTGAATCTTTCTATGCGTATCTCTCGGCATGTATCTCTTTATGTGTGTCTCTATGCTTATGTCTCGGCCTGTATCTGTTTATGTGTGTCTCTTTTTTAAGCGTATGTCTCGGCGTGTATCTGTTTATGTGTATCTTTTCTATGAGTATATCTCTGCGTGTTTCTGTTTATGTGTGTCTTTTTCTATTCGTGTGTCTCAGAGTGTATCTCTTTATGTGTGTCTCTTTCGATGCGTCTGTCTCTGCGTGTATCTGTTTATGTGTGAATCTTTCTATGCGTATGTATCGGCATGTATCTCTTTATGTGTGTCTCTTTCTAGGCGTATGTCTCTTCGTGTATCTGTTTATGTGTGTCTCTTTCTATTCGTGTATCTCGGAGTGTATCTCATTATGTGTGTCTCTTTCTATGCGTATGTCTCGTCGTGTATCTGTTTTTGTGTTTCTTTTCTATGCGTATATCTCTGCGTATATCTGTTTATGTGTGTCTCTTTCTATGCGTATATCTCGTCATGTATCTGTTTATGTGTGTCTCTGTCTATGCGTATGTCTCGGCGTGTATCTGTTTATGTGTGTCTCTTTCTATACGTATATATCTGAGTGTATCTCTTTATGTGTGTCTCTTTCTATGCGTATGTACCGGCCTGTATCTGTTTATGCGTGTCTATTTCTATGCGTATATCTCTGCGTGTATCTGTTTATGTGTGTCTCTTTCTATGCGTATATTTCTGCGTCTTTCTGTTTATGTGTGTCTCTTTCTATGCGTATGTCTCGGCCTGTATCTGTTTGTTTGTCTCTTTCTATGCGTATGTCTCGGCCTGTTTCTGTTTCTGTGTGTCTTTTCTATACGTATGACTCAGCGTGTATTTCTTTATGCGTGTCTCTGTCTATGCGTATTCGGCGTGTATCTGTTTATGTGTGTCTCTTTCTATGCGTATATCTCTGCGTGTTTCTGTTTATGTGTGTCTCTTTCTATGCTTATGCCCCCCCCCCTGTATCTGTTTATGTGTGCCTCTTTCTATGCGTATTCGGCATGTATCTTTTTATGTGTGTCTCTTTCTATGCGTATGTCTCTGCTTGTAACTGTTTATGCGTGTCTTTTCTATGCGTATATCTCTGCGTGTTTCTGTTTATGTGTGTCTGTTTCTATGCATATGTCTCTGTGTGTATCTGTTTATGTGTGTCTCGTACCATCTGTATGTCTTGCCCTCTATCTGTGTATGCGTGTCTCTTTCTATGCGCATGTCTCTGCGTGTATCTTTTTATGTGTGTCTCTGTCTATGCCTATGTCTCAGCGTGTATCTGTTTACGTATGTCTCTTTCTATGCGTATTTTTCGGCCTTTATCTGTTTATGTGTGTCTCTTTCTATTCGTATCTCTCGGCCTGTATCTGTTTATGTGTGTCTCTGTCTATGCGTATGTCTCGGCGTGTATTTTTTATGTGTTTCTCTTTCTATTCGTGTGTCTCGGCCTGTATCTGTTTATGCATGTCTCTTTCTGTGCATTTGTATCGGGGTGTATCTTTTTATGCGTGTTTCTTTCTATGTGTATATCTCGGCGTGTATCTGTTTATGTGTGTCTCTTTCTATGCGTATGTGTCTGCGTGTATCTGTTTTTGTGTGTCTTTTCTCTGCGTACATCTCTGCGTGTTTCTGTTTATGTCTCTCTGTTTCTATGCATATGTCTCTGCGTGTGTCTGTTTATGTGTGTCTCTTTCTATTCGTGTGTCTCTGCCTGTATCTGTTTATGTGTGTCTCTTTATATGCGTATGTTTCTGCCTATATCTGGTTATACTTAAATTGTTCCGTTGATGAATACCATGAGGCGAGTTAGTTTCTGATTTTTCCTTAACGAGTAAGAACTGTGTGCATGTGCGTCTGTGCAATTGCAAAAATGCGCGACAAATTTTGCCATTTTAAGTCTGAAAGGATTTATCATCTAAAGAAATTCTCGTACTAAACGACGGTTTTTGCCAGTTTGACACAAACAGAGAAAAAACATATTTTAATATCTTTTCTCTTTTCTAGGATTTCATCATTTTCATCAGTGTTTCATTTTCTGATAGCAGTTTGAAAATTACATTTTTATCAAGTATATATAAACTACCAAAATAGATAGATAGATAGATAGATAGATTCATTATAAATAGGTTCAGATACATTATAAATAGATTCAGATAGATAGATAGATAGATTATGACGAGACTCAGAGAGATATACACAGAGATAATAAAGAGATTCAGATGTAGAGCTATATAGATTGATAGCTAGATAAATAGATTATAAAGAGGTTCATATATATATATATATATATATATATATATATATTGAGATAGATAGATATATATATAGATATATATATATATATATATAGATAGATAGATATATAAATAGATAGATTATAAAAATATACAGATAGATAGATATATATATAGATAGATAGATAAATAGATAAATTATAAAAACATACAGATAGATAGATAGATAGATAGATAGATAGATAGATAGATAGATAGATAGATGATACTTGTATAGTGCATGTTTAACAATTATATAGATGACTATCAGCATAGCATTTCGTTGGCCGTGCTTGATTCAAAAATCGTACAACTCATATAGCAATCGCTATCACTTGACTTAAAATATTTTTGCCCTTCCTTGCCTTTAAAGGGGTGTCCTTTGCCGTGCCGATGTTGCTACATGCTTTACTTCTTGTCTTGTCTTGTCTGCAAATCTTTTCTAAGCTCTATACTAAACATTAAATCTGTTATGAAAAAAGAACTAAACAAAATGAACACAAAACGATCAGCTTTAAAAAAGGACTCGTAACTGGAAAAAACAAATGAAAAAGAATGTTAACAACAAATACTTTTTCACACTGAACCCAGTTCTGCGGAATCAGAATCAGCGTTGAGATTAAGCAAGCGAATGAGTCAATTGGAGTAAAGTGTCATGCAGATTTAAATTTTTCCCACTTGTGACAAATGCAGCTATCGATTTTTTTGCATGCTAGTTAACATTCGTGTCAGTCAGCTGTTGGCTATCACGCTGGCCAATAGAATGTTCCTGCCTATTCGTGGCAGCCAGCTATAGGCTCTCACTCTGTCCAGTAGAAAATGGCCGCAAACTTCATGAAAACTGCCGTAGACGCGTGATAAAATCTATTATTTCCACTATCGATGGGAGTTGGGAAATCCAATGTCGGTCTTGGCCTAATCGCTATCTCGGAGCATATGCATGTAAATTTTGGTGCAAATCCGTCGAAAATTGCGGCCGTGCATTCGTTACACACACACACATACACATCCTGCCTTTTATAGATAGAGATTATTCGAGAGCACATATTTCTTATAACAGCCGCCTCTGTGCAAAGCGCTAAAACTTCTCCACAATGCCTTCAACCAATGTGTCTTGGTTCTTGATATATTACACTTAAATGCTATATAATTTGGCAGATAAACTGATGGTAGACAGATATAAATATAGATTAATAAATCTTTCATAGAATTTTATTTATATCTTTGGACGTATATTTGAAAGTGAAGGATAGAAAAGACTAAATATAAGAAGATGAAATAAAAAGTCAAAATTACATAAATATAATACAAACCCCAGCAAAAAGTATGGAATTAGCACATTTTGGGCAAACTCTTCACCGATGAAGCAACAGAAATGTGGTTCTACAGAAGAATCCTGAGTATACCATGGACCGAACATGTGAGCAACGACGAAGCTTTGGAGAAAATGGAAACATAAAATGAAACTTCTACTTAACATGAGAAAGCGAGAGTTGAAGATTCTAAGGTCCATAATGTGGAAAGAAGGCTTGTCAAATTTGATACTCAAGAGGCATATTGAAGATAAGAACAGAAAAGTATTCAGAAGAAATAAAAAAAGAGAAAATTTATTACGAGCTACAAAGGATAGGGAATTGTGGAGAGCCATAGCCAGGAAACATACAAAAAAAGAGGATATTCACTTAGGCTTTTTATTTAGAAATATATGAATTAAGGTCTTAATTTCTGACGCAATTTTCTAACATCCCCAAACATTTTGGTGATTAAATAACACTCGATTTTTTTTTATCTTTCCTTCCTTAGACCAAAAAAGGCCATTTATTATGTTGACTATTTTCTTAAAAAATAATTTTAACACGTCAAGTGTGTTGTTAACTGGGGCAAAAGATGGCTTTTTATATTTTTCCAACTCCAGAACTAAACTTCTTTCCATTTATTATCGAAGAGAGCCCTCTCTACCTTCCATAAGCATGGCTGATTCTAACCTACAAAAGATTAATGCGTTGCACTTTCTTGGACTAACATTCTCAGCTGACACAAGGTAGAAAGACGATATTGAATCCATTGCTACACCAGCTACTAGAAAATATGGTTCTTCATGTCATGCTAGACTATTTAAATCTCCAGAATTTATCCTACATATCTATATTTCTACGATTCGTCAATGCTTAGAATATTGCTTTCCCATTACTATTGCTTTCACATTACTATTTACCTACAGCTGCTTGATAAAATCCAAAGAAGAATCAGCAATATTACTGGTCCTGATATGGCAGCGCGGCTACACTCACATTCCACTTCCGTAAGGTTACATCCCTGTGTCTTTCCTTTAAATACCCTCATGGTATAGGTCCGGATGATCTCTCCGCTATGGTACCCAGACCTTTTGAATTTCAGCGCAGTACTAGATTAGCGTCAGGATATCATCAATTTACAATTCAGCAGGCTAGATGTAACCGTAAATTCTATGCTAAAAGTTTCTTTTCTCGCACTTTTCGCTGGCAAAACTTCCTTCCGTCTCCGTGCTTTCTAGCCACCTTCAATCTTCAAAAATTCAAATACAATGTGCTCCTGATTACGTTTTTCTCTTCACGCTCCTTAGTACTATTTCTGTTTCTAATTCTTTCACACCCAGTACGCCTTGTATCTTAGTGGTTTTATTGCTTTACATGGGGTGAAATTGATTTAAAAAAATAACTCCTATACGAGTTCAAGTTTCTGCGTTAAATCTGTTTTGTGTAGTGATTTTCATCGCCCCTGAAACCCAACCTAGAGCACTCCTTTTGTAGACATCCATGCATTTCCTCTTTTCAAATTTAATGAAAATACTTTCTTCCTATTGCCATCAACTACCTTATCCTCTTACCCTTTTTTCTGCTAAATTAAACATAGTATTGTTTGTGTCACATATTGTGTTAAGTGCATGTGTGCTGCAAATTAATTTTAATTATTATGTTGGTGCAAAAATAATTTCGTTTTCTAACATACGTTACTATGTGAGAAAACGAAATTATTTTTGCACCAACCTAATATTTCCCTAGACTTACTAGAATCCTAGAATTTGAAAAGTAAATCAATCCACTGAGAATGAATGTCTTCTATGGGAAGCTCCGCGCATTGCGAGACTTAAACTCACCCCTGACCTTAAGTACAATCCACCCATCGCAAAAGATGCAGGAAAAATGGTCGGCTTCCCGTACCACTCCAGTAAGATTAGAAGAAAACTTTTCACCCGCAATGATTCGGAGATACTTTTGAACTCTATCGAAACTGAAAGGGGACGGCTGGAAAGCTCCCGCCTAACTCGACCTGACTTCGCATGCTATCCTCTACTTTTACAAGAGCCAAATCATGCCGAAAATGAAATACTCTTATCATAGTTAGACGGGAGCCGTCCAGTCTTTACCTTCCAGTCTCGATAGAATTCAAAAGCATTTCCATTCCTTGTGGGTGATAAATTTCCCTCTAATCTCACTCGCATACGCGGGATGTGTCAGGATTCCCATTGCTACTCAATAGATTGTGCTCGAACTTTAGTTTCTCTGGTTCTACCATCGCCTCTAGGACCCGCTATAGCACACACATTTTAGCAAGCCACTCAGTTACCCTCCGTTTTTCATTGATGAGAATTAAATTTCACTCTAACATCTTTTCGTGAATTACTGCTCTGTGCTACCGACTTCCAAGAAGATGATTCTACGATTACTACAATCTTAAACGGTTCATGTCTAGGTTTAACTATTATCTCCCTCTTCTATCCCCATAAACTGCCTAATAACGTAACCCTCTACCGTCAGTGACCGCCGGCCCTTGTACAGGAAGAAAGTGATTGTAAAAAATCACATCCACATATTTCTCATAATTTATTGAACACACACTCTATTGATCCGGGGTGGTAGCACCTGTTACGGTCCCAGCTATATGAAAAGAGTGAATCCCCAACTGCGATCATAACTCTATGAAAGTATAAAAATAGATTTTTATAGTAAAAATACCATCAAAACATTTCTGAAAAAGTATTGCCAGCTATATATTTGGCTCTCGGCAAAAATCCTCTTTACAAAAATACGTCAATAAAACATAATCTACAAATTATATTCTATTCATACGAATGTACCCTAAAAATCTTGAGTGCATTAAATAAAGCATATGAGATTGATATGCCGTAAAACAAAATAAAACAAAACAAACCTTAATTAAATCTCTCGGCGAAGAAACAGTTTCTTCCGGAAACAATTCACGGGTGATTTGTATATATGTTCAATATATGACTTTCTGTATATCATAGGCATAGGGATGATTAGATATGTCATAGGTATAGGGGTGACTAAACATGACATAGGTATAGGGGTGATTAGATATGTCACAGGCATAGGGGTGATTAGATATCTTATAGGTATAGGGCTGATTAAATAAACTATTAATATTGTACATGAAATAATTCTATTATCTATTTGAATAACAATGAGATGCTTTTAAAAATAATAAAAGATATACCGACATCCCCAAAATAATATAGCATATATCTATCTATTTATCTATCTATCTATCTATCTATCTATATATATATATATATATATATATATATATATATATATATATATGAATAAAAAGACAAGACGACAAACTACTCTCAGACGTTGCATTTCATCCTTTGAAGAAATTTTTGAAGGCCATGTAGAATATATTTTCTTGTGCGTGTTTATATACTAAAGCGAGGAAATCTGAGAATGTTCAGAAATGTTCACCAGGTGGTTGAAAGATTATATAAAGTTATATATATATATATATATATATATATATATATATATATATATATATATATATAAAATAATATATACATATATATATATATATATATATATAAAGTAATATATACATATATATATATATATATATATAAAGTAATATATACATATATATATAAAGTAATATATACATATATATATATATATATATATATATATAAAGTAATATATACATATATATATATATATATAAAGTAATATATACATATATATATAAAGTAATATATACATATATATATATATATATATAAAGTAATATATACATATATATATATATATATAAAGTAATATATACATATATATATATATATATAAAGTAATATATACATATATATATATATATAAAGTAATATATACATATATATATATAAAGTAATATATACATATATATATATATAAAGTAATATATACATATATATATATATAAAGTAATATATACATATATATATATATATAAAGTAATATACACATATATATATATATATATATAAAATAATATATACATATATATATATATATATATATATATAAAGTAATATATACATATATATATATATATATATATATATATAAATATATATATATATATATATATATAGAGAGAGAGAGAGAGAGAGAGAGAGAGAGAGAGAGAGAGATGGGGGAGAGAGTGAGAAGTATTTATTTTACATTTGTGTTGGAAATCATTTCCAGTTCTACACACTCTCAAAATATACTTTTTTTCTGAACTTTCTTTTATCTACAAAACTAGATTTCTAACCAACAATCTATATATGGTAGCGTCACAAAAAAAATAAAAAGACCAAATAATATAGAAAGGAGCCATTTATAAAGTCAAACACAGGAATAACTTCCCGAGAAAACTACTCTGTTTTCGCTATTTATCAACATATAACTATCATTATTTGAATATTTAACATATCATGCTATTACGTGGCTTTTCGACTTGCACGCCATCATGGATGCCGGGGCCAGCACAGAAGCTGTCATTAAATGGTCTTTCAAATATACTACTTAAAACAGAAGAAATGGAAAAAACAACTTTTGATGCCAAATTTTTATTTTATTTTTATTTTATTTTTTTGCCAAAAAAAAACACGTTTTTATCTAAACTTTGATCGGCATATCTAGTGTTACGTGCTCTGCCGGAGTAATATCTGTCTATGTCCTGAAAATGTAACTATTTCTGCTTCTTTATTTCGCTGTCAAAAGAATAAAACCTGGTGTAAGGATTAGCAAAATGGTAAAACAACTAAGTTATGAAAATATTCATTGTTTTGGTAACGCCAACTTCATCAGGGGAACTCAACACATTAATAGAGTTAAAGAGGTAACTAACAAAAAATAAAATAGAAAACATATAAATATTAAATAGAAAAGTTATAAAAAGAAATATATATATATATATAAATTCGCCATTTGAGTTAACAGGATGTATAATCGGCGACACTTGAATCGAGTAAGCGTTTTGTTCTGAATACTTGTTGTTTAGATGCGTTACTAAATATCATGTCCCAAAAATTCCAACACACAGACACACACATATATATATATATATATATATATATATATATATATATATATATATATATATATATTTCGGCTCTAAATACTGTAATGGTTTAGAAATCATTAACAATTTTTGTTAAATATCTACCTGAATACCAAATAGTCTAAACGATAAAAAAAATAAATAAAAACATAAATCATAAACATTCTTATGTATATATATATATATATATATAGTAAATATATTCATATGTATATATATATATATATAGTAAATATATTCATATGTATATATATATATATATATATATATATAGTAAATATGTTCATATATATATATATATATATATATATATATATATATAGTAAATATATTCATATGTGCGTATATATATATATATATATATATATATATATATATATATATATATATATATATAGTAAATATATTCATATGTGCGTGTATACATATATATATATATATATATATATATGTTCATATATATATATATATAGTAAATATATTCATATGCATATATATATATAGTCATATATATATTATATTTATTATTACAAAGCAAATAATTAATAAACAATACAGTCTAAGATCGCCTCATATGGGGTATAGCCGATTTCGGCGTACGATGTTATCGGTTGTGGAGTCCACGCCGGCTTGATAAGACAAACAACCGATATCTTCGTCGTCCGAAATACGCTATTCCGAATTATAAAATATTTTGGGATTTTAGACCAAAATTTAAGTGCATGCCTAATACTCGATTAGTACGAAAAAAAAAACATCCTTCAGTTCAATTATGGTAACTGAAAATTGATTTTTTATAGTTACCGATTAATTAATAATGTTATAAAATTTTAAGATGGAAAATGGGTAACTATTTTGCTTGTCAATTCCGTTTCGATTTGATTCAATTTTTTTGACTACTGCGCATCATTTAATGTACACATTTTAGGTACCTCCACTTTTTCGCGGGAAAACAGCATAGCGTAATAAACAAATGCCACAAACTTACCGAAAATAAATTTTTATCGTCAAAACGCTTATGTTATTATTAAGATGAAAGACCAAAGTGTATTTTAATTATTTTTTGATATTTTTTAATATTTTTTAACACGTTCGAAATTTTGGTTAAAGTTTTCTTTTTTTTACGTCATCGCGGTGCTGTAAAAATAACATTGTTTTTTTTTGCGCTTTTTTCCCGTTGAAAACCCATTGATTTGGAAATTCTTGTAAAATTAAAGTAATTGTCCGATTTTAATTAAATTTTCAGGACTTATTCACCAATGAATGAAATTATTTTTGAAATATTTCTTTTTAGTAAATTTTAGTAAAAATTTTTTTTTTTTTTAATATGTTACACCCCACTTACTTATTTTCCCGAAATTTCGTTCAATTCTTTTTATTTCCTTACAATTTTTTTTTGTTTAAAGTAAGAGTCATTGGAGATGGTAAATCACCTACTTTTTTTTTTCTAATTTGTTCCAACTTTTTTAAAATGAGCTTTGAATAGAAAAATAATGAATCCAATAAAACTATGATATTACTTAATTAGAAAAGCTTTTAATTGCTTTTGTAAATAAGTAATATTAAGGTCATTATTGCCTGAAGAAATAAATTTTTTCTGATGAATAATTAAATTTTACAAGAATTTTTTATTTGTTTTACATTTTGATTATAATAATTTATAATAGTTTAAAAATCGTGCAAAACTCTGTATTAGCTTATTTCCTTTTGATAATTAGTAATTAAGTAGAAACAAAATTTACGAGTTCAAAATTGCCAAGTTTAATAAATTTAGTGATTCCACTTTTTTTTCAAATAATTTTTTATGTTGTATTTTTCTACTTAATACATTCCTTATTTCCATGTACAGTAGACTGAAATTGCCATTATTATAAAAAGAGTTTTGTCCCTTTATTCTAATAAATAGACATAACAGTAAAACTAAAAATAAAAGGGTTCACTCAGATTTCTAGTAATTTTCATTTATGGTCATCCGTAGTAGCTGTCATCACTTGTCAATCAACACACGGATCAAGTATCGGGATCAAAATTACGGTACCAATCGTTAATAATTCGTTGTATATTTCTTTTTTATGCTATAATTAAGTAATATTTTTTTTAAATCAGATTAATTTAACATTAAATTTTCTAATTTTACTAAAATGACGTGTCAGAAATTTTTTTAAATATTTTTAAAATCGATAAATTTGTGTTTGTTTACAAATTTCTTAAAATTAAGAAAATGGCGGGTTTTTTGAAAATTTAAAAATTTAAAATTAAATTTGACATTCCAATGTATATAGTTTCTATCTGAAATATACCAGAATTGTTTACTTAATGGAAATAATAAATTTAATGATTCAACTTTCAAGTAAAACTAAAATGAAATATTCAAGCATATTTTTTCATTTTAAAAAATGCATTTTAAACTTAGGTATCGATAATTTATGCCGAAAAAGTGGAGGTACCTACATTAGATGCACTAATCGATGGACTTCTGTATATATATATATATGTAACCATACAACACCCTAGCCTGTCGTCCAAGATTTCTAACACCGAAGATAGTCGCTGAAGTGACCGCTTCCATCAAGAACTAAACTTATCTCACGTTGCAATTTAAGGTTGATCATAAGGTTTCTAATATTTAATCGTCGCAGGTATACTCTTGTTAGGCTCGTCCAAGCAGGGCGATGACGTACAGAAAAAATATAAATAAATTGAGCAAAAGTAAATACTGTTTTATATCACTCCACCGTACAATAATTGGTTTATATCAGAGTTCGTATGCAATTAATTATCAGCCCAACCCGCATCCAATGTCGGAAGTGATATTATCTATGTTGACCTGGCAAATTCTGGTTTGCTTTTGTTGGTAAAAGTTGGCACAAGGGTGAAGTCGGAGGCTTTCGTCCGCAGATAGTCACCTGAGCCTCTCTCCTGTCTCTGCTCTCGGCTCTGTATCTTCTGCCACTCTTCTGCCTAATTCGCATCGCGCATTCGTATTTATAATCAATCGCACAAGCTGACATGCGGCTATGGCAGTTCTACTCTCAATGACGCTTTAAACGTCTAGTGTGACTCAAGTTCAGCCACACATCTATTGCGAAAGGGGTTGAAGAAATGGGCAACTTTGCCAAGCCTTCTCATTACACGTCCCAGAAGTTCATGTCTTTTCCAGAGTCTAAGTATAATTAATGCAACAAAAGCAATGTTTTTTTTTTGTTTTGTTTTGTTTTTTTAAAGCTTTTCACCCCAATCAAGGCAGAAGTGCCACGAGCACGCAAAACGTTATAGAAAGTGGGAGCGTAAAGAGGTGTGATATAAGGAAAGGATAAAGAAAAAATCAGGGAATAGATCAGGGCAACTGGAGATGTCGATTGACATTGCATTTGAAGATTATAGCTATCAGGGAAGCAGGTAAGAGGAAGGGAGTTCCACAGACGGAAGTGCGAGGCATTTACCATTTCGACAGTGAAAGTTTGGGACTGAGATGCCAACCTAGTAGCACGTTTAAATTCATGTAGTTTGAGAACTAGCGAAAGTAGCTCGTCGGAACAGTTAACATGAAAGTATTTGTAGAAAAGGCAGAAGGAGGCGACGGCACGTCTGTGAGAGATCGACTATAAAAGAGATGCCAGATCAGAGTCAACAACATTGCATATCCGTGTCTGGATTTTGTCGAGGACCTTACGACGAACAGCAGAGTCTCCAACCATATATGACATCAGTATTCCCTGAAAGGGCGAATGGTTGATTTATAGATTTGAAGGATGGACTCGGGCGAGAAAAACTTTTTGGCGCGACACAGAGAACCAACTTTACTTGCGGCAGATGAAGCTATTGATTAAATGTAATTGTGCCACCACAGGTCAGCAGACAGTGTGAGAGCAAGCAATCGCTCTCTTGGAGTTGAGCATCAGACATTCTAATGGGAGGCAGGGAGTGTTCACTGTGGTGGGTAATTGAGAGCAATTTAGTTGTTGAGGCATTAAAGTTAACCAGCTATTCCCTGCCTCATTCAACAAACGATTGGACGTCATTTTTGAGATCAAAGGCCAGGTTAGTTTTTTTAGCGACACCAGATTTGCTATTGGGCAGGTGTAAATACTGGTGTCGTCCGCATAGATATCTACTTGGGAACTTATGACATAGGAAAGATCGTTAATGAAGATATGGAACAGTGTAGGGCCCAGGATTTAGCTTGGGTAACACATGTGTTCGCGAGAAAGAAAGTGGAAGAGAATATATTAAAGACAACCTTCATTACACGGTTTGGCAGGATGATTGTATTAAGTCAAATAATCGTCCTGAAATTCCGTATCCCTGGAGCTTACGAGTGAAGCCGGCATGCTATCAAACGCTTTAGAGATATCTAAACTCACGGCACGTGCTTCTCCGTTATTGTGAAGTGCTTTGTAATCAATTTCAGTCATGACCGGCAGCACATCAGTTGTAGATTGTGCAAAGCGGAAACCATATATAAATTCAATGATCGACATAGAGGAGAGTTATCAATATAAGTTACCGAAATCTGTTCATCGTTTCAGAGTCAAAATGGTATTTTTCATGCATGAAAGTTTGCACGCAGAAATTAAGGTTTTAATTTTGACATGATAACATTTTAATATTAAAAGTTGAAATTTGTAGTTTTGCTTGCATTTCAATAATGGATGCCACGAAAATGTATTTCCGTTAGATATGAACGAGGTAACGTTTCAATCTGATAACCCTTGTGCAAATTAATTGAAGCAAAACAAATAATTTCGTTATCATTTACATTTTCTTTGTATTTTCCCAATGAAACTTGACTCAGTACACATGTTAGAATTTCAATGTCCATTCCGCGAATCTTTCCTAGCACATTGACCACAAATTCTCGATTGGGTTTAACTCAGATTTTCCGGGCCAATCGTCGATTTGCTCAATGGTAAGGCTTGCCACTGTGATCGTGCAGCGTTACAATTTTCTTACGCTGCCTTGAAGTAACCTCCATCGCAGACAATAGCTGTAGGACAACTAATCGTGTCTGGGAGTGATGAAACTCTGAGGCAATCACGGATGACGTAATATTTTTTAAGGTCAACAAATTTCATCATATCCACCGAAAATAGATTCATATTACTTGCATACCACTGCAAATGACCTAATCTGAGGAAAAAAATAGAAACCTATTACACCCGGTCACTCCAGTGGGTCTAAAACTAACCATATTGTGAAAGAAAGTAAACTAAGGCATCTGTTTTAATTAATTTACACAAGGGTGTATGATTAACCTAGAAGTGACAAAAGCAATTTATTGCAGGTGCGTCAAATATTTTTGGTCGTCACATTATGTTTAGCAGGAACATTTGGCTGACGACCTCTTTTGTTTGCCACAGGACGTAGGCGATCATAGCTCTCTACAACATTTTGATCTTTTATCATCAATTTTTATTCTTGTTCTGTGGTATCTATTTACACAAAATAAGATACTCGCTGCCGGGAGTTAAATATTAATATTAACACGAGCCTCAGAAATCTGTCCCGCCAGCTTGGCCTCTCCTTCGGAGGGTGATCATGAACACGAAAGGAGATGAGCTGAGTAAGGCTGAGAACTTTATGTGTCAAGACCAACTACGCGTGTTATATCAACCCACTTTAAATCCGACCTTGTGAAATTCTTCTTGAGGTCAAGTGTGGTTAAATACTTACTCATTACTTTCTTTTCTTTTCCCATGAGTGCTAAATTCTCCAAGTTCATATTTTCAAGATTTTGTATCAAAAGCATTGCACCTTTCTCTTTCTGATTATCATTATAAGCTGCCTTGTATATCTATTTCTTGTACTTTCACGTTCCTAACATGTTCCGTTCATGCTTTTCACAGCATTCGTTGCCATAGCCATACCTCTATCACTTTGAATCTCTTCTACATCTGTGATAAGATTGTTCAGTATTCACTGCTATATATGATATTAGCTAATACATAGCAGTTTAGCTCTCTTTTCTTCGTCTTATATTCCAGGGTATAACGGTTAATTATATCTGGCAGTTTTTGAGGAGTGTGGTATCACAACTTAATTGCTATTTTTTCCAAGGTCTACCCGTACTGGGATGGTAGCTCCTGTTAGGATCCTACCTATGGGCAAATAGTAACCCCCAAGCAAAAGAAAGCAATATGAAAGTATAAAAATAAATTTTCATAGTAAAAATACAAGCAATACATTTTTCTATAAAAAGATACCAACCATTAATTTTACATGTAGTTGAAGACATACAATAGCGTTCAAAATATATCTAGTTGAAGCTATAAAATTTTGTTAGAAATATAAAAACATTTAGATTTCGGCATTAAATAATCCATAGAGGTCGATATGCCGCTAAAAATCAACAAATTAACCAATTTTCTTTCTAACGACATTTTCCAATTTTTTAACACTTAGTTTTTTCGAATTTCTATCACATTTTCCCGATGCCTGTTACTACATTCCCAAACAGTTAAATTTCTCTACCTGCTTGAGTTTGAGTTCCCCAAATTATTAAATTCGGAACGTAAAGCCGAGATCGAATTCCAGGCGAATCCATTACATTCACTTATGTGCTAACACCCTTGGGAAAGGTATTAATCCTCTTCTTCTCCCCCCAGCTATGGATAAATAGCAGGACAGATCCGGTTCTATAGCTTTGGATGGCGACTGATCTACCGCAGTAAGAAAGGAAACATACTGCGGGAAAAATCTGCCTCGTCATTCATGTATCGAAAGATACATGATCGTCCAAGCGTCTGTCACGCATGGCACATAACCAACTGTGGTTTGAAGTCATTTACTAAACTTTCTTTTACTTTGATGTTTCTACTGGGCCACCTACATGTTGAGGAGATGTCATTTCTTATTGGAATGCTTTCTAAACAGTTACTCTGTTTAGGTTAAGGGTTGTGATTTGAAGATGATAATGTGTCGAGTGATAAAGAAAAAAACTAGAAGTGTTGAACATTTTCGTGTAGAGAATTATGAGAATAGATCCTTAAAAAAGTGCAAATTCGATGAATTTTCTCAAGAGAGTCGCTGTATAAAAAGATGAATAAAAAGTTGAACTTACCCAGTTGGTAAATTAAAGAGTAGATTATGGGTATAGTCTAAACTCTGTGCGTCTACTAACAGAGCGCTGATTTTAGCATCCTATCTTATCGTCGGCACGATCTAAAAGAGATAGCCTCTTGGAAATCACAAAATGCATGCTCCAAGTGTTTTCCTTTTACTTATGCGCAAAAGCTAAAACGGTACTGCTGTAGATAGGTTTACTGATATCAATAAACGGTCGTTGGAACTTTTGTGATGTCAACGAATACGCGTTGTCAATTATGTAATGTTCGTTGTAGTAGAGACTTTGTAATCGCAGATCCAACTATATTACGCTGTTGAAAATTCTGGTGTCAGACGTCTTCGAATAGCATTCGATCTAATAGTACTTGCTCGATAATAATCGCTCGAATAGTAATCCGTATTGTGATCCGAATAGAGAAATAGTATAGTGAACATTATACTGAATAGCGATCTGTATAGTAATAGAGGATAGAGTAGAAATAGAAATCAGTTGGACGTGACGCCATTTCCTACTTATGCGTTTCTTCTATGGCCACATGGTCTATTTATTTCAATAATGGTGTCGTCATTGTTTGCTCACTGGCGATCTATGTTCAAACGCAACTGTCGGCAGCGTCACTTTATTCAGATATGCGTGTATAGTGAAAATTTTTAACGACTGTTACGGTGCATTTGATCAAATCATGAAACATTCTCTATTTTCTTCTATGTGCTGTGTTCCTTCTAGGAGAAGGGATAAAATTGAAGGTATAAATTTGCTACCAAATCAAAAATATAGCGTAAATATATTTTGCGTTAGATTAATGACAAAACGTAAACGCTTTTTGTAAGAGTAAATTTTAGAAAAATTACAGCTAAAGTATTATTTTATGCGAATGAAATTCTAAAAAGAATTTTGGTGGAGACTGGAACAAATTATCGAGGAAAAACTAGACAACAATTGTTTTTAAAACGTTAATACATAAAAGAATTACTTACGTTTAATTACTGAAATAAGTATTGATTTTTCTTATATACAAGAATTTGGATCGGAAGGCAGTGCTTTCAAGACACAAAAAGTCACTAGGTGGAAGATATGATATTGAATTAATATCAAATTACTCTTCCAATACTGAATAGAGTCAATCAGACGAGGTATCAAAATTATTTCGTTTTTGTAAATCCAACGAGATATCAAAATTATTTTATTTTCTACATCCAAACAGTTTCTAAAAGGAAAAATTTAAAGTAAATTAATGAAAAAAAATAGGTTCACACAGGAAAATGGTATGAAAATTTATAATTTCATCTTCAACATTTAATTTTAATTAAAAAAACTCTGTGACGAACAGCAGCGGGATGCATTTTAAAATCTCGCTGAAAAATTACAATTACTGATTTTTTTAAATAAATATTAAGTGCAGATTTTTTTCTTCTATATTTTAATTTGATGTTGCTCTGTTGTTCAGTCTTTGGCTGATACCTATATAAGACTTGCTGCATTTTGTGCACTTGAGTGCATAAATCACATTTTTAGAGATGCAGCTTAATTTTTTATTTATTGTGAATATTGTGGGTTTTCAAAACTGTAGGATTTTCCATCTATAATGAAATCACAAACCCCATATATTTTTAGTGCATTTTTTGACCCATGATATTGTGTGTTGGCAAAATTTAGATGAGGTTAATATGTGTTTCAGGTTTTTTTCATTGGCGTTTTTTTTTTTTTTTCATTATTTGAGTTATTTTTAATATATTTTTTCATTTTATCATTCTTGTTAAGTAGGTCTAGAGTTTTTGTCATTTCTGTAAATAGTTCTCTATTGTTATTGTTGTATGTTGAGACACATTCTAGAGTTTGTTCGACGTTACGTTTCTTTCGATTTCGTAGTTGGTCTAAAGGTATTTTTTTCTGTTAGTTCAAAACCTTTGTTAGTGTTGTTGTGTAGCCTCATTCATTTAGAGTTTTATGTAATTGCTCTGGGTGGGATCGGAGGTGTTTGTCGGTCACTATAGTGCAAACCTTACGTGCTAGGGAATAGGGGATGGATTTTAGGCATCATTTGGGGTGATGGCTCTTGAAATTAAGTTATTTTGGGGTGTCTGTAGGTTTATGGTAGATATCTGTGTTTCTGTTGTTTCTATTTATATACCTAGGAACGGTAATTCGTTAACATTATATTCGTGAGTGAATTTGAGGTTCGGGTGTAAGTTTTGGAGTAGAGTGTGGAATTGGTTAATATGGCCCCATGAGGATTCCTAAAAATGAAGAAAACTTTTAAGTATCGCTTCCAGATGTAGTGAAGTCTTTTTTATATTCTCACTAAATATTTGTCTTATCTTTTCATACAGTTTATCCTCTAGGTAAGCTAATTTTAAGGTGGCATATGTTGGTGCAATTTCCGTTCACATTGCGGTACCCAGGGTTTGGATATAGTTTTTGTTATCAAATTCAGAAGTGTTATTGCTTAGAATTAGGTTTATACTATCAATAAAGAATTCCTTAGTGAATCTGTGATGTAGAGTTTCTCGATGTTTTTCAATCCAGAATGAGATTACCTGTTTACCTAATTCATGGGTCATGTTCCAATATAGGTTACTAATGTGAAACCTTGCTATAAGTGTTCCCTGATTTTACTTTTTGTACTATGGAACTAAGGAAGTGAATATCGTCTCAACAAAAATTCTAGAGACACAAGAAGATAAGAAAAACGTTAAATTAACATATACAAAAGTATTATATAACACATTACAAAACTCTGCACAACACATAATAAGATATTAACAAAAGAAGAAATGGATTTGCTAATAAACTTCGTAACAAAAACAAGCATTTTCTACGCACCACCAAAATTTCCTAAATCGTGTGAAATAAAAGCAGCTACCCAGACACAAAAATCTGAATGTATTTACATCCAAAAACAGCGCCTGCCCAACTAGCAGTCTCAGTAACTTAATAGACACAATACTACAACTTTTTACTAAACAGATTAAAAGCCACATCAGAGAAGCTTTGCGGCTTCTATCTTCTCTTTAATATATATATATATATATATATATATATATATATATATATATATATATATATATATATATATATATATATAAAGAAATCTGATGCCACAGAACATATATACAGATTTAGAAATGCAGGAAAGCAATGTCTCCTTAGAAATCCCTTTCGGCCCAAAACATCAGCAGAGGGACACGCTGATAAAGTTCAATGACAAAGAAAACACAATTAAAATATTAAGTAAATTATCTTATTAAATTACACCTTAAATTTCGGTATTAATTTTAAAAACAAATGTAAAAATCCTTTATTAATTATAGGTCACTTAATGATTCTTCTTTAATTATAGACTTGTATTATTTTCTGATGGGATTATAATTTGATTGACTCATTAGGTTTTCTTTTTTACATCTTATCAACCCATTCTTGGGTTTATTAAAGCCGTAAAAATTTGATTGTAAAAAAAAAAAAAATCGTGTGAATATTGCATTAACAAAATTCCTTTAGAATCATAATGATTTTTTCAGATTCATCCTAGTATTTATCCCATAGCGGAAGAAGGAGAACGATACATAGTTTTACCAAATGTATTTGAGCCTAAGGGGATATAATGAACGCGCTCAAATAAATGTAATGAACCAAAGGTATTTACGCGTAAATAAATGTAAAGAAGCAAGGGTGTTTGAGCATAAATAAATGTAATGAACTAACGATATTTGCGCGTGAATAAATGCAAAATACAAGGTTTATTTGCTCGGAAATAAATGGAAAAAAAACAAGTGTATTTGTGTTAAATAAACGTAAAGAACCAGAGGTATTTGCGCGTAAAGAAATATAAAGAGCCAAGGGTATTTGCACGTAAAGAAATATAAAGAGCCAAGGGTATTTGCGCGTAAATAGATGTAAAGAACCAAGGCTTCGGAATATTCTGTTTATACTTTTAGGGTTAAGAACAGCTGTAAAATCAGATTCACAGAGTTCTGTAAGCGAAATTGCATATGGAGATTTAATAATCAAACCAAATGAACCACTCTTGGATTCTGCTTCATTTCGAGTTTGAGATTGAAGATGTCTCAGGTAATATCATCATCTTCTAGACAATCAACCCATATAACATATGTCGTAGAATCACTCAAAAACTGAAATTTGTTGTAGTAAATGGCAAGGCAGCCAAACACCCATTACAACACCTTTCAAGATAGTAAAACGTACATATAAATATTTCACAATTGCGATTAATAATAGACAAGGAAATATTTCTATAAATCGGGTCATTTAGAAAATATAAAGTGATGTTTCATTAGAAAGCATCAAACAAACACAGCCTAGAAATTCAACGAATGGTTCTCATATTAGATGGCCTAATGAACTATTTTCTTACATAACAAAAAAAAATTCTCTTCTTGAGATTGTTGTATAAAAGTTTCGCTTGAAAGGGAATAGTGTAGTGTCTTTTAATATTAGTAGTAACCCTTAAGTATAGTAGCAGTTCTAAATAAACCTTGTATCAGCAGCAGTTCTGGAATATACAAAACACGAGAACCCTAAAAGTAACTCTCTATTCCGGGTTTTCGCTTTCGAACATTGTGACGTAAACTTTCCAGGCAGGAGCTATGTGATCACTATAACACTAAAATACAGCAACACAGTAAGTCCCACTTGAATATATTCACGAACATTTCGTTGTGCATGCAATTTACTTCTAACAAAAGAAACGTTTGTTTTAAACTTTCCCTTTGTCGATTTTCTTCAATAAATGTTATCGTGCATTGCAAATCAATTGGTCAGTTATTTTGTACATGTAAACTTTTTCACCACAATTATTTCATGAGCTATAAAATATTCCCGTAAGAAAACTTATGCATTTAATTTTTGAATAGCGAACCCACTAAACTATATTCAGCAGAAAAATCTCTTAAGCAGGCCAAGCATAGACATAAATACTATATGAGAAGCAGTAATACGGAATGCTATAGAAAAACAATAATAAAAAGCGTTGGTTGAGGTAATCCAGAGACAGAACACTTAACAGTGATTTCAATAGCTGATCATAACAGAGGGAAACAAAAACTTAAAGGGAAATAACTGAAAACTGAAAATGATAAATCCGGCAATCTACGAGAACAATGTATTAGGTTGGTGCAAAAATAATGTCGTTTTCTCACATATATTAATATGCGAGAAAACGACATTATTTTTGCACCAACCTAATAGCTGGACGAAATAAAGCGTTCGGTTCGAAATTCCAATCACCACTTTACTATTTTATATTGATTTCCAGGATGCCATGGTTACAATGTTACCATTTTATAGTTTTAATTTCGCGCATGAGCGTTGTTTGTTTTTGATTTTGTCGACAGGCACAATATAGTAGAGTCAATTGGACATCGTCAGTGAGAAAAAGAGCAGCGTGGCGAAATTTACGTCGCTAGATATTTGGCGACGACATGCTGCACTGCTTGGCATTCGCACTGGAAGTTTCAATACGAACATTTAGGTGTGAATCTGAGGACAGTGCAGAGGATTCGGAAAGTGTTGGATGAGTCTAATGGTGATTACGGAGGTACGTCAACTCGAAAAACACACTGTAATAGTTCTGATAAGAAAAGAACTCCCGAATTTGTTAGTGAAGGCCTCAGACTCAACACAGAGGAATACATGAAATACCTTGAAGAGGTAGTGCTGCCCTGGGTCAAGATATTGGCTGCTGGAAAATAATGTCTAGTAACAAGTCTCTGCACCATGCTACACAAGAAGGAGAAGACAATCATGGCTGTCAGACAATTTCTGCCACCGCATCACCCCTTATATGTGGCCACCAATCTCCCCAGACTACAACCCCCTGGATTATTATGTGTAGGGCGCATTTGAAAGAAAGACAAAAAAAAAACTCCCTGTAAAACCAAAGGCAAGAATTATGGCAGCATTTATCAACTTAAACAAGGAGACAGTCCAGAAAACATGCAGTAGATTCTCAAGTCGTCTGCGGGTCGTGTTTGATGACAAAGGCTATTTTTATGAATAAATATGTTCTTTAGAATTTCAAGATAATTTTGTGTATATTTCGTAAATGTATCTGATAAAATGAGATGTCAGTGTTATTTTCATTTTTGCTTAATTTAGGCGACAATTTATCCATCACACCCTGTATATCTGCTAAAATGAGATATCAGTGTTATTTTCATTCTTGCGTCATTTACACGACAATTTATCCATCGCACACTGCACATCTGTTAAAATGAGATGTCAGTGTTATTTTCATTCTTGCTTAATTTAGACGAGAATTTATCCATCGCACACTGCAAATCTGTTAAAATGAGATGCCAGTGTTATTTTCATTTTTGCGTCATTTAGACGACAATTTATCCATCGCACACTGCACATCTGTTAAAATGAGATGTCAGTGTTATCTTCATTCTTGCGTCATTTAGACGACGATTTATCCATCGCACCCTGTATGCTTCTGTATTTTTTACTGTAATTAAAGAAATGGAATTACTTTTAAACCAGCATTCTAATAGCAAAGAAAAAGTGAAAAAAAAATCCCAGACAATGTAATGAAGCACAGCCAGAAGAAAGGACTAATCATTAAAACTAATTATACAGAATCATTAGATGTCAGTAAGACAACGTTGTGATCTTCGAATTGGATATTTCCAAATAAAGCAGATAGTGGAACTTAACAATCTGGTTGGTCGAGTAACAGACTAATGAACATGTAACCTGAAAATCCGAGAGTGCATGGGAACAGCGAAAGTGCATTCCAGAAACTAAACAAAGAATGAATAGGAAATTTTCTTTAGAAATAAAAAAAACAAACTGAACTAATATGTCATATCAAATCCCCTTATGAGGAGTGGATGCTGGGCATGTTTTTCAGAAATTAAGAAGAAAACCCAAGCGACAAAGATAAAGTTCTACTGATGGATGCTGAAAATACCATGAACGGACTATGTGGACAATTGGAACCACGCTTATAGTGAGATGAAGTAGTTGATATTTTTGGTACCCGTTATGAGAAAAGTAGGCTTTGAAAAATTAACACTGACAGGCTAGAGCAATACAAGTGAGTAAACTACTTAAAATGTTTGTGTGAGTAGATAACAGAGTGGGGACTAGTGGGATGGTGAGGAGTCAAAAGTTACTTAGATGTGGGGAACTCTAACCGTTTGCGTTGTAAAGATACGCGACTCACAGAAGAAAACTGTATCGTGGCTTCAATAGTATTGAAGATCGATCAATACGTAAGAACAGAAAATTATTGGTCAGACTAATATGAGGTCACCAATTTTGACAGGAAAAGCTGTCTTTATCTGGCTTCAACAAGTGAAGATAAATTATTTTTCATATGACATGTGTAATTACATAATCGAACAGATATAAATTAGATATCCATACTGTTATATTCTGGAAATTCTGTCTATATCTCTGAGACTTGGTATTATGATTATGTACATTATTCGAACCATTATCCTCATCTTCATTGCCATATTCAGAACATTTCTAACGTTGTTCACTCCAGCCTCCCTTTGGTGATTGGAATCTCGAAGCAATCCCTTTATTTCGTTCACCGGGGTAGATTGTTCTAGTTTCACGTGCCATGCCTCTTCCCTGATGTTTCAACTCAACAGTCTAACTCAGCTCTCAAAATCTGGTTCACCAATGCTGTAGGTCGAGTCACTAGATATAACCAACGCCTTTATCCACTAGGCTATGTGTCTTTGACGACATATGTGCATGAATTTCTGGGACTCATAAACCTAATATCTCAGCAACCTATTTTTTTTACCAATGCACATATTGCAATTTTTCCACTTTTATTATACATATTTTTACCAGATCTTATATTGCAAACTTGTTTTGTTATTCGTTGCTTTTTTTCTACGTCGACGAAATAAAGGGTTCGGGTCGAAATTTTTATCACCTGAAGAAGGCAGGAGTGTACATCGGCCGAAACGTTGTGAATATGCCAATGAAGATGAGAATAACACTAGGAATAATGTAAATAATAAATGATCCTTGGAAATCATTTTAAAATAGTTCCAGTAAATGAAATCTAATTTTAAAATCACGTATCATAGAAACATTATCAAACAGTTTTTATTCTTACAAACGTTTAATTACTTTCTTCATCAATACAAGATCAAGTGCTTTATATCTGACAGATTCCCCTGAAACGAACTATCATCGCTATAATACCGAATCGCCAGCACAAATTTCTAAATTTAATTGCTCCTTTTCGAAACACTAAAACACTGTTATTAGTGACACTAGAGACATATTCTCTAAAAGCCAGAAGTTCGACCGAAATAATTATGGTCAGTTCACTGGACCCCTGTTTACCTCCAGGACAGAAAATCATAAACACCAAGCCCCTGCCAAATCAAGTTTGAAAGATCTAATTGCTAAGAGAGGTAGGCGCCATATTCACGACTGGGTCAGACGAAAGGTCGTTAATTGTTTGCTATCAAAGGCTTTTTACATTCTTTGGATAGAAACACGAGAAAGAAAAGTGTCCGTATATTTCCTCTGATAGCGACTTCCTTTAAATCAATAAGCAACAATTATTGTAAATTCGTATTCTTAAGTTTTAAACCAGTGTCCATTTTATGTGAGATTTGGCGCTTCTCCTAGACGAAGGAAGAATTTAAAAGTTCAGATCTGCTTACTTAACGTGAACAAAGAACTTTCTGCTGAACAATTTTAAGTTATTTTTTTTTATTTCATTGTCATTAATAGTTTGAAACAGAAAATTATCTCTGTCTGACTTTCTGCGATGAGGATTTATCACTATTTACACTATTTATATTTGGACTACTGTCCTCATCTTTTTTGTTGTTATCACATATCAGCCGTCGTGCTCTTCGGCCTTCCTCAGATATATATCGATCAGGATAACCTGAATTGAACTTAACACTTTATTTACTCTACGGTTTAGACTATTCTCGTTCCACTGCTCATGTAAACGATATCATCTAGTTCATATTTTTATTCAGTACTGCTCAGTTATTGTTTGCCCGTTTCTATTGAGTTCAGGCAGAGATATCCCGACTCAGTATGCCACAGATTTCACAAAATAACGCTCTAATCCACAAGGCCTACGGGACAAGAGCCTAGTGGACTAAACCGTTAGTAACCTAGAGAATTCCCTGAAGGTTACCCAGATCGATATAAACCTGAGGAAGGTAGGACGGCAGGACGACCGAAACGTTGTGATAACAACAACAACGATGAGGACAACAGTTCGACTATTGTATAAACAATGGAACACATCGCCAAAACAAGAGGAATATAGTCTACTTTCGAGTCTCTTCAGCTCATAGACAATCACAGGTCTCACGAATTCCTGTCATTTGTAGATAATCCTTAAATTACCTGGGGAAATCGATTACGTGTCTACTGGAGATGGGCACGCAAGTACGTCAAGAGTTTTACAGAATAAATTCAAAATGATCTTGAATGTATTTATTTTTAAAATTATTCTGTCATATTAATCAGATTACTAATTAAAAGAACGACGTGGAGGACCATGACTTACTGCGTTCTCAACTGATATGTTATTAGGTATGTTTGTTCTTCAAGTTGAAACAAGATTTTGTTGTGCAGTTTATCAGTGGAATTAGTGGTGGTTCCACAATTCATATATAGACGGGTAGAATGTGGAGCATGTGGGGGGGGGGACAATGGAAGTTGGTGGTACTAATCACAGCTAAATTGCACAGTGGCAATGTTATTTTTGAGTGTTAAGCATTTGAGGTCGAGCTTCCCAACCCAAACCTCGACTGTGACTCGTTCATACGATCCATCATTAAAGATGCTGGAAAAGTGGTCGGTTACTTGTACGTCTCCTGACAGTTCCTGATATTCTCCACCTTTTCAAGGACGAGTTAGATAAAAAATGGACTAATACTGACATATGTGGACAGGAGCTATACAGTCTTAACTTTACCGCGCTGATATATTGCAAAATATATTCAAGTCATTGTGGGAGACGAATTATTTTGCACCCTATAAATCCCTTTACCAGAGACTAAACGTCAGAAGCCAATTGCTGTTCTATCGTGTTTCAACATTTCTAATCTTGACGGCTAAGATCCGTCATTCCACGCGCACTGTAGCGAACCACTCTCATACTTTTCGTATTCCATTGATGGAAAAAATGCTTTGTGTAATCGGCTCCCAATCGGATGCTTCCCTGATCATATTTTAACCTGTTCAAATCTAGTGTCAACCGTTATCTTACCCACATATCCTCATAAACTCTATGTATTTTTTTTATGTATCCCTCTACCTCTAGTGGCTCTTGTACATGATGAACATCATTGTAAAAAAGTCAAATAAACAAAGCCTTCCGTACAACATGCCTCTTGGAATGAACTGTTGTTCAGTGAAATCTATAATCCATTGGCCGTGTGTCTTGATGAGCGTCATTTTGATATTGATCGAGTTTTCTCGGTCAAAAATGTCAAGGTTTGCGATGCGACCCTTCATCGTGATTCAAAGTGTGACGTGGAGATCAGGCATAGGAATCTTTTACCAATTTTACTGGAAGAGGATATATCGTCTAATTCCCGAAGAGAGATTTTTTATCGAGATCCCCACATGTAGGTCAGTGAAGTAACTAATATATATGTGGTGTGGATGACTGTGGATGTTCTGTGGAGCCAGAACAAAATAAAAGTGATCAGGACGACAGTGAATGACTAAAAATAATTTTAAAATATCAGCATTTATTATTGTTTACAAATAACAATAATAATAATTATTATTATTATTATTATTATTATTATTATTGTTGTTTCTGTTATTATTATTGTTATTATTATTATTATTATTATTATTATTATTGTTGTTTCTGTTATTATTATTGTTATTATTATTATTATTATTATTATTGTTGTTGTTGTTGTTTCTGTTATTATTATTATTATTATTATTATTGTTGTTGTTGTTGTTTCTGTTATTATTATTATTATTATTATTATTGTTGTTGTTGTTGTTTCTGTTATTATTATTATTATTATTATTATTATTGTTGTTGTTGTTGTTTCTGTTATTATTATTATTATTATTATTATTATTGTTGTTGTTGTTGTTTCTGTTATTATTATTATTATTATTATTATTATTGTTGTTGTTGTTGTTTCTGTTATTATTATTATTATTATTATTATTATTGTTGTTGTTGTTGTTTCTGTTATTATTATTATTATTATTATTATTATTATTATTATTATTATTGTTGTTGTTGTTGTTTCTGTTATTATTATTATTATTATTATTGTTGTTGTTGTTTCTGTTATTGTTATTGTTATTATTATTATTATTATTATTATTATTATTATTATTATTATTTTCTTTGATTTCTAGCGTTTATACATTTCTTTCCGGGTCTCACCCAGGGACCTAAGGCTAGAAATGGCATCATGACACTTTCCATTGACAAAAAAAAAAATACATAGATAAAGCCCTTCATAAAATGTGGGCTGTACTTGTCACAACAATTTTTTGTATCTCCTTGAGGCACGGAGTTCCAGGAATCCCTTCAATTAGTCTACTGCAATCTTTTCCAACCAGTCCTACGGCTCCAACTACAATAGGGATTGTCGATGTTTCCATATGCCACAAATTTGCGATTTCTATTTCAAAGTCCTTATATTTTGACGGCTCTTTTGAATATCTTCAAAGATACATTGCAGTCAGCAGAGACTGCCATATCAATAAGGAGGCACTTTTTTGTTTGTGGTCTTTATTAACAATATCTAGGCGGTTGGCTTTGATTGTTCTGTCAGTGTGTATTGTGTAGTCCCATAGAATTGTAACAGGTCCTATCTCCGTAAACGGGTCTGGGTGGTGTTCATACCATTTTCTTTCAGTTGCATATTTTCCAGTGCAGATATTGGCCCACTCTGTCACGCCGGGTTTTATACTCAGTGGGTGCCAATATCGTGCACCCTGACACAAGATGACCAATCTTTTCTGGATATTTATCACAGTATTATTATCATTATTATTATTACCATTTTTATTATTATCATTATTAATATTATTATCATCATTAGCATTATTATCGTCATTATTATTATTATTATTATTATTATTATTATTATTATTTCTTTTGATTTCTGTTCTATACACATTTCCTTCCGGCTTCTAAACAAAGACTTGATGTTAGGAACGGATTCACGACATTTTCTACTGAATATAAAGAAAACATAAGATCACAATCATTTTACATCGATTATAGCCCTTCGTAAGGTGCAAGCTCTACTTGTAAGTATAATTTTTTTGATTTCTTTAAAGTATAGGCTATGAGTAATCACTTCAACTTGTTTATCATAAACTTTTCTAATCAATCTGTGGGCTCCAACGACAACAGGAATTGTTGATGTCCTCATGTGTCACATGTTTCAGATTTCTAATTCAAGGTCCTTGTATTTGATAGTTTTTTTTGAAGATTTGAATGTATTGCCATAGGAACGCATATTCTGTTTTTGATCATCATTTCTGGGTAATTAGCTTTGATTTTGAGTGTTCTATTTGTGTGCATTGTAAAGCCCCATTAAATTGTTAAAGATTCTGTCTCTGTAACCGGATCTGGATGATGTCCATCTCGGTTTCTTGCAGTTTTCTTATCGTAAAAGATGCATATTTTCCGATGTATATATTGTTTCACTCTATCATTTCGATTTTTATCTTCAGTGGCTGCTAACACCGAGCATATTATACAATATTGTCATCTGTTACTATTATTATTATTATTATTATTATTATTACTATTATTATTATATAAAGCATTATTTTTGGAAATTTATTTCATGTTACCGAAAGTAAACTTCCTATATTTTATCGAAGCTCATTTCTATAGTAAATATTATCAATATTTCAAACTATAATCAGTCGGTTACCTAAAAATTCTTGGTATATATGTAGCATTGTTATTATTATGAACCGAATAGAAGGGTCATGCATTGACATATATATTTTAAGTATATGTATTTGTTTAAAAGGGTCATGGATTAACATATATATTTTAAGTATATGTATTTGTTTAAAAGGGTCATGGATTAACATATATATTTTAAGTATATGTAATTGTTCAAATTTACATTAAATATTTTTAACCAACTGTAACCAAAATTTTTAACCAACTGCAATAAAGAGTATTTATATCTTGTGTCTCTCAGACAACTGGAGATAATTTTATAAAGATCGCCTATTAAGCCTGACTACCCACACCCAATAGCCCACTCTACCAAATTTAGGACCGTGCAGAGATTTGGTGTTAAATTATTTCCTGGTTATCGATAATATTTCCTTTCTGAATTGTATTTATATCATTTTCAAATCGATGAGAATTCAAAATGAGCCCTAATTGCAGATTGATTTTTACGTTCTTTGAAATCGTTATTTGCTCTCAGTTTCATGAAATGGATAAGTAACTACTTGTGAAGCGTTGCCACTGCATTTTTTAGGCGTTTCACTCCAAGCAAGGCGACAATGACACTAGAAGACAGGGAGTGAAAGTGAATGAAAATGAAGAGAATGGAAATGGAGGGGATTGAGGAAATGACATAAAAGGAACGAGAGAAGATGGCGATTGACGTAGCATTGAAGATTGTAGTTATCCGGGAAGAAAGAAATCGGAAAGAAATTCCCCAGATGGGAAGTGCAAAAAAAATTTTAGGGCAGGAACGGCGGTTACATTTATCTATCAGGTCATCCCATATGTTCTCTCCGAATTTTGAATAAAGAAAACGAGGGATCAAATGTTAGATTTAATTGCATCAACAATTTAATCAACAATTTAATCAACAATTTTCCCTGGTTATCTATGACTTCCTTCCATCTATTAACAAGCTTACTAATTCCATTACTGTAAAATTCTTTTGGCTTTGATTCGAAGAACTCACAAATGTCAGTTTTAACCTCTTCCTGTGTTACAAAAGCCGTTTCTTCCAAATGATTCTGTAAGCTACGAAACAAATGGTAGTCTGAATGAACAAGATCGGGAGAATAAGGTGGATGAGGAATTTTCTCCCAACCAAGTTCTTCGATCTTGACGTGATTCTTGCTGTGTGGGGTTGCGCATTATCCTGATGAAACATCACCTCTTTTCGATTCACTAGAGCAAGTCTTTTTTTCTCAAAGCTTGGTTCAAACGCTCTAATTGCTGACAGTATAGTTGAGCATTAATTGTTGCATTAGGTGGTAAGAATTCAAAGTGGAATATTCCTTGGCGATCCCACCAGATTGAAAGAAGAACGCTTTGCCCATGAAGTTCCCTTCTCGGTTGTGGCTGGGGTCCTTTCCCTTTACCAAGCCACTGTCTACGACGCTTAACATTTCGATAAAAGATCGATTTTTCCTCGCCAGTCACAAGTCTATCCAAAAAAGATGAAACAAGTTGGAGAGAAGAGCAGATGTCAACTCGGGATTTGGGGTTGTTTTCAGACAATTCATGAGGCACCCATTTTCCAAGTTTAGAAACTTTTCCATGTTGTTGAGGATGACGATGAACAGTTGTTTTGAACTGAGAACCACTTCCAATTACTCAAATGATAAAGCAGGATTTTCTTCAAGGGCTGTTTCAAGAAGCTTTTCATCAAACTCTACTGGACGTTCGGTTCGATCTTCATCTTCAAGAGTGAAATCTCCACCTCTGAATTTTGCAGACCATCTTCTGCAAGTTCTTTCATTCACACATTCCTCTCCATAAACTGAGTGAATGTTTCTAGCCGCTTCGGCTGCTGGGTTTCCTTTCTTGAACTCATAAAGTATTATGTGCCTCAAATGATTCTTGGGTACTTCGATGTTAGCATGGTTTTAATCAAACACAATTTAATTTTATTGTTCTCTGAAATAAAATTTGATCACTTTAAATGCATCTAAACATAAAAATAATGTTCAGCTCCATTAGACATTATGAAATACTCTTTAAATTCCGTTCATTTTAACAAAAAGTTAAAATTCGGACAGAACTTATGGAATGACCTGATAGTTCACCATTAGATGAGCTTTAAATTTATCGGGTTTATTAGCTTTTCTATGGGATTTTTTTTAATCGTTTCACTGCAAGGAAGGTAACGATGCCATTAGAACGCAGGGTGGGGGAGTTCGGATAGTGAAAGTGAAACAGAATGAGAAGACAGAGTCCTAGGAGGATAGAGGAAAGGATAAATTATGGAAGTTCAAGAAGAAAAAATATGGTCGTTATTTTATAAAGATCACACATTAAGCCTGACCATCCACTTCACTTGAAACACTTCCCCATATTCGAAGATTGCACTTATCAGGGAAGAAGCGAATCAGGATGAAGATCCCCAGCCAGGGCGAGAAAAGAAAGTGTTATCGTAAAAGTGTACGCTGTGGCACACACTGGTATTTGGGTGAACAAGGCTGCCCTTTGGCTTTCGGTCGGTTCAGCTCTCTTCATGCCAATATCCCACTGTTTCACCGTCTCGATTTTTCGCTAAAAAGGCATCTTTTCACCAAGCGCAATATTTTCTTCTAATATTAAGTGGCGCAATGTGTAGGGTCTGTCTGTATCGTCTAAATGCTATTTTCTCCACCTGGGAAATTGAGGGGTAAAAATAAAATAAAAAAAATAATAATAAATAAAAACAAGCAAAATAACTTAACCCAAATCAATAAATAAACAAATAAACGACCTCCGGTAAAATAACCGCCAAAATAGACTACCCACAATGCACCACTCTTCCGTATATATAAATAGCCGAGAAAAATAAGAGCACTCGTGGCCTGAAGATTTCGCCTAACATGAACCAGACTGTCGCCTCTAAGTGTTCTAAGACTTCTATGTTCACCTTTATATATATATATATATATATATATATATATATATATATATATATATATATATATATATATGTTCTCTGCATATCTGATTTTAATACATTTTTGGTAGCATATGTTGAAATACATTTCTAATACTCAAAATCCTATATCGTCCACACAAATGGCTAATTTCTATTTTCATTTCAGTGTTTTATCACCCACCCAACACATGAATTCGCTCGCCTTGGACGATATCACCCTGGTTGTGAAACCCTTGTTAACAAGATGAAAACCTGGGTTTACAAGATTATCTAATATAGATGGATAAATATTGAAAGATTGATGAGATTTACGGTTTATCCATCATTTGCTGGTTATTCAAACACAGATAATACTTTTAGATTTCAAGAATGTTTTTGTAGATAATAAGGTTTTAATCAAGTGATAATAATTAACCCTTAGCTTAGGCGAGAATTGGTAGATTCATATTTTTCTCAAGGGTACTTGCACTGAAGTAAATATAACGACCTGACTGAAAATTGAACTCTCCGCTTCCGATTCGTTATCCAATAAACCACCTATATCTCCAAGCATACATCACCTGGAATTCCCAATACTGTCACCTATCAACTGATTAACTTCGGCGATCGTACGAGAACCAATCTTTGAACGTTTTATGGCCATAATCCGAGAAAAAAAGAACTGATAGATAGATAGATAGATAGATAGATGGATAGATAGATAGATAGATATTAGGTTGGTGCAAAAATAATGACGTAATAATATCGTTTTTTGACGTATTTTTAGCGTCAAAAAACGACATTATCACGTTATTATTTTTGCACCAACCTAATAGATAGATGAAGAGAGAGAAAGGAAGTAACCATATGGCGCACTTAGCGGAAATATATATGAAATAATCTGTAAAAGAAAAAAGAAACAAACAAAGACAAAGCTGGATTAGGAAAATAAAGAAAGAAAAGTATATGAGAGATATAGAATGAGAAGTTGGAATAGCTAAGAGTATAATGCAATAACGAGCGAGATATAGAGACTTACATAGCGATATAATCTATCGTAAATAAATCTAACAGTAACAACACACACACAAGATGCAAACTACACAAGAGCAACATTATTTATGAATTTACATGATTATTACTGAAATTCGTTCCTAACGAAAAAAATCATGAATAAAAATTACACCGGACTTACCTATTAAGAAGATTTAATTTGAATTTTTGAGATCATATCGCCATTTCAGCCATATATATAAACGGAAACCTACTAACCTCTATCCGCTGCTTATTTGCAGAAAACAGAAATATAATCTAAATATAGGAAATAACGGAAAGTTAATGATAAAAGAAATAAATTCTCAATTATGAACACGGCCACAACGAGATGCTAGTGTTTGCAAATTAAAACATTCCTACTGCTATTAGAAAAAAATCTAGATACTCAGCCCAAAAATATCCTTGATAATGGCTGACAGAATAACCAAAATCGATCGGATCCATGGATCATTTGGACACTTCTTACATAAAATGTCTGAAAAAGAAACCAATTTTACAAATGCGAGAAATATATAAGGAACTATCTTAATCAGAGTGTCTTATCAGTGGTGTTCAACGAAACAGACAATTTAAAAGTGGGCTCAATACAAAGTCGAGCAATATTCTTTACTTTAAAAAATTACTTCAAAAACATCTAAAAAAAAACGCTACACAATTGCTTCTGCGTTTCGATGCGAATCCGTTAAAACTTCTAAATCTATAAGAATCTGGTATATCCAAAGCATCTCGACCCAAAAGGAAGAAGTGGGCTTACAATCTCATTCTTCTAATCAGGTCCTCTGGATTTAAAACCAGTATCTACATAATCAGGCCCGAAAATATCCTTGATAATGGCTGAGAGAATAACCGAAATCGATCGGATCGATCGATCGGTTGAACAGTTCGTACATAAAATGTCTGAAAAAGAAACCAATTTTACGAATGCAATAAATATATAATGAAATATCTTAATGGCGGTGTCTTGTCAGTGGTGTTATCGAAAAAAACTCACACACAAAAACACACACAGACATATATATATATATATATATATATATATATATATATATATATATATATATATATATATATATGGGAACGAATAGAGTACAATTCCAATGCTTGTAACATTATTCAAGTTAAAAGTGTGCTCAATACAAAGTCGAGCAATATTCTTTATTTTAAAATATTACATCAAAAAACATGTCAAAAAAACGCTACACAATCTGCTATATCCGAAGCATCGCAGTTCAAGAGGAAGAAGTGTCTTTTCAATCTCATTCTTCTAATCAGGTCCTCGGGATTTAAAACCAGTTTTTTTTTAAATATTCTCCTTTGTTTGAGATAGGAATGTTTTTAAGGAAATTCCGAAATTGATGTTTCCATATTTGACTATTAAATAAATATAAACATGTCCAACCTTCCATCTAAAATGAAAATGAATATAGTACAGTTTCAAATCGAAACCCGACTGTAACTGTGTAGTGTTTTTTGATATGTTTTTGATGGAATATCCTAAAATAAATATTTCATTGAATATGACTGATATATGGAGACGCTGTGAAGTAATGGAAGGCCAGATCGGATTGTTGAATCGTAGAGTTAGAATTCCAGTGGAGTTCATTACATTCTTTTATGTGCTAATATGCTTGGTAAATGTAGGAAACCATCTTGTCTCCTACCCACACCAGCTAAGGATAAATAGCAGGACAGACT
>OZ010584.1:98879122-98881622 GCA_963932145.1 Acanthosepion lycidas | reverse complement strand
TTCCTTATATATTTATACAATAAACGAATGTCTTTCTCAATTACGACATTGTTAACGTAGTGAATATGTTCATAAATCTGGTATTCAGTTCGCAAGAAAATAACAGCAACAAAGAAATGTGACTCCGAATGGCGGACAAGACGAGCAACTGGTTGAAATGGAATTCGTAATTGTTATTAATGAATTGTGTCGTTAAACTTATTCAGCAAAGAAAATTGCGTATTTGAAACACGTCTTATGTATAAAATCTAGAAAGAAATTGTCAATGTCCTTTTTATATCTTATGCTTTTGTTTCCGTCTTGGTAACTTCATAATTTACAAGATTTTTTTCTTTCTTCTTTTGTGCATTTTCATACTGAATTTGATTTGGCTTTCATATAAGCTACCGTGACTGTACACATTGTTTTTTCTTTGGTTTTTATGAGTCTTTTTTTTTCTTCATATTTTTTTTCAAATTTTGCTTTGTCTCTGTTATTTCATTCTTTTTTTTTGGGGGGGGGTGTCGGGGGATTTTAGCCATCTCTCTTTTTCCCTCTCATTTTTACTTTTGCTTTTTCATCATATTCCTATTTTTTTTATTCCCATTATTTCTACACATTCCTTGTTAGTGTTTTCTTTCTTCTATTTTGCTGCCCGTATGTTTCCTTAATTTCTCTGTTTTTTTTCTTTCTTTCTTTCCTTTTAACCTCTTTCTTCTTCCAATTTTCTTTTTCTTTTACTCATTCTTTTTTTCTTTCTTGTTGTTTTTCTTCGTAAATAATACATAACAACCTGTTATTTTCTCTTTGGAATTTCTCCACATCCTTCATCAACCGTGCTATCTATAATGATTTTCTTTATATCTATCTATCCATCCATCTGAGTTTGTCACTGCACAACCCCTACCCTCATATATATATATATATATATATATATATATATATATATATATATATATATATATAATGTCTGTGTGTGTTGATACAAATATAGTTTTAAGGAATTCTATATTTATGTATAAAAGTGCGCAATATGAGAGATAAAGCCTGTGTAAATATAAAAATAAAAATGAGCACCGATGCATTATTGGTAATCCATTGTATTGAATTATGCGTATTCTATTGTATTGTTTTGATTTCGAATTATTCTAAGGAATATTGAGTGGCAATAATTGTGGATCCGAATGCAGTTTGTGGCGATTTAAAGTGTTTTTAGTTAAGTTCTTTTTTTTTCATTTATTAGAGATTATTTTATGGTTGGTTGTTATGACTACGTTATCTTGTGTTTATCTGTGCGCATGTGGGTTTATTAGAAACAACATCAGCCTACAATAATATACACCCAAAACTATAAACTCTGCCTGGAGAAAAAAGATTGCTATATATACCTTTCAGACAAAAAAAACTAGTAAATAAACGATCAGAACTCATATCTAAAATGCAGACACGAAAGCAAATTGTTACTTCGTTACTTAAAAATGGAAAACTGAAAACGAACAAGAAAAAAAAACAAAATAAATAAATAACTAAATGTCTATATTCCTGAAATGAGGCATTATGCACACTATTTACATTTTTTGAACTATTTTCCTCATCTTTGTTTCCATATTTATCACAAAGTTTCGGCTGTTGTACGCTCCTGCCTTCTTCAGCATCTGTCTATATTTCTGAGATATGTACACTATTTACATTATTCGGCCTATTGTTCTCACCTTTGTTGCCATATTTATTACAACGTTTTTTTGGCCGTTGTACATTCCGGCCTTCTTCAGTATCTGTCAATATTTCTGAGATGATGTGTTACGTACACTATTTACATTATTCGGACTATTATCCTCATCTTTGTTGCCATATTTATCACAACGTTTCGGTCGTTGTACGCTCCGGCCTTCTTCAGGTGGTTAGAATGTCGAACTGAACCCTTTATTTCGCTCGATGGGGTAGACTGTTTTAATTCCACGTGCCATGTCTAATGGATATCAGTTATCAGTTATCAGTTATCTCCCGTTAATCCACCTCTGCCAGGTTCTCTACTGCCTTAACCAAGTACTCTTTTTGGTCCTATCACGGGATTTAATCAACGCCTTTATCCACTATGCTATGTGTCCTTAAGGACATCTATGTATGAATTTCTTGGACATAACATAATACCTTCAGTAACAAATTTTAGTAGTGCTCATATTGCAATTTTTGTTGTTATCATATCATGTTTCTTACCCAGAGCTCATATTGCAATTTTCGTTTTGATTATTTCTTTTCTCTGGCGCTCCTTATTACTGATTCCCATATTGTATTCATTTCTATGCTTCGTCGGCTCAGGAGATTTTTGTGACCTAGCAGATGTGCTGATTCATTAAGTTAACGAATTTTCCATTGAAGTTCTTTGTCTATGATTTCAATCTGATCCCACAGAGGGCGGTGATCTTCATTTTTCTCTATATTAAAATCTCCAGAGATTCTTCGTGAAAATCTTTTTGTTTCTTTCAGTGGTAGGAGCACTTTCTATGAAACATTATTGTTA
>OZ010584.1:98866622-98871622 GCA_963932145.1 Acanthosepion lycidas | reverse complement strand
AAACAATTTATATTTTCTATTTATATATCTACACATACTTTTTTAAAATGAGGTGATTTTTATGCCTACATTTACAAATCAACTCATTATGTCTGTTCAATAGTATGTCCGGATCCTTATGTTTTATAATTAGTATTTTTTCCATAATGCACAAATTGCATCGGTCTCTGAAATTAATCGGAGTTTTGGCTTTTGAGATGATTTTCCATTCTATTTGTGGGGTTAATTTGTTTTCCAATAACTCCCAATAGTGCTTTGAAAGTGCAGTTTGGTGTTATATGTACTTACATATATATATATATATATTGAGTCACTCTCGGTCACTGGGCGTGTTTCCAAAAATAAATACGCTAAAAATCCACCTTCATCCCAACTGTGCGCCGACAGCTTAGTGGTAGAATATCCGCCTGATACCAATTCAGTCGGGTTTCGATCCTAGCTAGAGGCAACCGGATGTCTAGCCGCACTGATGAGCTGTGATACAGCGAATCAGTCTGTCTGTGGATGACATTATATATATATATATATATATATATATATATATATTAGATATAATGGAGATCAACGTGTTTTAGTGGACGAAGCAGTTCCCAAGAAACGAGAGCAAGATCTAAACAGGGTCTATCAATGATAATTTTACAAACTTTGGGTGTAGGTTTCTAGCGCCAAAGCAAGAGAAAATGTCCATAAAAACATATGTCTAGAAGTCTATCGTTCTACCTTAAAACTGGAACTCATAACAAATGTCCAAAATGTCTTTCTACAGACGCATGCACCCGTCGGATCATTGATTAACGGACCCTTTCAAATACTCCCATACAGTGCCAAATGGCATCGCAAGACACCCATTCCCAGACATTCTGAAGAAATGTCTATGCATTATTGTTTTAGGTGGCCCCATAGTTAAACATCCCAAGAATTGAGGTCGGAGGAACTTAAAGGACATGGAACCGGTCCTCGCCTGCCTATCCATCTTTCATGCCAGCTAGAGAATCGCGAACAATGTTACTAAAATGTTTTGGAACCCCGTCATGCATGAACCCTATGCATCTTCGTATTAGCAGGGATACATCATCTAGCAGCTCTGGAAATGTGTTCGAAATAAAGTCCCTGTAGACAGCGCCTGTAAAACTTGCTAGGAGAACATATGGATCTACCAGACAATCACCTACAAGTCCAGCCAACACATTAATCGTAAAGTGATCCTGGGGTATTGTACCATGGGGATTCGGATCCACCCACAAATATTGATTATGTAAACATCATATTCCATGTCTTACCTCATCCGTAGACAAAACTGAACAGACAGACAACAGATTGGCAGTTTGTACATTGAACCATCAGCAAAAGTTCTCCCCTTGTGAGTGATGAGAAGGCAAATGACCCTGCATATGTTGCAAATGATACGGATGCAGGAGCTTCTCTTGAAGTACCCTCAGTTTGTCAGTGTGCTACAAGTGATGTAAAAGAGGATACATTTATAAAACAATTGTTAAGTTTGATGAAAATGAGTGAACAGAATTGTCAAGTTAAATGACTGTTAAACAATCAACTTATTGTTGCTACAAATGAGTGAAGCTTCTATTAGATTCCTTGAAAATTGAGGGCATTTTTAGTTTAAAATTTGTGTTGAAATCGATTTGCGTTAAAATCGATTTTTCATTCTTCCCGGTTTTTCGCTAAACGGAGAAATAAAAATGCGGTATCGTCGGACTCGTCATGATATAAGTTACCTACATACCGAGTTTGAACGAAATCGGAGGGATAAAGTTGAATTTATTGATATTTTATCCGCTTTATCGATTATTGACTTTTAAAAATTATCGGCTTCTTACACTAAAAACCTATCTCTTACATTGTAAAATGTATATATCAAGTTTGGTCAAAATCCGTTGGATGGATCGCTAGTGAAAAGGTATCACCCAGACAGACAGACACACACACATCCTGTTAAATACTTGTACAAATCTTGCGACTGGATTTTTTCATATATATATATGCGTGTGTGTGTATGTGTGTGTTTGTGAGTTTGCACTATTTTATATACAGTTTAACCCGGATATAAGAGAGTTGTCGGGACCGGAGAAGAAGTCTCTTATATACGGGTTTATCTTATATCCGGGTTTGGTCTATTTTGTTTAGGTAAGTATGGCTCTAATTTGGGACCAGATAAAATCTCTCTTATATCCGGGTTTCTCTTATATCCGGGTATCTTATATCCGGGTTACACTGTATTAAGAAAAATATTTTGGAAAAATTTATGACTAAGTGGAAAAAGTTTTTCGTCCTTTAGAGCTTGATCGGACTACACATGCACAGGAACAAAGGATGCTGGGAATTTTAAATTTATTTTTTTTTATCTAGCTGATTTAATTTTTTTTTCTTTTTGGTACTATCACATTTGTTATTAGGTTTCCCACACTGATAATAGAAGATGTGCCAAGAATAGTGAAATGCTGAAAGAGCCAAGGTGAATATTTACTGTGGATGAAATTGCGATCAAGGCACTCTCTAAAATTTACTGTGGATGAAATTGCGATCAAGGCACTCTCTAAAATTTACTGTGGATGAAATTGCGATCAAAGCACTCTCTAAAATTTACTGTGGCTGTCCTTGCGATCAAGGCACTCTCTAAAATTTACTGTGGATGAAATTGCGATCAAGGCACTATCTAAAATTTACTGGGGATAAACTTGCGGTCAAGGCACTCTCTAAAATTTAGTGTGGATGTCCTTGCGATCAAGGCACTCTCTAAAATTTACTGTGGATGAAATTGCGATCAAGGCCCTCTCTAAAATTTACTGGGGATGAAATTGCGATCAAAGCACTCTCAAAAATTTACTGTGGATGTCCTTGGAGGGTACTTCAAGAGAAGCTCCTGCACGTCCACATTTCTTGACCGATTTCCATGGAATTGTACAAACAAGTTGCTGATTTATTAAGTTATGCTAAAACCAACTTTTAATCTCCAGGCCCTCCAGGTTTGTCAGAAAAAAATGATAAAACTGAAAATAGGTACTATTTTTACAAATACCCAGGTATTACAAATAACCCACTCGAACAAAACTTTATTAATGCAAAACATCAGCTCATGTTACGAGGTTTATGTAGAGTGCTTGATAGTTTTCCTGCGACATTGGCTTCACACATAAAAATTGCAAAAAAATTCAGGTTTTTGTTACTACTAGCTTGAATAACTTCCACATTTTGCATCCGATTTTCTTCAGATATGTCGTAAAAACAACTTACCATGATGCAAGAAATAAAACAGTGTGGTTTTAGTTTTACTTCTTCCCGGCGTATAACGAAACAACTAGTAAAAACTGTTCAAAAAGCCCGTTTTCGGCCATAAAACCCTGGTTTTTCATTTGATTCTTTAGAAATTTGCCATGTAAATTACATATGACACACACCTTATCTTGCGTAAATGTCTGGTTTAGATTCTTTCATTTAAGTGGAGGAAATCTGCAACAAACATGGTCCCAAATCGGCTTTTGCCAATCAAACCAAATGATTCTTCATATGATTCTATTCTAAATTGGCATTCGAACAAACTTTGATGCAAAGATAGTTTGACAAGTATTATTGAAGCGTTAAAATGGATAAAATATTTTCGAAAAACCTTGTATAAACCACAGCTTTAGAGTAAACTTGCGAAGAAGGAGGGGATGTTCACGCGTTTGTACTTGCAGTTGAATCAAGCTCTGGCCCTTCATTCCTCTTTTTGTTTGATTCTTAGATTTGTGAAAAATGCCATACTATTTGAAAGTGATTTCGGTCATAGGAAATTTACTGAATATCTAAAACATTGTAAAGTTTTAAACCCGAGGAACAACCATACAAGACGTTTTTTATCGATGGAATTCATTATTAAGAACAACCACACGCTTGCGAAGGACATACCGTAAAAAAGGTGAGGTTAGGGGTAGCAGCTTAGTATACCAACGGATAATGCTTTGCAAGGAGGACGCAGGCAGACATTTCTAAACTGGAGGGTACTGTTATAAAACTACAGCCATGCACACCCGGGCAACGCCAGGTACCTCGGCTAATAAAGATATATATATATATATATATATATATATATATATATATAGTCACGTAGTCACAATTTCATTAACCACATTGGGGTGCTTTTTAGCCTAACACCTAAGTAAAATCTCAAATTCTCGTCGGAAATTAGTTAGATATAAAGGAAAAATAAATAAATATAGAAATTTAATCCAATGCTTTCGACTTGTGAGCGAATATGTTCTATGATCAGCCATACCCTCCTCTTCTCTTCACAAATTATTTTCCTCTTTACCTACTCTTCCACCCACAAGCCAAGGGCCCGTGAACTTCGAATTGACCCGACGCGAGAATGACCTGGTTCCGAAATTTCTCAGCTATCAGGTGTTTGACCATAAGTGAATTCCAGGCACCATCAGGACCTCCTGCTGCGATTCACGTGATCAGACCATACTAAGCGTGGATTGAACTTTTGGCCATCACACAAACACTGCGTGATTTGCGCCCCACGTGACTGTCTTTGGGGACAGCAAAATCTAAGAAAGGATTTTCAGTTTCCCTCTGACCAGCGACAGTTGAACGTCGCTGGGCAACTCGTCCCAGTGAGATGAAGAAGACGGCAAAGTCTGTCGACTAGGGATGAAAGGACTGCTATGAAATTGAATCAACCCAACGAAACGCCTGTTCGAGATATTGTGGACACCGAACACTTACGAAAGAAAGGGAATCCAGGAAAATTGCCGGCAGACAAAAATATTGTTGTAGCATAAGAACTCTCGCTTCGGCGAATCAGAACTTTGTGTGAAAATATCAACTCGACTGAAAGATAAGTTGATTCTCTTGGATTGATCTGTTTTTATATATATATATGTATTCGCTCGCCCCCTCTGTTCTTTAATGAACCCTTCCCCTTTGTTAAATGAATGTTCTTTTCTTTCTTTATTTATTTCTTTATATATATTTATAAATAAATGTTTTATTTTGAAATC
>OZ010584.1:98846622-98864122 GCA_963932145.1 Acanthosepion lycidas | reverse complement strand
TTATTTTTTTGTCGATTGTTGATTTTTGTTTGTTATTTGCCGATAATAACTGAATCCGGTGAAGAATGGAAAATTGAAAGAAATATCCACACGTTCTTAAAGTTTAAAGAATTAATTATCCAGTATAAAATATCAAATAAAAATGATTTGACTTAGATGTGGATGCCATTTGTTTGTTGCCTCTAGATTTTATTTTTTTTTTTTTTTTTTTTAAATATAAACATAATTCGCCAATTATTTTTCCGTCAACTTGCGGCGCACCTGGGTAGCTTTCATGTCGCATTATTGCACCCGGGCGTACCGTTGGATAAATAGGACTAAAGAATAGGGATAAAATATACAATGGATGCTCGAAGGTTTGTGTTCTGAGTCACTTCCAGATATTTGAATAAATAAAAAATCCAAACATCAGGTTTTTAAATAAAGGGGTTGGCGCCTAGCGTAGAAGATTTCTTCCATTCTACAATGGAGAAATTATCTAATATACGGACACTCAAGTTACAGGTTCTCAATTTAGATCCATTCAAGGTAGAAAAGTGTGAAGAGATGGAACTTATGAGAATAAGAGTGATATATAAATATTGAGCTGCTTACGGTCATATCACGTTGAAAAACCGGTTCCCGTACGATAAGCAAAGTTAAGCAACATCGAGCCTGGTTGGTACCAAGATGAGTGACTTTTTGAGAATAACATGTGCTGTAAGATTTGATGCGTGTGTGTTGTAATGGAAAATGACTCAAAATTGTTAATCGAAGAGCCGAATTCCAATGCCCGTTTTATTCGTTATATTCCGTTACGCGCAAATACCACCGGGAAATGTATGAATCTATCGATTCTCGCCAGCTATGGATTATGTATCAGTAAATAATTATTATTTCGAAAAGAAAAATTCTCAAAATCTAGAAAAAAAATATGGCTTTACATCACCTGGTTGATAAGACGTAGAAAACGAATCAATCAATTAATAAATATTGATCCTTGAATAGAATAGTACAAGATTGTAGAATTCGGGAAACATACCGTATGTTCTACAAAGTAACAGTTTGAGGGCAAAAGCTGTTTGAGTGAAACTTCCTACTTACAAATGGATACGCGGCAAATTTGAGATTTCGACTCTGTAGTTATAGTACAAGTTCCTGCTGTAATAGTCTGAAGTGGTAGAGTGGAGATCATCTGAACACATACCATGGAAATAGTAATAGAATAGCGATAGTCTTCTGATCGTGTGTGTGTGAGGAAGAGGCTGTACAATGGAAAATATGTCATTCTGTACATAATGGCTTGAAAAGCATCAACAGTGGATCTAGAACAGCTAAACCGAGTAGTTTATAACACATCTTAAACAGGACATGATATTTTTCTGATGTGGATTCCGGTTTGAAATCCGGTACCAATAAATAACAAATGCCAGGAATGAATTATGAAAATAATGTATTAACGTAATAATACAAATTGGTAAAGCAGGTTAGTAGTTCCAGGAATACGTGTTAGAAGCAAAATACCTCTACAGTCTTTGGTATTGAATTATCGCTGTATGACTTCTTACTGAGTCTACGTGCTCGCTCACTGTGACTCCTACAACACTGTTACCTCACCCTCACTCTTCCGGTTACCTACACCCTTTTACTCTGTCACTCTGAACTCGACTCTTCGGTCTTGCTCACCGGGTATTCACTGGCAGTAGTATAAGTATTCACTGGGTGAGTCCATTTGTATAAAAAGGGGTGGGCCCCTCAACACTTTCCAGAAATATAATTAATTTATAATGCTCCTGATGAGTGGAACAATGATTTAGTTAGATAAATATGTCTCTGAACTTATTATTCATGTATTCGACATTATATATATATATATATATATATATATATATATATATATATATATATATATATATATATATATTTGCAAGGAATATACATATATATATATATATATATATATATATGTATGTATTTGCAAGGAATAAGCGTAATTTAAAAGGCATATCAGTGTAAATTTAGTAACTAAAATCAACCGGTTTCGTCCTAGTCTTATCAATTTTATTCTGGGAAATAAAAGAATAAACTTGTAAATTAACAAAAGATGACTAATGAAGAAAAAAAAAATCCAAGAAAACTAGAGAGCAATAATATCCTTTTTTTACAGAAGGCTTCCGGGAACTTATATATAAGGACTCCAGGACCTTGAGATGTTATAGAGTGGGACCTTGATAAAATAGATAAACAGTCCAGACTAAAATCAGTAATGCAAATCCTGCTATTGATAATGTGTTGTGCAATAGCTTATCCGGATGCATTTACCAGTTGACTAATATATATATATATATATATATATATATATATATATATATATATATATATATATGTATAGCCGAGGCTCGTTTAGGGACCTTGTGGCACGTAGTGCACCAGATCTCTGAATTTGGCCATTCAAATAGTGGGGATGGTCCTGCACGAAACATTCATCACTATAATCATGTGCTGTTGTCGGGCTGTCGGTTTCCTGGGAACTGATCTGCTTTAACCTCCTACGTCGAATTCGACGGGAGAGTCGAATATATAGTTATTTACTAAGGATAGATTAAATGAGGCACAAGGCCGAAAGTTGACGTTTGAGCAGGTGCGACTTCCTGGTGCAACGCTATAATTTCGTCTGTTAGTCTCTCAAGCCTATTTATTTGTATTCCAATTCTAAATCACTGCAAAGGCCTCAAAGTAAAATTTTACTTAGCATGGAGAATAACCAAAAAGAAAGAAAAGCTACGATCAGCCATCTCTTAAATACGATCTCGTTCATATTACTACGTTATTATTTGTTTATTTTTTAATTATTTTTGTATTACTTCAAACATTATTTCTATTGGATACCGGTATTTTAAGTACATGTTACGGTTCTTTTGAACAGTATTTATTTCATTTACCGGCCTGTACACTCGAAAAACTTAAAAAAAATGTCTTCTGGCAGGATTCAAACTTGTGTCCCATTTGCAGGATGAAGCAGCGTCTGATTCGGTGTGTTTTTACAGCCACAATAAAATAAACGCAACGTCTACTCAAATACGAGAATCCAATCAAAATAACATTGAAAGTAAAAAGAAAACACACACACATACACATGAACACATACACACACATATATGTTAGTTTTTTTTTACCTCAATTTTGATAAAATATGAAAACCTCTAATCAACAAGTTAAGAATTTTAATTAACATGACCTCCTACCGCATAAGCAATATGGATTCCCATTCTCCTCGTCTACCACTGATGTGTAAACAGACATCACTGCATTTGTCAATCAAGCTTTAGATTGGAACAGCGAAACTCGAGCTGTGATCCGAGATACCTCAAAGGCGTTTGACAGGTTTTTGCAGGTAGGTCTTCTCCAAAAATTAAGGGTTACAGTGCCTCTGGACGAATATTTCCTAATAATTCGTGTAATTAAGGCCGTGTTGAATTTGCATACTTCTAGCTAATTGTATATAAATACAAGGTTCCTCGGACCTACGCTGTTTCTGATCTTCAGTAACAACCTTAGCGATGTTATCAGTCCTCAACTAGGTGTCCATGGCACAACTATTTACTTCTGACTTAATAGCAAGTCAACAGATTCGACATGGTAGATTTGGCAAACCTCTATAAAAGATGGCCGATCAGAGGTTAAGCTGGGTAAATAATGCTTTGTACATTATAACGCCTTCATAGCAAAACCTTTTTTTATTCTAATACAGCAGAAGACGATTTCTCGCTTATATCAGCATGGTTGATGCTAGACTTCAGAAGTGCAACATTCACGCCTTCTTAGACTTGCAACACTATGCTTTCGCCTATGTGTCTCCGGCCTCATCATTTGTATAGCATTTCTATATCACCTCAGAGACCTCTAAGTAAAACTCTTTCTTTAGAATCTGATCACATGGGGAATAACTAAAAAAAAAATAAATGCGATGTACCTCCTTTTAAATGTGGTCGCGTTGACATTACATACAGCTTAAACAATCGTCTCCACCGGCGTTTTGTAATATAAGAAATATCTCTGGAAAAATTGTTAGAAAATTTCACACAATTATTTTGTTCTTCAAGATCCTGCATTGTTCCGCTTGAGAAAAGAAAAAAAAACTGCGATCTCACTAAACACACCTTGACTATAGCATGTGTCGTTCAGTGACTAGCAAATATGACGGCATACTTTATTGTTATACGGAAGGTCAAGTGTTACTTACCTCAAGTCACTAGCGCGCTAATACGTTTCATTAGCATCTGCTTTAAGAGTTCGGTTTCGTTTGTGGACACACCTCGTAGACAGATGTTTCCTAAGCGTAGGATAGATTTCACAAAAGGGTAAGTGGACACAACAGCCAGTGTAGAACAAACTCAGTTCTCAGTATTAATGGATCTGTAAAAGTATCTCGCTATAGAGCAAGCTATGGCGATACATAAGTATATTTTTACTTATATTAACTTAGCTCAAGTCCACAATCGTATAACACCCAGTGAAAATAGAAAGTTCTACTCGGTAATAACGTAATAACGGTTAACTATCCCAGCGCACTGACCATAATCTCATACAGAAGTGACCAACGTACATCACATCAAACGTGTATGTGAGTGTGTGTTTGTGTGAGTGAGTTTTTGTCGGCGTCATTATGTGTGTGAGCTATATTTATCATGGAAGCCTGTTCGCTGTCGGTAATGAAGGATTTGCTTTTGCCTGTACACACACACATATATATATATATATATATATATATATATATATATATATATATTCTTTATTTTGTATATATATATATATATATATATATATATATATTCTTTATTTTGTATATATATATATATATATATAGATATATTCTTTATTTTGTGTATATATATATATATATATTCTTTATTTTTGTGTGTATATATATATATATATGTATGTATGTATATATAATTTATTCGAATATTAAAAAATAAATATTTTATAAAATCATTACAAAAATAGCCATTTTGTTTCAACAGCAGAAGTGTTGAAACAAAATGTCTATATTTGTAATGATTTTACAACATATTTATGTTATAATTATCGAATAAATTAAATTTGCTCTACTCTGTATTGAGCACTCTTTTAATAATAGTATTTTTAGTTATTGAAATTTATTCCGTATACACCAACGCTATAGTTGTATATATATATATATATATATATATATATATACAGACGTTTGATTTTGAGTGTATGTATATGTGTGAATGTGTGTATGCGCAATCGCGCGTGCGTTAGGTAATTGAATGACAGAGTGGAATAGTTGTGTGTAACATGTTTTGCGGTCAACACTGACTTCAACGGATTCAAATAATGTTTTTTTGATAATGGAATTTTATATCTAAGATGAGGGGTAATATAAATAGAATTACTTGTTATAATTATGTACCGAAATTAGCATGGAAATCACGAGTTTCTATTAATATGACTTCCTAATAAGTGCAACGCATCAAAATGCTTACGAGACACTGAAATACATTAATGAAAATGATTTGAATGTCACGCGTTAAATTCCTTCAAATTTAAAGATATTTTGGCAAATGTGGATCTAGATGGAAACACGTTCCAGATGTACGTGTTCTTTCTTTTAATGTAAAGGTGGTAGAAGATTTATACTTGTTTTCTTTTTTACAGTCAACGTAACAGATTTGCAGCAATTTCGATCAAAATCTCGCTGTTAGAGATTATATTCGATTATATTATTTAGTATCAGGAGAAAGTCACTAAAATGCCTAAGTTTATGACATGGCTAACGTAACTGTTTGACTGTTGATCGAAATTCGACCAAAGAGGGAAATATATTATTGCATGGAAATAGTTTCATGTATTTTGAGAGTTATATAACATTTGATGGGAGTGTAAAAAGTGTAAATTTAATTTTTGTGTTAATATTACTCGAGTACCAGTTTTAGTTGAAAAAGATCAGGTGTTAGCAAAAATTAAACAGCTTCAAAGTTTAGCGATGTATTTTGGAAACCTTTTAATATCAGTGAACTTTTGAGAATCATCAGGAAAGGCTAATTGTAGGATTAATTTAAAGGTCACCGCCGGCACTCATGTTATCACTGCAATGGCCAGACAGTAATCCTATCTAGACAAGTTATATATTGACACAAGAGAATTATATATATATATATATATATATATATATATACGTACGTACATCTCTTATCTCATTATTTACTTCCCCCCTACTTTTTCTTTATCCGTTTTTTCTCCTTTTCCCATATAATTTCCGTTGTGTTGACTGATTAAATCGGTCTATGTCTGATCCTCATCCCCTATTTCCATAATATTAAGTATTATAAAAAAAAGAAATATAAAAATAGATTTTAAAACTATCCCTTCACTCCCTAAACTTGACCATGTCTCTCAAAGCATTCATCACCACCCTATTTTTCAAAATATATAAGCATAATAGTACCCATCAAAACTGTAAATTTTAAATTCATTTTTCGTTTCACCTTTTGAAAGAGAACTTTGAAGATCCAGAGAAAAGTAAAATTCCCTGCTGAAAGAAATTATTACAAAGGGAACTTTAAAGTGGTCTATATATATATATATATATATATATATATATATATATATAGCTTCCATTAAAAACGGCAGACAAGAAAGATTTAATTAATTTTTTATTGAATTTTTCCAGCATTGTAAGAAGCTTTACGTTTTTTAGGTGCTGACGAATGTACAAACTGTCCAAAGTTATTATTGTTCCCAGTGCTTTCTCCTCGTTCAATAGCAATTATCATGTATGTAAATATTCTGTAAATTTAATGTGTCAAAAACGAAGGATTTGCGGTCATATGTTTGTAAGGACAATTGACCTTGTTTTGACCTGAGGTAACCGCCTACAAGTTCTTAAAATGACGTTCGTGTAGGGAGCCCTGAACAGTTTGCCCTTTTCTTTGTGTTTTTTTTATTTTTTCGGCTATTGGTTATTTTGTCTGGATTTATTCCGACTTTATTTTTTATATAAATAATTGATATTAATACTTAAATGATATATATATATATATATATATATATATATATATATATATAGTAATGGAGATTTTTCTCTTTACATATATATATATATATATATATATATATATATATATATATATACATGCATATATATATATATATGTGTGTGTGTATATATATATATGTATATATATTCTCTAAATTAACTGATTTAAAGATATGGTTTCTTCGCTAAATCAGTTAATTTTAAATCATTTAATTTATAATATTTATGCTCTGTAAATTTACATTGAGCACTGTTTGTACAATTAAAAATATCAGTAAGAACACCGGATTATTTATTTTACTGTTCTTTCTTTTTACTATAACTACTATATATATATATATATATATATATATATATATATATATATAGTTAAACCTAGAAAGCCAGACAAACCTACCAAGGTTTCACCTAAGCGGATCATCAGGAAAGGTCAGCCTGCCCTGACGATCCGCTTAGGTGAAGCCTTGGTAGGTTTGTCTGGCTCTCTGTAGGTAGGCAAGGTATATAAGCAGTACATTCGACCTTGCCTACCGAACGCTCCTTTGTGGCCGAATCGGTTAGGCACGCCCTGATAAATGGCGGTTCCGTATAGGATGCAGGTTCGAATCCTGTCAAAGGACGAATATTTTCTATGAAAATTTCTCGGACATTCAGGCCGGTAAATTTTATTTAATACTGTTTATTATAAACAGAGCATTTACTTAAATACTTGTATCTATAAAAAGAACGTCAGACATAAAAAAAATGTCTTTAATAAATATATATATATATATATATATATATATATATATATGATGCTACCAATGTTTAATTGTAAATTCTTATATATAGACATGCGTACAAGCGCGCACGCGCACACACACACACACACACACATATATATATATATGCTCATACATGCACATATATTTATGTGTTCACTGGGCTATTATTTAGTTTTTAATTTGGTTTACTGGTAAAAGAAGTGTTAATTGTAGGAGGTTAGATTTATAAGATTTATTTATTATTGTTAGAATTTATGTGTATATGTCTGTCTTTATAAGTTGATGTATACGCACACGTGTACATTTATTCATGCACGTTTATAGGTATATCTATGCTTACATGGTAGCTGATCAAATAATTGATCATTAATTCAGTACGAGATTAACCTGAGTTTCTATGCACAGATTCACACCTACGTGTATTCTATGCTTGAGGCATAAAGAGATTATTAACGGAAATTCTAACAGGATACGTTTTTAATAGCCACAAACTTAGCAGTATCTGATGAGCACATGACGCAATGTTGTTAGCAGACATAAAATGGAAAGTACAGAATCTCATACAAAATATATTAAAGGAAAGCGAGGAGAAAAGAGTAAACAAGCAATTATAAGAAGAAATAATACGCGATTGTCAGTAAAAAGGAACGACACATTATTCGAATAACAAGATGACGATACCAAAATTAAGCAAGTACAAACAATTTCATATTTATGCAATAGACAGTAAATGCTGCACGAAAATCTGAAGACGCATTTGGATAACAAGTTCATTTCCAAAAGATGAGTAAAATATTAAGAAACATGAAAATTTCGTTAGAAATAAAGACAGGAAGTGAACTGAATTGTTAGGCTATATCAATAGTTTTATATGGCAGCGGATGCTGAACATTCTAATCATAGATGAAAAAGTGACGTAATAAAAAGTGTGATTCTGCAGAAGGATGTGGCGAATATAATGGGCTAAATATGTAAGTACGAAGTAGTTTTAGAGAACATGGAAACATAAAGGGTACATTCCTGGAACATGAAGAGACATTTAAAATTTCTCGGGCGAAGTGGCCCTTCTAAGCAAAGACGGCTTAGAAAATTTGACGCTCACAAGATGGACTGTGAATGCAGACTTTCACTTCCATAACGCGGTTGTGAAAATGATTGGCACAGCAGGTATTAGGAGAGATAGCAAAAAGACAGCATTTAGTAAGAGTTACAAAACCAGGAACTTATGGAGGGCTATGAACGCCCATGTTCTGAAGGTACATCGCAAATAGAAAGAAGTGATGGTCAGCAGGTTGATGAAACTTATATCTGCGCAATTATTGAATCTTTTAGCATTATGTTCTTTTAGTCATTTTGGTAGCGTTATCTAACTAAAATTTCTTCTTTATCTGAATTATTAAAGGGTGATACATATTAGAGTCATGGGTTAGGGATGGATAGATGCTCAGACTGACGAATCGGTGAGCAGAGTTCGAATTCCAGTTGGATCCATTACATTCACTTACGTGCTAACACCCATGGAAACGGTATGAATCCTCTTCTCCCGCCAATTATGGGGAAATAGGACAGACTAAGTTCTATAGCATTGTGTGGCAAACCGATCTAAAAGAAGTAAACTCTATATTCAAAACCAGCCTTGAGAAGGTTGGGCTCCGTCAGGATATCTTTCTCAAGACACAACACTTCTACGGCGGATGCAGTATACGTGGTGCCCTGCTGGGTCACGGGGATTGCGACCGTGATCACGTGATACATATTTGCATTTTCTTCAGCAATGCGGAAAGTTTTCGAGCGCTGATCATATAGATATTTCTTAATGAGTAGAGAAATGAGAAACCCAAACATTCCCCACCTTCCTTTCAGTTTGGCTTTATCTATAGATGTTTGATATTTCAATGAAGGTAACTGACATTTTAAACGAAGCTTCAATTCGTGACAGATTATGGAAACGGAATTGCAGGAATCGCCCGATTGTTGGGGACAAGTACTGAGTGTGATTTTTCCAGAGACAATAATAAATTGCACTCACGGTAAAAAAAAAAAAAAAAAATCGATATCGTTAATTGGATTTAGTGCAGCAATCCACTGGGTGTCATGTGCTCCCCACTTTGCCCTAAAAACAACAATAGATGCGTGAGGTGTTATTCGGTTAATCCTAAAAGAGCAATCAGTTCAAAGTTATTAGTAGAGTTTGAAAAAAAAAGCATATATATATATATATATATATATATATATATATATATATATATATACACACACACATATACATATATATATATATATATACATATACATATATATATATATATATACATACATATATATATATATATATATATACATATATATATATATACATATACATACATATATATATATATATATATATATATACATATATATATATATACATATATATATATATACATATATACATATTTATATATATATATATACATATATATACATATACACATACATATACATACATATATACATACATATACATATATATATATATAAAGAAAGATAATGAGAGATACAGAAATGCACGCATTTGTATATGCAGAAGAGATCAAATGTCATTGCTAGTTTCTATATCAATTTAATTTGGTGGTATTTTATTTGAATAACTTACAGTTTATTTTTCAACATAGAAAATAACTTTTGCGCATCCAAAAAAATATTTCTTCTTCTCTGTCTGTCTGTCTGTCTCTCTCTGTCTCGCTCTCTCTCCCTCTCTGCACATATCTATATCTACTACTGTTTGCGTGGGTATCTCTTTCTAGTGTCTCTGTGAGACATTTGAAATTTATAAGGCACATAATGAGGAAAAACGGCTTGGAAATTTGATACCCAGAGAACAGATTTGAAGTCAAGACGTACGGATTAAAACAGCGAATAACCTACCTAGCGAGTTCGTCTAATTAGATGACCGAACAGGGATTAAGAGAGACACAAAAAAAAAACTAAGATCTAGAAAGGACAGGAAATTGTGGGGAGCCCTGATCGCCCACATCCTAAAGGACCATTACACAAAGAATAAAAACAGAAGGAAGTGAAATTTTTTGTAGCTACTTTTATTTGAAATTTTTCATTTGATTTGCTGAGTTACAAATGGCGATTGCCTCTCTTTCGTTGAGAGAGACACGAGGGTTCATGTGTCGGCCAGTGAATGACGTCAAGAGATAGACTGACGAAAAAGAGTTATGAGGTAGAGCCAAGAGAAGAAAGACGTCAATAGCCCACTGCGGTAGGTCTTACAAGAAAAACCACATGAACTAACCAGGTTCGTAGAAAGACCGCTAGAACTCAAGTTTACCGTTCGGGAAATATTACAAGTTTCTCCTTTCTTGAACATCAGTTTTTGTTGCATGTATCTTATAATTCCTCGGTATGAAGCCCGTGTGTATATGTATATATTTATATATATATATATATATATATATATATATATATATATATATATATATATATATATATATATATATATATATATATATATATATATACGTCACACATTATGAAATGGAGTCCGACAATTATTTTAAGGCATTTTTATATTGATATATTCTTTTCTCTTATTTTCATATAAATACAAATATTTAAGTAAATGCTCCGTTTATAATAAACAGTATTAACAACATTTACCGGCCTGAATGTACGAGAAATTTTCATAGAAAATATTCGTCCACCGACAGGAATCGAACCTGTATCGGAACGATTCTCTGTGGTCCAATCGGTTAATGGATGTAAGGCAATATGACGGTTTCGCATAGGATACAGGTTCGATTCCTATCGGAGGACGAATATTTTCTTTGAAAATTCCTCGGATATTGAGGCCGGTAAATGTTGTTAATACTGTTTATTATAAACAGAGCATTTACTTAAATATTTGTATCTAAAAATATATATATATATAAACATAAAAATGTCTTCATATATATATATATATATATATATATATATATATAGGAAGAAGTAAAAAAAATATATATATATGTAGGAAGAAGTAATGTCCCCTTGATAATATCAAAATAATATTCACAATATCTGTCTATATTTCTAAGATGATGTATTATATACACTATTTATATTGTTCGGACTATCGTCCTCATCTTTGTTGCCATATATATAACAACGTTTCGGCCGTTGTACGCTCCAGCTTTCTTCAGGTGGTCGGAATGTCGAACTGAACCCTTTATTTCGCTCGGCGACGTAGACTGTTCTAGTTCCCCATGCCATATCTAATGGATACCAGTTATCAGTTATCACCTCAAGGACACATGGCACAGAGGATAAAGGCGTTAGTTAGATCCAGTGACAGGACGTAAAGAGTGTGAGTTCAGTGTAAGGCAGTGGAGAACTTGGAGAGGTGAATTAACAGGAGATAACTGACATCCTTTAATATATTCCATTGTCATACGTTATTTATATATACATGTTTTTAACGTAAAAGCTATGTTTATAATAAACAGTATTAACAACGTTTACTGACCTGCATTCTCTCAAACATTCAGACCGCTACTTAAATATTACTTAAATAATTGTGTATATATGAATAACGTATAACAATAAAATATATTAAAATATAAATACAGACACAAACACACACATTTATATATATATATATATATATATATATATATATATATATATATATATATGATCTTAAAATTTAAAGCAAACAAATATTAAATATGACAAGGGAAATAAGGTAAACGGTACCAACCTTACAACCCAAAGTCTGGACACTGCAAATAATGCAAAGCGGGAAAATAATGATATATACTTTTATAGACTACCAAATACTGCTACGGAAAAGATCAAAATCTATCTCAAAATGCAGACATGTTAAGGTATGTTTATTACGCTACGTAAAACGTGAAAATTGAAATGTTAAAATTCTAGCCATAATACCCCAAAGGGAAAAACACACATAAATAGTCGAGCTTCTCTTCCATACACATAATCTGCCGTTTCCGGTTATACATGAAACAGACTGTTGCTATTCAGTTTTGATACTGATCTGGCGTCTCGCCTGCAGCCACTATCTTACAGACGCGCCGTCGCCTCTCTCTGTCTCTTCTACAAATACTTTCATGTCAATTGCTCCGATGAGTTGCTTTCCCTGGTCCCCAGTCTCCATGAATACAAGCGCCTTACGAGGCTGGCATCCCGCTCTCACCCTTACACTGTAGAAACTTTAAAATGTAGCCGTCTCTTCTACTCCAATAGCTTTATACCTCGCACCTCTCGCCTGTGGAACACCCTTCCCAATTACTGTTTCCCTGATAGCTATAATCTCCAACTATTCAAATGTAATGTCAATCGACATCTCTAGTTACCTTGATCTACACACTACCCTTCCCTCCATCCTTCCTTCTATCACTCCTATCTGCTCTTGCTACAAATATTCTGCAAACCCCCTGCATCCTAGTGGCTTCATGCCTTGCTCAGGGCGCTAAGCTTAAAAAAAAGAATTAAAAAAAAAATATCATGTTTTCTATATTTTATAATTTCTAACATTTGACAATAAGCAATAGCGATTGAAATCACCTAATCATAACGAGTTTACAGACATAGGAACTAAACATCCTTCAACATATAAAAGAAGAAGGGATTAGTTAAAAACATTAAAGTCTTTAATAAAGCATTCTTAAAGGAGAAACATCTGCCAATATGCTCCCCGTGCTTGTCTTCTGTGCGTATGTTTGTATACTTACGTGTTTGTGTCTGTGCCCGTGTGTATGGGTATATGTCTGTGCATGCGAGCGTTCCAAGTGCATATTAAAAAAAAGGAAAAGCTGCATAATGTGAGTGCGAAATATAACAATCAAATTTCTGTGTTTTTACATTATTGCAAAAATCTATTCTGAGATATGATAACCTTCCTTTTTCCAATTACCTGTTGTTGAATGCAAAACGGCTCCGAACTGAATGAACTTATAATTTGCTTTCGAAACCCCGTGCCCATATCCTCCTTTCTCAATCCCCACCTCCATAAATGTGCGTATAGTAGGCGGGGGTAAGGATGTATGTTGTACATTTTGAAACACAAAGAGACAACATAAATTGTTTTCATTGTTTTCTGATCTACATTATCTTCTGTTTCTTTTTTTTTTTTTTTTTTTTTTTTTTTAACGAAACTAATTGTTGGTTATAAAGAAAGACGTATGCTTTTTTCGCCATGTAATTCATGTCTACTTTGCGTTGTAGAATTGATTTTTTTTTTCTGAAGGCAAAAGCAGGAAAGTATTTCATTTTATCTCTCCTGAAATCTTGTCAGAAGGATTGTTTGGAAAAGCATGCTAAATCAGATGAAGATTTTTGACGACTGAAAAAGAGAAAAAAAAAAAACAGCTTGGTTTTCTGCTTAATTTTAGTTTTTAATTACCTAAAGCCCTTTCATCTTTTATGTCCTTCAATTTTCCTCCCTCTTTGACATTGCGATGGAAACTAATGGTCTTGGTAACATTCGTATTTCATTTACCTTGCAAAACTCGTTACTGAAAGCAGGCAGATAACATTATTCGGACTATTGTCCTCATCTTTGTCGCCATATTTATTACAACGTTTCGGCCATTGTACGCTCCCGTTACAATTCGAACCGAACTCTTTATTTCGCTCACTGGAGTAGACTGTTCTAGTTCCACGTGCCATGTTTGATGAATGAATGTCAGTTATCAGTTATCCCCTATTAATTTCCCTCCACTGCCTTAACCGGGTATTGAACTCACTTTGGATCCTGTCACTGGATCTAATCAACGCCTTTAACCGCTGTGCCATGTGTCCTTGAGGACATCTAGGTATGAATTTCTGGGTATTATAAACCTAATGTCTTCAGGAATCATTTTTACCAGTGCTCATATTGCAATGACAATATATATATTTAAGAAATGACATTAACTGCGCGAAAGCTCAAACCACTTCATCGATACAGTTAGTTTTATTAATACCAGGATCTGGCCTACCCATGAGGGAAGTTATAGAACAGCTCGACTTATAGAAAAATACTGAATGATTTATTAACATAACAGTTGATAGATGACATCATTGTTTGACAAAGTTGATGTAAGTTCTCTGTGGATTTATGTAATGATGAGTTACCTTTAATTATATAATTTACACTCGGATTAATGCCCTCACTTTTGTTCTTGTACATGTTCTTGTTACAATAACATTTCGGTTGTCGTCAGAATCCTGTCGATCTTGCAATTTCGAAATTAACTATTTATTTAATTTACGTGGATATATCGAGCTCCGATGTATTGCTGGTAATCATCTTTAAAAAAAAAATGTATTGATGGTATTAAAATATATTTTTATACTTTCAGAGTGTTTTGGTGGAGGCGTAACTATTTGACCATAGATGGAACCCTAACAGGTGCTACCACCTTGGGTCAGGGTGGACGGGGAAACACCAGCAATTAAGAGATGGTTCCAAGCTTCTCAAAACCGACTGATGTGGCCTTGTTGTTGGATGTAGTTTATAGTCTTACCCAGGACACGGATATATTTGGGTCCTGTCACTGGATCTGATCAAAAGAGTGTGTATTCAATACCCGGTTAAGGCAGTGGAGAACTTGGAGAGGTAAATTAACAGGAGCGTACAACGGCCGAAACGTTGTGATAAGTATGGTGACAAAGATGAGGACAATAGTCCGAATAATGTAAATAGAGTCATTCTTAATTTTTAAAACATGTTCTCCATGACTGTATTTACACGGAATTTACGAGATGATATTAGCAGCATAGCTCGAGAATTTCGAATGAAAATTCATAGGAATCGAAGTAAGTCTATCAATTATTGATGGAAAATTGTAGATTGACAGAGAACGGGCGTTACTTATTTGAACAATTCGAAAAATCTGGAATTGTGCTAACACTTTTTGGTAAAAGCTGTATTCTTTCTGATCATGATCGATTCCTTATTTTAAAAGATACGGAGAAATATCACGAATATCCTAAAGGGAATGGCGGGTGGCAAAACTGGACAGAAATAGATTCTTTCAAAAAGTTTACAGCTTCCTTCTATATACATTTTATATTTAATACGCACCCGGTTTGTTATCTTGATCTTCCTTGCATAAAAACCTAGATAGTTTTCGAAGAATAAATACCGTATTAGTTTAATTAATCTTAATAATTAGCGCACATTTTTGGATCTCCCATTTACTTTAAAAAAAAAAAAGAAAAAAGGTTACATTATCGTGCATAAACTAAATAACATCAGATTGTGTGATTGACAAAGTCACTAAGTTAAACGAGACATTTAATTAAATTCAATATATTAGGTTGGTGCAAAAATAATGACGTAATAATGTCGTTTTTTGACGTATATTTTAACGTCAAAAAACGACATTATTACGTCATTATTTTTGCACCAACCTAATAATAACCTAGCGAAAGCTCTTGAAAAATTCGAACCACCTTTTCTGGAACAATTAGCCTATCACATTAAAAAACATCCAGTAATGTAATCGAAAGAATAAATAACATCTTAAGGATAAACGATAAACACAGGGATTGTTTAGTTTTACACAGAGACACACGCGCGCACACACACAGAGACACACGCGCGCGCGCACATATATATATATATATATATATAATATTATACAAAAATTATTGGTCAGAGTTGATTTACACCAGGAAATAGTAATATTAAAAAGTGCTCCATACACGTATAAGTAAAAGAAATGAAAATAAATTAAAATTTAAGATGCAGAACATTTGAATTTTAAAAAAAAATTAGGATATCAACCTTTCGGTATCTTCAGGCGATTTGGGCTAAATAATTCACTAACGCTATATCATTTTAAAAAAAAATGTACAACGCGAAGGGTAATAGAAATTTATTGAAATGGTATCGAAGCGGCGTTATATTTTGCTTTGTTTTGTTTTTTTTTACGGTATATCAACCTCAATGGGTTATTTAATGCCGACCAGATTTTTATTGCTGGTAATGTTTTTTCTGAAAAATCTATTGCTCATAATTTGCTTTTTTTAATGTATAGCTGGAATTTAATTTTTTCTAAAATCTGTTGCTCATAATAATTCATTATGAAGTTTTCCTGGTATTAAAACCTATTTTTACACTTTCATAGTGTTTTACCTCCAGTTTGGGGTTTAACAATTTGCCCAACAGTTCCCACCACCCGGGTCAGGATGGATCTAGGAAGACCAGCAACCAAGAATCGGTTCCAAGCTTCTCAAAATCTCCTGATCAGAGGCCTTACTGTTGGACGCATTTTATCGTCTTACGCAGAACGTGGGTGTAGTTCATCTTCATACTCACGATGGGCTGGGTTATATGAAATCTATATAATTTCATCCTGGTTCATACGAACTCAAAAGGATTTTTATGTGTAGGCATCGTGTCATTACTTCTGATCTTTCATTCAGAATGTTTTTCTGGTCTTGAAATATTATTGGTGTTAACCGTTCTTCTTGGCAAAGATTGCAAATATCACTGTGCTTGGTATAAGATTTGAATTTTTAAATATTTCCAAGTTTACAATAAGATCTTTGTTCTTTTTTTTTCTTTTTGTTTTCACACATGGAACTCATTAACTCATTTGGATTAAAAGTTAACATATCTATGCCAAACTGTATATATTTAAGAATATAAATTTAATGCGACTACTATTGTCCTTCGAGTTTACTTACGAAAAGGTGCATGTGACCGCCA
>OZ010584.1:98831622-98844122 GCA_963932145.1 Acanthosepion lycidas | reverse complement strand
ATATGCATACGGTAGGTGGAATCTCTTCTCCAAATACAAGAATGATCATAACAACTTGAAAGGTTTTCCAGATTTTACAGGTTTAAATCCCAGTAAACACCCCCAAGTGACAACCTACTGTCGAACTTTGAAAATTATTTATTCTCCGTCATTGGTAAAATAAAATTCACTAATTCCTCCAACAAGCATAAAATGGCCAAAAGCATTGATGCGATAAAAAAAGTCTGAAAAATAGTCAGTAAAGCAGATGAGATGGTAATTATTACCAAACAGATGCGGACATTTATCATAAAGATATATATAAGGAAGTAAAAAAGTTTTACAAAAGGCTCCCAATAACTGGGAAGACATAATTAACATCGAAGCCAAGAAATCCCCACCCCCGTTCTTGATAAAAGGGTCTCTAAACTCAGAAAATAATAATAATAATAATAATAATAATAATAATAATAATAATAATAATAATAATAATAGCAACAGGAATTTATTGCTATTAAAAATCATGAACACAATTTCCTCAATGACGCACGATTCTGACTGCTCAATCCGACCAAAAATCACATCGGTAGGATCAGTAAATTCATCCTTGTAATTGCATGCCTATACACCATCAAAGCTTTAGGAATTAATCAATGACATAAAAGAGCCAATGCCATTGAATGCTTTACCAATATAAAAAAAAATAAAAATGAATGTACATTCATTTAATTCGACATTTGTAATTTCTACCCGTCCGTAACTGAAAATCTTCTAATGTCGGCCATTAAGCTAACAAGAACCTATTGTCCCATCAGCGATCGCTAGGATAATATCGTCAAACAGACACAGAAATCCATCCTTTTCCAGAATGGTCATCTATGGACCAACCCGGAATTTGTATAGCTATGGGCTCGTTTGACTCAGGATAGTCATACAAATTGGTGGGAATTCTATTACTATGACGACTTACATTTCTTTTTGGTACTGACGACGTTGGACTTTATAGAGATGATGGTGTTATGTTACTCTGTAAAGTTAACCCACAGAAGAGCTGAGTTAGGAATTAATTAATTTTTTTAAAGATCACAAACTAAATCATCACTACCAGTGCCAAAGTGATCAAATACCTAGATGTAACATTAAACTCGAATAATGGTTGTTATAAACTACACACTAAAGACTTGTACATTATTAAATATGTTAGCAAATTATCCAATAACCCCAACACGATTCTAGGTAATTTACATAAATCTATAAAATTTAGACTATATACCAAATCTAGTATTAGATACATTTTTGATAAGGCTAAAACAAATCATACACAGGCATTAGAACTAAACCACCATAAAGTAAGTTCAGAATACTTGGAATTAAAGACAGAAGAGAATAAGAAACTTAAAGATCATAAACATAACACCATAGGGTTCAATCCTCCTTTTAGTCGTAATGTCAAAACTAACATCGGCAGATTTTTCTCAATTTAATTAATAAGGACTTCAACCATTCACCAACACTTAAACGGCAGCGCAGTGCTAAAATTAGTTATTTATGCGTTAATAATACAGTCTCAACTATCTCCCACCACAACAATTTTATATTAAAGAAACGTTTTCCCTAATATAATTACACTTGTATCTTCGTAAGTAAATGCCACTGCCGAAGATATACGATATGCCCACTAAACGATCAATGTATGACGGAGAACATCATATACTGAGCGAATATAAATTCTGGTAACGATGTTAAATTCTACTTTGGTTCCACAGAAAACCCTTGGACATTGCATTTTTACCATCACTATAAACATAGAACTGCTTTCTATAAATATTTGTAGCTGTTGAAAGACTTTCACCATCTATAAACTGGAACATTGTTTCTAGGGCTAATCATTTTAACGAAATAGGTGACAGTTATTGTCTTTGTTGAGATGAAAAACTAGATATTGTAAAAGAATAGACACCCTTAAACTATTAAACTTCATTATTACTTTCAGACACAAATATAAACATCTCAAATACATTACAGCACATTAACTCTTAAAACCTTTATTTGTTCGTTTCTACCTTTTTTCTATTTTCCAATATATTATATATCTTGTTCTTGTATGCAAGAAAGTAAAATTATGGACTGATACGGTAATTGTAATTGTGGTTCAATAGTAATTGTGTACTAATTCGGCAATGGTAATTGTGATCTGTTAGTAATGGTGAGGAGAGCGGGTGATGATAATAACAACTGTAGCAGTATCTTTTTATCCGTTTGACATAAATTGTGATAAAAGGCATTTGTTTTCATGTCTGCATTTAGAAATTATTTCTGATTTTATGTTTAGTAATTTCTTTTGTTGGGTATGAAAAATTATTGCTACCATTTTGTGCCGGCAAAGTAGACATTTATTTATAATGTTGTTGTAGGCAGCTGCGTTTTTCCAGTTTATTCTTGGCGTAATATTTCTGTCTTTTACACACACACACACATATATATATATATATATATATATATATATATATTATACATTATATATGCGTGGTACTTATTGGAAGTTGCTCAATATCAGTAATAGAGTTAACATATTTAGTTGGATAGATGTGAGTTTCTGACACTTGCTTTCACGCTATTTGCGATCGTCAGACAAAGCCTTTGTCTGAGGAACGCATATAGCGTGAAAACACAGGGTCATAAACTCACATCAATCCAACTATATATATATATATATATATATATATATATATATATATACATGTCTATTTATAAAGACGTGATCGACTTTCATTTATTAATCCAATGTATTCTTTTACTTCAAAGTTATTTTTAGTCTATACACATATTCGAATAAACGCCCCATTTCTTTATTTAACTCTATAGTTATTTATTTTCGACTACCGGCCTGTATATTCGAGAATTCTTATTCGAGAAAATCCCACCCGGAGAGGGTGCATATTGCTTTAATACGTTTTCGCGAATATTCAGATCGGTCGACGAAAATAAATAAATATACTCGTTAATAATTAAAACGAACGTCCTAGTCAACTTAGGTCTCCACTAAAAATAACATTTTAAATCGCCCGCTCGCGAGTACGCACACACAAATATATATGTATATATATGCATATATATATGTATATATATATGTATATATATATGTATATATATGTGTATGTATGTATGTTTATATAAATATATGTATATATATATATATATGTGTATGTATGTATGTATATATATATAAATATATGTATATATATATATATATATATGTATGTATATGTGTATATATATGTATATATATATATGTGTATGTATATGTGTATATATATATATATATATATATATATATGTATATATATATATATATATATATATATATATATATATATATATATATGTATATATATATATATATATATATATATATATATATATATGAATGTTCTACAGGGTGTGTGAAAAGAAAATACCCATTTTAAAATAAATATAAATGATTTATTAACTATAGTTGTTAAAGGAAATCTTCTGGAATGGGGTTATATTTAAAATTCGATATGAACTCCGGATTTCAATTACAGCCACTCGAGCCGACCAGGAATCACGTCAACTAATTTCACCAATAACATGCTGTGGTATAGAAGACATAAGTTCTTTTATTCTGCCTTCAAGTTCTTCAAATGTATAATACCAACAATTCCTGGTATAGTAGACTTGCTCCTTTAACCAACCCCAAAGAAAAAATCACACGGTGTCAAGTAAGATCAATTCAATAAGTTGAAGAGCAATATATATATATATAATATTGATCGAGGTTTGGCGACTAAACCGATACACCCACGAGGATTAGGGCGACTTGTCTTTCAACAGGGTTAAAACGACAGAAACAGACAGAAAGTCCTATCAAATTTTGACCCTTCTTATATGCTCAACAGCCATTTAGCATGTGGCCTACTGGGAGTGCTTGATATCTTAGCCGTCGTCAAGGGATGCAATTACGATTAAGAATAATCTTATATCACGCCTGTGGCTCCCTAGCCGCCGACGGTATTGACTTTCCATTTCAATTATTGCTTTTAATGCTCAGAGATTAGATCTGCCCCAGTGTATCGCCTTTCCCTCCTGGAAAATAGTCAGCAAAAGGTATTGCTTGATATTGTAAGGTCTTACTTAGCGAGGCGTGGTCAGACAGTAGCTGAAAATGACAACTAACTCAGTGATGCTTAAGACAGTTATTGATGCAAATGGCAGTGCTCTGCAAAAGCTTCAGATCAAATGCTGAATGCTGCTAATGATGCAAATACGTCTCATGAATGCAGAATTTATGGGAAATATGATTCATTAATTGTGCAAAAAGCCATATTCGATCGTAAACAACATTTAAAAGGTCTTGATTAGTGTCATGCAATGGACGAGGGGGGCAGTCATAATATAACGTCCACTTTTGATTTTGTCCTTATTTCTGAGGGATTTTTTTTATATTCAAGGGAGATAAAAAAATTTTACTTTTCAAATGAATATGTAAAACCCAAAATTTATAAGATTATTGTAGTTTCTTTCATCTATACGAGAACATAGTTAAATATGCAGTTAGATGTGACCACGGATAGATAGATAGATAGATAGATAGATAGATAGATAGATAGATAGATAGATAGATCATTACTTTTGACAGAAATATCTGTGTCGTCATTGTATTGCTTTTATATAGCCTACGTGAATCATGAATGAAAAAGAAGCCTTAGAAATGTCTGGCTAATTTATTCAGTATTTTTTTTATCTGCAAATTTCAGTGGCTTCTTAGAATTAAAGGAGAAATAAATTTTCGTAGACTTCTCCACAAATTTGAACTTAGAGTTGTCTTTCTCCTAGACAGGCAGAAAGCCATGACTAGAGAACGCAATCTGCCATAATTTTTAACCCACCGATGAAGAATTGATCGTCATGCCTTAGTTTTCTTTTATTGTACATGAAGTATCTACAGATAAAAGTTAGCGTGTTTTCAGCATTTTCACGAAATTAAAGTACACCTTAAGACCCTGATGATTTGGCTCTAATTACAAGTATCTGAGTGCCAAATTTCAAGTTTTCCGGGAGCACCTCCAGATCGGCAACATTTTTAGCAAAGTACTTTATATATAGTTTTTCAAATGGTTTTTCTCATTTTACAGTGTCTTACAAGAAACAAATCGCTCTAAAAGCTTGAACTGATATTCTAATTGTCGTGACACGAGTGTACCAAAATAGATTTGTGTTTGAATCTCGGCAAAGACCCAACAAAGGATTTCGAAGATCATATTATCAGCGTCATGGAGGATTTGATGCATAAAAGTGACGACCGCCTTAAAGGTCAAGGTAATGTTACAACACTGCACAGCGAAGTTCCTCGTAATACTTAAACACAAGTAGAAAGCATGACGCCTATTGGCAATCTAAACCGGTAGGCTTGCTTCCAATAAAAGATAGCTGAACGAGAATTTCCGTCGGGCGATATATACACAGAAGGTACTGTTTAGGGCGGTACTGCTGCAACGTTGCCTCTCTTAAAGATGCGAAAAACTATATTTTTCACCTTTTAAAAACGTAGAATATTTCATTCAGTTAAAAATATTCGAAAGGGCTTCAATTCAAGGTTGGGAATACTCAAACCTTTATTTAATAAACATTTATGCATTTTAGTATATTAATATCTCTGTGTCAGTGTTTCCTAACAAGATATATCAAAATATCTGACTACTTTTTTATGGAGAGTTAACATAAAATAAACTGATAAATATATTAATGACACACATTGGTATCCCGTCGTCGTCGGCTTTATCTCGTCGTCGTCGGCTTTATTTCATTACTTTGCGGATCGCTTCGGTGATGATATTTGAGTGGATAAATACATTTAGCATCGGAGTTTCCTGATTTCTCATTCGTCAGGATTTAGAATGATTGTATTTTTTTTTAATAAGTGGATGCTAAACCATCTCCTCTTAGATGAAGAAGAGACTTGAAGCAACAGAAAAGTGGTTCTACAGAAATATGCTGAGAACACCATGGTAGTTCTAGATAGAATGGAAACAAAAAGGACACTTACAGAAGCCATTAGACAGTATTTTAGGGTACTTTCTGAGAAAACAAGACTTGGAAATTTGATACTCACTGGACAGGTGGAAGACAAGAATGCAGAGAAAAACAACGTACAACATACCTAGCGATTTTGAGTGAATGGATGGCTGATCAGGTTCAGGGAGTGATGCCGAAAATACAATATATAGAGAGAACTACAAAGGAGGGGAAGTTATGGAGAGTCGTGATCGCGGTACATAGAAGAATGTTCACATTATACAAGGGCCAAGAACCAATCTGAAGAAGTTTGTTTTGTAAGAGGTAAAGATAAGCAGCAAGAGTCTCAGTGTATGAAGATATGTGAGAAAGATAATCCTATCGTTGGACAGGTTAAGATTATAGTGGCCTGGAAAGCATCCTCTTAGATTTCTATTCCACAAGATGGGTCGTTGATCGAGTGGAACTTCTCACTAATAGAATACAAAAAGAGTTAGAATGGTTCGCTACAGTGTATGTGGCATGGCGTATCCTAGTTGATGAATTGTAGCTTGTATTAACACTTTCCATGGAACTGGCGATAGAGTGTTCAGAGACGTGAAGCGTTTCGTCTGTGGGGAAAGGGACTGCAAGTTTGAACTTAACTCGTCATCTGCAAAAGCCGTGAAAACCCTTTTGGACTTTATCACAACTAGAAAGTGAAGAATGGAAATCTGGTTCTTGTAAAAATAGAGAGTATTAGGAGGTGTCAGGTACTTAGAGGGGCGGTACAGGGAACTAACCAGCTTCTTTAGTTAATTACAAAATGTTTCATTTATCATTTAATAAACGCTTATTCATATACCCTAAATAAATTTGACAAATTTAGAATGTTCTAAATATGTTCTCTATAACTGACAAGGCAAATTTTCATTTTTTTTTTATATATACGTAATTTTAAATGGATTTTTTTAAAACTCCGACTTAACTCCTTATTACGATAAACGTTATTTTTAGTGGGTACACCTGTTTGAGCTGAGAAACTCTGTTTCTTATGTTTTTGTGGAGGAGTTCTACAAAAAATGTCCTCAGCTATATCTAGGACTATTGTTATTAATTTTACTCTTTAAGAAAAAAAGAAAGAAATACCATTGAAACTCAAACATGAATATACACTAAATAATACGTTTATAATAATAGGAAAAATATATGTACATTTGTCCCCCGCTGTTATTGTAAAATAAAAAAAAAAAACAGATATTCAATATGTAGTTATACATATACCTGTCAATAGATCTGTATGTATGTTTTTCTTTATAATGACTGGTAGTAACTGACAAATTTTCATGGATTTTCTATGGATATTCTAATGAGTCATAATGTTAATTTAATGACTAAATACTCGTTTCGAAATTTTCACGAGCATAAAATCCTCGAGGTAATTCCACAATTGCATCGGTAAATATTTAACAAAACTTCAAGAAAGTATACCTGAGGTTTTCCGTGTGCGTATGCGAGGAGCCGAAATTCAAAGAAAAAAAAATCAGAGAGTCTACATAAATACGGGTAGCCGCTAAAATAACGTCTGTAGTCATAAAAATAATATCGCATAATAACTCAGTATCTGTCTATATTTCTTAAGGAGACATAGCACAGTGGATAAAGTCGTTGGTTAGATCCAGTGACATGATTCAAAGAGTTGTGAAGTTCAATACCTGGTTAAGGCAGTGGAGAACTTGGAGAGGGGAATGAGATAACTGATAACTGACATCCATTAGAGATGGAACTAGAAGAGTCTACCCCAGTGAGCAAAATAAAGGGTTCAGTTCGACATTCCAACCGCCTGAAGAAGGCCGGAGCGTACAAATTAGTCCGAATAATGTAAAGAGTGCTCATAATTCTTCCAAATAAAAATATTGCTTTATTCCACACGTTTTATTTCACAGCATAAATCTTAAACAGATATATACACATAAAGTAAAACAAAATATACATTTATACCTTCCTTTCAAGGCGAAGGGCGATCATGGTTCTCCACAATTTCCTTCACTTTATAGCTCTTAATAGATTTTTTTTTTCTTTTTGTTATGTCTCCTAACTGTGTTCCGCCATTCATTTACTCAAGCTCAAGTCGGTTGTATGGTGTTTTATTCCGTCTCTCTTGCCTTCACTCTGTCCGTAAGTATTACATTTTACAAAACCCTTTTTCCTCATTATGTGTCAGACGAATTTTAACTGACTCTTCCTGATATTATTAGGTTGGTGCAAAAATAATAACGTAATAATATCGTTTTTTGACGTTGAAAATTACGTCAAAAAACGACATTATTACGGCATTATTTTTGCACCAACCTAATAATTATAAGTTTTCTTTTCTTTTCTTTTGGTTTCCATTTTCTCTAAAACCTCGTCGTTGCTCACATATTCAGTCAATGGGAAACTCAGAGTTTTTCTGTAGAATCGTATTTCTGTTGTTGATGTCTCTTCATCTTTGATATTTCCAGCATTCACAGCCATATTACAGGACGGATAGCAAGTAACAGTCCAGTACTCTTTTTCTTTGTTTCTAACGATTTTTTTTTTCTTTTTTTTTCTGTTTATTAATATTTTGCTTATCTTTTGGAAGGCATCTTTGGCTATCCCATTGAGACTTCGGATTTCAGTTTTGTACTTTCCATCTTCTGTTAAACCGCATCTCAGATAATAAATTCTTGAACTTGTTTGATTTTGGTATATCAAATTTCTAATTTGCATGTTGGGTTGTTTCTTTTGGTAACAACCGTGCAAATACTAGAAATTCCTATGACCTGTCTGGATTCCGACATTAGATAATCTATTTTTCGTTCTTTTCTACACCCCCCACCTCCTGTTATTTCTCCTTATTTTCAATTCGCTGAAGCAGGCGTTATGAGCCTGATAGTGTTATGACGACTTCCTTGCTTTTCTGACATTCTTTGCTTCTTTCTTTCTTTTATTTACCTCATTTTATGTATTTTTATAAGTGCATTCTTCTCTCAGTAAAACCAGATAATGTCTTGCATATATTTTAGACTTCCATCTCTTCTAATATTCAAGGCGATATTCTCCATTGTTTAAGGAGGACGTACAAAATGCGAAATATGATGAATTATAATTGAATTAAATTCACTAAGCTCATTGTTAGCAGGAGTTTACAATGTTGGACGACCTAATATCGATAATACTCACAAAACTCTCAATGGTCAACGGACGATGGACATGTGAATATAATCAACCTCGAAAAAACAAAAGCATGTTAACCCCACCATATATATATATATATATATATATATATATATATATATATAGTAATTATTTATTTAAAAATCTGATTCCAACGCTGCATAAGAGTTCTCATGTTTAAAAACAAGAGCCGAAAACTTCAATATAATTATTTGAATTAAATTGGATTAAAGTACCAAGCTCTGTCCCATCGTCAAGTGAATTCGCTTGAAGATGGAACAGAGCTTGGTATTGAAGTTTTCTGCTCTTTTTTGAAAGATGAGAACTCTTATGTAGCGTTGGAATCATATTTTTAAATAAATAATTATATTTATGCTCTACTTTTGTATCAAGCACTATTTTTAAAAAATAATAACAAAAATACTAAAGAACTTCGGATTGTTTGCCTAACGAGTTCTTTCCTATATATATATATATATATATATATATATATATTCTCAGTGTGTGTGGAAACTGTCCAAATCTCCTAAAATTTCGCCATTATCAAGGATGATTTTATTTTTTCAATTAGGTGTGAGCGTTGTGTGTATAGTTTAGTGTTATAGAGTTGTTTTGTTTTTCGAACACACTTAGCACATTGTGGCCGTATTCGTAATTAATAATATTAAGTGTTGGCTTTTTCTTTCTTATTATTAGGGCTTCCATCAATTTTAATCTTTTCTATAGATGGTTGAGGATATTATGTTAGTATTTATCTAGTATTCTTCGAACTGAGTCTGGTGAGTTTATGTGTGCTTAAATGGGTTCTAATAGAGCTGTGGTGGGAAAGAGAGCCATGTAGTCATGTGACCGATGTAATTAGTTTTAATTCGTTTTAATTTTGACTTTGTTGTTATGTTGTTAGTATAAGGTCAGCTGTTTTAATTTTTTTGTAGTACATAATTTGATTTTTTTATTCGGGACAGTTGGGTTAGTGAATGTCTTTATAATATGTCTAAGTAAAGATTCATCTTGTTTGTAGGTAATGTACATTTGGTTTTTTTATAGAAAATATTTATGTAATTTTTGGCTATATGTTCACTATCGTTGTTAATATACTTTCGGCAGAAATAGTCTAATTTGGTGATTTTTAAGGTGATTAGGGAAGCCATTGTTAATTAGTTTCTGCTTTACATTATTGAGTTCTTTAAGGAATAACAGACGAGAGGATGAATTCTCGTGTACTCTTTTTAAAAAGTTTTTTTTTTATTACTGCTATTTTGTATCTGAATGAGCATTCACTTTTAAAATTAATGAAGCAAGAGTTTCTGCTAATGAGTTTTCTTATATAATAACATGATAAGAGTGTTAGTGCTATATTCTACGAGAACACCTAAGAATGGGAGTTTATTTTTGACTAAGTTCGTAGGTAAATTAAGGACAATTTTTTTTTAGAATGTGGTCTTAAGTATATCTATTTCTTTAGCGTCATTTTCTAAAATAATATTTCATCTATGTAGCGGACATATATTTTCTACACACTCTGTGTCGAACAAAGAAAAGACTCGTTCGAACACAAGTAAACCGATTACCTTAAGTCAGGATTGAGAGCCAACTGATTTGACATCAGTCGGAAATTTTTCCCCTGAGCTATCAGCTCTCGGTAGAGAGGAAGGTAAATTTTTAGGTATTTATTTTAGAATAAACATGCCAGTGACTCAGTGTGGTCAATTCATAGAGGTGCTTTTGCATCAGCAGTAGCAATCAATATTTACAAATTGGCGCTTTTACCTCTAAAGTGCTCTACCGAATTTCATTTTTTCGGGGGCGTATATATGTGCCATTCGCAGACAGTCTATGGGCGGAATGTAGTTTTAGTGGCGCCAAAAATGAGTTTGATGAGTTGCATAAATTAGTGATTATGTTCAATCAACTGATAGATCAACTGCTAGGAATGTTGGTCAACTGTGCAGTAATAAAAAAAATATTCTTGTCAGAATCCGTCTTACACATTTATAAATCTACCCTTCTATGAATTGAAAATTGATGCCATATATAGTCTGCTACTCCTACTTATATCTCGAGATTCTCGACAAAATTCAAAGAAGGATACTTAATGTTATCGGTCCTAATCTGGCATCTCGACTACAGTTGCTTCCCCGTCGCAAAAACGTGACTACCCTTCATATTTGGATTAACTAGACTCTCATCGTTTTGTGAAAGTCATCTCTTCACCATCCACTTTGATTTTCATTCTGATAAGTGATAAACCGATGGTATATATGTTAACAACTCCGAAAAATTGCTTATCACCCTAAAACAATTTATACCTGCTTTTTCGACATCACAGCAGCATATGACCAAATCAAAATAGGCTTCTGTTTTGGCCTTGTTAGGGCCAGAAATAAAGACGCAAGAGAGGAACTTGATTTAAACAAATATATTAACAGAAACAGTAATCCAAACATACACAAACGAGTGTTACAGCGAGAATGTTCGCTCAGACTGTCCGAGCTGACTGATGGAAATTTTCCTCTCTAAAAGGCAGTACCTGCTCCTATTTATAGCTGGGGGAGTTCTTGCGTGCTTGGGTAAATTACGATAACAACTCCCTCTTCTCGTCCATTAGAAACCATCTCCTAAGCTCTGAATCCGCTGATTTACTGTATATTACGCATCGTGCGATGACCATAATAAGGAAAGATTTCGAATTTCATGAGGAAAAGACAAGGAAGACAATGAGAGTCCCATTCTGTTCATTTGTCTCCTCGCAGATGTCCTGCAGAATTTACGAAAGAAGAAGAAAAATTGGATAGTTGGAAGAAGAAGAAGAAGAAGAAGAAGAAGAAGAAGAAGAAGAACAAAGGGAAGAAGAAGGATGTTATAGAAAGTAAGGATGAGGCGGATGGAGAAAGAGCAGAGGTAGAAAAAGGATGGAAAAGTGTTTGCGTATGAGTATTTTAACAGCATACCAAACTTTGGGGTTTATTTAATGCCAAAGCCGTTTTTCCATCCTTGTTACAGTTCAGTATCATTTGTGCAAATTTTAATCTATTTTATAAGTGTTGTATAGGGATAAATTGTCGCTGCCGACACTGGAGTTTGAACACAGATAATCAGAAAGCAAACACAGGCGATCGTATTTTGAATAAATACATTATGTGAAAGATATATATGGGAATTAGCGTAGCTTCTAAGTGTTCACTATACGGATTACTATTCGGTGCTTACTTTCCGAGCGAGTATTATCGAGCAAGTACTATTAGTGCGAGTGATATTCGAAGGCGTCTGACAGTAACATTGTTGTACGTCGTACTATAGTTGTA
>OZ010584.1:98801622-98824122 GCA_963932145.1 Acanthosepion lycidas | reverse complement strand
ATAGGGATTGGCTAGCCGCAGTAATAGACGGGATTACTCGAATACGAGAGACCAGCTATTAATATTGCATAAATACATCTTCATAATATTTTCCATTTAAAGGATTCTATTCATTTTTGATAAGGTTGGCATTGGTGAAATTAAAGCTTGTCCCACGTTGCGGTGTAAGGCGAGAGAATTTCAATATTTATGTTTTACCTACATCCGCTCTACATTGTCTCACTCGAGTCTCCAAATACATCGAGGGTTGAAAAATGAATGGGCCGAAATTTGTTAAAAACAGCAACTACATCAAAAATATTGCCCGCGTCTGATCAATTTTGCATATTCAGTGATTCGCTATTTTTATTTTTACTTTTAAGCATGCTCTGTTTTGTCATTTATTTGTTGTGTGACTACAGCCAATCAGATTCTGACTTGAAATGCCAATACAATTTTTCATTCTTTCCAATTTCATCTATTTAATAATAATAATAATAATAATAATAATAACAATTATATTATTATTTTATTTACTTTGATTTCTGGTGTGTACACATTTCGTTCTGGGTCCCGCCTAGAGACCTAAGGTTAGAAATGGCATCATGATATTTTCCACTGACACAATATATATATATATATATATATATATATAATTATTTATTTAAAAATATGATCCCAACTCTCTACATAAGAGGTCTCATGTTTCAAAACAAGAGCCGAATACTTCAAAATAATATTTGAATTAACTTGAGTTAAAGTAGGCTCTGTTCCATCTTCAAGCGAAATTTTTTTGGGAATAACTTATTTCTGAAATTTACGAGTTTTAATAGTATATTCAGAATTGAAATCAAGATTTCCATGGTAACATCAAGGGCGGATTGTTTAGAATAGGCAGGGGTGGGGTGTTAATAATTTGTATCAGTATAGAGTTACTTTCATAGATGCCGAGTCAGGGTAAGGTGGGGGTGGCTAAATTAACGACGGAGGAAGTTTTCGCATAGTTTGGCTTGAGCGTCTATGGAGATTTATTTATTTTTTTTTATTTTATTCTTTTATTATATCTCTTTATCAAAAGGATTTGTGTATATAAAAAAGCCGTAACGTTTGTTTTTTGACGACTTCATAAAGGGTTATCTTTTTTTCTAGGGTATTAAAACTATGTATATGGGCTATGGATTATACTCTATTCTTCTTATTATGAGTTACAGCTGCACTGAAAATCTAGAAGGTATAATAAGAAGACACAATGATAAAATCCAGAACAAACCCCCATACCTGAATAGTTGTAATAAAAACTCTACACTTAAATCAGATAATAATAGGGAAAAATTATGCGATTGTAGAAACCCGGAAGACTACCCATTAGAAAATAAGTGCTGCATCAAATCTGTGGTATACCAATGCATTATATCATCCACTGAGAACCCTAACAATAATATGATATACATTGGGTCCACGAAAAATGCTTTTAAAACCAGATGGAGGCAGCATAAATGCTCCTTCAACAACATAAACAAAAGACATGAGACCTCTCTGTCTAAATATTTTTGGCACCTGAAAGAAAAAAATAGGACACCTAAAGTAAAATGGAAAATCATTAACAGGACTAGAACTTGCAAAACTTAAGACGACCAATGCCCTTTGTGCCTCCATGAGAAACTACACATTATTAAGCTTCTAAACAATAAAAATCTATTAAACAACAGGCATGAATTAACGGTTTTCTGCCGACACTACCAAACTTACGCTCTGAATAACTAGCTAAAAACACGCATACAATAAAATAAATTTTAAAATCCATAGCACATATGCATAGTTTTAATACCGTAGAAAAAAAGATAACCCTTTATGAAGTCGTCAAAAAACAAACGTTACGGCTTTTTTATATACACAAATCCCTTTGATAAAGAGATATAATAAAAGAATAAAATAAAAAAATAAATAAATCTCCATAGACGCTCAAGCCAGACTATGCGAAAACTTCCTCCGTCGTTAATTTAGCCACCCCCACCTTACCCTGACTCGGCATCTATGAAAGTAACTCTATACTGATACAAATTATTAACACCCCACCCCTGCCTATTCTAAACAATCCACACTTGATGTTACCATGGAAATTTTGATTTCAATTCTGAATATACTATTAAAACTCGTAAATTTCAGAAATAAGTTATTCCCAAAAAAATTTCGCTTGAAGATGGAACAGAGCCTACTTTAACTCAAGTTAATTCAAATATTTTTTTGAAGTTTTCGGCTCTTGTTTTGAAACATGAGACCTCTTATGTAGCGAGTTGGAATCATATTTTTAAATAAATACTTATATATATATATATATATATATATATATATATATATATATATATTGTGTCAGTGGAAAATATCATGATGCCATTTCTAACCTTAGGTCTCTAGGCGGGACCCAGAACGAAATGTGTACACACCAGAAATCAAAGTAAATAAAATAATATTATTATTATTATTATTATTATTATTATTATTATTATTTTTAAATCAATAATTATATTTATACTCTACTTTCGTATCGAGCACTATTTTTTAAAATAATAACAAAAATACTAAGGAACTTTGGATTATTTACCGAACCAGTTTCTTTCTTATTTTCTATAATATTTTCACACACACACACACACACACACACACACACATATATATATTACATAGATAAAGCCCTTCGTAAGGCGTGGACTGTACTCATGAGAACAATTTTATTATTATTATTATTATTATTATTATTATTATTATTATTATTATCATTATTATTATTATTTTACACTGTCTAGTAACCTTTCAAAAGACGCAATACACGACAAGCGAATAGGTCGATTCCGCAACTGACACGTTTTCAACATGAATTTAGAAACGCATTCTTTTCTCGTTGCTCACAAACTTCACCGCAGGTGTAAAGACCTGTAACCGGCTGAACATGCCTCATGCTCCATTCACAGTAACACTGCAAGGTCAGGCGATGTCTGACATCCGAGACGATTTATATAAGATATTGCCGCTGGTTAAATGACAACCAATATATGTAGATGTTATTAATAACAGGATGGCTATAACTCGTGGCTATGATCTTTGATCCACACCGGGTAGTGGCTGTCTGTACGTCAGTCACGTGTCCTAAGCGTCTTTCAGAAACATGGGAATGTTATAGATGCTTTTAAGTGTTAATATCAAGTCGGAATCTTGAAAGAGATACGTCAGATTGATATTGCTTTATCGGATTTGCAAGAAGGTTCAAGAAAATTTAAAGTGTTTCCTGGTGAATGAAGAGTAAGAATGTATTCGACTTGGAAGTATTTTCGTGTCAGCACTTTATCAGATTTTGAAGACAACAGTGTAGAAGAATCGGATAAAATTTATTTGAATTTTGTTACGCAAACCGACTGCCATTTTGTATCCAATTCAGTATGAATTTACGATAAAGAAAGATTGATAATCAAATCTATCGTTTTTGATGACTAAGCTTTGCTTTGAGAATGACCTGAAAAACGTATAACTCTAGCGTATACATATTTTTGTAACTTTCTAAAGATGTAAAGGAATTTTTATTTATTGATCCGACAGATTTTATCACTTTAAAAGTTATTTTTAGTGGATGCCGGTATTTGAGTAGCAGCTCCGTTTATTTATTAAGCAAAATTCAGCCTTGCCTGATCAACAAATTTCATCGTAGCTCCTTCCGTCTAGACTGATACCCTCTGCCCAGGTTTCGAATCCTGCCGAAGAGCCCATATTTTCTTTAATAAGATTTAATATTCAGCCCGATAGACGAAAACATATATATATATATATATATATATATATATATATATATATATATATATATATATATCTGTTGTGTTTCAGTATATATATATATATATATATATATCTCGGTTGGGTTTCAGTCCTGGCTTGGGGCATTCAGATATCTAGTCGCACTGAGGAGCTGTGATACAGCGAAACAGTACTCTCTGCGAATGACATAATTTAGCTCTTGAAAATATATTTCACTTGAGCACTGTTAAATGACAAGCTAATTCTATAAACAACAGCCACCTACATTAATGCAAAGCTCTTCAGTAAAATGAATAGACCCCTCCGGCTGACTGGCTTTTGTTTATATTCGTAAAAACAATACGCTAGATTTAGTAGCTCATTCTGTCAAATGAAGATAGCTCAGTGGTAGAAACTCTGACTGACACCAAATCTTTTGGCATATATATATATATATATATGTATATATATATACTGCGTAATAAATAAACAGATCATGAACTCAAATATAAGTATCTCCCAAACAGCGTTACAGTCATAAAATCTGTTCGATTAATAAAAAATGTATTCCTTTTTGTGGCTTTGTTTACTTTTGGGAACGAAACTGAAATTTCGAGAGTCGATGATAAAAAGAATTTCGCTTAAAGGCACTATTTAGTCTTGGGTGATCGACTAAGTTCTTCGTAGTTAAGTCGGTCAAGAGCACATCAGACTTAACAACGGGTGATATATCTAAAATATTCTGGCCGGTATATGAAAATAAATAAATATACTCTGTAATAAATAAAAGAGAGTGTCTACTCCAATATGAGTAACCGCTAGAAATAACTTTGAAAGTGATAAAAACATCATTTTGTGCAAACCAACTTATACATTTCTTAGGTAATTTTTGAAGCAGTGTTCAAAAATCGTGCATTTTTTTTCAGGTTAGTTTTACATTTTACTGTACTGAAGTTGAGTTTTATTTTTTAAAGTAAGTATTTTTAGTTAAATATTCCATTATAACAATATTTAACATGGCGTACGGACGAAAAGGGTTAAGAAAATGATTTTATTTTTTTGGTCAGAAAGGGATTCATTTTCCAAGGATGTTGAGAACGGGTTGAAAAGTTACACAATCCGATTGTTATTATTCAGTGAAACACACCTGGCAGGTTTAAAGGCCAAAGGCTTAGGTTGTTTGTTGAAAGGTGTCAATGTCCCTATACTGGGAAAATTATCAACCAAAATTTCCCTGAGAAAAAATTATAATTGTGAAAACAAAATGAGCAATTTTAAAGGCAGAAGATGACGCCAGGAAGGCTGACATCATATAATGGCTCCACTCGAAAGAGGAGGAGATCTTCCAAAACTGGAAGTGTGGAACAGAAAACGAAAGGAGACTGATTGTATTTTAGGAGATTTGCATAAAACCAACCTATTCGCCCGCATCACACCAGTTGGAAGGGACACACATAAATACAAGTGCCCACGGGGGCCAAAGTTAGTGGCGGTCCGCAGTTGCAGTCGGGGAGAAGTTGCGACGGGGAATTAAGAGATTTCGGCCATAACGCTGTTTTGCTAACCAAATGATAATAATAATAATTGTCTTCCGAAGAAGAAAGTCTCCGACGATAAACCTTGTGCCGTTCTGGAAAGTACAAACCACCGAAAGGTAAATCCAGTTTTCAAGTCTGGAGATTTTTTCGTTCCGTCGCCAAATATTAGAACGGGTTGGGAAAAGAAAAAAAAAGAATTGTGAATGTTTTATTTTTATTTTTTATTTTCTTATAAACATCATATCGTGACTTATTAAGGCATCGTCCATTTTATTTTTAATTTTGTGTGCGCGTAATCAACTCCTTGGTTTAGCTTGGTGGAGATACCCCAGTGATAATTCAGCTTGACCCTTTTAAGATAAAAAGTCACAACGTGGTAAAGAGTGGTCATAGTTGAAGAGGTCAACTTAAAGACAAACAGCAGTGTCGAACGCCACCAACGACCGACGAGTGTGGGCTGACAGCTTGCTTTCCGATACGAGGATCGATCCTGACTAAGGACAGCAGGCCGTGGACCGGCTACGCTGCCATATCATAATATTCAAATGAATACCTTCTGAAAATAATTAAATGTTATTGATTCTAGATTCCGTACACCTGTTTGTTTTACATTATTACAATGCATGTTGATAATTATAGTGTTATTGTTCTATTATGTTCATATTATGAATGAAAAGGCTTTGTATATAATCATTTTACATAATCTTCATCAGAGATTTGTGATAGAGAACTGAATTTTTAATGATATAATTTAACCTGGTTGAGTTTGTGATAATTAAAGATAAAAGATTCAACCAAGAAATTCAAATTCCGGAAGAACGATATCAAAAAAGAAGGAACAAACGAATCATGGCTTACAAATCTGATAAGCAATCACCGAAATCATATAAGCGAATGTCCTTGATATGACTAAAAAAATACTTAATATTCGAATTTTACTCACTTACTAAACCACCTATTGCCTTTCAAAATCAGGTCATGACGCAAAATGTTAAAGTAAATATATTCTCAATTTTATTATTAATTATACTTATTTTAATTTGCATTTGCAATGTAATTTATTGCAATAATTACTGTTACTCACAGTAGACACTAATATTTAATCAAATGCAATAATAGTGATTCTATTTTTAATATACACATTTGTTGCTTCCTTACTTTCAAAATACGTAACGGCGGCAAACAAGCGTGCATCTATTTATTTATCAAGTCATTTGACCAATTTTCCAGCCACACACATTATGTTTTACAATGACACACCCACACAGCGTCTTCACCTATCAAGTACTCTTCAACCATCCACCATATTTGTTTATAAAAAAATTATAATTTAGATCATTTTATAAATATATTTGTGTTATATATGTTTACATTCATTTATTAATGATGCCATAATATATTATCTATGTTTATTATTTTCACACATACATAAGCGATAACGGCTCGGAATGGGAAATGGGAGAGACGAGTTCGAATTTCAGTTGAGTTTCTTACCTTCCCTTACGTTAAAATACCGTTGGAAAATGTATGAATTTATCTCTTCTTCGCAAGATATAGGTTGAATAGCAGAACAGCATAAGTCCTATAGTCTTCGTTGGCAGCCAGTCTACTATAGAAGGAAATCGCAATGTACTGCAAGAAAATCATCTGCGTCGTCACTCATGAATCGAAAGAGACAGAATTGCCCAAGCTAAATCACGTCTGTCACTTAACTAACTGAATAATTGGAATATCAAATACATGTGTATGTTTATATACGCGGGTTGATATAAAGGTGTGACGTAGAAAGTGCTTTGAATGAGGAAAAACCAAAACGTGGTTTGGAAATGAAATGGTAATCTTGGTAATATCAAGAAAATAAAATACTCGCCAGCGACGTTAATTAGGTAAACCACTGCTAGTGGTAAACTAGTTAGCATATTGATATTTATTGTATAGAAATATACAATTTTGACACAAGGCCGAAAAAGGAGAAATGGTTTGAGGCTGGTCTTCAGCGACTATATTATCCCTAGCTAATCCGATTCACGACCCATTCACTCATAATTTGCACATTCACCACAAGAACTCATCCGTCATCAATCAATCCTCCATATACCATAATACCGCATACTCTCAGGGAACCTAAAAAATGCACCGCGTGACATAAAAATTTAATGATTATAAAAAATTTATACATAAAACTCTATGGATGTTTTACAATAAGAGGGGAGGGGATGAACTTAGACCGCATATTATCACCCCCACCCACACACACACAATTACAAAAGTGTTCAACATATTTATGAGGATTGGGACATAAACATTTGTGTCCATAAGTACGCTATATAACAAAAACAAATACTGAATTTCCTTAAGAGAAATAAAGAATACCTCAAAAACAAAACCGCACCTAATTCAAGAATCTCTTCTCAAATTTTAAATGAAATTTGGACTTAATTTGACAGGGTTTCAGGGTACAATATGCTTCTAAATTGTTTGAGGTATTACCTATAATTTCAGCGCTATCTGGCTGACACCCAGACATACATCCAAGATTAGAGTGCTAGTTCCCATCTTGTATAATTACAAATATACCATTCATCCGTGTATTTGATTCTGCTCCCCAAGTCTGGTGTCCCTGCTTTTCATCTCGATGTTCTTGACAAAATCCAAAGAAGTATCTGTTATATTATCGATCCTGACCTGGCATCTCGACTTCAGTCATTTTCTCACAGACGGGGCGTGGCTTCGCACTGTCTTTTCTACAAATATTTTCATGGCAACTTTCTCCTGGACCCTCGACTACATGAATGTAAGCGTGCTATAAGATTTGTATTCTAAGTCCCATCCGTTTACTTTTGAAATAGAGAAAATACAATCTCCACTTCTACTCCAACGGTTTCTTTGTCGCTCTTTACGCTTGTGGAACTCCCTTCCGTTAAGGGCTCCCCTGATAAAACCTCAAATATTTAACGTGAAAAAAACTCAAATATTTAATGTCAATTTCCATCTTCTATCTTCTTGAAACCTGTTAATCTTCTCTCTTTTAATCAACCCTCCCTATACTCAGTTATTTTTCTCTCACTTTCTCTCCTTGTAACTTACTACATTGTAATGAAATTCTCGCATTGCTTGGGGTGAAAATATCTTTAAAAATATGATTGTTATATTTCTTTCGTGTAGTCGTGTTGAGGATCACAGAAACCGAATATGTGAGCGACGACGATGTTTCAGAAAAAAAGGAAACAAAATGAAAACACATAATTAGCATAAGGAAGAGATAGTTAAAATTTGTGGGACAAATAATGAGGAAGGACGGCTTGGAAAATATGATACTCACATGACTGAGTGAAAGCAAAAGGGATAGAGCAAAACAACGCATAACATTCTTGAAAATCTTGAGTAAACGGATGGCGGAACAGGGTTTAGGAGAAATGAAAAAAAAAACATATTAAGGCCTACAAAGGACAGGAAATTGTGGAGAGCCATGATCGCCTACGTCCTGAACGGACAGGACACTTCTTCATATTGAGAGTGATCTAAACCAATCACAATTTAACTCAGAATATGGTATTCTGGAGGAGCAATGCTAAATGCATTAGTAGAAAATGGATGCTGTTCTTTGATTCAAAACCCCGCAATTTTTTGTAAATTAGATGCGACATCCCGTGCACCATTTCAAAAACAGTTTTGTCGGTCTGTGTAATCCAGGAAAAATGCTAGCTATTCTGAGTTCCACTAACGACTAATGAAATACTTATATTTCCCACCAACAAAGACTGATTTCATTACTTTGCTACTCGACCATAAGAAAGATCAATATGTCCGATGATGACACGTCAGTCTCTTCAATCCGCGCCAAATTAACTCTTAAACACAAACACATTTTACGGATTTCGATATCTGTCCGCGTAATTATAAATTTCTTATCGTATTTCAAAAGGCTCACATATATCTGGATATCATACCACTAAAATATTCCTATAATATTTATAATGACATTTATCTTATTTACTGATAGTTCCCAAAAGAAGGAGCAAGTGTCAATCAAGATAAAGAGTTACTAAGTGAGATCGTAAGACAGGCGAAGAAGGAAAGAAGAGTATTATGTGGGCGAGTAAGATAGATATCGCTTGATCCTGGTCTTAGAGAAGCAAAGTTTATAACTCTCAATGGAAATATACTTTCGGGACTGTGCTTCACAAAGTCACAGTTCTGGGTAAGAAGCTGTCTGAGGCGAATTTGCTTTTTATTCAAAGAAACATGAAGGGTAGGTGGGGATAGTTTTCCACCGGAAACACGACATGACGGAACCATACTGTGAAGATTCTAGCTGGTTGTACTAAGCAGTGTAATTCGTCCGATCATAAGCTAGACTAATATAAAATATGGTAATGAAAGGCTGGGATGAGGGTGAAGAATATTTCGTCACGCATGTAATGTGGTTCTACTGACATTAAAAAAAATACGATAGAACTATATCATGAGATCAAAGACAATGTAATACTCGTATTTAATAATTTAGTCAATGAAGTTCACACACACGCCTGCATGCACGCACAATAATCCGGTGTTCTTATAGATATTTTTATTTTTACAAAATAGTGCTCAATGTAAATTTACAGAGCATTAATATCATAAATTAATTGATTTAAAATATGTTTCGCTACACAGTTCTAACCATGTTTCAAAAATGGAAGCTAAAAGATTCGAATTTAATTTTGTAATTAAATTAAAGACATTAGTTCCATTTCATCCTCAAGCGAATTTTGGAGTAACTTATTTTCTTCTTTCGGCTCTCTTACGATCTCACTTAGTAACACTTTATTACTGGGTTTTAAAGGCACTTCAAAAATTCATGATTCACATTTCCAAGGATACAGAGAAATTCATTCATCCAGACAAGGGGTGGTTGCGTGTTCATTATCACTGTATTTTGTTGTATCAGTTATTAGTGACGTTTGAAGAAGGGTTTCATTTAGATAGGGGTAGGGATGTATTTTTCAACGAATTCTGACATCCGTTAACGGCATGTCGTCTGGATTCCAAAAAAAAAAAAAAATTATTGTTAACGGCAAAAATTCTTACGGCATTTTTTCTACTTGTATACATAGATATATATGTAAACATTGACAGACTATCATGACTGTCTTGTCCGTATATTGTTTAATATGTTGTAATTGACATCTTTGATAATGGCTTAAGTAAGCCGAAAGCTTAGATTGTATTAAAAAAAAATATGAATAACTATTGTGAATTTCTTTCTTCGTTCAACGATAATGTTATTAAACTTATCAGATGTTACGAAAAAAATTTACATAAAATAAATAGACAACACTTGGCTATATTATTTAATGAAATGTGTATGAATGAAAAGATGCTGCCTAACTACACACACAATATATATATATATATATATATATATATATATATATATATATATATATATATATGTATGTATGTATGTATATATATATATAATATTTATATATTATATATACCCGGTACTTATTGGAAAGCCCTCAGTATCAATGATAAATCTATAATATATATATATATATATATATATATATATATATATATATATAACCGAATGGATAAATATATGTACATATACGATCAAGAGATCATATACTAATACATATAAATACTCTATAGTGTAAGAAAAACAGTGCTCAATTTTAATTAACTGAGTTATTATATATATATATATATATATATATTAAGAAATAGAAATAATATTTTACATCAATTGCACAACTCCGAGTTTCATGCCGAAGCAATTTCCAAATGCTGATATTTTTATATTTATATTTGTTTATATTTTGCGTTAACATTGTATTTTTTTTTCAAGTGCACACGAGATATATAATTGTTTGGGTGCAATATTATTGGAGTTAGAATATTTTCATGAATTGCAGTTTAATTTGGAATTTAGATTTAAGCTCATGTTAACATTCAAGATTGAAAGTAAGGTTGAAAATAATAAATATAAAGGCTTAATTAGAGAGACGCTGCTTTTGAAAAAGTAAATGGCGAAAAGAGGGCGTTGGAAAATCAAGGGTGGCAACTCTTGTCATTAAATTAAGAGAGTAATTGAATTTAATATTATTAAACTGACTAAAACACACACACACACACATATATATATATATAGTACTAAATTGAGAGGCTGTTTTTGAAGGTAAAATGCTGATTTTTTAGTCGATTGCCGATGGAAAGCCATTTAATTCAAGCAGGCTTTCTAGTAGAGTCCACAGTCTCGGTGATAGAGATAAAGCGTTAATAGAATATGAAAAAGATTTTTTCACTAAACTGGCAAGTATTTTTCCAAATCATCCACCTCCTCTCTGAAAAAAGTCACATATCTATGTGTTATACTGTGGCGAACGACTTATTTTTCTTCCACCGAATGAATTCGAATTTTTGTCACCACTTGTTATGGTGCGGTTCCTTGTACCACGGTGATAGTCCAAGGTAGAACCAATAAAGAAGAACTCGAACACAGGTATGGAATAACAGATATATTACAAAGAGGAATATATACAGAGAAGTAGAAGTGTTAGTATGAAAAATCAGGTTTAGTAGAGAGAACAGTGTAGTCTCGAACAGTATCACTATTCCAATGTCTTGCAGTAATTGTCTGAACGTTACTCTGTTTCAGACTGCATCTAACTCGACTCTTGACTCGACTTGAACTACTGACTATATTTAGTCACCACCACGCGGGCATCATGTGACACAAGGCCGGTTTAACGTGGTATCTCCGAGCCCGTGGGCTCGGCCAAAAATATGCCCATTGAACCCGTATAAATGGGTTCAGGGTCGGTTTACCTCCCCGAAAGAGAATCCGCCCTTCGGCGTAGCCTCGTTCGGGTTCCTCCCCGCCCGAAGGTGGAGAGTCCGACCGAACAGCCAGTCAGGACGAACTACTGACGATATTCAGTCCCCCCCCCACGACGAAGGCGTCATGTGGTACAAGGCCTTTTTAAAGTGGGCACTCCGAGCCCGTTGTCTCGGCCAAAAATATGCCCATTAAACCCGTATAAACAGGTTCAGGGCCAATCTACCTCTCCGAAGGAGACTCCACTCTTTGGCGTAGGCTCCTTCGGATTCCTCCCGTCCGTAGGAAGAGAGTACAACTGAACAGTCGGTCAAAACTTGAACGACTGACGATATTCAGTCACCCCCACCTACGAGGGTGTCATGAGGCACAAGGCCTTTTTAACGTGGGCTTTCCGAGCCCGTGGACTTTCCGAGCCCGTGGGCTCGGCCAAAAATATGCCCATTGACCCGCATAAACGGGTTCAGGGCCGGTCTACCTCCCCGAAAGAGACTCTGCCCTTCGGCGTAGCCTCCTTCGGGTTCCTCCCGTCCGTAGGATGAGAGTATAACCGAGAAGTCGCTCAGAAAGTACTGAGTCGACTGACGATATTCAGTCACCCCCCACGAGGGTGTCATGTGGCACAAGGCCTTTTTAACGTGGGCTTTCCGAGCCCTTGGGCTCGGCCAAAAAATAGCCCATTGAACCCGCATAAACGGGTTCAGGGCCGGTCTACCTCCCCGAAGGAGACTCCGCCCTTCGGCGTAGCCTCCTTCGGGTTCCTCCCGTCCGTAGGATGAGAGTATAACCGAGAAGTCGCTCAGAAAGTACTGAGTCGACTGACTCCTTGCCTACTCCTGAGGCGCAGTATTTATTAAGTATGGAATAGTCTATTATTATTATGAATAGGATCCCATAACACTAAGTGACCCGGCACTATGTGACCCGGAAACTTCGAAATCAGCACTGCGGAAATACTGCCTAGTTGAATGAAAAAAAAAATTCATATTAAATATGTGTGTCTGTATGCGTGTGTTTTCTGATAAACCCTCCTACAATAGAATAAACTCTTCTTCCTCTCATAAATACGAAACTTCGTGAAGCAGTCGTAAAGCAGTCCTAAGTCAGTCGTTAAGTAGTCGTTGAGCAGCTGAGACGCTGTGTAACCTGATCGTTCGTTCGGACACTTCTATCTGCTTATTACTAACACGCTTTGTCTATAACTGCTTTTTTTTTTTTAAGCAATTCCATCACAAGCAAGGCGGGAAGCCACTACCACGCAAGGGGTTACAAAGAGTTGGAGCGAGAGCAAAGAGTGATAGAGGAAAGGATGAAGAGAACGTTAGGGTGTAGATCAGGGCATCTGGAGACGTCGATTGACATTACATTTGAATAATTGGAAATTATACCTACCAGGGAAACAAGAAATGGGGAGGGGGTCCCACAGGCGAGAAATGAAGCTATTGGAGTAGAAGAGACGGCTACATTTAAAATGTCGTATTTACCGACAATTTTTTTTTTTTTTTTTGACGACTTCATAAAGGGTGTTTTTATGATTGGGTTAAGTTTTTAATCCTATTGCTTTAATCGAACTTGTTTATAGACTTCGAAATTTTCAATTGTAATTATTTAAAGTGAATATATATATATATATATATAGCTGTAAAAACATTAAATTACAATTTAAAATATTCAGCGACACCTGTCCTTTAGGTACATATGTAGATTCGTCAACGTAAATATCACTTTCGTCTGATGAAGTCCTAAATCACGAAATACGTCACACGAAATTTTTCCCACTTTGTTATAAATGTGTGCGTGTGTGGGTAAGACTTATTACAGTAATAATTTAATTTATATAAGCTATTTATAATAGACACTTTATTACAATTCTAAATGGCATTTTTGTAATAATTAAAGATTAGATTTACATAAATTGTTTTACAAAATATGTGGAGGAGATTTATTTAAGAACGTAAAAAAAATGTAAAAACAAAATGAATTTAGTAGCATATACTAGTTTCGATATATTCCAGTTTTTCTTTCACGCTTTCTTTTTCGTTTGAAGTTATGAATTTAGCATATATGGTTCTATAAACTGTTGAATTTCAATTGAATCTCAGAACTGAAGGAAATCAGTAAGATTGGAAAGAACTTTTGTAAGCCGCTTGATATAATTAATTGATTGTGACAGATATTTGTAAATGTATACCCGTTTAGAGAACGATTTGACGACATTGGGAAACACTATCTTCATTTGTTGACACACAGCAGTAGTAATAACTCAGTGATCTCACCTTTCACACAAACGCACACACACATGTGTGTGTGTAATATAAATGTTATAGTCTCTCTCTCATCTACACACACACACACATATATATATATATATATATATATATATGTGTGTGTGTGTGTGTAGAAGAGAGAGAGAGAGAGAGAGAGTATGACATTTATATTACTGTGTCAGAGAGTACGGAAAAAAGTCAGGAGAATATAAAATTCTGTTTTAAAAGTTATCAGTGTGATGATCTTAATTAGAAGTGGAGGATTTCCAACAAAAGGAAAAATATGGTTTTGCGATAATAACTCCAACGAAAAGAATAAAAATATATTAATTGCTTTTCTTCATATTGATTTTTGCTCGGGGAAAGTTTTCAGTTCTGAGTACAGCTAATTAGAAAAAGTTAAACATGTTTTTTTTTTCTCTCCATTAGTGACCTTTAACTCCAGTTTATGGCTGCTTATATAATCGCTACGGACTATGTTCAGAGAAATGTATACTCAAAGGCGTCAGCATTTTTGCCCCCCCCCATATATATATATATATATATATATATATATATATAATGTGAAAAAATATTAATTGTTACAAGACAGAATTATTTATAGATTTCTATATGCAAATATAAATATATACTTTGTCACTCACAAAACACACACACACACATATATATATATATATATATATATATATATATATATATATATATAAAATGTTTTTATGTATGTTCCAAGGAATGTATTTGACTATGAATTAATAAAAGTTTTTGTTTTGTTTTGTTTTGTTTTTAATCGGTATCACCACCACCACCCATGCAAGGCAGTAAAGCCACTAAGGCGGAAGGGGTTAGAGGCTATATGGAATTTAGGAGCAGAAACATTAATAATGAGCATGAAGAGGAAAGAGAAATCAGGAGACCAGTAGATAGAGATTGTCATTACATTTAAAAAAGCATGGCGCCAGTAAGTCATTCCACAAGCGAGAAGGTTAAAATAATATTAGGTTGGTGCAAAAATAATGACCTTATAATGTCGTTTTTTATCTTAAAAAATACGTCAAAAAACGACATTATTCCGTTATTATTTTTGCATCAACCTAATAAATGAATGCTTTTTAAAATATATTGAAAATTTGATTCCAAAAATTTTCGGTTAGGTTTCTGCCAGCGTGGGTCGATTCTTTGGTGAATTTGCTTTTTAATGCCCAAGCGCCCAAGAGCTAAATATCTCTTAAAATTTTCCCAAACCGTCATACTTCCGTGTAAATGCATATGCTGAACTCGAATTAGCAATTAAATTATGAAGAAACCTACCGTTTAGGAGTTATCGACAAGAAAAAATCGGACTACTTGTTGGTCATTCGTCTGCCATTACTTCCATAATGTTCACTAATCCAGTGTGGGATACTTCCAATGGAGTAAGGATAAATGTTGTCATATTTACTTTCTTTTACAGAAGTTAGTTTCAGAAATCAATACGCACTTCCGTAAAGCAATGTAATTTTTTTTGGATAAGTGTAGTTTTGCATAAAATTAAAACAAACAAAAATTAAAACGCAAATTTAACGATTGTTTTAGTGAAGGGACATCATTTGTCTTAAGTGAACAATTAAAACTTATTTTGGATGTTGTTAGGTCTTCAGATTTGAACATAGGTATCCAAATGTAGTGACATTTATCAGAAGAAACACCATTCTGTACATTAATGGTTACAGCATAATTTGAAGTGACTGGTTTAATTTTTTCTCCTCCCCAGGCAATTTTACAGAATATAGAAATTGTCTTCATGTTCCCTGGTCTTTTCATTTTTAATGACACTAGTCGATATATAATCAGCGTCAGAAATATCGCAATTTTCATTAGCTTCAGGAATATCACAATTTTTATCATTATCACAATTTCTAACAGTACCAGGAACATCACAATTATCGGAACCAGTAGATATTTCCTCAGTGTCAGAAATTTCCGAATCATAAATTGCAATTATTATACCAGACCTTATTTTCCACATTATCAAAATTTAAGAATTATCGTTATCACCATTGACAGTAGATAATTCGTCAATTTGTTCACCTGTTTGAGCTAATTCTCCCAACGCATCACATCGAAATTCTTCATAAGAATAATCATCATACCTTGAGTTTTCAATATTACTAACAATGTAAATATAATCGATTTGGTTAGTAATAGTCTCTATGGTATCTAAACAACTATTAACCGCTTGCTCCTGAGCAGTGTAATGGGCTTTTGGAATATCTTCCTTTGCTTTCAATGACTTTATATACATTATTTATATCATTCGGACAATTGTCCTCATCTTTGTCGCCATATTTATTACAACATTTCGGCCGTTGTACGCTCCGGCCTTCTTCATGTGGTTGAAATGTCGAACTGAAACCTGTATTGCGCTCAGTGGGGTAGACTGTTCTAGTTCAAGTGCAAGTGCAAAGGGTGTCAGTTATCAGTTATCTCCGGTTAATTCCCCTGTCCAAGTTCTCCACTGCCTTAACCGGGTATTGAACTCACACTTTTTTGGTCCTGTCACTGGATCTAATCAACGCCATTATCCACTGTGCCAGGTGTCCTTGAGTGAGCGAAATAAAGGGTTCAGTTCGACATTCCAACCACCTGAAGAAGGCCGGAGCGTACAACAGCCGAAACGTTGTAATAAATATGGGGACAAAGATGAGAACAATAGTCCCAATAATATAAATAGTGTACATAATACCTTAAATATAGACATACTGGAATTTATATACCTCTCAATCGTTTCTTTAAAAATACTTCTCTTTTTTAATAATTTAGAAACTTCCTGAATATTTATATAATCTTCCAAAGATATTTAAGTTAAGTAACATTTTTTTTGTTTATAAAACCATAAATTTTTTTGCTTCAGTAAATACAATAATTTTTTTAATGAATGAATATCAAAATTTTATGCATAAAATCTTCCAGGCTATTTCAATGTTAACACAATAACTCCAATCGGAAATACTGGATATTAATTCCTTTTGATGAAAAGAAACAAAGTAATTTTCGTAACAAAATAAGTCAAAATTTAAGCATACATTTTCCCAGGTTATTTTAACGTTAGCACTCGGTTGACACTTCAGTCGGGGAATACTTGATATACAGAATTTTCATTTAAAACAATTTCAAGAAGAATAAAATACGGATTTAACGCATAAATATTATATAGCTATTAATACTAAATACACAAATACTATATAGTTTCGTTCAAAAGTTAACGCTTGGCTGACACATTGGTTCAATTCAGTCACAATACTGAATAAATACATATCAACATATTTTTTTAGATCAACGTAAGAATTTATCTTTGAATTTCTCCGACAACTTCGAAAAAGAATCTGTTTTATTTCAGCCAATACTGAATTTATATTGGAATAATGAATGGAAGAATTTACGCATAAATTCTATCGGGTTTTGTTGAAAAATTAACGAAAAGTTAACAAATTTGATTCAGTTCAGTCACTATATGACCTCTGTCAGGGTTTGTCAAAGACACCGGAGCAAGGAACGCAATATTTATGCTTAAAATAATATCGGAAAGAGCAATACAAATGCAGAAGAACGTGCACCTGTGTTTATTGACTACGCAAAGACATTCGACAAAGTACGACACAAGGACCTGCTAGAACTGCTCAGCAACCTTGACATATTCGGGAAAGATATCAGAATAATCAAGAAACAATACTGGCAGGAAACGACATGCATTCGCATGAACTCAGAGAATATACAAAAATAGAAAGAGGCGCACGGCAAGGATGTGTCTTCTCACCAGACTTATTCAAACTATACAGTGAGGCAATTCTAAGGAAACTGGGGATCCTACTAGGATTCATTATTGGCGGCCACAATCTTACCAACATAAGATACGCAGATGAAACGGTACTGATAGCAAACAGGGAAAAGAAACTACAAAGGCTCCTACAAAATGTAACAAGGGAGAGCGAGAAGAATAAACTAACCATAACCTACAAGAAGCCAGAATGCATGGTCATCAGTAAAAGGATGAACCCGAAATGCGATTTCCTGGTCCGGGGGCACTAAAATGAAACATGTACGGAAGTTTACGTATATGAGAAATGTTCTGACGGAGGACGGTAAGTCCGACGCTGAGAAGCGAAGACGGATTGGGATGGCCAAGCATGCATTCCAAAAGCTGAGGAAAGTACTGCGAAACAGGAGGATTTCTATGATAACAAAGAAAAGAGTACTCAGCTGCTACGTGACATATGTCCTCCTTTACGGCAGCAAATGTTGGACGGTATCCTCAAGGATGAACAAGAGACTCGAGGCGACAGAGATGTAGTTTTACAGAAGGATGCTGAGGATATCATGGACAGCGCATGTGAGCAACGATGAGGTCTTGGAGAGGATGCAAATAAGGAGGAAGCTTATGCTTAACATCAGGAAGAGGTGATGAAATGTCTGGGACACGTGATGAGAAAGGAGGGCCTGGAGAATCTGATCCTCACGGGACAAATAGGGGGGGGAAAGAGACAGGGAAAAGCAGCAAATGACATACCAAGCGGGCTCGGGCAGGTGGATGGCGCAGCGTGGTGTGGGGGAGTTGACAGAAAAACAAAACCATTTGAGAGCCAAAAGGGATACGGGGAATTAGAGAGCTATGATCGCCTACGTCCTGAGAGGACATGGCACATAAAAAGAAGAAACAAGGACCTTCTTTTGAAGTGTAGGTGCTCTTTCCATTCTCATCAATGGCACATTGTTGTCGCCTTTGAGCTCTTCTCCTCACGGATCTGCCTTAGCCCTATGCTGATGTACCTCAGCCCACTGATAGCAGGCCTTTTTATGGAAAAAATGGCCGCGATAGCCAAAATTTGACATTCTCGAGCAAACTTGTTTCTCATTGGCCAATATATAAAAAAAAAATCCTCTCAAAAATAATTCAAAAATATATATCCCAAAACTTCAAACAATTTTGGCTGTTCACCGTTTAAGCCTAAATAGCCATCAAATATGGACAAAAATTAACGAATAAACCGTTTGGCCTTTTGAAAAATACACTTTTATGAAAACGTATATATAAAAAAAAAAAAAAACTAGATGATTATACATAGATCTTTGACTCTGCTTCTGGAATTCCCTTCCGCTTACTTGCTTCCCTGATAACCAGAATCTTCAACACTTTAAATGCAACGTCAATCGCCATTTTCAGATATCTTGAACCCCGTTGATCGTTTATCCTTTCTTCATTCCCTCGATACAGTTTTTCTCTCACCAACACTATGTAACCAGTTGCGAACCAGTGGTACTCATGCATTTGTTGGGGTGAAATGCTGATATATATATATATATGTATATATATGTATATATATGTATGTATATGTATGTATATTAGGGCTTTGTTGTCTTTTAGATTTTAAATCAGCCTACTGAAACCATAAGTCTTTATTCATGTTCTTTTACTGTTCTGTCTCCTTAGCGCTGTTTTCTTTTTTCTTTTTCTCATATTCCGCAACACCGAGTAATGCCATGCATCTTAGTGGCTTCATTGCCATGCTTGGTGTGAATCGACTAAAAATTATCATTTTCATATCAAAAAATAACATTTTCATGTCAAATATTAGAGATATACAATTAAAAAGAAAGAAAACAAAAAAAAGCTTAGATCTTTTTACAACTTAGCTAAACACGTTTAATCTTTGCTGGAATTGACACACTTTCTTTTCACTGATTCACTTTTTCTTAATTCTTGGCTTCGTTTAATCTTTCTTAATTGTCTTGACTTTTCTTTGTCAGTTTAAATATTTCATTTTTTTCCCACGTTTATTTTCTTTTAAGTTTTCCTTCACCTTTCATTTGATTATCGAGCTCCCTTGCTGGCACCAGTTTCCCATTAGGGACGATGTCTGTTTACCAAAGTATGAATCTTTGTGGAGAGCCACATCGGTATTTTCCCTGAAGATTTTCAATTTGCTACACACGACTGTAACACTTCCTGTTGCAGGCAACGTGGGCTTTCTGACAAGCGCATAAGTGAATTGGTTTTGACAGACACCATCTTTAGAATTGACTGTGGCAGATTTCTTATCAGGGGCACGCATCATCCCGAGCGCTGAGGCATTTATATTATCGTATTGCTGCCGAGTTTAGTTGTAAGAGTTTTTGCTCCTTAGAGCAATTCAAACGCAATGTACGTTCAAATTAACCTGCATTTATTTAATCTTGCATTCGTTTATATCATACTCTAAATAAATTGTTTTCAATATGCATTTTCGTTTTTCGTTTCTATTGTATTTCTTTTTTAAAATAATTTCATTTCTTCTTTTTACATTTACCTTTCTTTATTTCATTTGTATGCATCCTTTTGTCTTCTGCACCTTTTTTGTATTATTAATCCTTCTTTTTCTTTATATGTTTTTCTTTTCCTTTCTTTTGTTTTCTCTATTTTATCTATACCCATATTGTCTTTCCTTCTTTTTTATCATTTTATTTCTCTTTTTTTTTAATATTATTTCTTTATCTGGCTCTTAAGTTTTGTTTTCTTTGTGTATTTTTATTAATTATCTCCCTTTTATGCCGCTCTCGTTAATTTTTCATAGCTTTTAGATATGTTCTTTTTTTTTTTTTTTTAAATCACGTCGCCCCAAGCAAGACAATAAAGCAACTAAGAGGCAAGGTGTTACTGACTGTTAAAGAATACAAGAAAAATATACTACAGAGAAGAGAAAACAAAAGAACAACTAAGAAGACAGAAGATAAAAATAGCATTTACATTTTTGAAGATGACCGGTAAGCAAGAGGTCGGAAGAGAAGAGTGTTCCTCAAGCAAAAAGTGCGAGAAAACAAAATGTTAGAATAGTTTGTTTTATTTCTTTCGCACTCTTCCGGCTTCTTGCTTTCTGATCAACTTTGATTTTTTAAAAATTTAAATACGACGTCAATCGTTATCACTTGCCTTCTTAATTGTTTTTTTTTATTATTGCTTTCTCCCTTAATCACTTTTTTTCAGACTCTCCAACACCCAGTAACCCCTTCCAACATAATGCCTTATCGCCTTTCCTTGGTGAAATATTAAATTAAGCACGCACCCCGCCGCCCAAACACACACAGAAACACGTATTAATAAATATACATAATAGCCTACACCTACAATTCAATCATAAGGTACTGTTTTAAATTTACACGGTTTGCTTAATATTTGCGTCTCGCGAGAAATTGTCGTTTTGGTGGTTTATAACTGTAGATAAATATTTAATTGTACTATAATCTAATCTTCAATTTAGTATCAAACTTACATTTAAATTTGAAAATAATAATTATTAGAAATTCAAGCTTTAATTTTTTAATTTTCGTTAAAAACTGGAGCTGTGATTAAAATAAATTAAAGGTGAAGAGGGGTAACTATTTTTCGCGTAAAAATAGTGATAATTTAATAAAAGTAAAAATTAATATTTGTAGTGATGAAATGATAATAAAAGTAAAACAATTGTGGTACATGGAAACATCAACAATCCCCGTTGTAGTTGGAGCCTTCGGATTGATTAGAAAAGATTTCAGTAGACAAATTGAAGGGATTCCTGGAAGCCTATGCCTCAAAGAATTACAAACAATTGTTCTCACGAGTACATCCAACACCTTACGAAGGACTTTGTATATGTATTTTTTTTTCCAGTGGAAAATGTCATGATGCCATTTCTAACCTTAGGTCACTGGGCGAGACCCGGAATGAAATGAGTACACATCAGAAATCAAACGAAATAAAATAATAATAATAATAATAATAATAATAATAATAATAATAATAATGTAAAGATCAAAAATAATATAATAAAAAAAATAAAAACGAAAATGAAAAGAAAAATAATTGTTATATAATAAAAAAGTAAAAATACATAAAAATTCAAATAATAATGACTATCTGTGACACCCGTGACTGGGGAAACTATATTGAACTGATTCAATGTGCTTGAGTAGAAATTTACTTATATAAGCAGATACTCATTAAATCGATTATTTTCCTTTAACACGTTTATATATTTAGGTAATTGACTTCTCAGAAAGGCATAAACTACATTTATCGCCTTTCCCGTCAAAGGGATTACCTTTCGTTTGGTACTCCCAG
>OZ010584.1:98774122-98794122 GCA_963932145.1 Acanthosepion lycidas | reverse complement strand
CTTTGTGATATGTCAGCATCAATCTGGTAATGTTGCCCGATTTGAATTGAAAATAATCTTAGCAGATTTGAGATAGTGCCGATGTCTTTATACATTTTTTCTGAAGGTTATTAGTGGTGTTGATGTATTAGATTTTATATATAACTGGGAATAATTCCTTCACGTGCCCAGGAGTTGCCCATCACAGGACGGTGTTTTTTTTTTTGTGACTTCCGATTTAGGTGTCCGTGTTTTGGTCTTGGTGAAGAATAGCTTCCACCCCAACCTTATTATGACACACCATATTTTGGGTGCGAAATATTTTTACCGAGAACTAAAAGGTTTTTTAGTGGAGTAATTCAGATGAAAATGTTCCATATCCTGTTGACGAATAACGGTATACAGTGTTTGAGAGAAAAAATGTCCAAATCATGCAACAGTATGGGATAATTGTCCATGCCAGAAAATTCAAAAAACAAAAAAAAATCTACTAAACTGTAGCGACGGTGTTACCATTGTTGTTGTGAACGTAGAACGACGGGGTTGCCAATATTGTAATGACAGTGTTACCAATATTTAACTTTGGCTAGGAAAGGTGGGATTAAGGACAATGCGTGGACGCAATGCAATTTATATTTGACGTAAATAGAATAAAATACAAAAACTGAACGGAATGATTTCAAAACATAACAGTTGAATTTATTAATATTTGATATACATGCATGCGAACTAAAAGGGTAGGACAGAGTCGTGTCCCTTTGATTAGGTAATTGTTGTACCTGAGCTCATATTAAAAGGAAGTAATATTAAACTGTAATAGTAAAGAAATAAGTTTGGAATTATGAGTTGCAAATTTGGTAAAAGTTCAGAAGAGATTTCAGAGTTCGTACTTGCGTGAATGTTGGTAATGGCCTTTAACATTCTGACCGCAATGGCTAAGATGGGAGTTCTTGAAGATTATATCTTGGCACTTGGTAGCAAGGAATGAGACGTTCCCGAGAGAGATGAATAGAAAGAAAACTACTCGAGGGAGTTTACACGTATTGAGTTTATATAATGGTCGTGAAGCTCCCAGCATATGAGCGGGAAAACAGATTGGTTACGTGCAGGCGTTTTGATTGGTCGGAACTGACCAATCAACAAGCTAGATTAAAGGTGATTGACCAATGAAGATTGTGATGGTGAAAAGAGGAATAGTGCATTTCCTTAGCAGGGGTTGACTAGGTTGTTGTGGAAGAGTCCACAAAAGTAAATGAGTTTCTTTTTTTTTTTTTTTTTTTTTGCTGTTTCTCAGATTATGCGTTTAGTCATATTGTCACCATTTGTTGTAATGATCACTGCAAAACATTTTTAAAATATTCAGCTAGAAAGAAAACAGGTTAAAATCATTTTGTGTCAGCCCCACTATGTCTTTCCAACTGAGCAGTAATGAGAGGTAAAAATAATTCAGGACTTCAGTATTGGTACCAAAATTTATACTTCCATATTCACAGTCCATTCAAGAAACATCAACAGAATGGCGAATAAATTTTGAAAAGAGGAGACACTAGTGAGAAAAACTGGATCAGGAGATCAAAAAGAGACGGATCATCATTTCAACTTAGACCTAAATAGATTCTCACTGTTCGAAGTACAATCCAATAGTGTTATAAAAACCTCGGTGTATTTTAGTAAGATATATTTAATCATTACATTTCTAAGATACATTGGTTCAATGCTTAATGTAATAATTGGACAAGTTTGGTGTTAAACGATTTGGACAGTTTTGCTGATACACATGGTGTATATATATATATATATATATATATATATATATATATATATATATATATATATATATATATACATGGTAATTGTTCAGATACGTAGACTATATGAATTTAAGCACAGTACTAGATTAGCGACCAGGTCACATCAATTCACATTTGAATTGGCTATATGTAACTACAAGTTCTATAATTTTCTCACAACTCTTGCTTGCAGAAATTTCTTACAGCTCCTTGTTTTCCAGTCACCTTTGATCTTTAAAAAAATAAATGAAAAGTCAATCGTTATCGTTCTCGCTCCTTAATAATATTCCTTTTTTCTTATTCTATCAAACTCAGTAACTCCTTGAGGTTTCGTGATTTATGGGGTGAAATGATTAATAAAATCTGAGCAGGTGAAACCTTACATCAATTACAGACAATATAAAAGCAATATCAGACTTCGATTAATTCATATGAAATTTTCCACATTCATACGAAATTATTCGCCAAAATATACGCTATATATTTTGCGCTTACCATCAGGTGTATCACAAAAGACAGGATCCTAGATATACTCTCTAGCCGTAACGTCTATATTGAAAGTGATATTCTCACTACTTAAAAATATTCACTTTTTTCTTATTTATTCACACACAGTAAGACCTTATAACTTAGTGGTTTTACTGCCTTGTATCGGGGGAAATGATTAATATATATATATATATATATATATATATATATATATGTGTGTGTGTGTGTGTGTGTGTGTGTGTGTGTGTGTGTGTGTATAAAGGTGGATATTGAAATCAAACCTAAAGACCAGAAGCGAAATTCTATTTCGTGCTAAACGCAATCGTTAGGCCATGACGAATGCCGATTCAGTTTAGCATGTAACAGAATGTCGCCTTTTGGTATTGACCTCAAAGTCCACCTTTGATATTTAAATACGCTGTATCACTCATATGGAACATATTAACACAGAAACACACATATATGTATGTATGTATGTATGCACACACACATACATACATATATATATATATATATATATATATTATTTAACACTGTTCGGACTATTGTCTTCATCTTTGTCGCCATATTTATTACAAGGTTTCGGCCGTTGTACTCTCCGGCCTTCTTTAGGTGGTTGGAATATCGAACTTAACCCTTTATTTCGCTCACTGGGGTACACTGTTCTAGTTCAACGGGTCATGTTTAATGGATGTCAGTTATCAATTATCTCCTGTTAATTGCCCTCTGAAATTTCTCCACTGCCTTAACCGGGTATTGAACTCACACTCTTTGAGTCTTGTCACTGGATCTAACTAACTCCTTTAATCATCGCACGTGGAACTAGAACAGTCTACCCCAGTGAGCGAAATAAAGGCTTAAGTTCGACATTACAACCACCTGAAGAAGGCCGGAGCGTACAACGTAATAATTATGGCGACAAAGATGAGGACAATAGTGCAAATAATATATATATATATATATATATATATATATATATATATATATATATATATATATATATATATATATATATAATCATGCATACAAACGCCAAGCAACATAACCATGCGCGTGTCTGTTCAAGCTTAACTTCAATAATCAATTAATATTACATTTATACAAACGTGTTTGCTTTCTCAGGAATTTGTGAAAGAGAGGTGGGTCATTAAATCAAACCCCAAATCTTTTACTTGCGGCATATTCGTGATATTTCAAATGCTACACCTAGTTACACAAATGATTCGGCTCAACCTATCTACAATTAGTTTGATTTAGTTACTGTTCGGTCATGCGATAATAATATTAATATAACATGACTGGCATGACTAAACTCTATAATCGTTCATCAATTATTCTATGTCGGTATCAAGATACGGCGTTACGTTTTACACAGGCAACGACCTCTCTGAAAACAAACGTGCTCTTCTAAACAACTGTTTAATCTATACCGTTCGTATATATAATAATCATAATGGATTAATCACGAAATTTATGCGTATATATATATATATATATATATATATATATATATATATATATATATATATATATATATATATATATATATATATTAGAAAAGCAGCACCCGATTTTATTTTGATTGTCCCAAAAAATAAGGATTTTTGTACTTTAAGTAAGAGAAAATGATTAATACAATGATGATTATTTTATTATGACAAAAAGAAAAGAATATTTTATGATTAAATTTTGTCCAAACATTCTTCCTGAGCTTTGATGACTGCAGCACATTCGTTGCTGAAGATTCTTAAACTATAAGTTTAATAATAAATTCCATCCTTTTTACAATTACTCTAAGAGATCTAGGGCATTTTTTTTCACACTTGTGTTGTTCTTCTCATTCTATGTCTGGGAGTGGCTTCAAACTGCTGTGTGTTCAATATATATATATATATATATATATATATATATATATATATATATATATATATATATATATATACAGTTGCATTGATGCAGTTTTGTGTCTCTGAGATTCACACAGTTTTTGACTGTCAAACCAACATATGTTAGATTCATCGGTGATATTGAGCGTTTTCCAATAACTACCGCGCAAATATATAAATAATAAGTGTACATATATATATATATATATATATATATATATATATATATATATATAACTGTAATGTTTTCAATATATATATATACATACGTATATATATATATATATATATATATATATATATATATATATATATATATATATATATATATTTCTACTTGGCTGAAGATTTTGAGAGCGTGAAACTAGACATAAAAAACTACACCTGCTCTTTGTTCTTTCTTTTTCTTCACTTGTTCACTATTTTTCTTGTCACTGTGTTAGGACGACTGGTAAATTTTCTGTTGGTTAAAACCATCAGAATTGTTTTTTTTTTACTTTGTATATATGTTGTTGTTAATAAAATAGTGTTTGATGTAATATAACAGAGCTATTAATTATATATTAATAAATATACATTATTTTACTCACAAACATGCAATATGGTCACATTCACAACGCAATCTTCAGAGGCTGAGTAGGAGTTTGTTGCAGTTAATCTTCCCTTGGTGAGGTGATGTGTGGCAGATGTTGGATGACGTTAAAAGTCTAAGAAGTTTGCGGGGCTGTCGCATCGCGTGTAAGGGATTATCGCTAAATAATTTAATAATGTTATTGTCTACTTTTAAATGTTGTAAATATTTAGTTAATGTGTGGGAAAGTTTGTGGGTGTTATAATTACAAAAAAGACCATGGGGATTTGGGAATTATTGATTTTAATCACAGAGTTCGGGGGAGTGTCTCTGTTATGTTTGGAAGCTTTAGAGATAGATTCTTTGATAAACATGAGTGGCTAATTACTATTAAGAAAATGATTACAAAGTTGTCCTAATAGGAATTACACACTCACGATTATCAAAGAATCTAGCACTAGGGTATTTGAGTTAGTGATTATAACATCAATCAGCTAATATATATATATATATATATATATATATATATATATATATATATATATATATATATATATATGACTCTCCCGTCGTATTCGACGTATGAAAGTCAAGTGTCTTAGTTCCAAAGAACTGACAGCCCGACACTATCACATATGATTTGATTATAGTGGTGAAGATTTTGTGCATAACCCTCCACATTTTTGAAGGGCCGAATACAGAGATCTGGTGTACTACGGGCCAAAATGTCCCCAAACGACCTTCCGCGGGTTTTGATTTCAGAGTTTTGCTTTTCCCAAACCAGTTGCCATCGAATGCCACAGAACTCCGTCTGTCCGGCTATATACCCACAGCTGGAGGTAGAAGAAGAGGATCCATGCCATTCCTCAATCCAAGCCGCTATCCATTACTCCACTGTGCCTCCTATGTGTGTGTATGTATGTCTCTGTAGATAGATAGATAGATTGATAGATAGTAACTGACTAGGATAGATAGATAGATAGATAGATAGATAGATAGATAGATAGATAGATATTGGAAGCTCTCACTGGGACATTTCGAAGTCCATATCAACTGGCTGTAATTAAAGTGATATCTATTGTTTTGATCAATTTGATAGATAAACTAGGGATTGCGGCCCAAATACACAATTGTTAAATTACATGACCTGGCAGCCAAAAAGGAAATTAACGCCACAAAATAATAAAAAAATCTTAGCAAAATTACTATTGTCTAAATTATTTGCGTTTCGGGTAGGAAACTGACGCGAGCAGATATAAATTCGTAGATATAAAATGCTGCATCGGTGGATGAAATAATGTGATTGGTTCGAAATTAGAGCCGGAAGGGTGTTTCGCAAACGAGAAGTCCGAGAAACGAAACTCATAACATAGAAGTTACGGTTCCATCTAGCCAATTGGAGTGTGAATTTATGAGACCCTTTTAGTACTGCGCTTAAATTCATAAAATCTTCGTAAAATATCGAAAAGTTAATCTGAACAGTTGCAATGTAAAATATTTACAGAAAAGGCATTGGGAAATGGCAGAAGCCGACATTTCAGATGAGGATGAATAAAGTTTCTTATAGTTCATTGGATTTCAATTTTCATATTTCAGTGAATTGACATTTCTACATAGATATAAGGAAATACACATAAAGCTCAAATGAAATAATTCAGTTTTTAAGATTAAATAAATAGAAATATTTTATATTTCTAACGGGATACACATTTAACAAGCAGCATTATACAGGTTGCCTCCCACCCACAAATAAAAACTGATATCATTTAAAATGTAAATATCCAAGTCACTACATTTCCCAGGCTAACGAAATTAAAATAGGCTTCATGTTGAAAAATAAAAGATTTATCAAAACGGATGTAGATTTCATAACCGATTGTCTCACAGATGTATAATATCCGCAACACCTGTGACACAAAACACGTCAAGTCAGTTGTCCAGCTCCTGCCAATCACGCTGTAGCATATCTTGCATAACGTTCTCCAAACGTCGGTGATTGTCTGCTTAAGTTCCCCGAGATTTGATGGGGAAAAGGGGAATATAGACGTTATAGCCCCATAGGGAAAGACAAAGGTGAACATGGTGGCCATTTCAATAGAACACTATTGTTATTACTGCTACTCCCGATCCATCTTTCTTTTAGATTCTCATTTTGATATGTCCGCATAGACAATTTGGTTAGTTCTTACATATTTTCTTAACATTTCAGGTTATTTGAGCGAGGATTGTCTATGTTATTAAACGACAAAATGATGTCAATCTTTTTGGGAAACCTGTATTATTGGCATTCTTTGTTTCTTTTAGCCATTAACGATTTCGTCGTTGTTTTCCCAAGACAATGAAATCTATTCCATGCGGTTATTTGACCACTTGTAGTTGGCAACAATTGTCTTTTTATACGTCATGACAATTGTTTTTTTTTTAATGTCGATTTCCATTCAAAGCCAGACTTAGCTTTTAAAGATACATTGATTTATAACAGAACATTTCAGCTTGAGACACGTGCTTCCTGTTACGATTTACTGTAAATGATATGAATAATAGAAGAAATATAAGGAAAGTATACATGGTAGAAACAATATATATATATATATATATATAATTATTTATTTAAAAATATGATTCCAACTCGCTACATAAGAGGTCATATGTTTCAAAACAAGAGCCGAAAACTTCAAAATAATATTTGAATTAACTTGAGTTAAAGTAGACTGTTCCATCTTCAAGCGAAATTTTTTTTGGAATAACTTATATCTGAAATTTATACGAGTTTTAAGAGTATATTCAGAATTGAAATCAAGATTTCCATGGTAACATCAAGGGCGGATTGTTTAGAATAGGCAGGGGTGGGGTGTTAATAATTTGTATCAGTATAGAGTTACTTTCATAGATGCCGAGTCAGGGTAAGGTGGGGGTGGCTAAATTAACGACGGAAGAAGTTTTCGCATAGTCTGGTTTGAGCGTCTATGGAGATTTTTTTATTTTTTTTATTTTATTCTTTTATTATATCTCTTTATGAAAGGGATTTGTGTATATAAAAAAGCTGTAACGTTTGTTTTTTGACGACTTCATATAGGGTTATCTTTTTTTGTAGGGTATTAAAACTATGTATATGGGCTATGGATTTTAAAATTTATTTTATTGTATGCGTGTTTTAGCTAGTTATTCAGAGCGTAAGTTTGGTAGTGTCGACAGAAAACCGTTAATTCATGCCTGTTGTTTAATAGATTTTTATTATTTAGAAGCTTAATAATGTGTAGTTTCTCATGGAGGCACAAAGGGCATCGGTCATCCCAAGTTTTGATGTATGTATGTATGTATGTATGTATAATGAAAATAAATCCTGCAGGATAAAGAAAAACTGTTTTGAATAATTAATAGGGTTAAATTCGCAATCACTCTTGAAAACTACGTAATTGATATGAAGGAACAACATGTAAACAGCTGGTTTAAATGCTTTAATGGATATCTCGTCTATCGCTCTTCGCCCTAGCACTTCAGTTCATCCTGGGTATGACGATGAACGACATCTGGCCCCAAAGACACTGGCCGGGAGGTTTTGAGGAGAGTGTAACTACCTCTTAATTGCTGTTGTCTCTGTTATGGTCCGGTTCCTTGTACCACGGTGATAGTCCAAGTTAGAACCAATAAAGAAGAATTCGAATACGGATCTGGAATAACACATATATATTACAAACAGGAATATATACAGAGAAGTAGAAAGTGTTAGTACGAACAATCAGGTTTAGTAGTAATTGTCGGACTGCCTCTGACTCGACTGACTGACTCGCTCGCTGACGGACTTCTGACGGACCCCACTCCAGACTTCAGACTGAACTGTATTTAGTCAAAAGACGAGAGCATCATGTGGGCTCGGCCAAAAATAGGCCCTTTGAACCCGTATAAAAGGGTTCAGGGTCTGCTTACCTCCCCGAAAGTGACTCCGCCCTTCGGCGTAGCCTCGTTCCTCCCCGCCCGAAGGCAGAGAGTTCAACCGATCAGACGGTCGTCCGACTTCAGACTGAACGGTTTTATTCACCCCACCACGAGGGCATCATGTGGCACAAGGCCTGTTTAACGTGGGATCTCAGAGCCCGTGGGGTCGGCTAAAAAATGCCATTTTGACCCGTATAAACGGGTTCAGAGTCGGTTTACCTCCCCGAAAGAGACTCCACCCTTCGGCGTCGCCTCGTTCGGGCTCCTCCCCGCAAGAACGCAGAGAGTTCAACTGATCACTTGTCAGCCTGTCGTCCGACTTCAGACTGAGCGATATTCAGTCACCCCTCACCCACCAGGGCATCATGTGGCACAAGGCCGGTTTAATGTGGGATCTCCGAGCCTGTGGGCTCGGCTAAAAATATGCCCTTTTAAAACCCGTATAAACGGGATCAGGGTCGGTTTACCTCCCCGAAAGAGACTCCGCCCTTCGTCGTAGCCTTGTTCAGGTTCATCCCCGCCCGAAGGCAGAGAGTTCAACCGGTCAATCGGTCGTCCGACTTCAGACTGAGCACCCTGCTTCCTCTTGATGCGCAGTATTTATTACGTATGGAATAGACCATTATGTTATTATGGGTAAGGTCTCATAACAGTTCCCAAGTTCACCCTGACTCGGGGCAGTACTACCTGTTAGGGTCCAAGCAATGGGCAGATATTTACTGCCCCAAACTAAGGTCAAAACATTATGGAAGTATAAAAATAGATTGCTATAGTAAATTACCAGCAATACATTTTTGAAAAAAAATATTACTATCAATATATTTTTTAAATAAATATTACCAGCTATACACATTTGAAAAAAATGTTACCAGCTGTACATTTTGTAAGTTAAATATTTCTTGCAAAACACTTTTGAAAGAAATATTTCCAGCAATACACTTTCGAAAAAAAATATTACCAGCACTACATTTTGGAAAAAAATATTACCGCAATACACTTTTGAAAAAAAATATCACCAGCAATACTCTTTTGAAGAAAATATTACCAGCAATACATTTTTGGTAGAAATATTATCAGCAATACTCTTTTGAAAAATATTACCAGCAATAGATTTTTGAAAAAATTACTAATAATAATAATTTATAGTAGAATTGCAAGCAATATAATTTTAGCAAAATGAGCAACACTTTTATCTGTAGTCTAAGGCATACAATTACATTCAAAATTTTTCGATTTTGGCATTAACTAACCCATGAAAACAAAACAGCAAACAAAACAACTAACCAACTACTTTTGGTGCAAATCTGAAGAATAATGAGTGTGCCTACTGATAAGTCTTTTACCGTATTAACGATAGCTTATTAAAGATAGAATCGAAAATTACTTTTCAGAGACCTTGGTATGAAATCTTATCCTGCAAGTACCCTCTAAGAAACGCACTTGTTGTGAACATTAACACAATTTCCACTCAGGAAATTGTTCGAGATTTATAATAAAGATTTTAATGGAGAAAGCTAGCATTTCGTGCAAAGCCATGTGTGGTAATTCCCTGTGAAGAACGATCTGCAATCAAATATTTCCGAAATGGTTTGTCTAATTACCGCTCACCATTAAGTTAGTCGCTCTTTGCAAAACTTAGCTGAGTCTAGGAAACTTGCAGAAAGAGGCAGGAGGTAATGCAAAATTTACGCACACCAACAAATAAAGGGCAAAGACATAATAGAAAAAATAAACTGAATAGAAACTGATGTAAAGAAAAAAAAAAGGGAAAATAAATAAAATGAATTATTCTGGGTAAATATATTATAAGATTAGTTGTTATTTATACAGATTTAAATTTAAGTTAACATTATTATTGTCAGATTCAATTGTAATAAATTATCTTATGAACTTTCTTTTGCCTCTCATCTGAATATCATTGCCGTTAACATGTATTTATCTTACGCATATTGAAACCAACCACTGCGTGCAGTCGGTAGAGAGGTGGCTTTCAGATAGTGCAGCGACCTTTCTGACAAAAAAAAAAACAGTATCTAATCTTGAGAGTCGATAAATGTTGCCATGTTTTATAAGCCCTTACATAATGTAGAATCCAACCTCGAACACATAGAGTAGAAGAAAGTTAGAAATTTCATCATTGAGAAGAAAAAAAATCTTCAATTAGAAACCGGAATATGTTTGCAAACAAATCAAGATTGATTCACTATAGATGGTCGCTAGTTTCCGAGTGTGGCCGTCTGCTAAGGCAAGTCGCTAATCCAACCGCAGACGACCTGCTCAAACAGGTTAGTTTTTGCGCAACATCCACTGAACCCGCCTATGATTTATACTAGAACGATGCTAAGTGGACTTTCGTCAAAGCTTCTTGGAAAGAGCACATCATCTGTTGTATTTATTACTTTGAATACAGAGCGACCACTCAAACTATCAGTCATGATGTCTTCGTGTTGCTGAAAGATTTCTTCTGTCGAATTTCACTCAGGATATTTATGCCAATCCTTGGTGTGGTTCTAAGGCACTTCCTAAAACTGCCGAAAGCTGGGATTATCTCTTCAGGCCGATATTCTCTAGAATCATATCCCTGATAAAGCATGTTCGTGGTCGAAACGGTAACGTTCTAACCACTTGGCCAAGCATCTACATCAAGATGGATTACTTTACAAGAAGATCCTAATGCTTAACTTTTTCGGCGGCCTTTATTTGCACAATAAAATCAAGCGAAATCGGCGAAACAAGAAAAGATCAAGTCAAATCCATAATTGAAACAACTGAAATACTTCTGCAAATGTTATTTTCTGATTCATATCTATTGTACATTCAGTGTAGATATTTGATCTCTCTAACAGGAAGTAATTTAAGTTTATTCTTTACCTTTTTCATCTTAAAATTATTAGGACTGCTCTTAGGAAAGTTGCTCCATTGTAATGTGATAGACTGATTTTCTCAGCAGAATCTTTCTTGAACCTTTTTAGCAGTATCATCGGATAGTGCTGCCTTATTTGGTTTGATGCTTCTGCTATGTATCTAGATATTGTTGACAAAATTCCTGTTACATCGTTCCTGTTCTGGCAAATCATCTTACCGCTGTAAGGTACAGTTCACTATTACGTCTAACAATAATACCAATAATACTTCCATTTGATTTTCTATGAATATTTTCGTAGCAATTGTTCTGATAAAGTTTCCACTTGGACTCATCGACTTCATGAATTTAAACGAAGATTGCCAGCTACGTCTCGACATATTAGTTTGATTTCCAAATGTAAGCCATAAGTTCTATTCCAGTAATTTCTCGCTCATGGCAGTCTCTTCCGGCTTCTTTATTTCCTGCCAAATACAATCTGTAAAAATCTTAGAGGCTTTATCACCTTGGTTGGAGTGAAATGATTAAAACATATAATAAAACAGATAATTGATAGCAAATTAAATGTTTTAACTAAATGATAATCGATATTATGGGAGTCTAGCTGTTAAAAATAATTTATTCTCTAAAAGTTCCTCCCATGAAAACATAAGATATATAAACACTGGAGTCGGATGTCTTCAAAAGTTATGGCAATTCAACGTTTTTTATTCAATGAACAAATAGTCAATATTATAGTCGCATAATATGCGTTCGAAATCCTATCGCAATTTGTACGACTATAATATTGACTATTTGTAACACTATTTGGGTAAATAATAATAATAATAATAATAATAATAATAACAACAACAACAACAATAATAATAATAGCAATAATAATAATAATAATAATAACAACGACTTGGTATATCAACGAAAATGAGAAGTGTTGACAATCTTCGTCAAACAATGCCTGTGAGATCAACATGTGGAGAGTTAGGTTAAATACCAGTTCCAAATGAAGTCATTTTACAGAGATGTCAGGATGGAAAACAATAAATTGGAGACTTGCAGAATGCTGACCTTCGGCAGAACGAATTGTCACCATAATGTGAGTCGCAAATTTTTCCCTGGGAAAGAGTCTCTTGAGTCAAAGCAGAGAAAGCCGATTATTGTGTCAATTTACTTATGATAGATTTGGAAACATTTTTTTTTAAATTAGTTTTCGGCTCAATGCTTGAGGTGACAGGTGCAGAAGAGGGACCAGGGAAGAAGAAACTGCCTGCACCCACTGAAGGGTAGCATGCACAGACGAGACATTTAGGAGGTTGAAGGAGCTGCCCATGCCCACTGGAAAATACTGATGGGAGGTGTTAATAAGAGAAATCAGAAGTAACCAGGCGGAGTGATGCCTGCTCCGATCTCCCATGACAGAAGGTGAATTCCCTAAAATTATGAAGTAATTTAATTTCTCAGGTTTAAAAACAATGGACTCTTGTTTGAAATCAGGGTATTCACCGAAACCCAACCTATATCTTGCCCCGCACCGGTTTCTAGTTCGAGTCCATATATATGAATGCGCCAAAGCAATTCAGACAGCTGACAGTTGCGAGCTGAGAAGGTAAGAGATTCCACAACTCCTGCCGAACACAAGATACTGCATTGGGCCAAATTTACCAAATCAGTAAAACAAATTTCGCTAACCCTACAAGCCTAAACTTACCAACTTATCCAAGTGTTCAATTTAAGAACGGGTTGGGTCGACAAACACTTATATGCGAACACAACTACTAATGAACCATTGTACGCAGTATTCGATATAAAAATAGTAATTATGTTTATATATATATATATATTTCGAGTGCTGTTTTTTTTCTCAAATTTTATTGTACGACTTCGCTTGACCTGAACCTGCCCAACACGAAGATACCTGTGACGAATCGATTTTGGCCTCCTTATAATCAATCAATTACAACGTCGGGTAAGGCAGGTCAACATCGAAGAGATCATTCCATTGATCAAACCAGGATCAACCCAGAAAGGTTATGTTAGTTGACGTGAACCAGGATTGACCCTGGAAGGTTATATTTGTTGCCGTCAAACTAGGATTTACCCGGGGTTGACCACGGCGAATGTGCTACAATTTGTTCATTGAATAAAAACGTTGACATTGTCATAACTTTTGAAGACAACCGAATCCAGTGTTCGTATAACTTAACTTGTATTTTAATGGGAGGGACTTTTAGTTTCATTTTCGACAGTACATATGTGTCCTGACATATTGATTCAATAAACCTGACGCTAATTTGATCATATGAAAAGTGGGAGGAAGCGAGCCAAATAGAGACAGGTTGCTAACCAACAAGTAATATCAGCTGATGGACACTAAAGGAAAGTTTAATTTCGATTGCTTAAAAGTAATAATTAAATTTATGCTAGTCCTCGATGGCCATTATTCTATATAATCAGAAAAGACAAGAGACTCATCACTCATGCAAATTATGTGAATAATCCTTGATTATTCACATAAGTTGCAAATGGTAGCTTACACCAAATATCAAATATGAGTGTATATGAAGAGCGAGGGAGAGAGGAAGAGGGGGTGGAGTTGAAAGGAAAAGAAATGAGTAGCGTGGAAGGCGAAGGACGAGAGAAAGATTAGGAGGAGCTATGGAATAGAATCACAAGAGTGAAAGATTCGTATATACATGAATGATCTCATCCTGAATATTTAAAAAATAAACCCAGAATAAAGAGATGCTCTCTCGCCTATTCAGGAATAATTTATTTTTATAAAAAGCCATTAAAACTTAATGAAAGTATTAACCGTTTTCATTGTCCCTTTATATTACAGCATCTTAGTTTTTGGAAGAAGGATGCAAATATGAATCACAATCAGCGGACTCATTATTGAGGAATGATGATCACCAAACATAAAAAAAAATAACGGCGTAAAACAAGGAAGTGTTTTCTCCACTAACTTGTTCAACTTCTACGGTGACGTTACCTTAACGGAGCTGGTGTCTCTACCATGATTTATCATCGGTCGGCGTAATCTTAACAATATAAGATATGCAGATGACACGGTGTTGATAGCTGATACGGAAAGAAAACAAAACGACCTCAGAGACAGGAGAGTAAAAAAAAAAGAGACAGAAAAGGACTAGCTATCAACAGCAAGAAGACAGCAAGATAAAAACTCAAGATTCGAGCTACGAATTATTGATCCCAACACTAAGCAAGTACAGAAGTTTAAATCACTAGGAAGCGTTTTAAAAGAACGTGGAAAATTTGTCACCGAAATCCAATGACGTATAAGACTAGCGAAAGTGGCGTTCTTAAAGCTAAGCCAAGTACTGAATAGCAGATGAATTTTGTTAGAAGCAAAAACAATAATGCTAGATTGGTTTTTGATATTCATCTCCTTATATGGTAATAAATGCTGGACAATCTCATCACAGATGAAAAGGAAACGGGAAGCAATAGAAATGTGAGTCTACAGAAGGATGCTGAGAATTTCATGGACGGTGTTATAGACAATGGCAACTAAAATAACACTTCTCAAAAATTAGGAAGAGACAAACAAAATTACTTGGATAATTAATGAGGAATTAAGCTTGAAAAATTTAACGTCTACAAGGCAAAATGAGGGCAGTAAAGATGGGGGAAGGCAGCAAGCCAACTTCCGGAGGAATCTGAATGAATGGATGGCTGAAATGAATGAATATGAAAAATCGAAAAACTGCAAAGTGACAAAAGGGTTAGAAAATGTTCCCCCATTTTCTGAAGGGGCGCGGTACATGGAAGAAGAATTTTTAAAAATACAAGCTTGCTAGGTTTCAGATCACGCCGAGGCGTCTTATGCGGTAAAGGTGAAGAAGACTTGGAGGAAGCGAGCCAGATTAGAGACAGTTTTCCGCCACTCAGTTAACATCAACTGCAACAACATCACAAGGAAACATAAATTCTTCCATATGAAAGCAGTATACTGAATATATGCGCTGTCTGGATGGTTCCAGTTTTATGCTCACATATACTTATGGATACAGGGGTTGCATCCGGCCTCCGCGAAAGGTTCGCGCGAACCGATTCTTAAAATTATAAAAGCGTAGCGAACCGGTTGTTGGCTTATCCGAAAATAATCTTATATATTAATAGCCGATAGTTTAGGTAAAATCCCAGTTACACTCCTCTCGTGTGCGAGCCTAGAGAAACACTAATAGACACACGCCCGTTACTGCAACACTAACCAGCAATCCGGGGAAGAAAAACAAATTAAATGAAAGACATAGAGAGATACTGGTAGCTGTTTCGGAAAAATAAGCCGAAGAGAGAGATAATTTGGAAGTACAGCGATTCAGTTCGTACGTGACTAAGAAACCATAACACTGCAGATAACACTATCATCTTGCCTGTCGTAGTTTTTACAAATTGTCATAATACTGTCATACATGAACTTTATGAAAATGATGAATGTTTCTTTCAACAAGATGGTGCACCCCTACACAACAAGCAAGACGTACGAGCGTATCTGAAAGCGAGTTTACAATGGCACTGTCTAGGGCGAATGGGTGAAGTCGAGTTCCACCCGCGTTCTCCTTATTTAACACGCTCAGCATTTTAACTATGGGGGACCGTAAATGATGTCGTATATCGCAGAAAAAAATTGAAAATACATGCGCTGCAACTCCGCTGGACAATTTTGGCTAACGCTACCCTATTTAGATCTTGAAATATCTTAATAATTAAATGTTTTCTACAAAATTATAATAGTTTAATTCTTTTTGGTACTATCAAGTGATTTGTTTCAATTCTCAAATTGAAAAGAAAATAAGCAGAATATATTCCTAATGATTACATGCCTTTATAGAACCAGTTTCTGGAAATTTGAGAGGCCATTATTGCATGGATACACCTAAATAGATGCCGTAATAAATTCTATTAAATATACGAACGAATATAACACCTTCCGGTAATTTATATCTTAAGAATCCCAGAATAATAGGCTTCAGATCTGCTCAAGTAGAAAAGTAATGTTAAAACGGTTATGATGAATTGAGAAATGAAAGGGAAAATTGTAAGAAGTACACCCAAGGGAGTCTATTCCACATATTGACAGTTCTTGGGAATAAGATAACGGAGAACAATGTCTCCCTAAATTTTTATTACAAATGAAATGACGGATTTTTGAATCCGTAGACGTAGCATGGTGTGTGCTAACTGGAAACGTCTGAACTGGCAGAATGGATAGCATAGAGCGAATCTGAATATTTCTCATGGAAACAACGACATAATATCGACGCAATTGTTATGTTGCTTTTGTCGGAGAGCGAAATACAGAATAAGTCTTTCACAACAAAGCTATGATTGGAATATGAATATAGAATAGCTCACGCACAGTCTTTGGTGACAATTCTCCATCTTTAGCCTAATCAGACACTTGTAAAGAGGAAGCATACAACTATAAGTCCGGTATTTCCTGGAGCGATAGAATGATTCTACCATTTTTCCAGCAATGGATTATATAGTGTCTGAAATGTGATGATAAAACGATACTAGTTTAATATTTGACGCACTGAATGTTATAAACTATTTTTGAGCTGTGACAGTTTGGTTAGAAGAAAGATCGGTTGCAAGGCTCCGATCATCTTGATTGTTAGAAATAGTTTAAAAATCAGTGCACTTGCTTTTTTACAATATATCTGTGGGTATGTCCTTAATATTACTCTACCGTAGAAAGAGCTATTTGCTCAGGCATTAAAAAAAATGAAAGCTTCCGGAGATGTAGGAAGAACGAAAAAATGGCGTGAGTTTTATTTCATACAGTCAGAACATGCTAAAAAGCGTAGGAATATGTTACACCGTTCTAATCACAGTTGTCATTCTTACAACGTTTTGGCGGTTGGCTCTCTGTCCTTTTAAAGTATATTTCGATCAGATTAACTTTCAGTGAACAAGACAGTATTAAGAAGGACTAAATGAGATATACATAGACAGGGACCGTAAAATTAGAAAATTCTACCCCTGGAAATTAAAGGAAGCGTTCCCTACCTTTGTATATTACAACAACAAAAAAAAAACAAAAAACAAAAAAAAAACTTACAAATGCAGGGTTTTATTTTTCAAGAGATTGTCTTTTTTTCATGTTTCAGGGAAGGTTTTTTGGGTTTTTTTTCATTGCGGCTATTCACAAAACGGTCTTATGCATAGACTAGGGTTTCACGTAATGGTTGCTAGAATATGCATATTAATTAGGAAAGAGAAAAGAGAGTTAAGCAAGCGGGAGTATATATAAATTAAGGAAGTAGAAATTGAGAAAAAATGTAATGCTCTTTAGAAACAAAGAAAATCGAGAAGTAGCTGCATTGAATTATCCAGTTAGGAACATCGCACGTGGCTGAATACGAAAGGAAAATCCGATTAAATGACGCACACTGAGATAAAAGTAGAAATCAACCAAGAATATTGAAGATGTACAAGGACAAAATGGTTGAACCAAAATCCAGTACCAAAAACAATATTTATGCAATAAAAATGCCGAAAATGTAATCATAACAAGATAATAAGAATCCTTTCTAAACTGAACACATAAAGTTGTAGCGATTGCTGTTTTCCACGCCCACATTTTATTCGTCTGCGATTGGCTAATAAATCAATACTACTTTTCTATAGGACACTTTAGCCATCGCAGTTATTTCTTTGAATCCCTCGGTTTCGAGCTTGCTTGTCTCTTTTGTTAGTACGAATGAAGTGATTGCTTAATTTTTAACCAGTCACATATTTTAGTTCAAGATTAACCTTCTCCCGCGCTTCTGTGGGAGTCTATTCTTTTTTCCTTAAAAGAGGCGACTTTTTCACAAGTCGTCAGTAAGATCCAGTAAGTTTCGCCTGTCCAAACGAGTCCACGATCTTACTCATAACATTTCAAACGCACACACATACACATAATTTTGTAATATAAACTCACGCTTCCTTCTGTGACTTAGCCAAGGTCAATCAACCAGGACTCTGTTTATTTCGAACCATTCTATAACACAACACAATTCTGATCAATTGTATTCTTGTGTTATCTATTCTAACAAACAGACCTTTGTTCTAATATTGATTCCTGAACATTTTTCTCTCAAAAAGAACTTTCTTCGGATAATCAATTAGAAACCAAAATACAATTAAAGGGGAACAACTTCTTTCTCTTAATCTAAACATTGAATACAATTTTATTGCATGTTTTTTCCTTGTATGTTATTTCAATATATACTTGTTGATTCATAGTTTGGAGTTTTTGTTGCTTACTTGAATCCTGTACATTGAAAGTATAATAATATAAATAGTATTGGTTCATCTACACACTGGGCCAAGGTCACGCGACTTCCGCCTGAGTTAGATTGTGAACGTGCGTAACAGATACTGTGCGTTTTCAGAGATTGACAAATAAGGCTGAAAAACTTTTAACGACCGATTAGTTAAAAACGTGTAGCTAGATACACGCAAAACCATCGAAAGGTTCCTAACAGTTTCGTTCAAAAAATCTCATTCACAAGTCTTGGGTCAAGGCGTACTATCGTTCATAGGAACTAAAGATGTTACAAGATAGGAAGATATAATCAAGTCAACTGTTCAAACAACCTGGACAGGATCTGAATACGCCAATTTAAAAAAATAAAATTAGAACATTGGCAAAAATTAACAATACATAAAGGCTTCTTCTCGAAGGTTGATATTGATTGAAACAAGAAAAGAAGTGAAATAAGGCACAAGTATTCGGGCGGTGGAGTAATGGAATGCGGCTCAGATTGAGAAATCGGAGAGCCGGGTTCGAATTCCAGTCGATTCCATTACATTCGCTTATGTGCTGATACCATTGGGAAACGTATGAATCCACATCTTCTCCCCTTAGCTATGGGTAAATAGTAGAACAGACCGGGTTCTATAGCCTTGGATGGCAACTAGTCTACCGCAAAAAGAAATGGCAACCTACTGCGGAAAAATGTATCACGCATGGCAAGTAACTGAACTACTTCGACATAAAGCAATTTACAACCTTCTTTTTTATTTGCCGTGTCTATTAGAGACGTAGACGAGTATAGATATTCAAAATTCCCTGTTATGTTTTAAGCACTAAGCAATTATTCGACTTCTTATTCTTCCTCCATATCTTTGTTCTACCAACGACTTAAACATGCTCGTTAGTTAGACTACTCGATATACACGGCAAATAATTTCAGACGTTGAGGCCGAAGCGATTTTCAATTTAGGCCAGATTCAATCATCATAAATAATTTGTTAGATGGCTTGAAAATTGAAATTAAGTGAAAAATTGTAGAAATCAATGAACTGTACTAGAAAGTATATGTGAAAAATTTCCGAACATGAAGATAATAATAATTGGCACTTTTGGAACATTTCCCCAAGAGTCTTGAAAAGCGGTTGAAAGAAAACTGGAAACCTATGGAAAAATCGAAAATATTCAGATGACAGCATTAATCAAATCAGCTCCAAGAGTG
>OZ010584.1:98546622-98771622 GCA_963932145.1 Acanthosepion lycidas | reverse complement strand
CTGCCCTCACATGTGTACAACATTCCAGTGTCTGAAGAAGCCATGCAGCCCCAAACCATTACGCTTCCTCCTCCAAATTTTACAGTTGGAACCACACAATCAGGATGAAATGCCTCTCCTTCCCTACGGCGAACATAAACCGCTTCAGGAGTGCCAAAAATCTGATGAAAAAAAAAAGAATTTGTTACAATTTTTGAATAAATGTTATGGATGTGTGTTCACATAAAAATTTCAATTATTAGATCCAAAGTTTAGGAAATAGAAGCTGTTAACTTACCTCAAAGTTACTTTCGTCAGACCAAACAATTTTGCCCCAATCATCAGGTGTTCAATTTTCATGTTTTTTTGCAAATTCCAGTCGTTTTTTCTTGTTGGCCTGAGACAAGTATGGCTTCTTCCTGGCTTTGCATCCTTTTAATCCCACTTCTAATAACCTTCTTCTCACTGTTCGAGCTGATATGTTTTTGTCTGCATCCTCCCTAAGTTCAGCAACAAGCTCTGAAGAACTTTTTCTCCTATCTGCAAGGGATGCTCTTTTCAAAGATCTATCTTCCCTGGCGGTTATAGACTTTTTACGGCCTTGTCCTTTTCTGTTTTTGAAAGACTTTGTTTCCTTGTACCTTTTAATCGTTGTTTGAACCCCCTTCCTTGAACATTCCATCTTCTTGGCAATTTCTACCTGAGAATATCCTTCACCAGATAAAGCAACAATTTGTGCCCATTTAATTTCTGAAAGCTGCTACTTTGGAGGCATTTTCAATTAAATATACACTGGTAGGAATCAAATATTACCGGAAAATTACGAAACAACCTTTAGTATGACAATAAATCATTTTGAATATTGGAATGAATTTAGTACGAAACTCAGCTAAATCTCTTGAGAGAGGCTTTAAAGCAAGGAAAAAAATAACAATCTACTGTTAAATATTTTACATTTGCTCTCAGTTTTTCACTGTACGATTCTTAACCTTAAAACACGTAGGTTTAAACTATTATCTCAAATTTTTATAGGTGCTCCATAATTTTGGTCATACATAGATAGATAGATAGATAGATAGAAATAATTAGGAGGATTTGAAATAATCATAAGTAATTCATCAGACTCGATGAATTACTTAATCATGATTAATTCAAATCGTCCTAATTATTTCTATCTGTATATCCTTGCTTGAACCAGCTGACTGGACCGAACGGCGTGGGGATAGTAGTCGTAGCTCGTGGAGGCACAATCCTACGGCTATAGGTAAGGGAAACTCTGATGAATTCCACCACTGAATATATGATCGAGCGGCGTTATATCGAGTCTAATCCATTCCCTCTTCGTCACCGATGCCCGTTGGTATGGCGTTTGCCTCCTACCATACCTGTCCGGGTTTCAATTCTCAGTCCTGGATGCGCACTGCTGATGAGTGCCAAATATAGAACGAAACGGCCGTCCAGTGCTTTCTGCATTCTGTTGAGTTTTCTTCAAGACTCGATGAATTACTTAATTATGATATATATATATATATATATATATATATATATATATATATATATATATATATATATATATATAGAGAGAGAGAGAGAGAGAGAGAGAGAAAGAGAGAGAGAGATTTTACCAAAAATGTATACGCACTTTAGTAAAAGGAAAAAGATACTGAAAATAGTGATCTTTATTTCCAGATACTTATTAGTAAAGTGAAATACTGCGTAGGTAACGTTAGCCGAAAGTGTCCAGTGGAATTGCTATAAAGAGTTTTTCAATTTCTTTCGGCGATATACGACATAATTTAGGGTCCCACATAGCTAAATGTTTGAGGGTGACAACGCCGGTGGAACTCGACTTCACCTCTTCGCCCGAGACAGTGTCATTGTAAATTCCCTTTCAGATACGCTCGTACGTTTTGCTTGTTGTGTAGTGGTACATCATATTGTTGAGAAGAAACATTCATCATTTTCACAAATTACGTGTATGACAGTGTTATGGCATTTGCTAAAACTACGAAAGACAACTTTTTTCCCTTTTCCTCAAGAAGTGTGCACACATATTTCTACTGGACACAATATATATATATATATATATATATATATATATATATATATATATATACTGGAATCAAATTTTCAATATATATTAAAGAGCATTCATTTTTTATTTTAACCTTCTCGCTTGTTGAATGACTTACTGGCTCCATGCTTTCAACCAACTTAAATTTGGCCAAATTTTAAACGTAATGCCAATCGCTATCTACTGTCCTCCTTATTTCCCGTTCCTCTTCCTGCTCATTATTGATGATTCTAACTTCTAACTCCTAACTTCCTCCTTAGTGGCTTTACTGCCTTGCATGTTGGGGTGATACCCATTAAAAACAAAACAAACCAAAAACTTTTATTAATTCATAGTCAAATACATTCCTTGGAACATACATACAATCATTATATATATATATATATATATATATATATATATATATATGTGTGTGTGTGTGTGTGTGTGTGTGTAATAAAAAAGCAAATTCTAAAATTAGAATATATATTTATATTAGGTTGTCACGAAGGAAATGACACACTTTATAGGAAAAAAAATAAAGCTCTTCTGAAATATTAAATAACTAATTTCCTTAGCTTAAATAAACACCATGTTGATAGATAAACCTACATCTAAATTCTTGATCCCATCTTTAAAAAATTTCAATCTTTGTTGTGATAAACAGTTCAAATGCTTTGATTACCCCTTCCTTATTGGAGAATGTTTTATTGGATGTGTAAAACTCAAAATGCTTAAATAAGTAATAATCAGTAGGAGAGATATCAGGTGAATATGGAGAGTGAGGTAAAATTTCAATTTCCATGCTACAATTTCCAAACCCAACTCTCAGAAAGAAGTACGGAATTAACGGGAAAAAACTTTTTGTCGTTAATAAAATAATACAGATGACATGCGTTGAACGGATGTCAAAATGCGTTGAAAAATGAACCCCTATCCTACCTAGACTCAACCTCTTTTTTGAACATAACTCATAATTTATACAATAATAGTTAATAAAAATGTACGCGCTACCGCGCCTGTCTAAATGATTGGATTTCTCTGTATCCTTGGAAACAAAAAAATATGAATAGTTTGTGCGTTTAAAACTGAGTAAATTTAAAAATAAGTTATTGCAAAACTCGCTTGAGGATCAAACAGTAGTAATACTTTTAATTATATAATTAAATTTGAAAGTTTTACCTGCGGTTTTTGAAACATGGTAATTCCTGTGTAGCGAATAAACCAATATTTTAAATCAGTTAATTTATATTTATGGTTTGTAAATTTACATTGAGCACGGTTTTGTAAAAATAAAAATATCAATAAGAACACCGAATTAAGTATCTTACTGTTCTTTCTCTTTTTATTATAATACAGACACACACACACATATATATATATATATATATATATATATATATATATATATATATATATATATATATATATACTGCAGTTCAAAAAGCCAACTTTTTATTAGAAATTTTAATATGACAAAAAAATTATGATTAAATATTGTTCTTGCCAAAATAGTTTAATTTAGTCTTGATTACTGTTGCATACATTTTAGGTATTCGTTGCAATAATAATTGATTCCATTCTTTTCCCAATAACTCTAAGAGCTCTTTTCATTTTTGTGATATATATATATATATATATATATATATATATATATATATATATATATATATATATTCTACAGTCTCTTTTTGGCAAAGTCCTAGAGCTCATAATTGACTTTGAATTGACTCTTCATTTGAATCATAACTGCCCGCGTACTCAATTTCAGAAAATTCTTGTTGACAACACAACGAAATTTAAACATGAAATTTATAAACAAAAATGATAAATTCTTGAAGCTTTATACATAAAACAGTTGAATCTTAACCTGAACAAAATAAACTATGAAATCTCCAAAAATATCCTTAAATGCCTATAATTTTTAACAGAAGCCATTGGTTTATACCAACGATTCCCATACTTAATACTTCTCGTTTTTTACTCTCGCGTGGTCATGTATGACGTCACGAGCTCGAGGAAATTTTCATGAAGCAAGGGTGGACTATCATTGTTGTTTCGTCTGCATATTGTTTGATTTATTGAAATTGTCATCTTTGATAATGGCTTATGTAAGCCGAAAGCTTAGATTTGATTTAAACATGTATCAATATGGTGTTTTCTTCGTCCTTCAACGATAATGTGATTAAGCTTATCAGACAACATGAAAGGAACTTAAAAAAATAGACAAAACTTGTCTATATTATTTAATGAAACATGCATCAATATATATATATATATATATATATATATATATATATGTATATATATATACATATACATATATATATATATATATATATATATATATATATATATATATATATATATATATATATATATATATATACACTCATACAAAGAGGAAATGTGGAATTTAGAACTGGTCATCTTCTTAAAATTCATCAAAATCATTGATTTGAATTAATCAGTAAATTTAATTATTTTTTTATAATCATTCCTTCCCAGAGTCATCATCAAAATTTTGAACAACTATTCTCTAAATTAATCATTTTAATTTTTAAAAGGATGTGCATTTCAGAATTCAAATTTCAAGGGCAAATTGGAAAGCCTCGGGTAAAATAAGACGCTTCTTGGTATCAAAATAGTTTCACTACCAAGTCTTTGAAAAGTATAATCAGCACAAATTGTAAATAAAATAAGCTGGATTTTGTGTTTCCACTGCTGTTAACCTGCGCAAGTTTTCTTATCTCTTCATTTCACCATTTGTTACCCTTTAACCCCGCTCTACCCCGATGGCAAGGGCGCTGAAAAATCGATCCGGGAAGACGAACTGATAAACACCGTAACTTCTGCTGAAAATGGTTCATTTGAAAGACTTGCCTAAAGTTACCGGCTGAAAACATCAAAGAAAACACGCTATAAAAAAACAGCCTGAAGTAATTAAGACAAAGACGAGAATAAAAGAAAATTTAGGGAATTGTTGCAAAGATTTTTTTGTGTTTTTTCTTTTCATTGGATGTCTTCAGGTTGGTTATTCGTTTTACTTCCTTTTAAGATGTATATTTGTTTTTGACTCCTCTTCATTTACACGCTCCTCCTCCTTCTTCTGTGGTTCTTCTTCTTCTTCTTCTTCTTCTTCTTCTTCTTCTTCTTCTTCTTCTTATTATTATTATTATTATTATTATAGCGAAGGTTGACATCCAAAATTCATGCAAAATATTAAGAAATAAAAAATCTCTTTAAAAAACTACACTCCTGAACTCTCATTTAATATCGGTCCTCCTCTAATGACAGTGAATGTTTGCCAATCTTCTAACAGAATGAGGAAGAAACTTTAATTAACAGAAATCTGGTCTACAGACTAATGCTGAGAATTCCAAGGAATTAACGTGTGATTAACGGGAATGTTTTGGGGAAAGCAGAAACAGAAACGAAAGTTCTGCTTAGAATCAGAAAAAGAGAATTAAAATATCTATGATACATAATGACGAAAGAGGGCTCAGAGAATACGACACTCACCGTACATATTGAAGGCAAAGGATACAGAAGTATGATTCTAATAACCTGTCTAACGAGCTTGTTTAATTTGGTGTCAGAACAGAGTTCAGAAGCGGCAGCGAAAAGACAACTTACTAAGAGCTCCTGTGATGGGTTTTCTATTGATAACCGTATAACATTGAAAGGTGAGAGAAAGAGAATTGAAAAGGTGTTATGAGTTATAGCAGATGCGTAATTAAAATATTTTAAATTCAGTTAAAATGTGTAATAATACTACAAGGACAAACATTTTCACGGTAACTGCTCCGATGAACTATTTTCGCTGCTTCCCAGACTTCGTGAATTTAAGCGTTCTACTGGACTGGCATCTCGCTCATCCCCCTTTCACTATCGAAACTGTTAAATGTAGCCGTCTCTTCTACTCCAATAGCCTCATGTCTCGCCTTTGTCGCCTGTGGATCTCCCTCCCCGTTTCCTGTTTCCCTGATAGCTATCTCCAACTATTCAAATGTAATGTCAATCGACGACTCCAGATGTCTTGATCTGTCTACTATCCTTCTCCTCATCCTTTTCTCTATCATTCCTATTTGGTCTCACTCCAATTCTCTGTAACCCCTTGCGTGCTAGTGGCTTCCCGCCTTGCTTGGGGTGAAACGCTTAAAAAAAATTTAAACAAGAATTACCAGAACACAAATGAAAAGCTGGAAAAAAGGCAAAAACCCCACAAATAAGAATATAGTTACAATTTTGATGTTTAGCATATTATTAAGACGACGACTTTGAAATGAGAAATTCTTCTGTCTATTAGTGGCGGCTCTGAAAGATTTTATGAGAAAGCAAAGCATTGTAAAATAGCAAATGCCAACATTTCGGATATTGAGGTTAAACAGATGTTTAATTATCTCACAATGCGTGCAAAAAAGACTAATTTGTTATGGAAAGTGACCCAATGAGAAATGTATCGACCTCTAGGACTTGATCTTGAATGAAATAATCTATTAGGATTTGATGGTGAAATATGGCGCAAAACAGAATCCGCCCGTAAAAATAAAACAAAAAAAAAAATGTTCATCTGAATTTTGGGGATGCAAAATTACCATTATTTACATTCGGGCTATTGTCCTCATCGTTGTTGTTATTATCAAAATATTTCAACCGTTTGCCTCGGGATCTTCACTTGATGATCCGAGTAAATCTGAAACCTTTAAGATATTTTTAATGATAGATTGCCCTCCTTCCGCTGGCTAGCTAGGTTGATATTTTAGAACTGCTCTCCATATCACAGTGCACACTGCCCGGACCAGCGATTGAACACGCAATTAAAATAGCAGCAAATTCACAAAGCTTTAATCCACTAGGCTTTTTTTCTTACCGTGAGAAAAGAAATCGGAACCTTAAACCAAACCTTCCTGCCGATGAATGTTGCTGGTACTTGTGTGATTTTCTAAGTATATCTTAGATGTGGCACACGGCCGAAATTATGGAGCACCAATTGAGGATCGAACTCACTACTCAGTCGTAATTTTTCTAGCGAGACAAATCGAAATGGAATGAAAAGTTAGATAAATATATAAACCTTAAGAATTGAAGGAATGTGTCTTATAAGACTGTGTCTTTGGAATTGGTGAGAATTATCGTCGTACGATACCTGACATTATTTGTCCTGCAGACAACATTTGGCAGATGCATTGAAGTTCGGGTAATAAAGTCACAAGACCGAATAAATACTAATATAAAATTAAATAGATAAAAATATTTATTTTACATGGATGACTGCAAACCATTTGCAAAGAGGATAATGAGTTGAAATTTCTCTACAGTACTGTAAAATATTTCACTGATGCCATCGGTATCGACTTCGGATTAGATAAATTCGCAAAAGTAACATTCGAGAAATTGTGAATCATGGAACACTCAGCCATCTCGATTTTGTCACAAAGATAATGGGTCTTGAACAAGAACATGGTTATAATTACCTAGGAGTCAGAAAAGTGGGTAGAATACATAATACTCAAACAAAGGAGAACGTAAGAAAAGAAAACTACAGGCGAATGCGTGTTGAATTGACAAAGCCATATCAGCTAAAAATACTTTAAATATATTTGCTATGCAATACATTTTCAACATACTTAACTGGACTATAGATGATATTAAGTGGATGTAAAATTAGATGAATGAATTTAAAACGAAGAAAAAATACTCATTTGCCACCGCATGTCACATCATAAGGCAGATATTGATCGTTTGTATGGGTCCCTAACTGAAAAAGCAGAGGAATAGTTCAATTAGAACTATAACAATCGGTCGTCATAGATAACAATACAGAAGACTAAATGATGATATGTGTCAAAGAAATAAGGTATTTTATTCCGCAAATTCAAAAAAGAATTTCCAGAAGGTGAAGAACAGCTCATAAGTCAGAATCCATCTAACGCAGCGGCAAAAATCTAAAATAAATGCAGTGTACTAAATGCAGAAACGATTATTCTCTTCATGGTCAATACCCTGCCCTTATCAAGCAAACTGATTAAACAAAACCCCTACACATCTTTTATCAAGATGCAGAGGGTTAGCCCCAGTGAATGTAAAATTCGGCATGATAGAGTGGGATAATATCTGCCCTGGAAATCTGAAACTTTTTATGGGAAATAAACTGCAATAAACTGGTACAGACCCGGTTACAGAGATTGGAACTGTAAAAATTGCATGGGTGTTTACAATAGACACAGACAGAATAATCAAATCTTATAACCGAGTCATTATTATCAAATATCGCAAAAGCAGAAGAAGAGCAAATAATTCATAAACTGCATCGACAAACACCCTAAAAAAGAAGGGAAAAAGAAACTACAATATCCCAAATAGAGAAAATATCACAAGATAAATTTCTGCATGGTCAAACCTCTTCCTGTACCAAAGAGGCTGATATACAGAAATCCATATCAATCAGTGGTAGCGTAGAGCAAGATAAACCGAAGGTTTTTGTTTTGCTGCACAGCACCAATGAATGCAAAGTAGAAATTAACAAGCAAACATTAAAAAACTGTGTTAACCCGAAATGCAGATTCTGTGATAAATATCCAGAAACAATTGACCATCTTGTATCAGGTGGCATGGTAATATTATCCACCGAATGTGAAATTAGGAATGGTAGGATGAACTAATATCTGCACTAGAAAATACGTCATTTTTACGAGAAGGAAACTGCAAGAAAAGGTGTTAACACGACCCAGACATAAGACTTATAACAATTTTATGGGACTTACAATGCAAACAAACAGGAATCAAAGGTCATCACTCCGAAATTGTGTTCAATGACCGCAAAACATTTTCTGTTTCTTATTAACAAGTTCCTGCATAATGGAATGTCTCTTTAGATATCTTCAAATAACTATCAAACTATTCAGATCTAGAAGTGTAAATCTCAAATATGTGGGACATGAACACATTAATAATTCCTGTTGTGGTTGGGGGCCTGGATTTTATTAAAAGAGTTCTGATAGACTAATTGGAGTTTTATCTGGCATTCCTTGCCCTATGGAAGTACAAGCAAATTGTTCTCACACGTATAGCTCACATCTTATGAAGGGCTTTATATATGTAAGATATGTATGTTCTTCCCTGTATTATTTGTATTTTTAACAAAAAATGTTCAGTGGAAAACATCATGAATCCATTTCTGACCTTAGCTCTCTCTTTGGGATCCGGAAGAAATCAAAAGAAATAATAATAATAATAATAATAATAATTGATGGAAGTTTCCTAGAAAGAATTGTCTCTTACAGTTTTAAGTGACGTATGCTTTAATATAATAAACTATTCGCTACCCACTCACTAGGAACGACATCTTCCAGTATAAGTTAGTGCTGAATCAAACATGGAAAGAGCGGACCGAAGAAAGTAAAAGAGATATGATTGGTTGATTATAAAAACCACCATTCTCCCAGTAATCGTTGCATCAATGCCTGCATTGCATAATAATAATAATAGCTGAAAGTTCGTCTGAAGTATCTTGTCTGCGAGTGTCTCTTTCTCAGAATAATTTCAACTTTCTGTTTCTACTGGAAATCTTGAATGAAAATATAAATCTGTTCCGTTACGTGCTGGTAAACGAGTTCTTAAAACAATTTTTTTATCAATTCCCCCGAGGAAGGTGATAATGTCACTAAGACGTGTTATGGCTTTAAGAAGCCCAAAACTCCTAACTCCACACATTTACCCTTAGCGAACCATCTCCTTTTTCACCTCTTTAATAATATATGTTAAATCTCCTCTCTCTTTCAATCTGTAATATTAGTCGCTGACTTCAAAAACAATTACGCCAAACAGGCTAACTCCAGTAACAGACCCAAATGGAAACTAAAAATAGATTTTCACATGTGTAGAATCATGTGACTAGGTACGAACTTTGAGCAGGAAATATTAGAAGAATACCAGTTCGGGAAAATATACTCGAGGGTGTTGGAGTATCCATGAAACCATCATGCGAATGGATTCATCGAAATGAAGAGAAGGAATGTCGTCCCCAACTCACACAGGAAAATTTGGTACCGTCAAGCAAAGGAAATCACACGATGAAGACGAATTCCAGTTCTAGTCAGCACACTATACTGTTTACATCAAATCTATAGTTGAATTGCTAAGTGTGACTATCATTTAAGACAGACACATCAACTGGATGAAGGATCCAAGTAATAAATTCTACATTGCTGAATCTTTGAAGAAGCGGGTAACCGAGCCGGTTTTGTTGTCAATAATCGTAAGAGTGAAGAATACAACTTACTATGCGAATAACGAATTATATATTGTTGAATATAAGAAGTCAGTAAAAGACCAGATATTGGGATTCAAACCAATAACAGTGAAGAAAGAAGAATAAATCAAAGTTACCGCTTCTCGGGCGAAACAAGCTGAGCTAAAACTACAAATGAACATAGAAAAATATAAAACAAAAGAAAGAGAGAGAAAGAGAAAAGGATAGAGAGAAAAACTTATTTTATTTGATGCGACAGAGTGAAGCTAAGCGATTTTTTCATCTTTTAATCTCAGAATATAAAACATCTTTCCACACAGAAAACGTATAATATTAGGTTGGTGCAAATATAATGACGTAACAATGTCGTTTTTGACGTTAAAAAATACGTCAAAAAACGACATTATTACGTCATTATTTTTGCACCAACCTAATACAGATCTTCTACGAATTCTGCCATATCAATGTTCTCATGTATTGTCTAGTTAAAATTTAATCTTGGTCATTTACATATTGGAGTTTACTCTTCGTTATTGTTCGTTGCCATTCCCCATTCGTGTTTTTGACCCTATAAAGTGTCCATCCACCATGGAGTGGTAAACCTGGCATCTTCTAGACAGTAAATTGTTTCTTTTTTTTTAAAGCTTTTCTTTACAAATTTTATGCCGCGAGAATTGTCCGTAACAGACGTAAGTGTCTATTTTAGAGTGAAAGAGAAAAAAGAATCTTTCGATGTACCCGGAAACACAAACCTAAACCAGAAAGAACGAATAAACCTCCACATCTTTTTCAAAATACCAGGAAGGAATGTGAACATATCTACTCCTATGACAAGCTATATCCATATTTGAATGTTCAAAACTTATTTCATTTTATGAGCAATTATTTTATCTCAGCTTAAGTTGAGAGATTTTTTTTCATGTAGTTCGAGGGTTGCTCATTATATTGAAAATAATGTTATTTTTATTAATATTTATTTTCTCATGTCAGATATATAAATATTGCCAAGATTTACAAGAAAGATGTAACCGCAAAAGAAGAAAAATAAAATATTATCAAATATGTGAATAACATCACTGAAATTATAAAAAGATGGAAATTGGAAAAACGAAATTGAAAATATTAACAAGATAAAAAGAATAATTATTATTTCACAAATTCCACACAAATAGATTTAATAAAAATGCAAAAAACTTAGTTAGCAAGATAAAGTGTTTGATCAGATATAAAATATTTGAAGAAGGACGGGTTGCGATATGGAAGCAAACAAATGAATAAACGAAAAGCCATTGGCTTAAGATTTGAAAGCAATCAAAGTAAAAAAAAAAAAATGAAAAGCCATTAGCTAAATGTATGAAAGCAACAAAAGTCAAAACGAAACGCCATTGGCTAAATACATGAAGGCAACCAAAGTAAAAAATGAAAAGCCATTGGCTAAAAAAATGAAAACGACCAAAGTAAAAATCAAAGAGACATTGGTTTAAGATATGAAAGCAACCAAAATATAAAAAAAAGAGAAAAGCCATTGGTTAAATATATGAAAGCAATCAGAGTATCAAATGAAACGCCAATGTCTAAACGTATGAACACAACTAAAGTAAAAAAAAAAAGAAAAGCTTGTGTCTAAAAATATGAAAGCAACCAAAGTAAAACATTTAAATGAACATCACTCAGTGAAAGAATATATTTAGATTAGAAGTAAAATTTTTACTGATGAATGTAGAGCTACATTAGACGGACATGATGACCGGAGTTGAAAAACAGCAGTAATACAGAGAAGTAATATTTTGGACAATTTTGTAAACAGTAATCTAATTCTGCGACTTTGAAGATGCTGACCAGATAAATGAATAGATGTGTTATAATTTATTTTTTTTTAAATTGGTAACGATCATAATGGAGGAGCTTTTCTGTTTACTAGAGTGTGCATCCGTAAAAGAAATCTTGAAAGACATCGAATTAATTTAAGGATTCCAAGCCTATTTAATAAAATATAAATCAAATAGAAAATATTTACATTATTGAAACTAATGTATTTGAGAATGGTAAATCATATTGAAGCAAAGAAGATTTCTTATAACTAATAGTAATTGCTTAGATTAATCGAATAATCGTAATGTTGATACAGTAAATATGTAGAAAAGCTTCACAAATAAATGGAAGGAAAACTGTTGAAGATTATAAAATTGATTGATTGATTGAACATCACCCAGTGAAAGAATATATTTAAACAAAGGAGTAAAAGAAAACTTAACAAATCAATTGAAGAAAAACAGTTGAAGATCATAAAATTGATTGATTTTTTGTCCGGTTTAACATACCTTTGCAGGTTATTTAATGCCAGAAGATATCTTTAGATTCTATAAATGTTCTTTTTTGTTAGATAATAATGATTTAGTGATATAGGTCCTAATAATTAACCCGTAGATAGTGGGGGAAAAGCAGGATTTATATATCAAATTTTATTTGCGCACAAATGATTATAGAAAAAGCAACCGGAATTAGAACTCGTCACTCCGATTAACAATCCTGAGCCATTAATCATTAAACTCTCCGCACATCCAAGCATTGAGAAATTGGTATTGCCAACCAGACACCCATCTACTTACTGACCAGTTTCGACGTTGCGTAATTCCGGTGAGCATACGACACGTAGCCGCAAGCCAAGATTATAGAACGGAAAGAAAAATAATAACACAATTATTTCATCATAGGTGGGATATTAAGATGACGAAATATATATTTCTATGGCGTATATATTTTGCATTCATGTATAAAGAATCATTTAAGCTAAACTTTGTATAATAATACCTAACACCTTCCAAAATAAGTATTTGTCTTAAATATATTTCTTAAAAATAGATAAGCAGAAGACATATTGCTTATATAAAGAGACCCTAACAGTTTTACATCGTCCTGGGTAAGACGTTAAAGTACATCCACGCGCTGGGTAAGACGTTAAACAACATCCACGTCCTGGGTAAGACGTTAAACGTCATCCAGCGACAAGGCCTCTGATCAGGAGGTTTTGAGGAGCGTAGAACCACCTCTTAATTGCTGGTGTTCCCAGGTCCACCCTGGCTCTGGGTGGTAGCATCTGTTAGGGTCCCAGCTATGCGTAAATAGTAAACTATTGTCAGCAATACTTTAAAAAAAAATTATTACCATCAATACAATTTTGAAAGAAACAGAAACAGATTTTTGACAAAACAATATATTACCTGAAATAAATTTTTTTTGTCGGCATTAAATAACCCATTTGAAGTGGAAATACAGTAAAACAAAATAAATCAAATCAATCTAAACTAAAGAATACATATTCTATTCATACGAATCTATCCTAAAAATCTTATCGGCATTAAATAACCCATTGAGGTTGATATGCCGTTAAACAAAATAAACCAAACCAATCTAAACCAAAGAATACATGCTGTATTCATACGAATCTATCCTTAAAATGTTGTCGGCATTTAATAACCCACTGAGGTTGATATACCGTAAAACAAAATAAATCAAACCTAAGTTTTACAAACATCCTTTTTTTTAATGCAAACTCATTTGAATAATAAAATTGAAAATGAAATTAAAGTTATCAGACATATCACGTTGAAACACTCGTTTTTTCATCAAAATTAAGCAACGTCGATCCTGGTCAGTGTCGAGATGAGTGACCGCTTATGAATACCAGGTGTTGTAAGCTTAGAGGTGTCAGTGTTGTAGTGGATAACGGCTCGGAATAAGAAGTCGGTGAGCTGATTTTAAATTCCAGCTGGGGTCGTTACATTCACTTGCCCGTAAATACCCTTGGGTGATCATCTAAAAGAGACATGATTGACCTAGCCTCTCACAATCGCCCTATCCAACACGTATTCGGCTAGCACGCTGGATTATTGGCCCCATTCCTCCCCACGTCCAACAAAGGACCTTCACAGGCTGAGAAAAATTAGAAATAAATCATAAATTCATGGAGCATTCGTCTTGATTATGGATGACATTTATTGTTTTTTTTCTAAATTAGATTTACTGTTATATGATTTCTAAAGTTGTTATGGATCACTCTTAAAAATATAACAAATATGGCTCTACTCTTTGCTACCATTGTAAGAAATTTTTGAAATTATTTACTATCATTAAAATATTTAGTGCGGGCTAGCAAAATTGTGACTTGTCGGTATGGTGCTAGGAAAGAGAAATAGAGGAAAGCCATAAGAGAGTGGAGAAGATGACAGAATTCTGTGTGGCTGACCTTGAATAAGCTTTCCCAAGATCGTAACAAACAGCGGGAAATGACATGTTTGCACTCGACAGCAAGAGTAATATTGAATATTTTGTAAATGTAGTTTTGTCCGTAAGAAGTTCTTGAATTGCAGATTATTTTGCCTTTGAGCATGCATGTGGATATTGTCTTAAAAAAATAAAAATAGAAAGTGAAATAGCACATTTCGACGCTCCTACACAGGCATCAATGGGATTTACGCATTTATCTAAACCAATAAGCAGGTCATCCCATGGAGAGCAAAATTTTAAGTACGTATTTATATGCCGTTTCTATCTGAATATTAAACTCGGGTCAGATGTTGAACTAGATTTACGCTACACCGCAAAGTGCCAAACAGATTTTATATTTAATCTAATAAAACACACGAAAAAAAAAATTATCGGTTAGTTTGGCCTAGCATTAAGACTCTAATGTTAATAAAACGTAATTACAGATGAAGAATTGGGAACATACGAGCCGGTGTTTTAGCCTGTATTTCCCTACAGAAAGAAGTCCAAATCTTTTCCCCATATTTTCCGATTGATCGAGGCGCCAATGTAACATTCCTCTTTTGGCAAAACCCCATGAAAATAAATCAACTTGAATCACATCTAGTATAAAGAGAAGTATAGAGTAAATAACAACTTTCAATCGGATGCATTGGTGCCAGTTAAACGCTAATTATAAACTACGTCTTTTTGTTCACTAATATGGTAAAGCAGCCCTTTAGCAATAAATGCGATAAGCTATCAAATATATTATTAATTTTATCTTGTCTTCCTCATTTACTTTTATATTCATTTTTCTTCCTAATATTTTTGTTTCCTTTCATGTTTTGGTGCATTAAAAGAAAATAAAACCTTTGTGAGTCTCATGTTTTTATTCTTTCGATCTGTTTTGCATCAGAGGCAATAAATACATTTCGTTGTTTCATTATAAACCATTTAAACACTTTTTGGGGTGACAGAACTAATTTCAACCCGGAACCTCAAAAGGGTAATTTGCATTTCAAGCCTCGCGCTCAATTTCTAATAAAAAAATCCCGATTATTTCCATTCCAGTATAAATCTACATGCTTAATTCGATAATAACAAAGAAATTCTGATAAAATCTACCGTTTTGGAATTATCGACAATAAAAGTTCGGAAATATTCACGTCGCGGTGGGTGAAGTTGAAATTAATTCTACACCCACTTTTTTTCAGTTTTGCTCTTTCGAAACAATTTGTTCATACTTGCTGTTATAATCCCGAGTAATGCCATATTCTCATTTCGTATTAGGTACCTCGAATTGGTATAATGGTTAGCAAGCTTGTCTCGCTAGAACAGTTATGATGGAGTAGTGAGTTCTATCCTCCTAGCGCACCTTTTTACTTTCAGCCTTGTGCCACATCCAAGCTACGCTTGGAAAATCACTGTTGTCATTTTGTCGGGGTGTATTTTCTAAGTTGAGCCGATGTATTTTTTGCCTTCGTCAATTTTATATCAGTTTCTTCTTTCCAGCCTTTATAATAAGTTTTCGGAAGCTCTACTCTCTGACCTTCTTTCTTGTTCATCCTAATTGATCTCTTCATATTTGTTTGGTTTATCAAACCAATAACATTGTTTCATATTATTAATCATAAGTTTAAATGACTATTTCGATAGTATCATTATTTTATGACTTAATCTTTGGAAGATACTTTACCTTTAAGATCATTAACGATTTCAAATTGAATATTAATGTAACATAAAATGCTTTGATTTTCTAACATCTGGAGATCTTCTATGTTATTTGAATTGGTTCCTAGGAATTCATGATGGCACAAACATTCCGGAACATCCTTTGATTCGTTCAAGACAGGGTCGATTTCTTAGATTTATAATGTGTATTCTGATCTTGCTCCAGCTATCAAATAAGCTAGATTTTCTGCTAAAGGCTGCTTACTTTATTTTCGTTTGCATTTAATTTTTAATACGCACGAAGTTTTGGTACTTTAACCCAGTGATTCACAAACGTTCGTGTCGTGGCGCAGTAGTGTGCTGCGCGATACTTTTAAGTATTCCACGGAATATTTTCACGGCATGCCTGTATATATATATATATATATATATATATATATATATATATATATATATATATATATATATATATATATATATATATATATAATATATATATATAAAGTATGTAATGAAAAACAAACCATTTTAAAGTACCATTACGATAATTTATTTCACCCAAAATCCTTTTTTAAGGATTCAGGATCATCAGGCAAAACTTCCAACAACGAATTGAGAGGAAAAATGGGATTAGAAATTGGTGGGTAGTGTAATTTTTGTAATTTAATAGAGGGGGTTGAGAGTGGCAGTTAAACAGATAATATAAAGTATAGGGAGGGGTTAATTTTATATCTCTCTTAAGTATGTTTTATATTGGAGTAGGAGGAGTGACAGAACCTTGACCTATTTAGATGGTTAACAAAACGGAAGTGAAATGTAGAATATGTATACAAGTGAGTCTTATGGTAAAGAGAGAGATAGGGGGGAAGGAGAGATGGAGTTGTTATAATTTTGTTTTAACAAATATATTTATATATATATATATATATATATATATATATATATATATATATATATATATATATATTCTTCTCAAATTGTGTGTGTGAGTGGATGTTGTATATGCATTTTCACAGTTTTCCTACGGTTTCGATGAAATTTTTTTGATTGATAGATGATTTTTCAGTGTCGGTTTTGAGTCCAGATTGTTGGCGACAATGGATCTCCACTGCATCCGGTTCATTACATGTTTCAGCAACGTTTTACTATTTACTATCTCTTCTTTCAGAAAAACTTTAATCAAAATAAACAGTTTAAATTATTACAATAATAGTATTTATTATTATACAATTCCTTTGTCAGGGCTTCAATTGCACCCAAATGTTGTTACTAATATTGATTTTCGAGTGGGCTGAATTTAAACTTAAACTGATCCAAACGAACAGCAAAAACTCCCAGTAATGAAAGATCCGGTCGAGGACAGGTTTACTGCTAGTATGTGCGTGTATATATATATGTATATATATATATATATATATATATATATATATATATATATATATATATATGTATATATATGACAATTTCTCAGAGTTAACCTGTAGAAAAAACAATATTTATAAGCGCCACTGGATCACATATTCCATGGTAGAACTCATCCGAGTTTCTCTTTTATCCATAGGACTGTGCCCCCACGAGCCACGACTACTATCCCTAAGCCGCTCCATCCAAAGCATTAGAAGCCTATTCAAGCAAGGATATACAAGTGATTGAATTTAGTAGGATTTGATACAATTAGGCCTGGATGTACACTGCTAATGAGTCCCAAATATAGGATGAAATTATCGTCCAGTTCTTTCTGCATTCTGTTGAGGTTTTTTCTAGACTCGATTAATTACTTTATTATTATATATATATATATATATATATATATATATATATATATATATATATATATATATATATATATATATATATATATATATACTGGCAGAATAAGGTTAGTATGTGAATAAATATTAATATAATTATCCCAACAGTAAGGCTTCTGATCATAGTGTTTTAAGTCACGTTGTAGTGTCAACTATTTTCCCAAGGTGGACCTGGGAGCACCAGCAATTAAGAGGTGGTTCCACGCTCCTCAGAACCTCTACTTTAGCATCATCAGAGGCCAGTTACATACTACGAGGTTTCGGTCGTTTTACACAGTTGGATTGAACTCAAAGAGACAGAGTATTTCAGAAGGAAATTAAATCAAAATAAACCATGTTTCAGATCCTTTAATATACAATCATTAATCCCTCTACACTATCTATCAATATATTGTTTTAAAATAATGTTTATATTGTAATGATGATAATCCAAGAGCCACTCAAGGTAGAGTGTTACAGATTGGTATTTAGAGTCTTAGCCGTGATGATTAGAACAAGGAGGTAGTTGTCTATATTTCTGAGGTGAGGGATTGTTGTTTTCCTTACCTTTATTGTCATATTCCCGACGTTTCTGCCGTTTTACACTCCGGCATTCTTTGGGTGATTGGACACATCACCCAGTGGAAAAAAAGCGTTGGTTGGATCCAGTAACTTGACCCAAAGAGATGTGAGTTCAATACCTGGCTAGCGCAATGGTGAACAAAAACTTGGAGTGTTGAGTTAGAGAGAGATACTAGAGATATACTGAAAAGGTCTGGCACGTGGAACTAGAACAATATACACCGGTGGACGAAATAAAGGGTTTAGTTTGAAATTCCAATCAACTGAAGGAGGCCGGAGCATACAAAGACCGAAACGTCGTGAATATGACAATACTGATGAAGACAACAGTCCCTCAATGTAAATAGTATATGTTGAAACTTGACTAATGCATGGAATGTAACACAAAATGTACTTAGAACAAAATGTATTGAAACAAGAAAGTGTACACAATATTTACATATAGTCTTTTGTATATTCCTGGGAAGACCGTTACTGCAGAATGTGTTGACTGAGTCGCAGTCGGGCAGAGTCTCTGGCTGAATCTCTTGATTCCTCCCCTCTCTTCCCGGTACCAAACATATTTATATGGTCGGTACTCCACTATGCAAATTAGGTGGATCCTACCACAACAGTATAAGAAATGCAGTTCATCTGAATATTTTCCATGGAAATAGCGGCAGATGATAGAGGTAGCTTCACACTTTATGTTACAGTGATTTTTACAAGTGAACGTCTAGTTTTTTTTTATTTTTATTCTTTTATTTATTTTGAGATAATGGAGATCACTGTAAAATACAGAATATATTGTAAATATTCCAATGTGAATTACCATCGCCGGTCCACTCGATACACATAGCCGTATTGTCGATCTTCGGGTTACCATCTGGATTATATTCACCTATATTCCCTTCTTCGAACTCTTTATTTGAATAAAAAATAATCGGCAAGAATCAGCTAGGGCATTCTTAAGCCTCTAATTCGTAGCCATGGTATCGAATTTTGACCATACGCGAATATAAAATCATTACAATCTATAGCTACACACAAGGTATTCCGTCGCTTAATGTACTCTGCCATATTGCTCGGAAAAAAATTTATAGCACGTACTCCTCTGCGGACTAAATAGATTCAGTTGTAAACAAACTCTCTTATTTAGGAATCTATTCTAGAAATTAAATAATCAATGTAAAGTGTATATATATATATATATATATATATATATATATATATATATATATATATATATATATATATATAAAAGTGAACATAGGAGTCAACACTTAGAGCCGACAGCCTGTTTAATGCTAGATGCAATCGTCAGACCTGACGATTTCATCTAACATGAAACAGACTGCCTCTAAGTGTTGATTCTATGTTCACTTTTATATTTATACACGCTCTATCTCTGATATTGAGCACTTTATTGCATAAATATAGTACGTCTTAAGACTATATTTCTTCATATATATATATATATATATATATATATATATATGTTAAGTCAAAGGTTTTTCCGGGTTTCTGCTGATGATATTTGGCAAGGTGGTTCTCCATATTATATCATTAATTTTCGTCTAATCGTTGCTTAATTCTTTTTTCTTTATTTTCAGAAGATAGAAACATTAACTGTTTATTTTTTTTATTTTACTGCTTTGATAATGAGTGGTGAAAAGAATTGCAATTAGTCCCAAAAGCAAAAGAAACCAATGATGTAGAAGGTCCTTGAACTATCAACAAAAGCGTGGCAAAATGCACCAGTTTTGAAGACAAACCAAGGCCAGGAAGACCTTTTATTGTGGAAGATAAGACATTTCTTGGAATGGTTGAACGACAGCCAAATTCAAACACTCGTACATTGGTCGTTCACAAAGCACTATCGACACCTCCATATGTTCGGCCCCGTGAACAGAAGCTGTCATGAAGTTCCTCGTGAACTGGCCAATGACCAGGCCCAACGACTTGTGAACATTTGTAAACAACTGCTGGCAAATCCACAAGATACCCGTCTTTGGTGTCAAAATATAACTGGAGATAAAAAAATGGATCTACGTTCGTAATTTTAATAGGCTTCGTAGCCGCCGGGTATTAGAAAATATGGTCAAACATGGGCGATTTAAGCAGAAGGCCATGTCGTGTGTTTTTATGATTTTTCGAGGGGTGTTGCACTTTGAGCTTGTACCAGATGATCATGATGTAAAAGCTGACCTTAATGACTACACGGATATGATGCTTTGAAAGCTAGCTGGTATTGGTCAGTCGAAGACGCGGACTCTGATAGCACGACAATATCCCAGCACAATCTTCTAAACCGTAAACATAAGGAATCCGAGGGACTGGAAGTGTTGCTTTAACCTGCCTACAATCCAGAACTTTCACCATCAGATTATTACCTTTTCGCTGTCGGAGGTTGAACAATGCGGATGACATTGTATTTTTTGTTCTCTACATCAACCAAATTATACAAGCGTGGAATTGAGCTTCTGGCATTATAGTAGTATCATACAATAGAATATAATGTGAGATATGTTGCTGAATAAGGGCTATTCAGATGTAATTTGTCTGAAATATTAATTAAAGGGTGAAATACGAAAAAACTTTTGAATCGAACTAATATGTAAATAAGCCTTTTAATGTATTAAAATAAACATTAAAGACCTTTAAAATTCACCTTCAAATGCATGGAAAAAAAATTCAAATACATGAAAATTATATTTAATGCATGAAAACTATTATTCATGTGCGTAAAAATTAACTTCTAAATGCACATAAATAAACGTTTTAAGTTATGTGTTACCTCTGGGTCGACACGCTACTACATAAAATGATAGCAATGAAAAAAGACCATCTCTTTTTCACTTCGTTTTATTAGGAGTGTTGACAGAGTGGATTCTGAGAGGCAGTAGGAGGAATGACGTCACAGGAACGCATGTCGTTCGTCGGCTCAGCGTTCCTCCGCGGGTGGTCTTAGTCAGTCGCTAACCTAAGTGCATGAGGCGGATCAACGCTTCAGAATTCTCGCGACTCTCTGTTGAATTCGCGCCTTTTTGGACTTATATTGAAAACCGAAAGGCAATCCATCACTGTCAGAATTCCCCGGCCACGAGGCACTCCGGCCAATCGCTGACCATTCTGGTCCTTGCATTCGCATTGTGTAACAAACGTTCAAATGCGTGTAAAGTAACCTTCAAATGCATGAGAATAAACGTTCAATTGAATGAAAATAAAACATTAAAACTTAAATGCATCAACGTAAAACTTCAAATAATATGTATGAAAGTAAATTTAGAATTCTCTGAAATCCACCTTCAAATGTATGAAAGTAGATCATCATAATAAAGAAAGACTTAAATAATAAATATAATAATTTTCTCTTTAATCTTTCCCATTTGTTAAAGCGTTGTCGAGAGGTAAAATATTCATAACTATTAAGTTCTTTTGTGATAAACTATGTAAACTGCCCGAGGTTCCTGAAGTTTTATGAAGTCTCATTGCAAATGTACAATTAAACACTCATAAAATTCGACAATATGCTAAATAATATCTGTATTTGAATTGTTTGTTCTTATCAACATAGTCAGTTATTTGCGAGACGTAATTAGAGTTTAATGAATAATCGACAAGGGTCATCTGATTGAAGAATGATTAATAACTGACCAAACTAATCAATAATCCCATTTGCTGGCTCCATTATCTGAACGATTCAATGCAAATAGCTTACTATATTTGACGTCTTACTACACGCACCTAACGTATATTGCGCATAATGAATGGTAGCACAAGCATTTAATAGAAGATTGACTTAGTGTGGGTAGGAAAATTCAGATACTTAGACAAGATACGGTATTTTTTTAAGCGTTTCACCCCAGGCAAGGCGAGAAGCCACTAGGACGCAAGGGATTACAGAAGATTTGGACCAAGATCAGATAGGAGTGATAGAGGAAAAAATGAGGAGAATGATAGTGGATAGATCAAGGCAACTGGAGATGTCGATTGACATTACATTTGAATAGTGGGAGATTATAGCTCTCAGAGAAAATTGGAATAAGGAAGGGAGTTCCACAGGCGAGAGGTGCGAGAGTTGCGAGACACGAAGCTATTAGAGTAGAAGAGACGGCTACATTTAGGAGTTTCGACAGTGAAAAGGTGAGAGCGGGATGCCAGCTTCGTAGGGCGCTTGAACTCATGAAGTCTGGGAACCAGCGAATGCAGCTCCTCGGAGCAATTGCCATGAAAGTATCTGTAAAAAAGACAGAGACAGGCGACGGCGCGTCTGTGAGAGAGTGACTGTAGACGAGATGCCAGAACAAGGCCAATTATATTGCATATCCGCCTCTGGATCCTATCAAGAAACCCGAGGCAAACAGAAGGGGCTCCAGACCAATACCCCATGCAAGGGCGAATTGTTGATTTGTAGAACTGGAGGATCGATTCCGGTGAGTAAAATTTCCTGTCGCCAACTTTGACTCAATGTAACTGTTTCATCTCAGGTCAGCAGTCAAGGTGAGACCGAGCATCCGCAGAGAGGTGCTCTCGAGAAGTTGAGCGTCGGACAGTCTAATGAAGGACGGGGAAGGATCTCTGTGGTGATTAATAGAGAGCAGTTTTGTTTTTGAGGCATTAAATTGGACCAGCCAATCCCTGCCCCAGTTCACAACCGATTGCAGGTCCTTTTCGAGACGCACGGTTAGTTTTGTCAGTGACACTAGATTTGTTTTTTAGGCAGGAGTAAACTGTGGTGTCATCCGCGTAGATGCCAACTTGGGAATTTAAGGCGTCAGGAAGGTCACGTAGATAAGGAATAGAGTGGGACCTCAGTCGGGTATGGGTACACCGTTGAGTTGAATGAAAATTTCCGAGCAAAGCGTTCAGTCTTGTCGGCATAGGAGGTCAGGACTTCGAACTGGTTGAACAAAGGAGATATAGAGGGTTTGAAATTGTTCAATACGCTCTTGTAGAGACGCCAATAATCTTTGGAGACAAATTTGCGAGATGAAATACGTTCCTTCATCCCGGCAGCAAATAGTGACTTAGTTGAGGACACGCTTACACTCGTTACGGGCGGAGGCAAAGAGACGACTATTGCAGTCAGACATGTCGCTACGAAATAGGTGAAAGAAGTGGTTCCTATGGACAATGGCGGCTGAGCAAGCAGCGGAGAACCAGGGGATGAAAGCTTCGATTACAGCTTTAATCCAGGATGAGACCTCAGAAGCACATTCTTGGACGGGGGGCGTAAAGACAACATCCCAGGAGACATCGCGGAGGAAATCACGGAACTAGTCCCAGTGAGCTCGTTGATAGTAGAACGAAGTTCTAGTGGTAGGAGGCTCTTTGCAAGGGGTGGAGTTGAAGGAGATGTTAAAATATACTACAGCATAATCAGAGTTATCAAGAGGGCAGTTGCATGGCGCTACAAGACTCTGGGATGGAGGTAAAACACAGATCGAGAATAGAGGCTTTACCTTCCCGGTTGAAGGCAAAACGAGTGGGGAAGTTAACTATCTGCGTGAGGGATTGAGAGACTGAAAAATTTAGTGTTTGAATGCCTGCGTGGTCAGTAGTAGCATTCTTAAACCACATGGTATGATGGGCGTTAAAGTCGCCAAACACAAATATGTGAGCAAACGGGAGAAGAAAGAGAGCCTTGTTTATAATGTCAGAAATGCTATCGAGTATCACACAGTCTTGAGGTGATGGAGAGCGGTAAAGGAAGAAGAGATAGCTAATCTCATTGAGAAGAGATAGTCGGAGACACATGTACGATTGGTGCATGTGGGTTAGAGAGTCTTTTCTGAGGAGAGGAAGGTAGTTTCGGATCATGAGATCAGAGGAGGTGAAAGACGAGACAAGGTTGGTCTCACAGAGAGCCAGTATATCCAAGCAGTTTGCAGTGAGGAAAGATTCCATACTGCAGACGTTTGTTCTAATGCCACGGATATTGGAGAACGAAATGTTGAGGGGTTTAGGTGATTTTTGAGTGGCTGGTTTAGGATTACTTTTTCGGTCTTTGTAAGTCATGTGGAATTTTGTTTGGAAGATGAGAAGGCCCGAAGCAAAAGAAGCAGACAGTTATCGACCGTGACGCAGGCAGAGAGGAGTTAGTACAGCCTCCATCATAATGTGGCCTCAGGGTTGCCCACCGGTGGTTAATGCAGGGACACCTTTCCATGCGCGACGTGGCACTACAAACACCTCGGTATTATAGATCTGTTGATCAGAGCAGCCGGTCAAGACGCTACGCAAAAGTTAGGGCTCCTAACTACCAGTCGGAAACAGCAACCAGAGAACTGTCAACCGTGTACCCTCAGAATAAAGAGTTAATGCCACAGACTGCACGCATCACAGGAGAAACAGAGCTGCACTAATACAGAGGCCAGAGAGAGAGAGAGAGAGTACCGGGAACCCCTTCCTAAACAGGAAACAAGGCGTAAGCCTCTACTCATGTCCAAGAGAAGGGGGAGGAGTGTTGACCGGACGGTAGGAAAGCCTACCTACTCCTATTACATATAACACATACAAGGACGACAAAAACAAAGGGAAGGATAAGAGGGGGAGGTAATTGGCAAAGAGTCCAGGATGACTCTTGGATTTTACCTTTTCATAACACTAAGTTCTAACTTAGTATATGTCCCATTGTCCTATTCTAAAAAAAGAATAGGAAGAAAATGAGGTTATCCGGCTTTGTTGATATGTCATAATAAATGCCCCATCATACGTGGCAGCGAGTGTTTGTCCGCTTTCTTCCTCATGATAACAAGTAAATGTACGGCTTACCTTAAGTCCAAGCATTGAGCTGGTGGGGTGGGGAGATCAACGGCCAATCCTCCTTCCTCACCAAATAGTGGGCTTGGGAGACATGCTTTCAATAAAATTAAGAACAACAGGAGAAAGAAACGGCAAAAACAATTCCGTGTTCAGACATTTTATCAAGCAAGAAGATTCGGCTAACTAGATCATGAGAATACTGACGAGACACTTTCGCATCTAGCCAAAGACATTCAATTTCCCTTTTTTTGATTTTTCTTTCGAAACGGGATTTCTAACTAAAGCAGCAAATAGTTTAGAATGATTAAGACAAAAATGTGTTACTATGGGCAAACACACTGACGAGTAAGGAGGGGAGAAAAAAATAAAATTTAAAGATTAAAAAAAAAAAAGAATTAAAAAAGAAATAGGGAAAAATGAAAATGTATTATTAAAGAATCTCCGAATAAAAGGGAAAAATAATGACTATCTTACTTATACTTGTAAAATACTTTTACTAACAGGTTACAAGTGTCTAATGAATATCTATCCATTTTAGGTGCTGAAATGGGTTTAAGTTCTGCGTCCAACATCTGTGCCCTTTGTTTGAAATAATCTTTTTTATGTTATTTACTGTAAGCTAAATACCCTAATAATCTACACTTCAAAGTGGGTGTGCAAGTTGTTTAATGAAGTACGGCTTGGTGTGTGAAATCAGACAGCCGAGATTTTGTTATTGCATTAATTTACGCACAACCACCCTTGGAATTAGTATGTATCTATCTCTTCCTACCGGCTATGGTTTAAATACTAGGGTTTGTAGTAGAGCGGGAAAAATCAGGTTTATTCTAACAAATGTTTATATAATATTCACTCGTAATTACGCCCACATCAGGTTGAAATAATATTTCCCGTACCACCACCGAGGTTGAGCAATGTTGAGCCTCGTCTGTGCCTAGAAAGGGTGACCGCTTGAGAATACCACATCGTATAATCTTGTATGTGCAAGTGATATAATGGAAAATGGCTCGGAATTGTTAACCGGGGACTTTAGTTCGGATTCCTGCTCGGTTTTTTATAATCATTTAAGCTCAAATATCCATGGAAAATGTTCTTCACTCCTAGCTATGTGTTAACTAATAAAACTGATATCTTTAAATAATTATAATCTACACAAAATTCTTACAATCAAAATAGGTTTTGACTTTATCACTCTAATAGTCCTTAAGTATTATAATCCCGAACTGGCTCCTGTCCTCTCTAAACTGTATAATAAATGTCTCGTTGTCTCTTGCTTTTCAGCTTGTTGGAAATCATTATCTGTTGTTCTGGTCTTCAATAACTCAGGTGAACCGCCCGATTCTTCCAACTAGCCTACTAGCCTTCTATCGCGTTTTGGTAAACTATTAGATTCCCTATTCAATGCTGATTTACTTAAGAAGCTCACATCACAGGGCCTCCTTTAAACTGCAATATCCAAGCAATATGACTTTCGTTTCTCTAGGTCATCTGCTGAAGTATTAATGATTATTGCGAAAAGAGGTTCTCAAGCTCTAGAGAGGAATGCTGAAGCCCAGACTGTTATTTTGGGCATCTTGAAAGCTTTCGACCGGGTTTGGCACACCGGTCTTCTTGAAGTTGAAAAGTTATGGGGACTTCGGATAATTTCTTGATGAATTTTTGAAAGCAGGTATTCCAGATATCCAGCATTCAGTGTCATGATTTCACCTGTATTCAAACACCAATTCTTTTGTGCTGGAGAGATAACAACTCACACAAACACATGATTAGAAATATAAAAAGCAGCCTCGTTCTCTTGTGTTCTTTGTCTTCGTCAGTTTGGCGATAATTCAGTTAGTTATGTTCCATGCATTATACACGCTTAAGGAATCAGATACCTTTTGATGCATGACTGACGAGGCAGATATTTTTTATCGCAGTAGGTTGCCATTTCTTTCTGCCGTAGGCAAGTTGCCATCCAAGACTATAGAACCTGGTCTGTCCTGTTATGTACCCATAGCTGGAGCGAGAAGAAGAGGATTAATACCTTTCCCAAGAGTATTACCGCGTAAGTTAATGTAAAGGATTCGACTGGAATAAGAAGTCGGCTGTCCGATTCCTCCATTACTCCACTGTCATTACTTTCCCTCGTTATCATTTGCAGCTCTAAGAAGTCCCGGCCCCATCCTTCTGCAATCACCTTACACAAGCTCTTTATATAGATATTTACCTCATTTCCCCACTGAGACGTGATGTAACACAAGGTCATGTTTACTGTGAGGAGCTCAAAAGCGTACACCCGGGTCAAGAACAAAAATTCCCCGAGCTCGCGCAACTGTCAGTTGCGCTCTCATCAGTGGCAAGCACTAATCCCTCTCTCAAGTGTGTAGCCTTAGACAGCTGTTCTTCAGGGCTGGGCACCTCGTAGTATTATTTTCCTCAGTTGCACTTCTGTGCTTCGACCGAGCTACAACTGAGTCGCTCTTTTCACGAAGACAGGGATGCAACTGAGTAATACCCTACTCAGTATGTGCCAGGTAAGTATGGATATTTACTTTCGCCCCACTAAGTGAGTATGTGACACAAGGTCGGTTTTAGCGTGGGGAACCCGAGTGTTTCCACTCGGGCCACTGTTCTAACTTGGTCTTAGCTGGTCATAGCTGGTCATAGCTTGTCAAAGTTGGTCAGAGCTGATCTTGGCTTGTCATAGCTGGTCCAGTCCCGAGCCGGTCCAACCTAGGCGCACTGTATTATAATCCCGAACTGGCTCCTGTCCTCTCTAAACTGTATAATAAATGGCTCGTTGCCTCTTGCTTTTCAGCTTGTTGGAAATCATCAGGTGAACCGACTCTTCCAACTATTGGCCTTATACCCACCCAGCAACAAGGCCGGAGCACAAGTGCCAGGTAAGTATGCATGCTACTCGCTGTTTCACTCTGCTCTTTTTGACTTCAGTATGTTCCGTGAGTTTCAATTTCTCCAACAACTCTTTCTTCATTAGGTGTCCCAAAGATTTCAGTTGTTACATTCGGATTCTATGTATAGGTGTTTCTTTTGTTTTTAGCATTTTTCCTTACAACACACTATCCACATTCTGCCTCATTCTGTCCAACTTCCTCTCTATTTAGATAGGTGACCACTTGGGAATACCAAGTGCTAAATGCTTTGACGGGTAGATGGTGTGTGGATAATAGCCTGGAATTATTAATTGGCTAGCAGTGTTCAAATTCCTGTTGGGTTCGTTACATTCCCATACGCGCAAATACCCTTGGTAAAGGTAAGAAACCAAACATCCCAATTAGGGGAAATTTCATAAGACTTGTATCCTTAAATCATTATTGCCTAAAAAAAAATCTTACAAACTAAAAAATAATTTCAGACTTTAAATGACTTGCAAGGAGATCCTGATCCGTAGAGAAAGAACCAATCAATAAATCTCAAAGTTTCTTCTCTGCCAGTGAGATTTCATTATTATATAGGGGACTAGCAGACTTCGCCCGCCCGCTATCGCTTCTCAAAGTAATATATATATATATATATATATATATATATATATATATATATATATATATATATATTCACTACTTGAAATATTTGAAACAAAAATTTCAAATGAACATTCATTCATGAATTGGCTTATTAAGGAAAGTTTTACAAATAGATGCCAACTTTTTAAAGGCCAAGTAAAATGCAAATTTCAAACACTATTTTGCACTATATAAGGCAATATTCCTAAACAGAACTATTTTTGATATGAACATCTAAACAATTCTTGAATAAAGAATGAAGAGCAGTTAATTAATGAAATATACTTTTTTAAGATCAATATGCAAATTAGTTAAACCTGCAGTGTGATATCATCTAGAAGTAGATAAAATATAATACAGATATTTAGCTTTTAACATATAAAATACTATAAAGTATCCTTGAGGCTTTTTAACCGAAGAATTCGTTGTATAATTGTACTCCAGTTTCGCATTTATTTGTAGAGATTCCATAATATAGGTCTTACTTAATTAGTTGTGATGTTTCTCTAACTCTTCAAATGTTGAATGTATAACTAAATTTCTATTTTCCTATCTTTACATATTAATCTTATCTAAAATTGTCCCGTTCTTCTGTCACCCATGAAATAAAAATAATTTTATACGGAAAATAAGGATCTACATACATCAAATCGTCTTCAAAGTAAGTGGCAGCAGAGGAATTATCCTTGAACTTTTAAAAGATAAGCTTAAATAATAATTCAGTACTTAATGCAGCGATCAATTTTGAGTTCTTCTGCAGTTTATTGATACCTATTGCATCTACTCCTTCCTAGATATTATGATGATGGCAAAACGAAGAGTCCTCCACAGGAGCGAGCTTAAATGCCGCCAGATGGTTGTTGGGTTTTGGAAGACATCTTTTGCTATTCTATTGCGTGATGAAATTTCTGCGGGACGAGGGAGATTTAAACACGTGACTTCATGATGACTACCAGAGGCAAAATTTTGTATGACATTTTAGACACATGGATCCTTCTGAGGAAATATTCTGAAAACAATTTCTTTTTTTTTCTTAATATGAAAGTTGATAGGCAGTGTTTGAAGTTATTTCCCAGATGTCAATAAAAAATGGTTTTACTGGAGTACACATCAAAATGACGACCATTAGGTCAGCCTAAATTATTCCTGTATCAAAGATTGATTGTCTTTAAAACCTTCCAAGCACATACAGAAGCCAGTTAGGTAGTTTATCCCCCTTTTTGTTCTATCTCTCCTGGCTTGAACAATTCCACTTTCCTCGTGCCATAATTTTTTTTAATTGTTTCTTTTTGATTATAATATCTTTGTCCGTCTTTGTTTGTTTCCATTTTCCCTACAATATCGTCGTTGATCACGTGTTCATCCCATGGCATTCACAGAATCCTTCAGCAGAAGGACAGTTCTGTTATTTCAAGTCCCATCTTCATCCGTGAAGAGATTGTTCAGAATTCACTAGCATGTAAGACGTCCGATATTACATAATTGTTCAGTATTCTTTGCTTGATTCTAAGGATATTGTCCTCATCCTTAACACTAAGCTTTTTGATGTCATCTTTCGCTATTACAATTGGATTTCTTTAAATCATTTCACCAGAAGCAAGACGGTAACGCTACTAGACCGCAAGGAGTTAGACGGAGCGAAAAAAAAATAACATTGAGAAGAATGGGAAGGATTCCGAAAAGGACAAAAAAGGCAGATGGTTCAAAAAGACGGAATAAGGCAATTGATGTTGGATTTAACTTTTGAAAATTATAGTTAGCAGGGAAGGAAAAATCGGAATGGAATTGCACAGGTGAAGTTGCGTGAGAAAAGAACCTCTTAGAGTATGTTATATAGAAATAAAATATCGTGCCGAAACTTGAGTTTGAACACTAGATGGCATTATTGAATTATATAGGCCACGTGAACTTACAGGAAACACATAATTAGGAAGTGGCGTGACGTGTAATTGATCGCATTTCTATTCTGTCTTCTATTACTATTCGGATCTCTATTTCTACTCTATCCTCTATTTATATAAGTTTCATTATCTCTATCTATAAAAGGCAGGATGTGTGTGTGTGTGTAACTAATGCACAGCCGCAATTTTCGACAGATTTGCACCAAAATTTACATGCACATGCTTTAAGTTAGTGGGAAGGCCAAGACCGACTTTGCATTTCCCAACTCCCATCGATAGTGGAAATAATCGATTTTTACATGCTTCTACAGCAGTTTTCATGTAGTTTGCGGCCATTTTCTACTGGCCAGAGTGAGAGCCTATAGCTGGCTGACACGAATAGGCAGGAAGATTTTCTTGGCCAGCTTGAGAGCCAACAGCTGACTGACACAAATGTTAACTAGCATGCAAAAAAATCGATAGCTGCATTCGTCACAAGTGGGAAAAATTTTAATTTGCATGGCACTTTACTCCAATTGCCTCATTCGTGATTCTGAATCCGCAGAACTGCGTTAGGTGTGAAAAAGTATTTGTTGTTAACATTCTTTTTTCATTCGGTTTTTCCAGTTACGAGTCCTTTTTTAAAGCTGATCGTTTTGTGTTCATTTTGTTTAGTTCTTTTGTCGTAACAGATTTAATGTTCAGTATAGAGCTTAGAAAAAATTCGCAGTGTGAGATAGGCAAGAAGTAAGGCATGTAGCAACATCAGCACGGAAAAGGGCACTCCTTTAAAGGCAAGAAAGGGCAAAAATATTTTAATTCAAGTGATAGCGATTGCTGTATGTGTCGTACGATTTTTGAATCAAGCACGGGCAACGCCGGGCCATGCTGCTAGTTCTCTATACTGTTCACTATTCTATTCCTCTATTTGGACACTATAGGGATTACTATTCGATCGAGTATTATCGAGCAAGTACTATAAGTGCGAGTGATATTCGAAGGCTTTGACCCCCATTGTTCAACGGTGTAATATAGTTGTATCTGTTATTACAAAGTCTCTACTACAACTAGCATTACGAAAGTGACAATGAATATTCGTTGACATTACAAAAGTGACAGCGAGTGTTCGTTGATATCACAAAAAAGTAGAAGTAGATGGCGGATCTAGGCATTTCAACAAAAATATAGTTGGACCTAGTTGTAGTCGGGGCCCCAAGAAAAAAAAGGCTCGTCAGGAAATGTTTGTAGAAGTGACAACGGGATGCCAGGTGACATCAGTAAGAAAGTGCTCAAGTAGAGATGAATAGGAGCGAATAAATTATATAAACATTTTTTGGGGGGGTGGGGATTTTGTCAATAAACCGTAGGAGCACTAGATCAGGTATGGCAATAGTATTCAATCAATGGACGAATGGTAGATTTATATATGTGCAAAATGAATTCTAACGAGAAATATTTTCAGGTACGAGGCAGTAAATCAACTTTCCTTGAAGTAGACGAAGCAATTGATTCAATATAGTCATTCCAGCAATTGATACGATGGGTTTAGGTTTCGTTTATAGCGAGAGTAAAAACGGTACATTTAATTGGCAAACATTTGACAGAAACGTATTGTTGATAATTCATTCGGAATTTTACTCAAGATTATTTCTTATATCAATTTTTAAATTACAAATCAATTTTTAATGTTGGATTAGGCAACAATTATTTCTAGTAAAAAACGTTTTTACAACTTCAATCTAACGTAGGCTTAAGGCCTCATCACGTAGAAACGCTGTTTCCCTTATGATCACGGAAGTTAAGCAACGTCGAGCTTGCTCAGTATCTACGGTGACAGTCTGGGAATACCAAGTGGTGTTAGTTTAGATGTGCTGGTGGAGTAATGGATAATAGCTCCGATTTTTTAATCGGAGTGTCGATTTCCAATTCTGGTTGGGTTTGCTATATTCACTTACATGAAATGCGCTTAAGAAAGGTAATATTTCGTCTCCACTCCCATAGCTATCAGTTAATTAGTAAGTTTTGTGCCACTAATTCATTATTATATTACAAAGAAAAAAACTTAAAATCTAAATTATTTTCTGGTTTTAAATAACCTACAAAGGGTCGATAAACAGTAGAAAAAGAATCAACCAAAAATATCAATTTAATGTTGCAGAAACGTATAAAAATCATTTGTTTTAAAACTGGTTAGAAAAAAAATGGTCTTGATTCCTAGTTATTTGAGAAAAGATTCGATTGTAGAAAAATATTTCAATGTGCAAAATTTACTAACATTTTACGTTATCTGTATTCACGTTCTTGTATTGAATCTCCCGTGTTCCTAACGAAGACACGGACGTTTTCATAAGAACAACGATGGAAATTATGTCCTTTTGTCTACTGAGAACACTGACGGGTGAACCACGATATTCACAGCTGTTAAGCGAGCAACTTCCTGGGGCATTGCCTCTTTAAGGTTGGATATGGCAAGAAAGCACTTAACCCGGTTGATATTTAGCTCTTAACATAGATCACTCTGATTAGACACTCATTTAGCTTAAGTATTAACAACGCGTCTGTGTTCACATGGCAACAACATTGTTCTGGAATACAACCTGATTGAATCTTTCCTTTCAGCTGGGTAATATAATCTAGTCTCCCTTCTGGTGGCAACGATCTGCTTACTTAAGAAAAAAGTATAAGATGCTATATAGAAAATGCAGCAATGATTAACCTTCCCTTCCTCAACAAAAAAAAAAGAGACTGTGTGTCAAAAGGCCGATTATTCCTTTGATACCACTCCACCATGAATTTTGACTCAAACGCAATTCATGTTTTAAAAAGCAGGCAAATATTACTTGCCGTATGCTAAAAAGAAGACTCATATCCAGAAAATGATTAACAATTTTTTCCATCCTAAAAATCGATATCAAAAATTCGAAAATATAGTTATCGACCAATAACACATCTGATGTTTAACAAATCTAACTTTTAACTTCCTGTGATCCGATTTTTTTCTTATAAATAGCGTAACGTAAATTAATAGCCGGATTTTTCAGTAGATCTTAGACAAAAAAAAGGAAAAATAGAAAACTGAGATGTAAATAATACTGATTACTAAGTTTTTTACATACTGAAATTAAGTTGTTAAATACTGAGGTTACTATTTTTAAATTATTTCTCGCTTTTAAAGTATTTTCAAGGACAAGTTTACACAGTGTACATTACGAAAAATCCCAAGTGACATATAACAAAGCTCAGTCATCAAAAGTGTATTGGCTCTGAAACTTAGCTGACAACCTGCTGCTAATTTCATATTACACACACACGCACATACACATAATATAACGGAAATTCTGTAGTTTACAATGATGGTTTTGCACATGCATTTCAAATATGTCTTTTGTGTTCTAAAGAAAACCAAACATTTTTCGTCTAAACTTTTCTCGCGTACATTGTTTCCTTCAGATTAAAAGAAATATTTATATTACTCGATAATAAAATTATTTAAATTTGTAGAGCTGTGTTTGAAGATTTCTTTTCTCCGCTTATACATATTCTGTATTGTACAAACACGTACACGCACATACACACACACACAAATATATATATATATATATATATATATATATATATATATATATATATATATATATATATATATATATATAGGAAAAGACAATATTTATAAGGCATTTTTCAAAGCAAAAGCTAAAATAAAAACAACCGGTTTCGTCCCAGGACTTATCAAGTTTATTTATTCTGGGAATTTAAAAAAACCGTGTAAATTAATTTTTAATTAACGAATGTAATCGAATGGAGGGAAAAAATATATGAATGTCAAGAAACTAGAGTCCAATAATATTCAAACCCAGCAAGCATTCCCTCTGTTTACAAAGGGAAGGCTCACGAGATCTGATATACAAGGACTCCAGGACCTTGAGGTTATTAAAATACCGTAAAACAGAAAAATGCCACTGACTCAAGAACCCCATGTCTAATTTTAATGTAATTTGGAACTGCACTAAGCAAGGGACGATGTATAATATGCTCCTAAATTGGTCGGTGTATTATCCATTGTTTAAGTTGTATCTAGTGTACAAACATACATACATACATACATGCAAGATTAGAGTTATAGTATTAGATAGATAGATAGATAGATAGATAGATAGATAGATAGATAGATAGATAGATAGATGTTGTTAAAAATGTATCCTGGAAGGGAAAATGAAAGAGAAAAAGAAAACAAATTACACAACATTTGAAATGCTTATCTAGGCATTCATATATATAGATAGAAAGAGATAGTCCGACAGACAGACCGACAGATAGATAAACTGATGGATAGATATGAGCAACCTAAGGCAGATCGATAGGTATAAATGCACAAAATTAGATAACAGACTGACATAGATAGATAGATAGATAGATAGATAGATAGATAGATAGATAGATAGATAGATGTTATTGTTATAATGTATCATGGGTCTTTATTATTTTTCACATATTTAATAGTCGTAATATATTATGTATGTGATTGTTTATACACCCAGATTAATATAAAAAGGTTTATCGAAAGAAATTCTGAATTTCCTGTTAAGAATGCCGGAAAAAGAGAAACACAATTCTATCTCAAGAAACCATTGTTTAACTTTAATGAAATTTGGCACTGCACTCACTAAAAGGTCAAGACAGAATATGTTACTAAATTGGTAGGAGTATTATGTATCGTTCAAGCTGTAACTCAGAAACAAACATACATAGGTTCAAGATTTTTAATATTAGATAGATGTTAATTTTAGTTTAATAGTCATTTTATGCTCTCTTGTAATATCTGGACACATCTCGGTCTAGACATAGTTTTCATACGTTGTACTGTGGGACCAATATATGAATTTAATGTTTTATATATATATATATATATATATATATATATATATATATATATATATATATATATATATATATATATATATATATAATGAGAAAGAACAGCCAGGTTTAGAATCCACAGTTCTTTAGCATTTATCTTTTAAAAACAGTGCTCGACACTACATAGATCATAATATAATAATATTTTTATCTGAAAAAAATATTTTACAAAACGACACGGGAATGTCTATGTTGCGGAATTTAAATCTCTTCCATTTTCACGCGATGTTTAGTAACTTTTGATGAAAATAATTTACTTCTGAAATCATTATATTATTTTATTTATTAGTTAAGGAGGAGAGAAAGACAAGATTAAGACAAACCCAAGAAAATGTGAAATCATGTTCCCCACTCCATCTTAAATAAAATAAAACTCTGATTTCCAAATAAATCATTTTCATTAAAAGTTACCAAAGATCGCTTGAAAATGGAACAGATTCCGAAGCATAGAAATTTCCATCTTAATGAACATATATATATTTGGTTGGAGAGATGTGAGTTTGTGACCCTGAGTTTCACCCTTTTGCGATCGTCAGACAGTTTGTCTGACGATTGCAAAAGCGATATATTTCAGCTCTATCTCTGATACTGAGCGCTTTCTAATAAGTACCGCGCATATAATATATAAATAATTATTTTCACACACACACACATATGTATATATATATATATATATATATATTATGCACTGTTACATTAGAACGTTGAAACAAGATGTACAGTCTTGTAGTGTGTATGTGCATATTCTAATGTAACAATGCATAATAAATAAATATTTATGGCTGTACTTTTGAATTGAACACTGTTTTAAATTAATGTTGGGAACGCGGAAATACTATTCTTCGTTCTTTTACATTAGGACACACACACACACACACACACACACATATATATATATATATATATATATATATATATATATATATATATATATATATATATTAGAGTTGAAGATAAAAGCTTCCAAAGTTCATAATAATTCCTAACCAAACTTGTCTTTAAATATGCTTTACATATAAGTTCTTATTTATAAAAAAGAAAATAGATCATTACTGGTTATTTAATAATTACAGTACTAATGAATAATACATTTGCATCTCAAAGGTATATCGACCAAATTTCCCGAAAACATATTTTTCTTGTTTTTTAATGCTAGACACAATATTTCTGACAGTTGTAGAGAATTTACCATTTTACCAATTGCTGACTGTGTTATTAACGCATTTCCCTCTGTTGCGCACGGCTTTACAACGTATATTCTATTATTCTTTATTTGTTTTATCTTTTGTCAATGTTGTAGATTATATTATTCAGACATGATTAGCATATATACGATATGACTAATATTAATTATATATAATAAATCGCCTTAAGACTGAAAAATAAATGGAAATTTTGGTCTCGATTTTCATATAGATTGATGCAGTTGGAATAAAAAATGATTGGAAAGAAAGTGTTCAAAAACTCATAAGGAGGGAGCAACGAATTCCACTTCCAAAAAATGCAAAAGGTTACTTTTAGAGCGTTATTGTCACTAAAGGTAATGTTAAAATATTTGTTCGCATACAGTAAATATTCGGTATGTATTGAACGAAGTTTTAAACCAACGTCTTTTTGTCGATAAATTATGATCATTTTAGTTTGTATATTCTTGATATCAACTGTAATCTGGGAAATTTTCAAACACGTTTCTGTAAAATGTTCAATTTTCCAAATTATCTGATTATAATTATGCTTGTCCATTGCACGACCGTTATGTCCTGCCAATAACTCATAAATAATGAAATTTCCGTTTCAATCGCGTGGAAATGGGGGGAGGGGTGGAGAATACACTAATTGATTTCATTGATAAAATGAATGAAAGAAGACATAGACAAATAAAATAGAATGAAAGAAAGAAAGAAAGAAAAAAGAATTCTGCAGTTGAAACCGAAAGAAAGAAAGAAAGAAAGAAAGAAAGAAGGGGAAATGAAATGGAAAGAATGATAGAATAAAATAGAATAGAATGAATGAACGAGTGAATGAATGAATGAAAGAAAGAAAGAAAGAAACAAAGAAACAAAGAAACAAAGAAAGAAACAAACAAACAAACAAACAAATAAACAAACAAAGATGATAGAAGTGTTTAATATCTTCTGTCTATACTTTATAAACAACGGTTTTGATTGCGTGAGAGTTGGGAGAATACACTACTTGCTTTCATCGAGAAAAAATTAAAAAAAAAAGAAAGCTATCAAACAAAGAAATAAACGAAAGAGATGATGAAGAAAAGAAAAGTAGAAGCGTCAAACCGCTGTTAGAATGAAATGAAAAAAGTTGTTAATGGCACAGTGGATAATGGCGTTGGTTATATCCAGTGACAGTACCCAAAGACTATGAGTTCAATACCCGGTTAAGGCAGTGGGGAACTTTCAAAGGGAAATTAACAGGAGATAACTGAAAACTAACATCCATTAAACATGGCACATAGAACTAGAACAGTCCACCGCAGTGAGCGAAATAAAAGGTTCAGTTCGACATTCCAACCACCTGAAGAAGGCCGGAGCGTACAACGGCCGAAACGTTGTGATAAACATGGCGACAATGATGAGAACAATAGTCCGAATAATGTAAATAGTGTACATAGTAATTCATCTCAGAAATATAGACAAATAAATTTATTCTAAAAAAAAAAAAAAACTTTACGCCATTGTAGAAATAACATTAAAATATTTTATTTTTCCTCTTTTGAACTTAAACTTTTCTTATCAACAGTATAAGTAGTATTTCTTATATTCTTAACATTTTGCTTAATTAGTTTTTTTTTAATTCCATAAGAATTTTATTAATTCCATAAGACAACACTGAAATTTTCAAAGATATTTCAGTAAAATTGTCACATTCCAAAATTGCACTTTATGACTATAGGCCAGATACAATTAAAACAAGAATGGGTCTGTTGCAAGTGACGCCAGGAGGATAGGATTTAAAATGAATATTTTAAACAGAATCAACAAGAAGTGTTCCAAAATATTTATCGTTGGCGAGATTATGACACATTCCCGATGCACATGTATTGCGTAATTTAAACGGAAAATATATCCTTCTACTGAAAATGTCGATAATATAACAGGGGTTGATATAATGCATTGCGGATACAATGAGCATGTAATTTGTTTTTTTTTAAACTCCCAGGACAGGAAAGAGTGACGGAGAGAAGAAGGGACTAAACTATCTAACGAGTTTGTGTAAATGGATGGAAGGGCAGAGAGAGATAACGAAAAGACAAACCATATTATGGGTTAGAATGGAGATCCGTCAGCACTCAAGGTTAATAATAATAATAATAATAATAATAATAATAATAATAATAATAATAATAACAACAACAACAATAACAACAACAACAACAATAATAATAATAATATCCCTGTTGTAGTTGGAGCCCTAGGACTGGTTGGAAAAGATTGCAGTAGACTAATTGCAGGGATTCCTGGAAGCCCATGCCTCAAGGAGATACAAAAAATTGTTCTGACAAGTACAGCCCACACTTTACGAAGGGCTCTATCTATGTAATTTTTTTTTTTTTTTTTTTTTTTTTTTGTCAGTGAAAAGTGTCATGATGCCATTTCTAACCTTAGGTCCCTGGGTGGGACCCGGAAAGAAATGTGTAAACGCCAGAAAACAAAGAAAATAAAAATAATAATAATAAGACCTTGAAATAGAAATCTCGAAAATGTGGATATGGGAACATCAACAATCCCTGTTGTAGTTGGAGCCCTAGGACTGGTTGGAAAAGATTGCAGTAGACTAATTGCAGGGATTCCTGGAAGTCCATGCCTCAAGGAGATACAAAATATTGTTCTGACAAGTACAGCCCACACTTTACGAAGGGCTTTCTATATGTAATTTTTATTTTATTTTATTTTATTTTATTTATTTTTTTGTCAGTGAAAAGTGTCATGATGTCATTTCTAACCTTAGGTCCCTGGGTGGGAGCCGGAAAGAAATGTGTAAACGCCAGAAAGCAAAGAAAATAAAAATAATAATAATAACAATAATAATAATAATAATGCAATACAGTTTGAACGTGCTTAATTGGATCATAACTGATATAAAGCAAAGTTTCTCACTTGCCATCGCATGCATCACTCTAAGGCTGATGTTGATCGTCAGGATATATACAGATCCGAAGCAGGGAGAGGATTAGTTCAACGAACTCTCTTACAATCGTTCTTCATCGATACCTGGAAACTACAGAAGACTGGACCAAAGAACATGAAAGAAATAAGAAACATTATTCAGTAATAAAAGAAGCCAAGAAATTCAAAATGGAATTTACAGTTGGTTAAGAAGTGCAAATACGCCATAATACACTAACTGTATCGGCAGATAACTTAAAAAAGAAAATAAATGTAAATGCATTGTACCAAATCCAGAAACGATGTCAAGATAAGCCTCTTCATGGACAGTACTCTGCCCATACCAAACAAGTTTATGTAGAGAGATCTCGTACCATCAGTGGTTACATAGAGCAGGGTTAAAAGCTCAAACCGAAGGTTTTATTCTTGCTGCACAGGATTAATACTTGCTAACTAGAAATAACAAAGCACAAATTGTGAAACATTGTGTTTAACCGAAATGCACATTCTGTGATAAATATCCAGAAACAATTGAGCATCTTGTATCAGGTTCAACAGTGTTACCACCCATTAAATATAAATTACGACATGATTGACTAGGCCAATATTTGCACTGTAAAGGAACCTGCAAGAAACTCTGACAATATTAATACACAAAACAGCCAAAGCAAATCACCCAGACATCGTAAGCGATGTCCACAAATACAGAATGTGCTTTCTTATTTACATATCACTACCTGCAAATTATAATCTATCTTTGAAGATCTTCAAAAAAACTATCAAAATAGAAGGATCTTGAAGTGGGAATCTCAAAAATGTGATACAAGAGCACATCAATAATTCCACTTGTAGATGGAGTCTTCGAATTGATTGAAAAAAGGTTCCGATAGACTTATTGAAGATACCTTGTAGCCCATGCCTTAAATAATTGCAAACAATTTTAGTCACATGTACATCTCACACATTACGTAAATGGCCTTATCTATATAAGATGTGTGTGATATTGTTTTCTTTGTTTTGTTTTTTTTTAATGATCATTGGAAAGCTATTTTCGACCTTAACTCTGGTTGAGACCTGGAAAGAAATGTGTAGACAACAAAAATCAAAGGAAATAATAATAATAATAATAATAATAATAATAATAATAATAATAATAATAATTACTAATACTACTATTATTATTATTATTATTATTATTATTATTATTATTTACTGGACAAATCGTAATATTTACAAAGCAGCAACTATTATGTACAAATGTAAAATGTTCGACACAAGAGAGTTAATATTTTAGTTGAAGAGATCAAATGAATGTCTATGATTCATTGGCAATCTCTGCATGCGATGCAAGGAGATTCAAAGTGATATTAAAAGGGTTAACGGATTTGGCAATGCCTGATTTATAGTCTGGCATCCGTTATTCTGGCGCCTCAAGATGCAATGCTGGATCCAAGGGAAATTTATTTATCTTCATATATATAGTATTTGAGCAAATACGGTTATACTTCCAATTCTCTTTTAGATATATGGCCTGGCCTCGTTTTGGTTTTATCATTTCCTATTATACTAAGAAGACTGAGTACACATAAACAGATTACACACAAACACACAGATAGATAGATAGATAGATAGATAGATAGATAGGCAGGCAGGCAGGCAGGCAGGCAGGCAAGCAGGCGGGCGTTCTGAATGCGATTGTGATTGAGAGACCGTAAATATATACCCGTGCGCTGGTAAATGTATGGCGTGGGTAAAATTTTTTACCATTAAATCATGTATGTAGAGTGAGGTATGACTTACGTGCGCACACACTCACACACACATAGGTGTATGCGTGTACGTGCAAGCGCAAGTGTCCGTGGGTGGGTGTGTGTATGTGTGTGTCTGTGCGTTATATTAGTTTTTATTATTACAAAAAGGATCATTGGACAATTATTTCTCCGGATTTAAAGTGAGTATATGCGGTACATGCATATTGCCTACATAACATTTTTTTCAGAACTTGATAAATAGACAAACGCGCCAACACACACACACACATACACGTGCGTGTATACATGGTGACGCAAAAGTTATTATATCATGAAATACTAAATAAAACACGGCTTTACTCGTCGCCGTTACCTAATGTTGCTTCATGTGCCGATTCCCCTCAGGATGTAGGCGATCATGGCTCTCCACAATTTCCCCTACTTCGGACCTTTTTATAAATGTTGTCTTTTTGTTATCTCTCCTGGACCAAGGTCCGTTATCCATTTACTCAAGCTCACTGTTATACGTTGTTTTCCTCTGTCCCTCTTGCCTTCAATATGTCCTGTGAGTATTAGATTTGCCAAGTCCTCTTTCCTGATTATGTGCCCCAGAAAATTTAACGGTCCTGATGTCAAGTATAAGTCCCCTTTTTGTTTCCATTTTCTTAATATATATATTTTTAAAAAGGGATTAATATTTTTTTAATTTCCTAGACGATTCAAAAAGAATCGGCAAATAAGAAAAAGAAATTAAACGAAAAATGTCCATTGAAATTGCCATAAAACCTGGCCATAGAATGAGATCTAAATCAAAGACAACGCCTTAAAGTTTAGTTTTCCCTAAAATCGACAAAAAAAATCATGATTTAATATGAAAAAATAAGAGTAGTAAATTTTTAAACAAAATCTTTTGTCTTACTGCCACATAACTTAAAAAAAATGGTTTCCTTACAATCACCGAAGTTATTTATTAGGTTGGTGCAAAAATAATGCCGTAATAATGTCGTTTTTTGACGTATTTTCTAACGTCAAAAACGACATTATTACCTCATTATTTTTGCACGAACCTAATAACATCAGGCCTGGTCAGTAAATAGATGAATAACTGCCTGGGAATGTCAGGTGTTGTAAGCTTGGATTTCCGGGTGTTTCAATAAAAAATGGCAAGAAATTTTTAATCGCAGAGCTGAGTTCCAAATCGCTATATTCAATTATGCCCAAATACAAATATAAGAAAAATTCCGAACAAAATAATTAGATTTCGGCATTAAATAGCCAATAGTGTTTGATATGCCGCTAAACAAAAACAATCAACTTTATTTTAATATGAAATAGACCAGCGGGATTAATTCTTAAAAACCGAAACACTAGATTAGTGCCAAAATATGAGGATGGGTATGTTATACTGCCCTTCTTATCATTAAAATCAGGACTTATATATATATATATATATATATATATATATATATATATATATATATAAAGAAAGAAAGAACAGTAAGATATTTCCGGTGTTCTTATAGATATTTTTATTTTTAAAAAATAGTGCTCAATGTAAATTTACAGAGCATTAATATTATAAATTAATTCATTTAAAATATGTTTTTTCGCTACACAGTTCTAAACATGTTTCAAAAATGGAAGCTAAAAGCTACGAATTAAATTTAGTAATTAAATTAAAGACGTTAGTTCCATTTCATCTTCAAGCAAATTTTGGAGTAACTTTTAAAATTACCGGGTTTTAAAGACACAGCTAAAATCATAATTTACGTTTCCAAGGTTAGAGATAAATTCACTTCCACCAGACAAGGGATGTCTACGTGTTCATTATGCCTGTATTTTGATGTATCAGTTATTAGTTACGTTTTGGTAGGGGGTAGGGATGTATTTTTCAATGAAATCTAACATCCGTTAAATGCATGTCGTCTGGATTTTTTAAAATTTTATTGTTAACGGCAAAAATTCTTACGGCATTTTTTTACATTTGTATATTTAAAGATTTTTTGGGGGGGCGGTTAGGTTAGAATAGGTTTTATTTAACTACGATTTGAAATATTTTCACTTTTAATTTTTAATATACTATATTTCTTTTGAGAACAATTAAATGTATTAGAATCCCTTACAGTATGTAGAATTATTTTCGCATCAATTATAAGTATGTATATTATTAGGTTACAATTTGTTTTTTATATTTAAATATTATTTAAGTAAAATTTATCACAATGACGGCAAAAATAGCTACTTAATTTCACTGATTTAGTAAACTTTTTTTTTTTATATAAACCTAGTAATATATTGTTTCTCGTGTACTTACATGAGAAACAATATATTACTAAGTTTATATAAAAAATAAAAGTTTACTAAATCAGTGAAATGATGTAGCTATTTTTGCCGTCATTATACAACGTCTTTCTCAGATCAATAGTTTTAAATGATTTTGAGCGAATAAAGCGTGGAGATATTAATGCTGATCATTCATCTTTGAATTCCGTAGACAGGTGTGCAAAATAAAAAAAAAATATTACTAAATAAAACTCGATGAAATTCAACAGAAGGAGCAACTAAATTGAAAGTTGACGAGAAATTAATGAAATAATAAAAATGTTGACTGTCCACAATACTTCAAAGAAAAGACTAGGAAAGAAGACATTATCAATACTGGAAAAGTTGATAATAGTAGATTTGTGAAATCTATTTTTCCGAAATAAATCTATTTTATAAATTTCGACAAGCATTAGAACTAGCTGCTCAGTCAAAGAATACCAAATGTCCCATTATAAGGAAACGGTAAATATTCCCGTTACTAGCATTCCTCATATTACTAGTGAATTATGCATGTTGTCAGCTATTTTTCTACATAGTTACGAAGACGAGTGATGAACATATCGCGCTTCTACAATGATCCTAAGTGTAGGTGACATCTCTAATGTAACTGCCACCACCGCTTGAGCCCATTAGTCACCGACTATCTCTGTTCACATCCATTGTTTGGTTTCCATAAGAAGGCGTTAACCAATTTATTATGGTGTAAAACCATAGAAAGATAACACGTACTCGGATATAAGTTTAAATATTATATTCTCAGAAACGTAGTACAAAAGTAAATGTAGACTGGAGAGTACTTTCTCTCAGTAGTGTCCTGATTCACTCATTCCCTCACTCTATGGCTACTACTCGATGACCCTCACTTAGTGACTCCCTTTACTCCGAGTTGGTAGCCATAAGTGTGGAAGAGTCCATTTGTAGGTAAGTCCCCACACAATTACAATTGCTACTCGTAAAAGATGAGAATAACCAAAAGTGAGATTTTAATTTTGAGTCTACAAATAACAGATCTTTACAGTGTAAACTCTCTTATTTCTTAGCAAAATAATATTATACTACAAATAGCCTGAAAATATAACAGTTTTCCTATTTGAATTTTTAATCTTAATTATTAAGTTAATGAATGAATAAATACCTTGCCACTGATACAGCTATAAAATATCCGTAGAAATTGTGTTGTTAATATTTGAGTTTGCTTAGTCTAACAAAATATTGCTTTAACACTCATAAATACGTAAGATTATTCAAAGAAGCACGGGTGTACAAATAAAAAACATTTAACTTTAATAAAGTTTTCCATTTCACTGAAACAGACCGTTTGATACACTAGAGGTTTTTAGAGGCTTCTATCATATCGTTTTTTCTTTCTTTCTTTCTTTCTTTCTTTCTGTGAAGCCAAACGTCGTCTCTTTTATGCATGTTCTGTCTTTCATCGCGTTCAAAACGAATTTTAGGAGGAATTACCACGTACATGCTAACTCTCTAACTTAATAAAGATCAAGCGCAATTATAATAGCGATTTATTAAGCCCAGCTTAGAAATGATATAAGACATAAGTATGTTGCACCCAGTGAGGATCGAACTCACTATTCAGTCGCAATTAATCTAGCGTGACTAGCTTGTTAACCATTACACTATGTCAGTGCCCATATATGGTGATTTTCTATGCGTAGCTTAGTTGTAACACAAGGCCGAATGTACGGGACACCCAGTCAGGATTGAACTCTCTATGAAGTTGTCACTGAACTAGTGAGACAAGCTTACTAAACATTACGCCAAGTCAAAATGCCCCAAACATAATTATAATAAGTTAATAAACAAATACATTACGTGTTTTCTGATCCCGTATAACCACGATAGATGCCGAGAAAATTACTAGATGCGAAAAGAGACAGCAATTTCAAGAAACAAACCGGAGTTCTGCGTGTCAAGAGGAAAAGTAAATTTTAGAATGAGAGAATCGATTGGTTTAAAGGCAGATGAGGACATGTGAAAGTGTGTAAAATTGGTTGAAATTCTTTCTGAGAAAGATTAGAATGGAGATATAACAAATACAATTTTATTAGAAATAAAGATTCTTTATACCAACAGTTTTTACTACCTCTAGTTCAGGCCATTGGAGCGAGGATTCACGCACCTGTTGTATTATCCTAATTCTCTTTGTATTCCATTAGTAAGGAGGAAGTTCCAATCAGTCCCTGTCACTTTCTCCTACTTTTCTTGTTTTTATCCATTTTTCTTTCTTCTTATCAAACTTATTCTTCCCTTCATATTCCCCCCTTCTATTTATTTCATGCATTTCCTATTTCTTCTTCTTCTTTTCTTCTTGTTTCATTCAGTTTTCTTCTTCCTCCTCCTCTTCTTCTTCTTCTGCTTCTTACTTCCTTCTACTTATTTTATCCATTTTCTTCTTCTTCTTCTTCTTCTTCTTCTTCTTCTTCTTCTTCTTCTTCTTCTTCTTATTATTATTATTATTATTATTATTATTATTATTATTATATTATCAGTAGTAGTAGTAGTAGTAGTAGTAGTAGTAGTAGTAGTAGTAGTAGTAGTAGTAGAAAAGCGTCTTGGTGTTATTGACGGAAAATCGTTCTCATGAGAAAATGTAGCATATTTATTCTCTTCACGATAATTTGACTGAAAATTGTCCATTTCTTCTTCTTCATCTTCTTCTTCTTCTTCTTCTTCTTCTTATTATTATTATTATTATTATTATTATTATTATTTCTTCTTTCACTTCTTACATGCATTTCCTATTCCTTCTTCTTGTTTTATCCATTTTTATTTCTTCTTCTTCTTCTGTTTGTTTTATCCACTTTACCTCCCCCTCCTTCTTTCTTTCCCGTTTGTTTTATTCACATTTCCTCCCTCTCCTCCTACCCCTTCTTCTTCTTCTTCTTCATCTTCTCCTTCTTTTTCTTCTTCCTCTTCTAATATTTCTTTTTTCCTTCACTGTCTACTCGTTTTATCCATTTGCTTTTTCTTTCCTTCTTTCTTTCTTTCTTTCTTTCTTTCTTTCTTTCTTCTTCTTCTTCTTCTTCTTCTTCTTCTTCTTCTTCTTCTTCTTCTTCTTTCCTTCAGCTTCTACTTGTTTTATCAATTTCCATTCTTCTTCTTTCTATCTCCGCCATCTCCTTTCGTTTTTCTCCATTTTCCTTTTGTCTTTCTCTTCACCTTTTCCTAATTCTTCTTCTTCTTCTTCTTCTTCTTCTTCTTCTTCTTCTTCTTCTTCTTCTTAGTTTATCTGTTTCTTTCCTCTTTTTATTGTCCTGCTTCTTTTGCTTATTATCATTATTAGTAGTAGTAATGTGCATTGGTATTATTCAAGGAAAATTATTCTCATAAGAAAATGTAGCAGATTTATTCTATTCACAATAATTTGACTGAAAATTGCATGATAAGTCCATTTCTTTGACATTGGGTTGACGCAGAGGAAATTGAAATGAATGTACCGCATCAATATCTATGAATATTAACCAAATTGAATAGTATATTAAATTACTGCTCTTTTCAATGTCATAGGTTAATGAAAATGTTTGTAATACTTATCAGAAATACTAAACATTTGCATCATATTGTTATATGATCATATTGATGTTATCAGCATGAATCGATTTTCCTGGACACTTCTGTCGTTCTCGTCACAAAGTATCAATTGCAAGAAAGCTTCAGTCTTTATACAAGCAATAATATGCGCTCGTCACGACAGATGTATAGTGGTTTTTGTCTTCATGGCCTAATTGTTTTCTAGGCAGCATCTTGTGATACACTGTCTGTCGTGAAATACTGACTACACGGAATAATAAATAATAGTTGGTCATGACAAACGGAGTTCAAAAAGAAAGAGAACCGAACGGATCATGACTGGATGTAGAAGAATTCGTAAAAGTATGTCACAGATAAAAAGAAAATCGGTTACAAATGTCTGTTGATGTCCGCGGAGGGGGAACATACAAAATGAGTCCGGACAAACAGAAAGAAACAAAGAAAGAAAGAATAGAAAAAGAATTGTACGAGACTGAATCCAAAAGAATGAATAATTGATTGGTTGGTTGGTTAAGGTTTTTTTTTTTTTATTACTGTTTATCAATATTTTTTGCATAATTTAAAGCTGGTGCATATGTTGGATTTTATGAATAATTGTCTTTTTTGTGATTGAATATTGCATCGACAACTCCTTCAGAATAAAAAATACAAACTAATCTGTCCAGTCACAAGTCCTGTTATTTAACCCATTGCTGGGGGTAGAAAAAAGATTCAGACCTTTTCGAAGATGTTTGCATAGAAGAGCATGTATCGCAACTGAAATTCGAAATCGATTCTCCGATTTCTCCTCTCGTGATGTTCTCAATTACATCACCCGCATATTCACCCAAAATGATCGAAACAGGTAAACTATGGAAGCCCATAAGTGAATAAAGAATTAATCATAACAGATGAGATGTAGTGTTCAGAATGTCTTTGTATATCGGGTATATATTAAATTGAAATAAAAATTCATCATAAACACTCGGTCAAAGAAATATACTAAAACATGCCTAGTGTATACAAATATACTGAGGCATCGATAAAAAAAAATATTGCATGAGGTTATTTAAACTATTTACAAATGGCTTATTATCATCTTCTTTGTTGTTATCACAACGTTTCGGTCATATAGGTATTTCGATCCCGGTCACCTAAAGAGAATTCCGAACTGAACCATCTACGGTTGTTGGCCATTTTTGTTTTACTCTCCATGTTTCTGGATATATTATTCCATATCTTTCTCTTTTTTTACTTACTTTATTTAGAAAATGTCTCCAATTAGACCTCATTGCTATGCTTTATAAATAAAAGATTGGACGGCGATATGATACATAATACAGCTGGAATAATTCATCATCGGAAGGATACAGTTTAACCATTGAATAAAGACGTACTACAATGCAGCAGTCATCGATTAAGCCGACTAGCGTACCTAACACATGCCTCTAGTCGACTCTTAGCATCAAGATATATACATCAGCACACTTGGCGTTGTTGAAGGTTAGAATCCATACCTTTATGAGGTCTACGCCGCACCGGGATCTCGTTGATTGATCGAACCACGATACATATTGGTACTGTTCCAGTGTATAATTAGCAACGTCGCTTTCCCGGATGAAGCGATCTGCGTGCTAGCATGTGCACCATAAGGTTTTTTCTCCGCCTCAACTCCATAGAATTTAAATTACGCTGAAGGGACCTTCTAGATATGCGTCATATATGCGAATATGATTTGAACAAGTCAAGCCTTTTGTTACCATAGACATGTCTCATCATTTCTCACCAGACGCCTCTCGATGAAGGAATACTTGTCAACTACTACGCGTCAAAGCTGGGCATTACAGCATTCCAAGAGGCATTCCAGGCACTGTAGATCGAAAGGTTTCAAACGAACTTACAGTATAGGAATTAGAATGCCCCATCTGTCTAGCAATGGCTACCATACAATTTTCGGATTGCAACAATGTATCTTGTAATAGTATCTCCAATTTTTTTTTCTGAGTCAGCCTCTGTTACTGGTGATAAACACGCAAGTATTTTTGAAATTGGTCAGTATAATGTCATTAGGCAAACTATCCACGTCAATGTGCTAATATTGTCGCATCTTTTGCGATGTTAGGGAATTGGTTAAGAGAATCCATATTCAATGCGTGAATTGAATGTGAGTTATTTTGATTAATCACATTCAATGTGTTATTTACACAGTATGAAAATAACCTGCGACTTAGGTGGGATATATATATATATATATATATATATATATATATATATATATATATATATATATATATATATATATTCAGACCTTTTATATATATATATATATATATATATATATATATATATATATATATATATATATATATATATATATATATCCTTGTGCCGGTATGCAGAAAATAGAAAAGAACACGTTGGGTGCATAATCCGGGGTTCCTTAGTATTTTTGTTTTTATTTTTAAAAAACAGTGCTCCATACAGAAGTAGAGCTTATATTATAATAATATTTTTTGTTTAAAAATATGATTCCTTCCCTACATAAGAGTTCTCATGTTTCAAAAACGTGAGCCGAAATCATCCAAATAATTAATAAAATTAAGTTGGATTGAGGTGTTTAGTCACGTTTCATCTTCAAGCGAAATTTTAGGAATAAGCTATCTCTCGGTTTACGTGTATTTTTACAGAATTTGTTATTGTGGGAGTGGCTATACTATTTTCCTTCTTTAAGTGGTCAGGGAGTTAATTCTTATCAGTAGATTCATCATCCTCTGAGAGGTTTTGCTAAGGTTGGGTAGGGTATCTATTTCAAGGCTAATGTTTACGGTCATCCTTTAGTTGGTTCCCAGTGAAGGATATTTTTATGGCGCGCCTACAGTCGTTCTGTGTCTGGAGAATTGTCTTTTATTCTTGTCTATCTGATTATCTATTTATTTATTTGTTTATTTAAGTGGGTGTTTAATATACAGATCGCTTTGCATTGAATTTCGGTTTGTTTTTTTAGTTTTTTTGACGACGACAAAAATGGGTTTTTCCTATTTAAGGGTTTGGCTGAGCTTTTTAGAATTTTACTTAGCTATGTTTTTTTCTTTTTTTTTTTTTATGCTAATTATCTAATGCGAAAGTCTGTTGATGTCGGCAAAAAAACCGTTAACTCCCGCCTATGGTTTAATAATTTTTCATTATTTAGGAATTTAATGATGTGTAGTTTTTCCTGTAAGCATAAGTAAAATCGTGTTTATAAATGAAGCAAATTAGTAAAATCGTGTTTATAAATGAAGCAAATTTCTTAATAGGTTATTCCAAATATCCCTTGAGAATGAAACGGAGCTATATATTTTAAATTTAATTTTATAGCTAGGAATAAACAAAATGTATATGGCATTTTAAAAAGCTAAAAAGGAACAACCGGTCTGGTTCCAGCCTTATCAAGTTTATTTCTGGGATATAAAAAATAATAAGCGTGTAAATTTAATTAATATCAATGATAACGAATGGAGGAAAAAATTGAATTTCAAGAAAGCTAGAGCCCAATAACATCCAGACCCATTAAGCATTTCCTCTGTTTACAGAGGGAAGGCCCACGGGATCTGATATAAAAGGTCTCTAGAACATTGTGGTGATATGAAGAGTGGGACCTAATAAATCGAGAAACGGTCCGCACTAAAATCAAAAATACAATTCATGTTATTTATTACATGTTCGGCAATAGAATTTTATAATTAAATTTAAAAAATTATTTTCTACTTGAAACATTGTAATTCCTGTGTAGGGATGAAACTATATTTTTAAAATAGAAAATAATTATACATACACACACACACACACATATATATATATATATATATATATATATATATATAATGTGTGTGCATTTAACTATATATATATATATATATATATATATGTATATATATATATATATATATATATATATATATATATATATATATATATATATATATATAGAGAGAGAGAGAGAGAGAGAGAGAGAGAGATGCAATTTTTCATGTATATTATTTATTTATTATATATACGTGGTACTTATTAGAAAGCGCGCAATATCAGTGTGTTTTAAGCTATTTATGATCGTCAGATAAATGGTCGCGTGAAATTCAGAGTTACAAATCACATCAATCCAACTACATATATATATATATATATATATATATATATATATATATATATATATATATATATATACTAGTACTCAGTGTGTACCAATCAAAGTATGATCAAATAATGAACGTCCTTAGTAAGGAAACGCCTTTATAGATTTTCAATGATAGTACCTATTTGGTTGCTGGTGTATATAAAACAAAAAACATTAAATTTAAATGACTTAACTGATTATAATAATAATAATAATAATAATAATAATAATAATAATAATAATAATAATGGAGCCCTAGGACTGGTTGGAAAAGCTTGCAGTAGACTAATTGAAGGGATTCCTGGAAGTCCATGCCTAAAGGAAATGCAAATATTGTTCTGACAAGTACAGTCCACACTTTACGAGGGGCTTTATCGATGTATTTTTTTTTTTTTTGTCAGTGGAAAGTGGCATGATGTCATTTCTAACCTTAGGTCCCTGGGTGGGACCCGGAAAGAAATGTGTAAACGCCAGAAATCAAAGAAAATAAAAATAATAATAATAATAATAATAATAATAATAATAATAATAATAATAATAACAACAACAACTCTTACTCATAAAAATTCAGATACAAAGAAGACAAGAGGATGCAGAATCTAAATCATTTCCATGAAATATACAAATAAATAAAAACTTGACCGAAATAACCAAAGCTTATGTCGGATGTACCCAACGTTTGTACGAATAGTTTATCTTAAACCCATCTAGGTATTGTTGTATAAAACAGTGCAGAACGAAAATGGCCAAAGCCGCCTATTTATCTGTCGTTTTCATTTCTTTCTTTCGTTTTTATTTCTTTCTTTCAACACAGGATATCGTAATGACATGTGTCTTGTTTCCGTTCCAAGGGTACTTCTTCATCCCAACCGAACCACGAACGACATACAAACTACACAATTTTATGTCTCGAAACAGCCTCACATGACAATACAATACCACTACAACTATATATATATATATATATATATATATATATATATATATATAGAGAGAGAGAGAGAGAGAGAGATCCATTGAATACAAAAACATATCCCAGTTTAACAAATGAGTCAACACTGCCACAAAATAATGACCCTCGTAAAAACTGGTAGCCTAAAGCCATTACAGACTTTTCAAAGAAATACATTGTCAGTTATTTTCTCAATCCAAATAGAAAATTAGTAGTTTGTTGAATAATCGATTTTTCTAATCTTTTCTAAACTCTATTTTTAACCTAATTTTAGACACACACACACACATATACATATATGTGTGTGTGTGTAAATTCTTTTTAGACAGAGTGTATCTGTAAAGGAACAAAATTAATAAAGAGACCCAAAGAAAAACCTATTCTCTGATTTATCAAGGTAAATGAACTGATTTATTTTGTTGCATATGTTTATATACAAGAGCAAGGATTGCATTTGTTTATCAAGGCTTTTGAATTTGAGAACGTTCACGAATATTTATCTGGTGGATGAAACTAACTAGCGAACTTGAGTAAATGCATGGCGGAACAGGGTTTTAGAGAGATAACAGAATAAAAAATTTATTAAGAGTTACAAAAGACAGGAAATTGTGGAGAGACGTAATAGCGAACATCGCAATGGGAACGGCACATAGAAGAAGAAGAAGAAGAAGAAGAAGAAGAAGAAGAAGAAGAAGAAGAAGAAGAAGAATTGTTTTGTTTGCGTTTATTTAGTATTAGTCCATGGAGTTTTCAAAAGGAAAGCCCTGTTTAAGAAATAAAGAATTCATTCTCTCGAAGCTCTTTTTAATCATTACTCTGAGAAAGAGATTGTATACAGTCCAATGTATAGGCATTTCTGAATCCGTTGGCCATTAAGAATGACATCCATACAAAACTCTAGCTTGATATTGCTACTGTCAGAAGATTACCTAATATGTCCAAAAAAATGATGTGGAAACCCATTCGAAAAATTCAAGTGTGGATAAAATCCATGTGTTTTACATATCAAATACTTCGTAAAGATTTGATTGTTCAGAAAATACTTATTGACTTTCATACAATAAAATATGAATTATTTAAATACGAAGAATTAAAAAAAACAAACTCACCAACGAAACTAATGGGAGCTGGGCATATCTACAATTTTTGCTGGCTGAAAAAATAAATGCAAAGACACGCCCAGATATCGTTCGGCGGTATAACGGAAGAGTAGACATCGGGGGTTCGACCGCTTGACCCCGACCTGTTAATTTGAACGTAATCCAGAAATATAATTCTGGCTCGCTCTGACAAATCATGACTATCAGTCAGTTTGGCGAGATTTTGGCAACGAACAACTTCGAGCCATTAGCGCTTTCCACTAGTCGGCGGTTTACATTAAGGTAATGAGAACGTAATGAATCTTTTTAAAGGAATATTTATCGTCTTTCTGACGCAGGGGTCACGGATCGAAGATGGGCTCGGAACGGCGGGAAAAAAGCCAGACAGAAGCGAGAAAGTGACGTGACTGAAGTACGAAATGCCAATTTAAACACACGCACAAGCACACACATACACACACGCACACAAACCCTAGCATGATTTGCTATGTTTTCTTTATCATATAATTGAAGTCTCTGAATTAGCGGGTTCCAAGAAAGTATTGAATTTCTTTTTTCTTCATCGACAAGAAATGTCTTCATTTAAAGAGATCTGCGTTATTTCTTTCTTCTTTCTTTTCTAACGCCTCTCACTCTTTCCTTCATTTCTAAGTTAATTTGCTTTGTTCACTCTTTTTAACTCGCTTACTTCGACATGTATCTTCTTTCTTTCTTTCTTCTACCCTCCAGTTTGGATGGGATATGTTGCCCCGCCGAAAATTGCTTAGATTTCAAGTATCACAAGGACTCAGGCAGACTATCCTTGAATCAGTCATTTTATTTGGCACGCAAAATGACAGATTCAAGATGGTCGGCGCGCACACAGTTTTCCCAGACGTCGGAGCCCGTCTGGTTTTCTGATTGATCTTCGACCGATTCTTCGTTTTTATTACGGGTTAAAAGAAAAAACGACACCTTTTGAGACCTCTCAGCTTGATATATGGTTTCTGTCAAATTTGCTTTTTCGCTGACAATCCCAATGTAACTTTATCAAGTACAAGCTAATAACACAAAACCGAATATTTTATACATAACATTACGGGTTATCCAAACAGAGTAGACCAGCGTGTAGTTTGGGACCTCCTCCCAATATGATCCTGTAAGAGATTCCCGTCCCTCTGGGGTGTGTGATTATATAGCTACCTATCATATGGTTTTTGCGCCCATGCGAATCCTATGCACAGCGGAGTCGATCACGCGTTTACATGATGCTATAACGTTTGACGCTGTTGTAATAAGAAGGCCGACAACGCAATATAATAATACAACGACTTTATTTGCACATTAATAAAGCGAGGTCTTTGCACGTACAACAGTATGCCATACCCAAACCAAAGGTGAGTTACTGCATGGGGAGATGACACACTGACAGTTGAACTAATTAACATTGACAGAAGAAAGAACTCTTGTAACGCCATGATATACTTTGCACGTATGCTGATATTTATACGCATCGTATTAGAATATAAGAGGTAGAAAGACAATTTAATTGGTTATAATAACTCTGCTTAATAGTAACAACTCTTGGTCATAGAAATTCTGATACAAAGAAAACGAGAGGATGCAGAATCTGAATCGTTTCCATGAAATAAACAAATAAAGAATATATTAAGATGTAGGTTCTTCAGCAGTACCGTAAAAAAATACTTAACCACACTGGGTACTTAACCTTTTTCAAGACTCTTCAGGCGCCGGATACGACTCCAACACCTTCTCGAAAGAGATGTTCTTCCCAAGTGGATTGAGCTAATAATATTTTCATATGAGCGAAGCCTCTGCTGTCCAGTAAAAACTGGTCCAAGCGTTAAAGTTATTTCCCTTGAAGTAATTCTCAGGCGAATTCTACGATGGCACCTTTTACCTCAAAACGCTGTGCACATGGCTTTTGGATGACCGTACACGTGACACATTTCTATTTTCATTTCATCTGGAGTTATTCACATGTTACATAAACACACAGTACCATTTTTTAAATAACTTATTCATTCATGATTTATCAGCACCCTTCGGAAAATGTATACTTCTAACTCTCTTCAAACATACTGAACAAAATCTAATTTTCTAACAAAAGCTAATTTCAAGATTTCGGCCTGTATTTCGTTTCGATATCCTTCAAATATACCTTTTAGCAATAACAACGATAGATAAAGTTTGGCAGAATATTACAAAATGTAATATTCAATTATTATATCTATGATTTGTAACTGTTTTGATTGTGTTTTCAAATTCACCTGAACTTTTGTCGCAAACCGCAAAACCCTTTGACCTCTGTCGGTGATGTATCACTGGGATAAGATGAAAGGAAGTTCTTGTTCTAATCTAATCGCACTATAAACACTGTCACTGAGTAAACGCTATGTTCAAATCCGTCCATTCGTCAATTGTTTTCACTGTGTTATTAAGGCAAGTTTCTTTATATGGCATGATGTTATCTGTTGGCAACCTCTGACCTCACTGCAGATTCACACTTCACGATTTCACAATATGTAATTTTTATTTTCATTCCAATATATATATATATATATATATATATATATATATATATATATATATATATATATATATATGTATGTTGTGTATTTAGGCAGCAGTTTTTCATTTATTCATGTTTCATTAAAAACGATAAAAAAAAGTAATGCGATTAAGCTTTATATTTAATTTTTCTTGTGCTCGAACAAGTGCTTTCTTTTCTGGACACAAAGTGTTTAGAGACTGTCCAAAAGTTTTATAATTCCGAGCGTTTTCGGCTATAGTTTTAGCCATTATCAAGGATAATGCTATTTTTTTCAGTTTAATTGAGTGTGTGCATTATGTGTATATTTTAGTGTTATATAGATGTTTATTTTCCGAACACGGTTAGCACATTATGGCCTTTTTCGTAGTGTATGTGTGTGTAATGCAAATATTACCCCAATTGACCCAAATAAAAAATCGAATTAATTATATACTATAAAAAATTTAAAACAGATTACCATATGCTCAAAAATAACAACACACCAGCAAAGTCGAAATTACAACGAACGAACATTATCTTATGAGTTCAAATTCCCCTTAAAGAAACTGTGTTTCTGATCAAACCGAATTCATATTTGCATCGGTCACATTACTACATGCCGATGCAGATGCCTTATTCTACACCTATCTGACTACAGCTCTATTAGAACCCATTTAAACACAAACTTACCAGACTCCATTTGAAAGCTACTTGTCGAAAACACAAATATAATAACCTCATCCACCTGTAAAAAAGATTTAAAATAATGGAAGCCCTAATAATAAAAAAGAAAGAAACAAAACTTAAGAATATTAACTAAGAAACGTACACCTGAAAACGCTCGGAATTATAGAACATTTAGACAGTTTCTACATACTCTGTGTCCAAAAAATAATGCATTTGTTCGAACACAAGAAAAATTAAATAAAAAGCTTAGTCGTAGTAACTTGTCTGTCGTTTTTAATGAAAGATGCATATATATATATATATATATATATATATATATATATATATATATATATATATATAAAAGAGAAATATAAACAGTCAAATCACTGATACCCTTGACAAGTGAACAGGAAGTTCGATTTACAAAAATCTGGAGATGGCATGCTGAAATTAACTCCAATCAGCGTGACTATAATTTCATATTACACACACACACACGCAGATACACACATACACACACGCAGATACACACACACACAAATATATATATATGTGTGTGTGTGTGTGCGTGCGTGTGTGTAGTCATCCACACACTCTTTCGCTGTATCACAGCTCTTCAGTCTGGGTAGACGTCCGATTGCCTCAAGCAAAGATCTGAACCCTAAGCTGTCCACGCACGGCAGAGAGAAGGGGAATTTTTAACGTTTTCGTTAGAAATACGCCAGCAGCTAGGAGAGCTCAATTCGTAGTTGAAGAGGCATGCCTTAATAGCAGCAGCAGTCACTGTTTTTAAAATTACCCTTTCATCCATATATATATATATATATATATATATATAGGAATCCCTTGATTAGTAACTATAAAAAAATCAACTTTCAATTACTATGGCTAGACTGAAGTATGCTTTACTGCACTAAACGAGTATTATGTATGCCCTAATCGAATCTTGCTATATAAAGATTTTAGCCCACAAATCGAAAACACATTAATCGGATGCACATTAATTGAGATGCCTGTATATCATTGTCGCAGCGTTTGCCAGTAACGTTTGCAAACTCAGACCAAGAATTTTCTTCCAGATGTTCAATACACAATATAAATAATGACTGTCGAAATACGCACGGTCCATTTTTAGGTATCGAATTCAAAATATTGATCTTAACAATCCATTTTTAAACGTTAATATTACTACGCTGATTTTCTTTCAATCACGGCCGAGGTTAGTGAGATAAGATCCGATTGTAATAGGATATATTTGGAAGGGATTTTTGATTGAAGACGATCAACTCCGCTACTTTCCGTCCCTGTCTCTGATTGGTTATTTAGTAGAAGCTAAATTAATCAGGGCTGTGTTGAATGTGAACAAGGAAGAAAAATAATAAAATAAAGGTAAGCAAAAACGATTTATTTGATGAATGTGAAAAGGTCTGCAATATTCCAAAACGCTCTTCAGTTTTATTGCTGATTTTCTCATAATATATTTCTTATATAACAGAACTCTTACATTTTTCAAGGGTCATCAAATTTATGAAATAGGGGCATTTAGGTATTTCTTAAATATCTGTAAGTCTAACCAACGGCATATTTTTTTTTCTTCAGTAAGGTTCAGCCTGTACAAGCCCCGAGGTCTAATCGAAGTAGAGGGTTACATTAACGGGGTAGTTACCCTATGGATAGGTGGGGGATATAACGGTTGACTCTAGATTGAATAGGTTAAGAGTGTAGTGATAGGAGAAAAATCCTCTTGGGTGTCTGTTCTAGAGGGCAATGATTTGAGGGAAGAAGCTGTTTGAGTGGAACTTTCTTCTGGCCGATGGAACACGGGGTAATGAGGGTGGTTTGCTACGATGTAAGTGGCATGGCGGGTTCTAGTCCTAAAGGTCATACCTGGTGGGACCAAGAAATGATGTTCGTCCGAGTACTTTCCATGGTATAAGCGATAGAGCAGTGAGAGACTCGCCACATCCCGCATATGAGATCGAGGTTGGAGGGCGGAAAACAATTAGTCCCCCAAAAAGAACTCGGAGACGCTTTTAAACTTTATCAAACTGGAAATTGAGGTCTGAGAAGTTCCAGCCCAAATATAGCAACAGTGCTCTATTTTCTGCCTGATTTTGTTCTTATAAAGGGAGAAGATAGGTTAAGGAATCAGCTTGATTTTCTATACAGTTTGTGGAAAATAAAAATTCCGGCAAATGCAGTCTGATGCTGTATTCCGAGATCCCGATCTTTTTCAGATTTTCCGTTTTAAAGAAGCAGAATCTATTAGGATTATCTTTGCTTTCGAGTTTGAATTCCAAACGAATCCATTACATTCACTTACGGGCAAATACCTTTCGGAAAGATATGAATCCTCTTCTTCTCCCCCAATAGCAGGGCAGACCGGATTCTGTAGCTTTTGAAAGGCAACTGGTTTACCGTAGAAAGAAACGGCAACCTACTGCGGGGAAAAATGCCTCGTCAGTCATGTATCCAAAGATGAATGATCGCCTAAGCGTGTACCACGTATGGTACATAACTGACTGACTGAATCATACATTAAAAAACAATCATGACTCTCGACGATTTCCCTCTTCTTTTTATCTAAGAATTACAAAACATTATGGAGGGGGGTGGGTCATGTTGCCTTCTCCACGGTGGGAAATTCAGAGTTTAACTATCTGCCTAAATATCTTAGAGAATCCTGACTGTGGTGTTAAAGTCTGGGGTTACTGTTAGCGTAACGCAGTAAAAGGATCCGCAAACCGAGTTGAAATTACGATCCAGTCTATTGCGTTAATCTTCGCCCAAATGCACTTGGCATCTCTTGGCCCATAGCTATGTGTTTAATAGCTGAGTACCCTGGAGTGTCTAGCCATAGGTGTGAACCCTTCTCGGAGAAAGACATTTTAAACCCGTGGATAAATCATTGAGAAACAACACTGCTATTTTTTTCCATAGTATCACGGTAATCCAAAAATAATAAGGAAAAAGAATCTATGGAAAGCCGTGATATCATACATGCTAAAAAGATATAGCATTTCTTTTTTTTACATTAAATTAAATCATTGTTTCCAAAATCTCAGTATTCGCATTTTTTGGGGTTCTTTTTTAAGCATTTAACCCCAAGCAAGGCGAGAAGCCACTAACACGCAAGAGTTTACGGAGAGTTGGAGCGAGAGCAAATAGGAGTGATAGAGGAAAGGATGAAGGGAAGGATAGGGGATAGATCAGGGCATCTGGAGACGTCGATTGACATTATATTTGAATAGTTGGAGATTACTGCTATCAGGGAAACAGGAAAACGCGAGGGAGTTCCACAGGCGAGAAATGCAAGACATGAAGCTATTGTAGTAGAAAAGACGGCTTCATTTAACAGTTTCGACAGTGAAAGGGTGAGAGCGATATGCCAGCTTAGTTGAACGCTTAAATTCATGAAGTCTGGGAACCAGCGAAAGTAGCTCATTGAGCAGTTACCATGAAAGTATTTGTAAAAAAAGACAGAGGGAGGGGATGGCGCATCTGTGCGAGAGCGACTGCAGGCGAGATGCCAGATCAGGGTCAATTATATTGCATATCTGTCTCTGGATTTTTTCAAGGACCTTGAGGCAAACAGAAGGAGCTTCAGACCATATTGCAGCAATACTCCATGCAAGGGCGAATGTTTGATTTGTAGATTTGAAGGATCGATTCCGGCGAGAAAAATTTCCTGGTTTTAACTGAGAATGATTTAAAGTGCCTTTCAAATACTAAAAATTGTGTTATATATTTGTCTAATGTTTTAAAAAAATTGCATTTAAAATTCCTCCTCATCTATAGATGATGAGGAATTTTAAATGATAAATCTAAGAAAGTTAATGCTAAAAGCATAGGTTTAACATTGATTTTCTCGGAAGGTATTCTTTGCTGAAATTTATATGTGCTCCGATTTCAAAAGAGATTTTGTTCGAAGTTTGATGCCAATTCTAACTACATCTAAATTTCAGATAATTCTTGGTGAGATGTTGAGAACCCTTCGTAATGACTAAATTATTTCAATATGATCCTCTCCACATGAAAGTACTTCAGACGATGAATATATTTCCATATAAACTTTTGCGCAAATTTGGCTTTAGCCTTTTAATCAGACATTTTATCGGATTTCGTGAGCATACTTAATGAGAGCTGATAGACAATTGCAGTTAATTTAACCAGAAATTGTCTGTTCCCTGAGTTCATTAAGGTTACTTGGTCGTGTATTTAAAACGATATAAATTGTTTATATCTACATACCTATCTATGCGAAATGTGTTTCAAGAAGAGGGTCGCGAAAGGTCTCTCAATTCATCGATTTTTAATTGTCCGAAATCAATTCCCCATAACAAGAATAGAAATTTCGTAATTAAATACACGAAATTAAATTTTGTGAAACGAATTTATGACACAGAAGGGAAGAAATATTATTAATTTCTTATTCACTTAGTTTTCTACACCAGTACTATGAAATATTTTTCACTAACGATCAAGTGACAATAAGCCTTCTCCGTAGCCAACACACTTTTCAGCATTGTTACTTAGAAGGGTCATATCTCTAAAGATGGGTTTCATTTCTTTTTCAATTTAAATCTCTTCTTTTCATTTAGGTCTTACTTATTCGTTGGATTTTCCAGTTACAGCTGTAGGAACGAAAAACCAGATAAAAATGTTGGCTTTAATGATAAGGAGATACGACATTTATGAAAATGGAAACAAAAATTGAACTTATACTTTGAATAAGAACGAACCAATTAAAAATTCTGGTACACAATTATTAAAGGGGCCTTAGAGAATCAGAAACTACCAAGAACTTTTGAAGGCAAAAGTGGCAAGGGGGTCGCGACGAATAACATTTAAGGTGTTTGTGTAAATGTATAACAGAACAGTGGGTAGGATAGAGAGATAGTAAGAAGGATAGGAATTCGTGGAGATATATGAACGCCCAGGTCATGAGGGAACACATGTCATCTTATTTGAGTTATTTTTGAAACTCCTGCTTTTTCTATGTCCTATGTATTACGTATTAATTAAAATGGCAGAAGATATTTAAAATGACATATGCATGTCATTAATTGAAATGTTAGACTGTATTGCGATAATTTAAATAAGTTCTTTGGTATTTTAATTTTTAATTTATTCGAAAGAGAATAAAAAAAAAAGTTGTCAAAAAAAAAAAAAACACAGAAATATTATTGCGTACATAAAAATAACACACTTTAATTCAATATTTTTGAAAACACCAAAATTAACCCGACAATTGTGTTGTATTGATGACCTGTCAACATTTAATTAAAATTCCAAGAAAATTAAAATAGCCGGTCAAAGTAAAAGCCTGACAAGATAAAACTAATGTAGTGGGTTGGTGTATAATTATCAGGCGTTTTTGAAGGTGAGTTATTTGTTAATAGAAATTGTTGTTTTGTTTACTTTTTTTAAATAAAAATATTATTTTATTTTCAGGTTATAGAAATGCGTTTCAATAATCATACTCATTTAAAAAATGTTATTGTTGAATTAGGCTTCTCTTTTGCATAATAAATAGTGCTTAAAGACGCCTGGTAATTAAGCACCAACACAAGAAGTATTACTTTACTGGATTAAAATAAACTCTTTTGAGATGAAATATATCGAAATCAATACAATTATATAAAAGTTTAAAAAATATGATACATGCCCGAAAAGCTCGAAGTAGAACTAAAGGAATGCCTTACCTTTACCTAAACTATCATTAAATTCTTCTTTTCTATGTGCTCTCTCTCTCTCTCTCTCCCATCAGGACGATGAAGATCAGGGCTCTCCACAATCTCCTGTTCTTTGTAGCACTTAATAAATTTTATCTTTATCTATCCTGTCATTAAATTAACGAATCGAATTTATTGACCCAAACGTTCTTCAATGTTTCTTTAGATTATTTTTAGGTTGATGCAAAAATAATGACGTAATAATGTCGTTTTTTGACGTTACGTCAAAAAACGACATTATTACGTCATTATTTTTGCACCAACCTAATACAAATAAAAGCAGAACAATGAGCATATTGAATATTTAAACTCTATTAACAAATGAAAGGTGACACTATTCTATCTTAACTTTTGCTGGGCTAACGAGACATTTTCAGGATAGCAAATTCTTAAAACAGACGCTTTAAGATGACACTCATCTCCCGCGACACAATGGCACAATATTCATCTATATTTCTGCCTTAGATTCAAATCCCATCTGATTTGTTGATCTATCTGGTGGGGAAGAAAGCTCTTGCGGCAGCAAACAACTTAATTTTACGTTTCAGGTGACTTCAGTACCTATTCTCGAATAGAAACCCAGTTGGTCACTTAAATCTTACGCATCAAACTTCTTTGCTGGCCAAATTTCAAAGTGATGACAAACCCTTCTGCATAACCTGCATCTCCGTTTCCAACCAAAGAAAATGACATATCGCTTCTGATTTTTAACGTCCACCCACTTCAGAAAGAAGTTGAATAGTTTCCTTTGGATCATTAAATCGAATCGCTATTCACCTCGAATTTTTCATATTATAAGATAAATGCGACCAAGTGGATCCGTAACTCAATCCTAAGGATCTCAGAGACTGGTTGGCTGTTTGCCCTCATATTCTACTCAGTATATTGGGCACGTGGCCGAGTGGTTAGAATGTTCGCATTCTGGCAATGAGACCCGGGTTCAAATCTTACCATGGTCGATTTGTCATGAAGGTGACTTACTGATGTCATCGGATTGGATCGAAGTCGAACCCACGGGTTGACCCAAGCCTTGTAAGTGAAATTAGGTAAACAAAACACTTGGGTCCTTCGATAACTGTGCTAGCACAAAGTCACAAGTCATCGTGGCCGAGTGCTTGAGCGTGCTGGCCTTGTTTAAATTATTGATCACGCTATATAACACGATCTTTCCCAGAAACTGCAACTAAGGTCTGCTCAGCGCAGTTGCATTATAAACCACAGGTGGGCTCTGTGCATGTTGAATAAATACAAATACGCATGAGCAAGTGTCTGCAACAGGGATTAGCTAGCCGCCCTAATAGATGGTTATCCTCGAATATGAGTGGCCAACTATATACATATTACTCAGCATATTTTTATATATTTCGATGTCCAAACGGTATTCTAATGCAGAAAGCAGAGTGTCACACATGGGTTATATGCCATCGATAGCGTTTTGAACTATAATTCAAAACTTTACTACGATTGTATCATATTCTTTCGTAGATTTGACAAACTTATTTATTTCCCTTTTAAGAGTGAATCAAACATGGTTCTTCGTTTTATGTTTCTAATTGGTTGAGTAGATCAATCAGTACTTCTTTGGCATTTACTAGGCGAATTCCCGAAACATCGATTAAGCAAATCGAGAGGTATTCCATGTTATTTGACAAGAGTCCCAACTCGTCATTTTTACTTCGTCTTTCTCATTCATCTCTTCACCTTGTATTTTGTTAACTTACAATTCCAGTGTTAACTCAGCTGCCAGTAAAATCCGTTTTCTCTCCAAAATGTAACTGGTATATTTATATGTCAACCATTTATCCGTGCATCGAATATTGTTGCCACATCCGCCTGATTCTTCTGCTATATATCTAGAGTTTCAAGACAGAATCCAAATATGAATCTGCAACATTATCGGTCTTGATCTAGCATCTCCCTTTCAATCAAAAGACCATCACTGTAATATAGATTACCTTAGTCTTTGCTATAAATAATTTTCCGGTACTTGTTCTGACGTGCTTTTCTATTTAGTATTTCAATGTCAAGGATTTAAACGCAGTACTATAGAACCATCTCTCATAATGTTACGGTTGAAATTATTATATATATATATATATATATATTTTTTAATAATGAATAACTGCGATAATTATCAAGAAATATGAAACATTCCTATTTTTCAAAAATGTTTAACTTGTTTTTCTTTAAACAACGTTATGCAATCAAAAGATACGAAGCTACTTTTTTTCACAAATTAGTTTTAAAAAATCGATAAAATTAATAAACAATTATTTTGCGGTAATTGTTATGATGACAGTTTCTCTTTAGTGCCTTAAGGCCACGGATTTAAATGCAGTATTAGATTGGCATCTAGGAGTTATAATGTTACTGTTGGAATGTATAGATACAATTGTATGCTCGCAGTTCTCGTTTTCGGAAATTCATTTCGCGCGGCTTTCTTTCTTGCCTAGATCGACCATAACAAAACTAAATTCAACATCAACCGCTATTTTATGTCTACTGTTTAATAATACATTCAGACTATTATTTTTTATGTATGTGTCTCAGACGTTCTGAAGCTGACCTTAAGGTCAAATGGTGAGCAAAATAAGGATGTCGATTTTGATTGGCTGAGCCGAATGTAAGAATGTTATAGAAAAAGAAAGTGTTTTCAGGGAGTTAAGTTTTTACACGTCATATAGATTAGACGTGATTATTTCGTCTCTCGGGTAACTAGCTCTCCATTAGGGGTGATAGGTCTACCCGACTGGTTAGTTAAAAAAATGTATATGTCGACGTGTTCAATAAAATAGATAATCATTCAAAATCCTATTTGCTAATGTCTTTTACCTCCGAATCCAAAAACGTTTCGACATTCGACCGGGAGAAGACTGCTGAGAGAAGAAAGAAAGCGAGGAAGACAACTTTATTGTGACCACCTCAAGAGAGTCAACTAAAAGATGTCCGCAGAAGAGAGAGGGAGTATACAACATATTTAGATACTGTTTTTTTATTATATTTTGTCTCTTTTCATTCTCACTAACCCCTAATCACCCTCATTAATTGCCTTTCCTTGGACGAAATCATTAAACAATTTTTATTATTATTATTTGTTTCTATTCTGGTTTAATTTCCAAATCGTTTTTTTTTTTTTTTTTTTTTTTTTTGAGAGTTCAGGCCCAAACTCTAAAAGTCTTTCCTAAATTAATGGGACCCATTAAAAAGAAATATGAAAAAACGCCTATCTTAACGATACTACCCACCTACCTATTACACTAATCATGTATCGTCCTTATTTAAAATAATATATATATATATATATATATATATATATATATATATATATATATATATATATATATATATATATATATATATATGTCCATTCAACGTTTCTCTAAATTATCCAAGCGAAAAAAAAAAATCTGGCACAAATTAAAAATGGCATTCAAAATTGCGCAAAAACTAGTTTCGACGTGAAAACAAACACTGGCGTCGATGCCCGTCAACTTTTAAATGGTAAATCACTAGCTGAAATTATCATGTAACAAAAAGCTAACATTTAAAAAAGTGAAAACTATATTTACAGTGTTAATAACATATAATTAAGAATTCCGTCAGTAAAAAATTCAATATATCACAACCCTTTTTACTCACCGTAGAACGTCGCAAATCAGAATATTATTAAATCGACATTAAGTCGACATATTTTATAACACTTGAATAATGGAAGTCAAGAGATGGTTAATACCTGTCAAGACAAATTTTTGTCAGGTAAAAGACCCTCTCATATAACGTATGTTTCATTGTTCTGTTTTTTTTTTGCTTTTTTAGCAAAAATCAATTAACTAATTTATTTGTCATGACAGCAAATTGTTTTCATAAGACCTCTTCAGTGAAAATGCTTCTTTTCATTGTTGTTGCATATTAATTTTGCCTATTTTTAAAACTAATTTGTGAATAAAGCAGCTGCGTATCTCTTTATTGTATAACGATGTTTAAAAAAAACAAGTTAAGCATTTTTGAAAAATAAGTATGTTTTATATTTCTTGATAATTCTCACAGTTCTTCATTATTAAAACACTGTTATTATATAAAATATTAATTAAGGTGTATGGAAAGAAAATAAATTAAAAAATTATATATATATATATATATATATATATATATATATATATATATATTTAACATAAATCTAGTTAAGTTCAAGAAACTGGCGAGCAAATCTGTGCTACGGAACAGGATATTTACTTTAGTAAAATATGTAAATGTTAACCAAGCCAATCAATTAATTTCAGAAGTCATTATTTCTTTATTGTTTCGCTTTTTATTTCATTAATAGTAGTAGTAGTAGTAGTAGTAGTAGTAGTAGTTTGATTTATATTGTATATAAATTTCCTTCCGGGTCCCAACCAGTAACCTAATATCAGAAATGGCATAATGGAATTTTCCACTGATCATTTTTGCCAAAAAATAAATAAATAATTAAATAAAAAAATAAAAATAAAACAAAAGATCACACACATTTTAAATAGATAAAGCTCTTCGCAATTTGTGAGCTGTACTTATGAGGAATTTTGTTGTTGTATTCCTTTAAGGCATAGGCTATAAGAAATCCCTTCAATGAGCCTATCGGAAAAAATTTCAATCAATCCGAGGGTCCCAACTACAAATGGAATTTTTGATGTCCTCATTTGCTACTTTTTTTTTCATTCCACTTCAAAAACCTTGTAATTTGATAGATTTTTCCCAGATCCATTACAAACTGCAAGAGCTGTCATGTCAATAATAAGCACATAGTGTTTTTTTTGTTTTTGATAACAATATCTAGACGATTAGCTTTGATTATTTTTGTCTGTGTGTATTGTAATGTCACATTAAATTTTCACAGACCCTATATCTTTTATATCGTTTTTGAAGTTTCCTTCCCGGAAAAGTCGCATATTTTCTAGGGGATATATTGTCTCACTCTATCATGGCGAATTAACACCGTACACCCCGATAAAAGCTGGTCGATTGTTTCTGGATGTAGCATAAGGGATTAAACACTTTTTTTCGATTTTGTATCCATTGTTATTATTGTTTAGTTCATGCGAGAGAAGAATTAAGGACAGACAGAATTAATGATTTGAAAGCGAGTCTTCTTGAAATATTCCTGGTCGGATAATCCAACATTTGAAAGTGGCAGAAGCTTTGGTATGATTTTGGTATAATGTGTTTTTTCACAATTCCATGCTATATTTAAGAAAATTTGCTATCACCGAGGATACTGTTTTTCATTCCCAAAGGCTTTAGAATCCAAGGGTATGGCACATGATCAAAGACTTTAGAATCCAAGGGTATGGCACATGATCAAAGCCTTCAGAATCCAAGGGTGTGGCACATGATCAAAAGCCTTTAGAATCCAAGGGTGTGACACATGATCAAAGCCTTTAGAATGCAAGGGTGTGACACATTACCAAAGTCTTTAGAATCAAAGGGTATGGCACATGATGAAAGCCTTTAGAATCCAAGGTTGTGGCACATGATCAAATCCTTTAGGATCTAAGCGTGTGTCACATGATCAAATCCTTTAGAATCCAAGGGTGTGGCACATGACCAAAGTCTTTAGAATCCAAGGGTCTGGCACATGATCCAAGCCTTTTGAATCCGAGGTTGTGGAACATGATCAAAGATTTCACGTGTTCAGTGTCTTCTCACCTTTGCTTCAACCTCAAGCTTTAATTTGGTTTTCTAAGCGGGCTCTTTTTGTCTGTTGTTTAATCTTTGATATGTCTTGACATTAAGCTTTTTCAGTAGCTGCTAAACTTGTAGCATATATGACATTATTTAATTTTATGATGTTTTCTAGTGGTCTGTCCCTTAATAATATATGTAATGCGGCGTTATATGTTTGCACACTATGTTATAATATTTCCTTTGATTTCTGTTGTATACTCATTTTCTTTACGGGTACCAACCAGAGATCTAAGTACATAAATGACGCCATGATATTCTCCACCGAATTATTTTGTAAAAAGAAATATAAAAAACACAATCTAAGACCATACATATTTTACATACATGAAGCCCTTCGCAAGTGTGAGCTATACTCATGAAAACAATTTTTGTATTTTTCTAAGGGATGGGTTAATACGGATCACTTCAATAATTTTATCGGAACCTTTTCCAATCAAACCGAGGACTCCAAACAAAGCTGAAATTATTGATATCCTCATACTTGACGTTTCCTCTTCAAGGCCATTGTATTTTGATCTTCAAAGATACAATACAGTCTGCGAGAAATAGTATACCAATAAGAAAGTTCATTCTTTTTGGTAGTCTCTGCTCACTATGTCAAGTCGATTAGCTGTCCGTGTGTATTGTACAATCCGATAAATTTATTATTATTATTATTATTATTATTATTATTATTATTATTATTATATAACCTCTCCGACTTTAGATATTTCGACTGTATGATGTTTCTCCTATTTCACCTCCTACCCACAGATTAGCAACTAAACATTTTCCCCTGCATGTTGTTGTTATTATTATTATTATTATTATTATTATTATTATTATTATTATTTTGGTGTTACACATTGATGCATTCAATAAAAATTCTGTTCATACGACATGGTGTCAATAAGACTCGTCATAACTCAAGAACTTTTAGAATCATTCTCGTAGATTAAATGATCGCAGTTTTCTGGAAGTCTACAATCTTGTTCTCAGTTCCAATTCTCTCTAAGCGCTGTTTCAGATTTATTTTTCGTGGTGTTCCAAAAGCATCCTTTACGACAGGAATTAACTCTACATTCGTATTCCATAGATTCTCCAGCTCTCTAGCATGAATTTGCTATTTTTCGATTTTTCTTTTTCTTTTGTTCCACTCGTGTGCTATGATAATTTACTCACGCATGCATGAACTCTCCCAGCTATAAACAGGAGCAGGTACTGCCTTTTGGAGAAAGTTTCCAGCAGTCAGTTCCGGCAGTCGGACCGAACAAACCTGCTGTAACACACTCGTTTGTATATGTTTGTATTACTGTTTTTCTTAATATATTTAACTCAATTCCTCACGTCGTGTCTTTATTTCCGGCCCCTAACAAGGCCACGACAATATGAAACATCGAAGTCAATAATTTGACACTTATTATTATTATTATTATTATTAACAGTATGGCCCGTCTTTGTGCTTCAGTGACATGATGTGCCTGAACTAAGAAATCCATAATGTGATGTCATTGTCATTTGCTACCGCTGCATCTGATTGATATTGATTCCATTACTTATTTAAACTGAAGCCAAACTTACAGCACACTTCCAAATAAATTATCTCTTCAATTATTATTATTTTCATCATTATTATTATTATTCTAATTTGTGTAATTAATGTGTCCTGCTTTGTATCCTACAGAGTCGAGTCCATTTACTGTTCCTTAGACCTTCTAGGAGAATTGAAAGCACTTTTCTTAGTATATAAAATGTTCCTATTAGGGCTATCTTCTGAGCAAGTTTATGTTGATGTTACCTGGAACACTGTTAGTCAAATTGTCCATTCTTTGACTCACTAGTCCCAGAGCTCCTATTACTATTGGTACAATCTCAGTCTTCATTCCCCACATCCTGTTAACCTCGATCGCCAGGTCCTTGTATTATTATTATTATTATTATTTTTATTTTCTTTGCTTTCTGGCGTTTACACATTTCTTTCCGGGTCCCACCCAGGGACCTAAGGTTAGAAATGGCATCATGACACTTTTTACTGACAAAAAAAAAAAAAAAAAAAAAAAAAAATTACATAGATAGAGCCCTTCGTAAAGTGTGGGCTGTACTTGTCAGAACAATTTTTTGTATCTCCTTGAGGCATGGGCTTCCAGGGATCCCTGCAATTAGTCTACTGCAATCTTTTCCAACCAGTCCTAGGGCTCCAACTACAACAGGGATTGTTGATGTTCCCATATGCCACATTTTCGAGACCTCTATTTCAAGGTCCTTGTATTTTGACAGCTTTTTGAATATCTTCAAAGATACATTGCAGTCAGCAGGGACTGCCATATCAATAAGGAGGCACCGTTTTTGCTTGTGGTCTTTAATAACAATATCTGGTCGGTTGGCCTTGATTGTTCTGTCAGTGTGAATTGTGTAGTCCCATAGAATTGTAACAGGTCCTATCTCCGTAACTGGGTCTGGGTGGTGTTGGTACCAGTTTCTTTCAGTTTCCTTCCCGTAGAAGTTGCAGATTTTCCAGTGCAGATATTGGCCCACTCTGTCATGTCGGGTTTTATATTCAGTGGGTGCCAACATCGTGCAACCTGATACAAGATGATCAATCGTTTCTGGATATTTATCACAGAATCTGCATTTTGGGCTGACACAATATTTTAGTATATGTGCTTGATAATTCCTAGTTAGCAAGCATTGGTCCTGCGCAGCAAGGATAAAACCTTCAGTTTCCGCTTTCAACCCTGCACTGCGTAGCCACTGATGGGTACGGGTTTTGTCTACATCAGCTTGGTTGATACGGGCAGAGTATTGGCCATGAAGCGGTTTATCTTGCCATCGCTTCTGTATCTGGTCGGTTGCATCCGTCTTTGCTGTCTTTTTCAAGTATTTTGCAGTTTCAGCCGGTGTATTGTGCTGTAGTTGCATCTCTACGCCCATTTGAAGCTCCAGTTTGAATTTGTTGGCTTCTTTCATTACGGAGTAAAGACGCTTACTACTTTCATGTTCCTTGACGCATGCCATCATCCAGTCTTCTGTAGTTTCCAAGTATTTTTGGAGGCCAATTGTTTTAGTTTTGTAGGACAGTTCTAGTTGAACTAATCCTCTGCCTCCTTCGGATCTGGGCACATACAGACGATCAACATCAGCTTTGGGATGATGCATGCGATAGCAAGTGAGAAGCTTTGATGCATGCGATAGCAAGTGAGAAGCTTTGATGCATGCGATAGCAAGTGAGAAGCTTATTATTATTATTATTATTATTATTATTATTATTATTATTATTATTATTTGTTGTATCATTTGACAGAGAGTGATTTTAAGAGCCTAATTATCAAGTACACTTCGTGGTCTATAAGTAAAACGGACACAGTATAACTCTCATCGATCTTGGAAAACGTCCATGACAGTGGAATTGAAATATATAATTTCCCCAACAAAATGTTTCCTTAAAACATTTTTTGCAAATTTTTTCAAAGACCATTTTCACGGACATATATTTCTATAAAATTAATATAAAAAATCATATTTCATTATATTCTTTATATTTTTTCTGATATAAAGGAATAATTCTACGAATGTTCAAATAATATTTTCTCGCGTCGTTTTATAATTATATGTCACAGATATGCTATTATAACACTTCTCGTCGGTTGGTCCTGGGTCAATTCCCACGCTGCTCGATACTGCCCCTGGTCGTTGAACGTTGGCCGTCGCAGTCTGAACTCTACCTCACCTACGTTGTGGTTTTTGATCACGGGACCGGTGAGGAGTAAGTTGTCAGCAATTGTATCGTTGGTTCGAACCACGGTGAAGCTGTGTCATAAAAAAATAAAAATAAAAATGTCCTTTGCAGACGAAATAAAAGAGGACATGAATCATTTGCGTCAATTTTCTATGTGGTTCATGTAGTTTGTCGTACAAAAATAATAATCCACCCCACTTTGATTTCTATAGTGTCAATTTGGCTTTTCAAATTTAATCCTGGAACAAGGTTCATGTTGAGAGTTCGCTTTGACAGCAGGTCACGTAGCCAGCGTAGTCATCTCTCATCGTTTGTTCTCTCGGGAATGGCTGCAACTCATTTGCTCGCTCCAGTGCTCAGCTTATATTTACTTCTGAATACGACCGGCATGGGAACTGACAAGTTTGCGGACTAGGGGTTTTCCCTGTTTTCTAACACGGGTTCTTTATTATCTGGATCTGAAAAATTAATTATCTTTCCAACTTTGGGAGATCACTTTTCCTATGGACAGTAGTCGCAGGTAACTTATATTCTCTCTTTCTCTCATTCATGCCTCACACTATTACTTCCCAATGGGCGTAGGCAATTCCTCCGTCTCTCTTAATATCTCACCTAACCGTTTCACCTTGGTTGACATTTTCACAAATCTATTTTTTTAAACCGCGTAGGCGAAAGGGCTGGTCATATCTTCTGGTTATTAATCGTAATTATCACTTTAATTTTCGTCAGAAGTTTTACCCAAATTTCCTAAGGCAGCTATCTCCATATCTTATTAACTCAATCGTACTTATGACCTTTAGAAGTTCGTTTCCTATCTTATTTTCTTCAAGCAAGTTATAAAATCCTATTTCACGAATTGCTTACAATCATCTAATTTTTGACATGCAAAATAAATCAGATCCTGTAACTTTTTCCCTGCGCCTGTGAAAATTCCCCAATATCATTTTTTTCAATCGACATCCTTTTCAGAGAAGCTTTCGTAACCCGCACTTTTAGAGGCGACCATAAATTAATTTCTCTATTTTTGATTTGTTTCTTTCTGTTGTCCGACTCTGAGTGCTCTTCTACCATCTGTCTCCCACCCCTTTGGGTTTAAATCCTCCAGATGGCCTTTTCGGTAATATCTTTCTCATAAAAATAAGTCCAATCTCTTTTTGACCCCTTCTGTCAGGCCCCAAATTATATTTCAATTTGAATCCTTTTTCGTCTTATTTCAAGTTACATTTTAACTTTAACACTTTTTCGCTCTCTTCCAAGTTCATATTTTAACTTAACTCTTTCCGTTACATTTACCATTGCCACATATTGTTATAGTACCCGGTCCCGGGTACTCTGAAATGATTACGTCAATGATAACTGGTCTGTGATCCTATTGATTACACATAGTCTCAAAAAAAAAACTACTGAAATGGAACATACCTAAAAAGTGAAGCTCCTCCTTTACTTGATCGGAAAGCTTTGTTGGCCGGTCCCTACGTCACTTCAGGTAGTTTGTAACGGACAGCTCTAAATTATCCATATTCCCAGTCGGTTTCAGGACAAATTTCATTAGCTGAAAAGAATTCCCATGTTGAAAATAAGAAGCTAAGTGTAGCACAACGAAGTCAGGCACCCTTAAATTGCTGACAAGCACACATTCGATCCACGACATCCGAAAATAGACGGCTGTCGATAAAATCTTTGGCAATAACGAAGTTAAAACAACCTCATAAATAACAAGTAATAGGGGTAAAAAAAACAAAACAACATTTTGACCCTTTACTTTTCTTGCCAATTCCCCTCCAACTATTCATCTCCTCTTCCTTGAACTTGATGGGCCAATTTATTCTTCTTAATTAAGACGGACTTACTACTCACTAATGATACAAGTCTTTCGCATGTGCCAAATCTCACCATCCATGACCACCAACAGTCAGAAGTAAAATCTATAACTTGCTTTTTTGGACTCACTCTTCAAATATATATTTCCTTTTCATAAATTCCCTCCCTGTGTCTCTCCTTTCAATATTTGGACATTCATCTCGTTTTACAGTATCTAGTTAATATAAAGATAATTAAGATGGACAAGCAAACCAGTTTTTTAATACTAATCATGACGTCTGGCTTGATCGTATTACTGCTGGAAAGTAGAGTGAAAGGCGCATGGTTAAAAATCGTTAAAAAAAAGTGGCGTTTTTTTTTTTAAATGAATTAGATAATTTTGTTATGTAAGATGAATTTAGGATAACAATCGAACAATACGTATGAAGGTGTGTAGCGGGAGCAGAATGGAGAAATGAAAATAGAAAGAAAGATAGAAAAAGAACAAAGAAACGGGTGAATAAAAGTAATATATATATATATATATATATATATATATATATATATATATATATATATATATATATATATATATATATATATATATATATATACATACATAGTTTGGGCGAAAAGAAAGAAAGAAAGATTAGCTAAATACAATGCAAAAAAAGAATAGACAAATATAAAAGAAAGAAAAGAAGAAAGAAAGAAGGAAAAATAGACGCATGAAAGAAAAAAGAAAGAAAAAAGAAAGAAAGATTAACTAAAAACAATACAAAAACAGAATAGACAAATATAATAGAAAGAAAGAAGGAAGGAAGGAAAAATAGACGCAGGAAATAAAGAGAAAGAAAAAAGAAAGATTAGCTAAATACAATACAAAAACAGAATAAACAAATATAATAGAAATAAAAGAAAGAAAGAAAGAAAGAAAGAAGGAAAAATAGACGCATGAAATAAAAAGAAAGAAAAAAGAAAGATTAGCTAAATACAATACAAAAACAAAATAGACAAATATAATAGAAAGAAAGAAGGAAAATAGACGCATGAATTAAAAAAGAAAGAAAGAAAGAACAAGGGAAATGAAGTTGAAAAAAAAGACAAATGAAATAGAAAGAAATAAAAAGGAAAGTATGAAATAAAGAACGAGGGAAATGAAATAGAAAAGAAAGAGATCCATAAAGAAAAACAAAGAAAGAAAGACATAAATAAAATAAAAAGAAAGAAAGAAAAAAGAAAGAAAAAAGAAAGGTGGAAAGAAGAGGTTAAAAAGTAACAAATGAGAGAACGAAAACGACAAAGGAAAAAGACAAGAAAATGGAAGAAAGAAAATAACGAATCAATGAAATAATGAATAATAAAATGCAAGATGGAGGAAGAAATGAAAATGAAAGATAACAAATTAGAAAAAAAAAGAATAAAAGAAAAATAAACTAGTTAAGAGAAAAAAATCAACGGAAAAACGAATAAAAAAGTGAAAGATCTAAGAAAGTAAAAGAAACGAAAAGGGAATACGAAAATACGGCGAGAAAGAAATGAAATAATCGAACGAAAGAAAAAAAATAACACTAGTGATACTTATAGAAACTTACATAAAAAATTAAATAAATACAGGATGGATTCTTGTATTAAAACAAAAAACCCAATTTGTATAAAGACAAAAGGAAAACGTTCAATGCCAACGCGTTTTGTCCCCTGAGAAACTTTACCAAGGTAAAGGCAAGGATTTTATTTTGCAATATTTACTTAACAGAAGTGAAGTGGAGGGAAAATAACGTTATGTTTACAAATGTTTTAACATTTAAAAACGCTATTAAATGATATGAAAGCTGTGTAATTAAAGATAGATTACGGAGGAGGCTAATTGATGTCAATAAGCGAAAATGAATGAATTTTTGCTAAATTGTTTTGTTCAATATTTTGTTAGTGTTTATGTTTATTTATTCATGTAATTTTATTTATTTTGATAAATGATTAATGGATTAACGCGTTTAATTATTTGAAATAACGGAAAGACTTTAGTTAACCGTTTTCTTTAAATTTGTTAAGATTTTTATGGTCTTGTATATTGGTTTGGGTAAAGTAGCATTTATTTTAAGAAAAATATATATTTTTTTAAATATCTCCTTTAAATAACTCCTTTAAATATTTTGAAAATATATATTTTTCTTCCAATTTAGTTCTGTTCATAAATACATGTTGCAAAATAAAATCGTTACATTAACCTTGATAAAGTCTCTCAATGACGAAACGTGTTGGCAAAGAAAAGTTTTCCTTTTTTCTTTTTACTTATACTGTTTTATAAAGATATATTTTGTTTATATCTGAATTTTTCACAATAAACTCAATTCATGAGTCATTCATCGTGATTAAACGATCAAGGCAAAATGATGAAAAGTCACTAATCTTGGATTCATCTACAGTAGATTAAGTTACACGATCATACACTAAGATGTAGTATATATTCTTTCGTTACGAAAATTACTCCTAACACACGGAGGGATAACTTAAAATAATGAACTCAACGAGTTGAAAAGAGGAATGATATCGGCCAATTTTGGTTCGTAGATAAAACCGGATTTTCGAATATAAATCTATATATTTAGCCTCTTTGTATATTTATCGTCTCTGCATATTTAGCGTTTCGCTGTAAATTGACATCGGGTGTTTGATGTATTTATCCCTCTCCGCCTTTCCCTTCCATAAATAAAATTGATTATTTTTAAAGAAGAAAACGTTATTTTTTTTTTCTGAACAAACTCTGGGTTTTGTGTCTTTTTTTCATTTAAAACCCATGGATACATGCGTTCATTTACAACACAAGCATGCGCGCGGGCACACACACACACACACCACGCGCGTGCCCACACATACATACACGTACACATGCACACATATATAACTATAACCATATATATATATATCATACAATATATATATATATATCAAACAATATATATATATATATATATATATATATATATATATATATATCATACAATATATATATATCATACAATATATATGTGTATATATATATACTGATATATATATATATATATACTGATATATATATATATATATATATCATACAATATATATGTGTATATATATATATATACTGATATATATATATATATATATATCATACAATATATATGTGTATATATATATACTGATATATATATATATATATATATATATCATACAATATATATGTGTATATATATATACTGATATATATATATATATCATACAATATATATGTGTGTATATATATACTGATATATATATATATATATATATATATATATATCATACAATATATATGTGTATATATATATATATATATATACTGATATATATATATATATATATATATATATATATATCATACAATATATATGTGTATATATATATATATATATACTGATATATATATATATATATCATACAATATATATGTGTGTATATATATATATATATATATATATATATATATATATATATATATATATATATTGAAACAATATATATATATACTGATATATATATATATAATTTTAAAAACAAGTAATGTATTGATTTTAATTTTAAAAGTCTCTAAGGCCCTTTCAACCAACATCTCATCAGGAGGTAATCGTTGGATAATTAATTAACGAAAAAAAAAATAGTAACGACAATAAAGAGCAAAAAGGGGGAACACGTTAAAATAACAAACAAGTGTATATACTTGTAACGAGGCAAGGGGAAATAACGTGTAAATAAATCAGCGAGGGACAGTTAAAATAAAGTATCCCCCAACAGATTAAGAGACTTTACAAATTCCTTCTGCCTGCAGAGAGAAGGTTTCCTTAATCCTATACAGACCGATTCCAAAATCTTCAAATGATTGTTGGAATCGGCTGTATGAATAATTTTAAACCACTCTTTTTTGTACGACATGGCGCAGGCTATATTCTCAACTAAGTGTTGAGCAATAGCCGATTCCATATTCATGGGGGGAAGATAGCATATTTTATCTATCTTACCAAGTCGTATTTTGGAAGGTACATGCTGATTGATTCTGGTTTCCAAATGCAAGGTTGTACGCCCTACATAACCAGTAGCACACTGGCAATTAAACTCATATACTAAATTACTCAATTTGATGTAGGGCAATACATCCTTGCGGAACGACGGAAACACAGACCTAGTTCGAAAAATGCTACGTAAAGCAACTGATGGGAAACAACCGGAAACCGACTTGCTAACCTGCTTAATTAAGACTTGACCTCTATCCGCAATGCAGGGAATCTTCAAATACACCGGACATTTAGAAGGCTCCTGGACTTTAGGGGAATGAAATTACTTAGTCTTCTTACTAATAATAAAGTCAATGAGGGCCTCCGGATAGCCATTACTGAGGAAAATCTCCCTAATATTCTCAAATTCACGGTCCAATCTAATAGAACATATTTTAAGCGCTCTGTACACCAAGGTTTTAACAAGATTGATTTTCCTTGATGCAGGAGCAAATGAACGGCATTTCAAATAGAGACCCGTAAAGGTTGGTTTCCGATAGATGCTTGTAAGAAAAACCCCTCTACTACGCTCTACAAAAACGTCCAAAAAAGGCACACAATTGTCCTTCTCCACTTCCATAGTGAAGGACAAACCTTTGTGCAAGGAGTTGAGGTCATTGAAGAACTCAACAGCCTCACTTTCATTTGAAAAAGATGCAAAAGTGTCATCGACGTACCTGACATAAACAAACGGTTTCGACACTTTGCCAAAAAGTAACATCTCGTGGTAGCCCACAAAAATATCAGCCAATGCAGGGCCAAGAGGACTGCCCATCTGGACCCCATCCACTTGACTATACATGACACTGTTAAAACTAAACTCCACTGAACTGGTACATAGTATCATAAGTTCTATAAATATATCCTTAGGAAAAGGAGGTGGAATAATGTTACCTTCGTATAAAAAGTCTGCACAGATATTAATAGTTTTCTTTAATGGTACGTTGGTAAACAGACTGGAAACATCAAAAGAACACATAAAATCAGTGTCAGGGCAAGACTGTATGGCCTGTAAGCGTTCAACAAACGTGAACGAATCAGGTATACAATATTTAGTAAAAAATGTTTGGACAGGTTGTATGACCTGCAGAAGCCATTGAGCCAAAGAATGTTGGGATGAACCAATCATTGATAGTATTGGTCTCAATGGAACGTCCTTCTTATGAACTTTAGGAAGACCATAGAGCCTTGGTCTGAGGGAACCAGAAGGTCTAATCCTATCGTAAATCTCCTTAGAAAAGTAACCTTTTCTAAACAAGTATAATAGACGTTTCTGAATTTTAATTTCATTTCTATACGTGTTGTCACAAGTTTCAACTGGACCAATTTTTTTTAACTTTTCTGAAACATTCAAAATAATCAACATCTTTTGGATGTAATCTACCTTGTCCAGTAGAACAACACCAGCACCCTTGTCCGGTTTACAAATATAAATATTATTATTAGATTTCAAAGATTTAACAACCTTGAATTGAGTTTTTGACCAAACAAAATCAAAAGAGTCAATAGAAGAATTACAATAACGATAAGTCAAGTCTTTCAACCTTGACTTCAATGTCATAACGTGATCCGATGAACAAGGAACATGGTGTTTAAGTTGGGAAAACAGCACCTCAAATGCTGCCAGGTGTCTCTTCTTTATCAATCTTAATCGGAGGAATGCAAAATTGCTAGCCTTTGAAAGGTGGAAACTTGAGTAATTGAAAATATGCTTACCTTCAGTACCAGAGTCACAACCATATCTGGAACGAATAAGCAATGTAAGCTGTTTTTCAAATTTAGTGTTAACACGTTGTTTGGCAAATGCATCGCCATTAGCCAAATATTTACAGAAACGAAAAAAGTCAAAAAAGGACAAAAAACTTTTAACTTTAAATAGACAACTATGTCTAAAGTTAATATAGAATTCGAGTTGCTTCAGCGACTTATTAATCTCATCTTGAATAAACGCCCGCTCAATTGTCAAACTAGGTCTAACCTTCTTTTGGAAATAAAGAGTGGTGCTACGACTTGCTCTAAGGAGGAACGTAGGAAAGAGATAGATAGTCTTAATGACCTAATTTTACTCTTTAATCGTAATAGGTTATTCAATTCTTTAATTTGTTGATGAGAGTACCTCTGCCTAAAATAAATAAACAAATGTTTAGAGGTACAGAATTTATATATAATTTTAAAAACAAGGAATGTATTGAATTTAATTTTAAAAGTCTCTAAGGCCCTTTCATCCAACATCTCATCAGGAAGTAATCGTTGGATAATTAATTAACGAAAAAAAACAGTAACGACAATAAAGAGCAAAAAGGGGGAACACGCTAAAATAACGAACAAGTGTATATACTTGTAACGAGGGAAGGGGAAATAACGTGTAAATAAATAATTGATATATATATATATATATATATATATATATATATATATATATATATATATATATATATATATATGTATATATGTATATATATACTGATACAATGCTTTAACCCAAAAATATAGCATAGATTAAAACTATATTGTACGATATATATATATATATATATATATATATATATATATATATATATATATATATATATATATCATACAATATAATTTTAATCTATGCTATATATATATAGTTTTAATCTATGCTATTATATACATATATATATATATATATATATATATATATATATATATATATATATATATATCATACAATATAGTTTTAATCTATGCTATATTTTTGGGTTAAAGTGACCAATACCAGTATTGGACCGTACATAAATATAAATATAAAATGAACATTGAAGTCAACTGTCGGAAGTGAAATGCTATCGTCAGACCTTGTGCGTTGTATTTTTGGCTCGTCTATTTATATATACAATTCAGTGATGTATTGTGGGTAGTCTATTGTATGCATTTTGGGTAGCGTATTGTATAATTCTAATCGTTGTTTTAGTGGGCGATAACTGTTTTGTTTCGAATTATTTTTGGGGCTAATGAGTAGAAATAATTATCAATCTGAATACAGTTCTTTTGGCTATTTATAGTGTTGTCAGTTAACCTTTTTTATTTATTGTTGTTTTATTCTTGCTTATTAATAATGTGTTTCCTTGTATTTATCTGTGGTTAACTGGTTTGTTAATATGTTTATTATTTACTTGTTTGTATTAATGTAGCTTAATTGTTTTTGTTTATTTATTTTCGTTTATTCTGTTTTCGGTTATTAAGTAAAATACTAAAAAAAAATTCATGTTTGAATTATGAAATGGGTTCTGATCGTTTATTGAGTATTTTATTTTGGTCTGGAAAGATAATTATAGCTATTTTTTTCCTCCAGGAAGAGTTTACAGTTTTTGGATTGATTATTGTAAGCTGATGATTTTCCTTATTTCCATTATATTTTTGGTGTGATTTGGTTTTTGTTTTTGATCTCCAGATATCTTTAGTGATTATTGTGCGGTTCACGTATTTACTATTTATAACGGATGCTTCTGCGCGTAGTTTCTTTGTTTCCAGGGTCCTTCAGCTACTCCTATGTATTTTCTTCGTTGTCTGCTGATTTTATAGTGGCTTGGTATATTATATTGTTCTGTAAGCAATTGCCGCGAAAGGGACATGCATTATTTGTTCTGCTGTCGCACGTGGGTCTATTTTCTTAAAATGTTTTTTTTTCTTGTTATTTTCCTGTTGTATTTTTATTATTGCTGTCATGTTCTCGGTGTAACTGTAGCTGATTTTTACTTTGTTGTTGTTTAATATCTTTCGGTGAGTACTTGATGCAGGCAAGTGTTTGTATATGTGTTTAATGAATATTTTTCATACTTTTGTTTTTACGTTTTCTTTTGCGGTGTGTTGAACCATGTGATGTATCTCTTTTCTCTGTTATGTCGGCTTTTTTGTCCTGCGTGGTAGGTATGTGAGTTTTGACGGGAATACATTATCTTTTAGGGATGTTTCATAGTCTTCGGGACTTCACTGAAGATGATTTCACTGGAAGAATCGGCGGAAAGCCTATGGTCAATTGATTGTGGTGTTTGCCTGATTATTGCTAGCGGGTGGTTTTAAGAGATGTGTATATACAGTGGTTTGGCATTAGGATTTCTGTATGGTTTACATATAACTTTTCTTAGGTTGAAGGTGACATTTAGAAAATCGACTTCTGTTACATGGAGCAATAGATACCGGTATAAATTTATAAAGCTGTGACACTATTTGGCTTGCTAAAGAAAGAAAGAAAAAAAAAGAAAGGCGAGAATTAAAGTTAGGTGATAAAAAGCCATCACGAAAAGGACACTAAGCGGTGTTATTTTTCTGACAAAGAAAATTGGTAAATTTTTTTATTTCCATTGTCGAGAAAGGAAGACACTGGATTTAATCTGATTTATGTTACGGGGCGGGTGAAAATTCCAGGCTGGTCAAATGACCTACAGGGCAGAATTCTAAATAGATAAAAATTATTTAGGCCGCAGGAAAAGGTCCGTTGGATCAACCGCAGAATTACAGAAACAAAAGACTAAAACATTAGTTATCTACGGAAAGGTCGTTTGGAAAAGGCATCTGTTTAGTGTCGGAACTGGCTAGGATAGGGAAGCTATTTTATCGGATCAGTAATTGGCACCAAGAATGCAAATACGTCCAAATGGCAACCCACTTGATCCTGGCGAAAAGCGGATTGACGAATTCCAGGTGATTCGGTTAAGATAAAGAGTCTAGGGTCTGAGGTCTCCTCGAAGAGAAGAAGGAAAAGAAAAAGAAAAAAAAAAGGGGAAGATCTTTTTTTTTTTTTTTTTTTTTTAGCAGGATTTTTTAAACCGAGGCTAGTCTGGGTGAGATACCAATATGAAAACAGAAGAAGGTGGGAAGACGGAAGACTTCCAAAAATGGAAAATAATAAAATTTTCCTGCCCGAAAACAAAGAAGTGGATTGTGGGTTTAGAATTATCAAGGAACCTCAAACCCCGACAAGCCCATCCCGGTTTTGGTCGGCGTCCATATAAGCAGAGTCGCAGCGAGTTATGTCCAGTTGAGTTGAGTTCGAGTTCAAGTTCGCAGTTGGGGTTGGAGACAGACAGGCAAGCAGTTTCACCCGGCTCGAAGAAGCTGACTAAGATTCGCGCAAATTCCGAACTCAATTTCTAGCCAAGAACAATTTATTTTTGAAGAACGACTTAGACTCACACCACCAAAACATGTTTTACGAATATCACCTGAAGATACACCTAGAACCTGTTTCTTAAATAACAAAGAACTTAAGATGTTAAGACTAACAAACACAAAGTGTCACGAATCCATATCGTGGGTTCGGAAGTAGACGCAGTCCTGTATTCAGCAACCAGATATAAAATATTGTTATCCTTTTTTAACACATTTGAACTTTTCGAGTTATTATTTTATTTTATTTTATATATACTTGTGCGATATCGCCCTTATTCGAACTCGACTTGTATTACGGGCCGGCGACTGATTGATTTCGTCTGCCTAAGATCAATTCACAACGTGGGCTGGTTAGACTGGAAATCCAAGCAGTTACTTCGGTAACCTGACGTTGGAAGCGAGCTGGGAACGACAAGGCTGATACCGAATCTAACCAGATTCGCATCCGAATCGCCAAAAGGTTAGAACGTCACATTTGGTGCCGCGACCAATACCAAACCAGTTGGTCGTCACAGGACAGGATAGCACGACGGACGCGGCTAGGCAGACGTCACATTTGGCGCAGTGACACCGGGGGGACGTCACAAAGCGTTCACACTACAAAAGGATTAGATAGGTTCGGCTATAGTTCGGTTCACACTCCCCCCCCAGTCTTTTGAACAGGATTACTGGTTTATCTATTGTTTCCTGCTTAATATTAGGTTTCCGGTTCCTTAAAAAATATGTTAATTCTTTTTAGACTTAAAGTTTCGAAAATGTTAAACGCGTCATTCAAATTTGATCAATGATAAGTACTGTGATGTATTCTATCTTTGATAACAACATATATATATATATATATATATATATATATATATATATATGGTATATTTTGCCTATCGCCTATAAATATGCGTTTCTCTTTGCCTCTTTAGCCAGAAATATAGTCTTAAGGTGTGCTATATTTATGGAATAAAGTGCTCAATATCAGAGATAGATCGTGTGTAAATATAAAAGTGAACATAGAAGTCAACACTTAGAGGCGACAGTCTGTTTCATGCTATATGCAATCGTCAGGCCACATATGCTGTTATTTTTCTCGGCTATTTATATATATACGGGTTAGTGGTCCATTGTGGGTATTCTATTATGGCGGTTATTTTACCGGAATATATATATATATATATATATATATATATATATATATATATATATATATATATATATAATACAATAAAAGCTTTTTCACTTACCTCATTGATGTTAACATAGCACTACGCCTAGAGTTTTGTATAGAGATCCGTCCGTCTACTCGATTGCAAATACTCCTCAATTTTTCCTTTTTATATGCACATATCACTGGTGCACGTTATTTTTTATAGTGTATATGTGCGTATTTTCCTTCGTGTTCATGGCGCCTATGCGCCTGTCTGCACGGATGTGTATGTTTGTAGGGTGTCGTGATTATTTGTCGTTTTCGTTGCTCTTTTCCCACTTTACACGAAGTCCTTATACTTTTCTTTTTTTTCTCCTCTTTACACTGACTCCTTAACTTCTTCGCTTTTTTTCTTTCTCTCCACATTACACGCACTTCTTAACCTTTTCTATCTTTGTTTGCTTTTTCTCCACTTTACACTCACGCCTAAACTTTGCCTCTATTTTTCTTCCTTGCAGTCACTTCTTAAACTTTCTCTCTCTCTTTCTTTCTCTCTCTCTCTCTCTATCTCTCTCTGTTCTTTCAATTGTTGCCATTTGGTTTCCGTTTTTTCTAGACAGGTTCTCGTTTTGCAATTTAAAGCTTTCTAGTTGTTTTTTTTATACATACACTGTAAGTGCGCTATATTTTCCACAGTTATGAGTGTGTCTTAATTTAATTAAATTAATGATATTCTAGTATGCACAACGAATAAGTATTAATCATCAAAATATTATCCTTAAATTTCTATGATTTATGCCTCTGTTCCGGACATTTCCAAAAATGCATCTTGATTAAGCGACTCACGTTCGGATGAAATAAATCCGCTCATGAATCATTCCAAATGTAAGTCATCTTTTAACAAACTTTGGATGCTGCATCCAAACTAATGATAATCCGATGACAGTAATTCTTCTTAATATGTTGCTTGAATAAATCTTTCCCAGATAATTCTCGCCCAATAATCTTCTTTGAAATCGATCAAAAACAGAAAACTTCCCTTACGCCTTTTAGACTAAAATCTTTGATGTTCTCATGTATCGAGCCATGATTTTTGTAATGAATAACCAAAAATAATTTTACCGTAAAATGTCATGTCCGTTTAGAAGCAAGAAATGACAAAACGCTGACGAATATTTCTAAACGTTTCTGCAGAACTTGCTTTCTGTAAATCGGAATTCATTCTAAGGCATTTAACTGACGTACTATAAATTATATCACGCGCATATTTTTCTTAATTCTAACATTTCACTAGACTGTTTCGAAAAGAATTTCACTAAAACACCTGAATAAATATGAAGCATATAAAACCTTATCAACTATAAATACAAAGAAAGAAAAACTGCATGTTCCATGGATGCAAGTTTACGTAGCATCATGTAAAATGACTGAACATCACACCACCGGTTGACCCAAGCCTTGTGAGTGAAATTTGGAGTGAACCGAATGATTCGTAATCCGTCGATATTTGTGCTAGCATGAAGTCACACGTCATAGTCACAGAAGGATTGAGTGCATCGGCGTTGTTCAAGCTATTGATATTAAAAGATTATGCGCCCTCTCCGAGAAAGCCGTACTAAGGTCTGCTCAGCATAGCTTCAGTAGAAACCACACTGGACTCTGGGGGTATTGAACAAAATAATACGCCCGAGCAGGTGTCTGCGACAACGATGGGTTAGACTCCCTATTAGATGTATGGGCTCGGAAAACAAGAATATCCAGCCAAGATAGATAGTATTATATAGTCTGGGTTAGATAGATATGTACATATTGGGTTAGATAGATAGATAGATAGATAGATAGATAGATAGATAGATAGATAATAATATAGAGTATGGGTTAGATAGATATGTACAGATTGGGTTAGATAGATAGATAGATAGATAGATAGATAGATAGATAGATAGATAGATAGATAGATAGATAGATAGATAGATAGATAGATAGATAGATAGATAGATAGAGACTCTGGGTTAGATAGATATGTACAGATTAGGTTATATATATATATAGATAGATAGTTAGATAATATAGAGTCTGGGTTAGATAGATATGTACAGATTGGGTTATATATATATATATATATATATATATATATAGATAGATAGATAGATAGATAGATAGATAGATAGATAGATAGATAGATAGATAGATAGAAAATATAGAGTCTGGGTTAGATAGATATGTACAGATTGCGTTAGATAGATAGATAGATAGATAGATAGATAGATAGATAGATAGATAGATAGATAGATAGAAAATATAGAGTCTGGGTTAGATAGATATGTACATATTGCGTTAGATAGATAGATAGATAGATAGATAGATAGTTGAAGCGGCAGATGGTTTCTTATAGTGCTTCATTCGTTTTTATTTATTTCTTATTTTATGCCTAGAAATTTGCTCAAGGAAATAATGGATCATTCTTCATCATTCACATGAAGACGACCATTTAAATCCTGAAAGAGTTTTATATATATATACGCCGACAGATGGAACTGGTAAGTTGATGCAGTTCATTGGACGTTTTTGACTATCTGAACTTTAAGTTAAGTGTTCTCCACAAGATAATGAATTCGAGATTCATTCTCATACGATCGAAAGTTGAAAATTAATAGAGTATTTGCAATACAAGTGCGCTTACAAAGATTACACAGGAATAGAACGTTGTCATTTGATGTAACAATTGAAGCATGGCCATCCTATTTTATCGCTGATCGTTTAATTTGTGCTTGTTGAATTCCTCTTGTTTACTATTCAATTATTGCATGACAGATTTTACTTTTCCACAGTGTACTGACCTTCCTTCTTTTATATATATCATGTTAGACATCTGTTTATCTTGCAAATTATATATAGTTTCGTCTTCGGTCAAAAGTCATCCCTTTAATGACGAAACTGAACAGACTTCTCCAGCGCACTGTCCTGGGCGATGATATAAGTAAGCTATGAGCTTCCCAGACCATATGAAACCTCTTCCGGCTATACAGACAATATCCAAATGAATACAGGACATTAGAAATTAGGGACGGGCTTGATTGCAGAATGTTACCATTGTTGATAGTCAACCGTCTTCGGGGCTTCACTCCATTCTTTTCGAGTTGGATTTATTTCCCTAATCCTTTCTTTATCTGGATATGACTGCAATGCAGATGAGGCTTAAAATCTGGGATTGTTGTTCCTTAGATGGACTGCCTTCAAGTGTTGACGAGACTCTATCTATACGAAGTAGCTCTTTGTGAGGCGCGAAAATTCCTCATTGCTATTTCTCTGGCTTGGACCTGGACTTAGTTGCCAGGGGCTATTTGAGACGTGTGGTTCTGGAATATTATATAGAGATTGGGATCTTGTCTCCCCAACCATCCTCATCAATGTAAAACTTTGTAAATATATATTGCACGTATATAAACATTATGACCATCACATGTTTCAAAAGATCTCAAAAAAATAACAGTCCACTATATATATATATATATATATATATATATATATATATATAATTACATGAATCATTCATACAAAAAACAAATATAGATGTTAATGATTTAAATGGCGAGAATACATCTTCGCAAACAATTTCAACAATGTACACTAACCCCGAACTTGTATATGAATGATATGATCCCTGTTTATAAATTCCAGTTTCATAAGGTCTTTTTTTGTTTTTACAAGCTTTCGTCTGTTCCTACAGACATCCTCAGGTATGGAAATAGATTTGTTCTTGTTTTTTTATTTCTCGGTAAATTAAAATTACTTGCGAAGTTGTATTCTTGCAATTTAAATCATTAACCTCTCTATTTGTTTTTTGTATGAATGATTCATGTAATTATAAATTGAACTGCACCTATAATCGAAATATATATATATATATATATATATATATATATATATATATATATATATATATATATATATATATTGGCGAAAAAATAACTTTTGGCGTATCATTTCAGTTTTCTTTTCTTTGTGCTAACTTTTTATTTTTGCTGGTGGCCGTTTTTTCCAATAAAAAGTCGTTTATTCTAACCCTTCTTAGCCAGTATTACCATGATGATCCGTTAGGTAGGAAGGTTCTGGCTTACTAGGGTTTTTACTGTTTGCTCTGCTCAGTGTATTGAGCATTTTTACGTTTTAACTTGAGTTACCCTGTCGGTGTTTTCTTTTCTTTTCTTTTCTTTTTTTTTCTTTTGCGGTGCTGGTTGATTATTTTCAACCATTATGGATGTTTTTAGTCTTTTCTTTTTGATTGAATTTTTTCCCTGATATCAGTTTGTTGATTTTTTTTTTTTTACAAATTGTAATTATACATACATATTTATATATATATATATATATATATATATATATATATATATATATATATATATATATTGCGTCAACCGACATTTTAGTGGATTCGCTTTTTTAACAGATGCTGCATTTAACTTTAAACAGTATCCTGTACGTCTACCGGCCTACATACTCCAGAAAACTCAATGAAGTCAATACATGACGACTAAGACGCTGATGATTCGCCCTGCAAATTCAGATGAAATTTCGAATCCTGCCCTAGAGCATATTCTTTTCATTAATTTTTAACCAGTACCCAGGCCGGTAGGTGAAATAAACATTGTTTAAAAATAAATGGACCGTCTATGCAAATACGAGTATGCAGTAAAAAAAAATGTTTGAACGATTAAAATCATATTGCATTAAAATATAACACACAGAGACACACAGACACACACACACACACACATATATATATATATATATATATATATATATATATATATATATATATATATATATATATATATGTGTGTGTGTGTGTGTGTGTGTGTGTGTGTATTCACCCTTGAGACGAAACGAATAATTCTGTTATTTCCATTTCTTCGTATTTTCCCAATGGAACATGACCCAGTGCATATGTTAGCACTCCGTATGTCCATTCCTTGCTGATTAACCATAGATTCTCGATTGGATTTAAATCAGGAGAATTTCCTGTCCAGTCTTGTGTACTTTGATGTGCCAATGTATTCGTGCATCGTTAGAATGTTAGTACGCTTCCTGGGAGCAACGTCCATTGCAGACCGTAGGACAACTAATCAACAGTAGCAATATTTTTTTAAGACCAAACAAATTTCATCATATACCGCGAATATAGATTCATGTTACTGTACACATTACAAATAACATAATCTCAGTAAAAAATAAAAATCGATTACACCCTGTCATTTCACTGAGTCTAAAACTGACTGTATATTGAAAGAAAGGAATCTAAAGCGGTTGTACAATCAATTTGCACAAACGTATATATATATATATATATATATATATATATATATATATAAATTATGTTTGTGAGGAATTATTGTCTGACCGCCACTTGAGGCTAAAAATTCCCAAACACGTCCACACAGTCACTGCAATCTCTGTATTATATTGATCATCCCTGATCCATAAATATAGTAAAGTTTACACGATATAATTTCGCATATTATGTATGCACGTGCGCGCGCGCGTGTGTGTGCGTGTGTGTGTGTGTGTGTTTAACAAATAAGGACTCTAGATATTTATGCCTATTGTATGTGTTGGTTTTATTTCATGAATAGTTGTCGTTGCATGTAACATGAAATAAAGATAAATTCAGCTGACTGTGCTACTGATCTTTTTTTTTCTCCTTCTCAGATGAAAATTTTCCCATTTGTAATGTACAAATCTGTTGACAGCCGAATCACGCAAAAAGCCAACGAACTCTGCCAAATGACCAGGTGCCGTCCATAAAAAAAATATTTAAAGAAAAGATGTCGAAAGTTGATAGGAAGTTAGGTTATGGATAGACTAATTTAAGAAAACTATAAATAAGAAAGCGTAAAGGATGATAACCGTAGATGATTATGTGTAGAAATGACAAGGGAGAAAGATTGAAAGGATAAAGATAGAAAAGAACAAATAGGGGAAAGAAAGAACAGGAGAAGTAACAGAAAGAAAGAAAGAAAGAAAGAAAGAACAAATAATAGCGAAAAAGAAGAGAAGAAATAACAGAGAGAAAGTAGAAAGAGAAAACGGAACAATTAAAAGAGAGAAAGAAGAGAAGTAATTATAAAGAGAAAGAAAGAAAGGAAGGAAGAAAGAAAGAAAGAAAGAAAGAACAAATAAGAGCGAGAAAGAAGAGAAGAAATAACAAAGAGAAAGGATAAAGAGAAAACGGAACAATTAAAAGAGAGAAAGAAGAGAAGTAATAATAAAGAGAAAGAAAGAAAGAACAAATAAGAGCGAGAAAGAAGAGAAGAAATAACAAAGAGAAAGGATAAAGAGAAAACGGAACAATTAAAAGAGAGAAAGAAAAGAAAAAATAACAAAGAGAAAAGAGAAAGAAAAGAACAAATAAAAGAGTGAAAGAAGTGAAAAAATAAAAAAAAAGAGAAAGGAGAAAGCGAGTAAGGAGCAAATAAAAGAGAGAACAAAAAAGAGAAATAACAGAGAAAAAGGATAGATGGAGAAAGTTATAAATAAAGGGGCTAAAAAGAGAAGACATAAGACAGAGAAATTTAAAAGATCGAAAAGAAGAAAGAAGAGAGAGAACAGAAGGGGGAAAGAGAGAAAAGATAAAGATAGAACGGTAGAAATAAAGGAGGGAAAGAATAGAAATCATAGGACGAAAGTGGGATGGGGTAAATAAAGGAAAGACGAAATAAAACAAAAAAAAACATCAATGAAAATATATCTAGGGACGTAAGAGACAAAAAGAAAGGAGGTAAGAAGCAAATAAAAGTGAGAGAGAGAGATTGAGAGATAGAGAGAAAGGAAATGTGTGACATGAGGAAATAGAGAATGAGTCAAGAAAGAAAGGGTGTGATAAAGTGTTATGAACGAGAAGGAAGGTAATAATGACAAAAGAAGAAAGAGAGGAAGATAATGAGGGTAAGGCAGAGATAACAAAAAGAGAGGTACAAAGAGAAAGAAAAAAAATGACGGCATTACTAGTTTTATCAACGATTACAAAGTCTCTACTACAAAGAGCATTAAAATAGTGACAACGTGTATTCGTTGACATTGCAAAAGTGGCAACGAGTGTTCGGTGACATTAAAAAGCATTCTTTTACCCAAGCCCGTTAGTAATATGTCTGTTTCTTTCTAACTGCTTCTCTTAATTATATCCTGTGAGTATAAGATTCGTCCAAGCCAACTTTGTCCATCATGTGTCCTAGAAATTTCAGCTACCTCTTTATCTTTTTAAAAGTTTTCTTTTTCTTTCCATAACGAGGAAAAAGGACTTGGAAAATTAACACCCACAGAGCATAATGAAGAAAACAGGGACAGACGAAATCAGCACATAATTTACCTAACGAGCTTGTGTTAATGGTAGACAGAACAGGATTAGGAAATAAAGCAAAAAAAAAAGACAGACTTTACCAAGGACTACAGGATTGTTGTACAGAGTCATGAGGACACAGAAGGGGACGTTTCACAGTCTCTTGTAGATTATCAACAGAATTACAGCGAAGACTGGACGTATTAGAAATGTGATGCTACAGCACCTCCTAGGTATCGCTTATGTAGAGGCAGTGATACCCTGCAGGGTACCGCCTTAGTCAAGAGAAAAGGTAGATGAGGAAAAGTGGGGTTGAAAAGTCCTTAAAGGAATTGAAAAACCATTCAGACACTTACGCATTGGCGTGCAACCTAGGTATTTTTACACTAATGTTCACCCAGTGCAAGACTCATGAGCCACACAAGGGAAAGTGTTAGTGTGTGGTGTTATATGAGCGTAAGAAGAGACAAGAAGTTCTGTCCATGAGGTTATGTAGAAAATAAAATGGTTAACTAAATTGTAGTGAATGTGAAGACATCCTACTGGAATTCTGTTCTACAGTTCTTGGGAAGAAGCTGTTCAAGTGCTACTTATTGCTAACAGAATGCGAAGGGAATGATGATGGTTCAACCTTGTGTAAGTGATATGGTGGATTCCGGTTGTAATGTCCAGAACCGAGGAATGTATATAATCGCATCATATGACATGGAAATAACGCCAAAGTAACGAGAGTCTCATATTTTGTCTGTGTTGAAAAGTTATAAGGTATAAAATAATTCATCGCCCACAAGGACACGGTGACGTTTTTGAACTGAAGACAAGCAGCCCTAGCACAGATATGGCAGCTCTATTCTATTGTTAGTCTGATCTTGTTCTTGTAAAACAGGAGAAGCCAGATGCTTAGTGGAGAATTGAAATGAATCGGCCTTTTTTACGGCATCTTTAGTAGCATTTCGTATATCGAGGAAGCTGGTCAGGTACTCAGTTACACAAGGTCACTACCACCACCCTCGCTCACAGAAATAATGATTTATATTGATGATGATGATTCTCAACTGGTGGTTACTTTATCCATAATTTAGATGCTCTACATTCGAGATTGTCTAAGAGAAAAATATATTTATGAAGATATCAGAAAAAAAGATAATTTTAAGCTAATTGACTGAGACATCGTCTTAGATAAAGTAATTAAGAACCGTCTAAAGAAATTGAATAAAATTATGAAGAGAAAAATATTAAAGTCTTAAATAAACAGGAATTAATTATAGTGCATCTTGTAAGTATTAGTTGACATAATAAAAGCAATATAATCCTGCCTATATCTCTGTGATTATTTACATTATTCGGACAGTTATCCTCATCGGCATATTCACAATGTATCGGCTTCTGTATGCTCTTTATTTTATTTTATGCTTCTTCCGGGTGTCTCAGTTATTCCCCTTTGACTGAACTTTCTAAATTTGGTTCACTACTACTGTAGACTGGGATTAAACTCTTTGGGTCGTGTCAAAGGATCGAATCAACGTCTTTATCCAAGGGGCCATGTGTCTTTGAGAATTGCTGCGTACAAATTTCTGGGACTTATAAACCTAATATCTCAGCAACCGTTTTTTTACCATCATATTTGCATTTTATCATTTTTTTAATTTTTTACCAGAGCATATATTGCAAATTTTCATTGCTTTTCTTTACAAATAAAACCGCATTTTTATTGCAGGGCTGTTCACACTTGATTCATGATCTTATATATTGAAGCTGAATAATTAACAATTCACGTGGTTATTGTCACAGGTACCAAGACCTACTTGTACTTTTACCTCTGTCAGAGGAAGGTGTTGAATGGAAGACAGATTTTCAGGCATCCGGCGTTTGCCAATAATTAATGACTTCCAACCCCGAAGACCTGAAGATAAAGAATAAAGCAATGGGAAAACATTAACGTATGTCAGAATCGTTGTTATTATATCTTTCTGTTTGAAAGAAGTGTGATGAATCCCGATTTAATATCAGTCTTACTTTACGATAATGAATACAAAATATTTCCTCAATGGTTAAGACGATACTTACGAAATCAGAGATGGGGATCTACAGAAGGATTCTGAGAATAATATAGCCAGGAGATATTATCAACTTAAGATACATAAGGATAACAGAAACGAAATGATATTAGGTTGGTGCAAAAATAATGACGTAATAATGTCGTTTTTTGGCGTATTTTTTAACGTCAAAAAACGACATTATTACGTCATTATTCTTGCACCAACCTAATATTTTCTGACCGTATCATGAAGAGAACGGTGAAATTTCTGGAATATATAAAGAGGAAAAAAGCCTGGATAATTTGACACTCACTGGATATAGTGAAAGCAAGTGATGCTGAGAGAAACATTGAGTAACCTACGTCATGATCTTGTACAAATGGATGGCAGATTGGAACTGTGATAGGCATTAAGTTAAACATTGTTTCGATGAAAGATCTAAAAAAGACTGCGTCATGGTGAGACATAATCGCCTAAAATCTGAAAGGACAGGATGAATAGAAATAGTACTACCTTCTATGTGTATCTGTCAGGAACAGCGATCATCAACCTCTGAGAAATTCAAGACAATAGGGAAAACACTGAAAGATAAAAGAAACAACCTGCTCAGTAACGCTAACATAGATATGCGTACCACCTATAATTATTTAAAAAAAAGAAAGAAAAGACACTCAAAGATTACACTACCTACATACCGCCGTTAGTTTTACAGCTTCAAATTTACAATCCTGGATTGTTCACGCGATACATAGGCTAGAGATATAAAGCTGGGTGATTACCCTACTGCGCTGGCGAAATGCATTTTGGTAGGGTCTTATAGTACCTTGTCTTCCCATGCGGTGATCAATCAAAGTACTGACCAGGCTCATAGTTGCTTAATTTCGAGGATTGGATGGGAAAGGTTCTTTCAAGGTGATATGGCCATATGCCGCTTTCGGGTAAAGTTCAATTACCGAATCTTAATTCTTGAATAGCATCGTGTACGACTCGGCACCAAATTTTAAAGATAATAAATCTCTCTCTCTCTCTCTCTCTCTCTATATATATATATATATATATATATATATATATATATATATATATATATATATATAGTTAAAACTGGGATAACGCAGTCAAAAATCTACTAGGTGTTTGTGTATCGTTGATTATAAGCTGAAATGTCAAAGAACGAAACATATAAAGGGGTGGTTCTTCTTTTGCAAGTATAATAGAGTTGACCTGAAACCATTGCTCGCTATTACCAATCCAGACATGCTATGGATATTTCGAAAGTGATTTCTGTCTGTTGGGTGTGGCTGCACGAAATTTCAGGAGGCCTGCAACATATCCAACTCAACGGGATTTAATTCTTTAGAGCCTTAAGATCAAAACTGTAACTAAAAGTTATCCGAATGTTACAGGTTCCAGTATAAGGTCAGCAGGTTGCGATATGGAATTACAATATTTAGCTAAAATAAATCAAGATCATAAACGGGAGCAAATTACCTCTAACATATATATATATATATATATATATATATATATATATATATATATATGTATATGTATGTATATTAGGTTGGTGCAAAAATAATGACGTAATAATGTCGTTTTTTGACGTTAAAAATACGTCAAAAACGACATTATTAGGTCATTATTTTTGCACCAACCTAATATATATGTATGTATGTATATTACACCTTTCAGGAGAGATTCAAACTTTTAATAGTGGTCCTTTCAGGCGGCGATAATATCCACCACCGACTAGTACAATAGATGGGCGTATAGATTAACGTACTCTTGGACACATCCTAACCGATACACTGCCTAAAAGAACAAAGAACCTGATCCATATGACAAAAGACATGTTATATATGAGCTGTGATCCTATTTGCAATATCAATCCTCCTATATGGTAGCAAATGCTGGAAAATCTCTTCACAGATTAGGAATACATTTGAGACAACAGAATTCTTGTTCTACAGAAGGATGCTGGGAATACCGTGGAATGAACATTTGGAACGTAACTTAGAATCCGAAACAGAGTTAAAATTTCTAGGGTACATAATGAGGAAAGAGGGCTTAGAAAGTCTGATGCTCACAGGACATAGTGAGGGCAAGAGACAAGGGGAAACAGCGCATAATCTACGTAACACGGTTGTGCAAGTGACTGGCAGAACTAAGGTTAGGAGAGATGGCGAAAAGAACAAAATTTACTAAAAAGTACAGAAAGCTGTTGAGAGTCATGATCACGTAAAAGATGAAGGATATTGTTGTATAGCCGCCCTTCTTCTGTGTTTCTCTTGGGCGACGGTGTCAATGCAATCATAATAAAATTGTGGAAAGTCATTTATTTGTTTATTACGCAAATGTAATCACAACACCTTTGTTTTATTCTTGCACAGGGGGATAGTATTATAAACATCATTTCCTTTTCTCCCCCAGTTGCAACACGATAATAAATTTACATATTTCTTTCCCCCACTCTCTATATATGACTTCGCGTGCACGGTGGCAAATACACAAACAAGCAAGCAAGCAAACAAAATCCACAGAGGTTTAGCATTATAAGGATGGTCTTTGTTTCGCTCTTTGTAAAGACTTGAATTTTGGTTTTTATAAGAACCAGCATTTAATAACGGCCCATGAAGTCAATAAATATATAGTTGCAAAGCACAAGTTTTTAACCCAACTCTTGTTATGCTAAAATTAACTTTCGCCTTACTCCATTAGCGTTATCCATTAGAACATTCTGCGGTCTAAGCAGAACATCACTGCCGGAGTTTATTGCCAGCAACTGGATCAAATTCAAATTAAGTTACGGAAAATGCGACCGGCACTAGTTAATCGAACAGGAGTCCAATTCTGCTTCATGACAATGCTTCTCGGCTATATGTTGCCAGGAATACATTGTAGAAGCTGAGATTGAGATTGGCGACTTTGCCATTCCACCATACTTCCTTCATCCACTTAATACCACATTTTCAAGCATCTTGACAGCGTTTTAAGATAAAGGACATTCCGTTGTAAAGATAAAAGATACGGAAACTGCATTCAAAGATTTCTTAGCATCCAAAACATTAGTATTATCGTAAAGTCATCGATAACCTTATACACACAGAAATGTATAGATGTTCTGCGTTCCTATATTTGACTGATTTATCCAATATTCAAATACATTAATTCAGGAATAAAACTTGATTCTGAAATCGGATATTATTTAAAAAAAAAAACTAACATTTTAGATTTTTAAAGTATCGCTAAAATGAAGCAATACCTTGTGACTTATTTGAAGTAGAATTATTCAAAATAAAGTTGATAAATTAACTTAGTTCATGTCGAACATTACTTTGATGAACTTCCTGGAGTCTTATGTTGAAAGCGGTTTATACCTCAGAGGTTCTGCTGATTACCTTAAGTTTTCATTGACAAAATATCAAAGAGTAGAATTATAAATGAGTCCAAAACTTCCCTCTTTAACATCCAGTAAAACGAAGCAGGTGATAAAAATTCGAGGAATATATGTTCGCTTTTGAAATACCTAGAAGGCAATTTTTAATGTATGTATATACAATTCGAGACAAAAAAGACAGAGCAAATAGAAAAATATAATAAATGAACATTTTGGTATGTGTCTCACATGATAAATCAGCTAGAAATATCATTTTGAAATGTAGCTTTAGTTGCTATTGTTGTTATTATTATTTCATGGCGTAGACGTTCATGGCTCTCCAAAAGTTCCTACCCCTTATGACCCTAAACAGGTTTTTCCTACTTTTTCTAAGGTTCCCACCCACGTTCCGTAATCCCTTCACACAAGCTTACTACGTAGGTGGCTCGCTGCATTACTCTAAAATACTAGATTTTTTTCAATCATTCTTTACATAATATAAATCCAAATAATTTCATTTATCTCTTTTATTCCAGACATAATTGTTCTTTTTGCTGACCGTTTCTTTATGACTTATTTGTTGCCTACTGGCTCTATCCATGGAAGTCTCAGTAACCTTCTGTAGAACCGCATTCCTGTTAGTTTTATTTTCTCCTCATATGTGCAGTTGTCTAGCATTCACTGCTATATATGAGTATATGTCTTTTCTTTGTTTTTATATCTTCATTCTGCTTTTTCAATACTTTTTTAAACATGAGAATGCTCCTTTCGACCTGTTTTTAAATGCATTCTGATTTTCGGTTTCCTACCTGTTAAAACTCTGCCCAGATATTTAACCATCTCTCCTTGCTTGATAATGACATCTCCAATTTGTGATTTACCTCTTGTTGATGACCATGCTTGCTGTCTTCTTGCAGTTGATGCTTAGTCCTTTTTTCTCGCTTTCTTTTACTGCTCTATCTTGATTATTCTGTAGTTTATTTTCGTTCTGGCCAGGAACACAGTGTCATCTGCGTAACTTCTATTGTTAAGATGATGCCTACCCATAATAGGTCAAGGTAGTGTCCCCAGCTCCCTTAGGATAAGTTCGCCGTAGATGTTGAATAAATCTGGGGAGGGAACATACTTTTGGCCCGCCCCTTTCTATTTTTGTGTAATTACTACATCCATTTTCCATCCATATGAAAGTGCTTTGGTCCGAGTATCTCCTAGATTTTTCTAACTTCTTTTCCAAATAGATTTAGCTTTCTTAGCTGTTCAAATCCACTTTAAAAGTCTGTTAGAATATAATTTTAAAATATAATTAATAGATAATTTCGAAGATGGAACAGAGTGTCTGGCTTCCAATTTTTCACTGCAACAGGGATCAAAATTTATTAATCAAAACTTTCCGGGTCAAATAAAAATCAGGTGTCTTATTTTAAATTTTCTCACTGACTAAAGTAATAAAACTGTATCATCGCACCACAGGCGTTTAAAAATGCTATTAGATCATTGCAAATGTTCGGACCCGATTAGAAAATTACAAAAATTTAGAAACTATAAAACAAATAAATAGTAATATAAAATAATAAAATCATTTTTTAAAATATTCATAGAAGAATCAGCAATCTTATTGGTCCTGACTTAGCATCTCGGCTTTTGTCAGTTTCACATCGCCGTAATGTAGCTTCCCTTTGCGTTTTCTATATATACTTTCATGGTATTTTTTTTGATGACCTTTCCTCTATGACACATGGACTCTATAAATTTAAGCTCGATATTAGTTTGGCAGCAAGTTCTCATGTCATTTTACAGTTGGAATCGTTAGATAGTTTTATTCTAATGCACTTGTGGAAATCACTGCGCTTTTTTCTCTTTGCAGTCAACTTTGGTCATCAAAAATTTAAATACAGTTCTAATCGTTACATTCTATATTCTAAAATAGAATATGAATAAAATTAAGAGGAGCACATTTTATGCCAACGCGTTTCCTTCTTGAGGAACTTTATCATGTGTAAATATCTTATTTAGTACACTGTATTTATACACAGATGTGAAGTAAATTAAAATGAATTTTGAATTAGAGAAAATCTCTATAATATTCTGAAACCTTGCCGTCTAAAGAAAATTATTGAGGAGGCAGTGCCATTTTGATGCCTCTCAACATCGCCACGAGCTCTGCCAGGTGATCTGAGTGCATACAACAGGCATCTTTAACTACCGCTTTCCACAACGACGCCGTTGGCCAAGAAGCTTGCATCCTCCCGACAATGACTTCGTGTCCATCAACGCACCAATCACCCTGTGCAGGAGCTTTCTGTGCCAATCTAGCAACGATGTTCGTCAGCATCTGAGGCACAGCTGACAGGGAAAAGATGCACGTCAGAAAGCGGAAGGAGGTCACTCCCGCGACTCCATTACAATTTACCCCGCTTCTCCCAGACACACAATCCCAGCACGTGTTTGCCACTCTCTAAACGCTCTGGATTCTTACTCGCCAGTCCGAACGCTGAACATGGAGCCTTACACGTGCAGAAGTGCTTACCCCCTCATTGACAAATATGTCATCAATGTACGAGGACGTGGCCCTCTGAATGGTTTGGTCCTGTGCGGCCACGACATTCACAATTGATCGCATGATTAGCGGTGCCACGTTGTGTGACACCATTTAGGTTGCTAGAAAGAAAGAAATAAGAAAAAAAGAAAAAAAAAGGCAAGAATTAGATTTAGGTGATAAGAAGCCATCACGAAAAGGGCAATAAGCGATGTTATCTTTTTTTTCTAACAGAGAAAAGTGCTAAAGGTTTTAATTCTCATTAGCGAGGAAAGTGGGGTCGCGGATGTGTCGGATTTAAATTAATTTATGACAATGATAATGAAAATTTCAGGTTGGCCGAGCTCCCTACAAAACAGAAACTGGGAAATAGAAATTAATTAAGCACGCACTGACTGAAAAAGAAAATCCCCGCTGGACCTCCCGTAGGGTGCTGAGAGATAAAAATTAATTAGGTCAAGCTTGACCGAAACCAAAATGTCCGTAGAACCACCTCCATGTCATTTGGGAAAAACACCTGTTTATTGCCAGGGCTAGCTATGATAGCGAAATTATTTTATCAGAACGAATAATTGTCACCAAGGTGCGACACGTCCAATTTACCACCCACTTGATAATTAGCGAAAATCTCGTTGACGACTTCCATATGATAAAGTCCAAGTGACATTTGGCTAAGATAAGAGTCCAAGGGTTTGTTGTCGGGCAGAAGGAAAGAAAGAGAAAGAAAAGGAAGAGAAAAAAAAGAGGAAGATATTTTTTTTTCTTTGAGCAAGAATTTTTAAACCGAGGCTAGTCTGGCTGCACCCACACTGCTGGGCGCCCATTGTCTGAATGCTGGCATCAGCGGCAGGCAAAGATAATCATGTAAAGAAGGAGGGGGGCCTGTTGGCACCCATTGAAGAGATCGGTATGAGATGCCACTGTGAGAGAGAGGGGAAACCCGTTGACACACTCTGAGGGTATGGTGAGATACCAATATGAGAACAGAAGAAGGTGGGAGGACGAAAAGACTGCCAAAAATGGAAAACAATAAATTTTCCTGACCGAAAACAATGAAGTGGATTGTGGATTTAGAATTATCAAGGAACCTCAAACCCCGACAAGCCCACCCCGGTTTTGGTCGGCGTCCATATAAGCAGAGTCGCAGCGAGTGAAAGGCAGTCCCAGTTAAGTTCGCAGTAAAGTTCGCAGCTGAGTTGAATTGAGTTAGGCCAGCCTCGCAAAAGTTGACTGAAAGATTCCACGCAATTCCGAACTCAACTTCTAATCAAGAACAATTTATTTTTGAAGAACGACTTAGACTCACACCACCAAAACAAGTTTTACGAATATCGCCTGAAGATACACCAAAACCAATTTCTTAAAAGAACAAATTAAGATTTTAAGACTCGCCTAACAAACACTAAGTGTCACGATTCCATATAGCGGTTTGGGAAAAAGACGCAGTCTGTATTCAGCAACCAGATATAAAATATTGTTATCCTTTTTAACACATTTGAACTTTTCGAGTTTTCTTTTGCATATACTTGTGTGGTGTCACCCTTGTTCGAACTCGGCTTGCAGTACGGCCCGGCGACTGATTGATTTCGCTTACCTAAAACGTTGGCATGTTAGACTGGAGATCAAAACAGTTACTTCGGTAACCAGACGTTGGAGGCGAGCTGGGAAGGACAAGGGTTATACTGAATCTAACCAGATTCCCATCCGAATCACCAAAAGATTAGAACGTGACATTTGGTGCCGCGACCAATACCAAGCTAGTCGGTCGTCACAGGACAGGATAGCACGACGGACGTGGCCAGGCAGACGTCACATCTGGCGCAGCGACACTGGGGAGACGTCACAGTTGAGTCCCAAACCAAAACGGGTGAGAAAATATCTTACCACGTTTATCTGTTTGATAGGCCAATAACGATTTGCCAACTTGGCTCTCCCAATAGGCACGGCGCAAATCCAGTACAACTACATTTGATCATTCCTGTCGGCACTCCCTCAGTTTTTGCGTGCAAACATCTGCATCAGCTATGTGCGCGTCAACATATTTATTGAGCTCTCGATAACCTATGACCGAGCGGACCTTCTGTTTGTTTTCTTGTAACACGGCCATTAGAGGAATCAGGCCCTTGTGGGGCCAAGTTCTTCCCCGGGATACGAAAGTAGCCTGCTGTTATCCATCCAGGTTAGTAGCTCACGTGTATACTGCTGCTTGAGCAGCCATGGGACTGGATACTCAGCTGTCTGGTTCTTCAAGGCAGTAGTGTCTGGTCAACATGTCACTTCCAAGACACAACCCATATCTTCCATTTCTTATCATACTCTGCATGTCAGGCTCGTAGATGATAATGGCTGAGCACAAGCGTCGGTAAATTTGAGGATAGCTTACAGTCCTATCACTGTTCTCATATAGTCTTCCCATCTTGATGATTGCAAAGCCGAGCAACAGGTTGAAACTCGCAATTTGCCGTTTTTCATTGGCCGCGCTCAAGCCAACAGCTGGCCGATAAACAATTGCTCCACCCGAGTCGAAGCCAAAAGAGATTTTTAAACCGGTCTGGTAATCCTCGCACGAACGAACATGCCAGGCCATGGTCGCTCATTCTGCCGAACAGAATGGAAAGTTTTCTTCACTCTGCCAGATAGATATCTACCGATTCTCCGGGACGGAGCCTTCGCTCAGGAAATTGCTGATGAGGCAAAAAATCATCCGCAGCAAAAGATGTGTACTGTGCGAATTTCATCTGGTTGAAATCCTATGTTTTTTCTCTCAGCTGCTGGTAGACAGCCAACGCACCACCCATGAGCCTTAAGGGGACTACGTGTTCTGGATGTTTTATATGGCACATCTTATAGACCAACTTAATCCATTTGACCACTGATTGTCCTGACGCAGAGCCATCGAACTCGAGAATAAGTTTGAGTTCAAACTTCCCCTCCGACTTATCGACGAAATAGCTTGTGTGAAACTGACCCAACTAATCGCTTTACCAGCTAGTAACGTCTCTCCGTATACGCAGTACTACGTTCATAAGCGACTTATCTCTTTTTCTTTCTCGCGTGGTGTTTTTATGCCGAGCTGATCGGTACACACCCAACACTTCTCGCCAATTTTCCTAGCTCCGAGACTGTGTCTTTCTTAAATTAAGGTGTTAGGGCGGCCATAGTTCTTTTTTCTCTTTGCTTCACTCATTACGCACGCCAGGTATATACGTGTTCGCTTTTTCACACGAGGTAAGTCATTTTCTCTTCTACGATAAGCTGAATCGAAAACAATAAAAAAAGAAGGTACAACGAAGTGGAGAATTATGCAAGCGACTTATCTAATGTTAGCAACAAGAACAGGAGACTGGCTTGGTTTTGACAGATTGATTTTTACGGAGTAACAACATTTCGTAGATTATTTAAAACCAGAAGATATTTTTCAAATTGTAAGAATTTTTCTGGAGTTAATGATGATTTACTGAAACAAGTTTCACTAATTAATACATAGCTGGGGTAGATCATTAACTTTCCGATGGGTATTTGCGCGTAAATGAATATAACGAACTCGGCTGAGATACAAATTCGGCACTCTGATTTCCAATTCCGAGCCGTTATACATTACACCACCCACACATCTAAACATCCCACCATTCGTCGCTCGAAGTCGTAACTACCTCCAGTTACGATGAACGTATATCCCCTCGGAGAGTCATAATGCCTTCAGAGACTATTGGCCCTTAAACTCGTACATACGAGCTATTGCTAAATGTTCAGGCAAAATGGTCGTTACCCTGTACGGATCCAGTAAGTACCCAACTCTACGAAGTAACCTCTAATTTTACAAGAGTCAGCTCAGGACAAGAATGGAGTACAGTTCCCATATTTGACTGCACTTTACATCCCCGAAAGAGTCCAAAAGCGTCTCCGCGTGGGAGGCGAATTATTGTATACCCCCAACCTCACGGGCGAGATGTGACATGCCTCTTGTTCCTCTATTTATACTTTTACTAAAAGTTCTCGAACGAACTACATTCCTTGGTCCCGCCAGGCCTTACCTTCCTGGCAAGGAACCGCCATGCCACTTATATCCCCACCCATCTCAGTACTGGGCAGGGTCGATATCGATTATTCGAAAACCGGTGTTTCCTCGTGATAGGGCGTATTCCAATATTGACATTTGAATATTGATATTACCATAAGCCGAGACTGGCTTGCAAATGAAAATTTACAAAATACTTTCAGATTTTGAAGTGTATACCGAGCACTCATCCAGTCGAGAAGGCTGAGTCTTGTAATCATGAATAAAAAATAAAAGAACCTGATGTGTCATGGATGCGAATTTGTTATTACTAAAGTTCACATAATCCAAGGCTAGAAAGACTCTCAAGGCAAAGGGTTACTCAATGATATGTGTGGTTTAATTTTAAGAGTAGTAAGTAGAAAGTTATAATTACGCGGATATGGCGATAAATAATATCTGATTAAAGACTATACGGATTAATATGAATATTATGGCGTTCGGGAAAGTATCTACACGCTAGTCTATTTTCCAATGAAAATTGGGAAGAAGCTTTTTTTAGCTGACGTAAAGAAGTAAATGAAGGTGACTCAAATCTCTGGGCGTAACAAGGCGGATTTGGTTGATTTTGTTTAGCCGCATATCCACATCTATTGGTTATTTAATGCCGCAATCTAAATATTTTCAACGCAATTGTATGGCTTCAGCTAAATATATTTCGAATACAGTTGTATGCCTTCAAGTAAAGATAATTTTTTTTTTCATTTTGCTTTCAAATGTATTGTTGTTAATTAAACAATAAAATGTATTGCTTTAGAAATATTTTGCTGGTTGGTTGAATTTGTTTAGCGGAATATCAACCACGATTAGTTATTTAATGCCGTAAGCTAAACATTCTGAACACAATTTTATGGCTTCAAGCAAATACATTATAAATCCAATTGTGTGTCTTCAACTAAATTATATCTAGACTGAGACTGTATGCCTTCAACTATAGAGAAAATATAGTGTTGGTCATTTTGCTATAAAATGTCTTTTGGGTAATTCTTCTGTAAAATTTTTGCTAGGTATTTATAATATAAAATATATTATATATTTTTGCTTTAAAATTGTATTGTTGGTAATTTCATTACAAATATATATAAATATGCATTGCTGGATATATTTTTTTATAAACAATTATTGTAATATTTTACATATTTTTTTTCATTTGTTTTCGTTTAGGGGTTCACTATTTGCCCATAGCTGGGATCCTAACAGTTTTACCACCCCAGGTCAGCGTGGGTCTGAGAAGAACTGCAATTAAAATGTTGTCCACCCCCTCGAAACCTGCAATCTCTTAATCAAAGCCCAAAATCAAATTGAAAACTGTTACATCACTCGCATATCCATATAAAACTTACATCAAGTAAAATAATTTTTTAAAGAAACGTTTTACGCCTCAAACGTTAATGAAAATTATGAGAAAGCGAGAAAAATAATTAGTATCATCGTTTCATCTTGCTTATTTTAAGCAAATATTTTAAAAAGATGTGAACCTATACACTTCTTGATCATTTTATATTAATCCGGGTTACCCAATGGCTATATCCTAGGGCTTACGTTGTTTCTTATCTTCATTAAGGAGCTTCCCGATGTCATCAGTTCCCAACTCGGCATATATTCTGATGACACAGCTATTTACTCCTGTCTTAAGATAGTTCCTTCCAAGTAAAAACTGGCAGCTACTCTCGAAATCGACCAACAGTCAGTTGTTATCTGGAACACGAATAGTCTGTAAATTTTAACGCCTTCAGAACGAAACTGCTATATTTTAGTCTCATGAAAAAACATTTTTACCTTCCATCTGCATGGCTATTGCTAACATTCAGAAGATCATCTCTTTGAATCTTCTTGGTCTCACGTTTTGAACTAACATGAAATGTAGTGGTCATATTAAATTAATTTATAGGCCTGCTGATAGAAAAATTAGTTCATTGCGTTGTTCCAGAAAATGTCCCTCTTCAGAATTCGCCTTGCATATTTGTAAATCAACCATTCGTCCGTGCATTCAATATTTCTGCCATATCTGGACAGGTATCCCTGTTATATATCACGCGTTTCTCGAAAAAATACAAAGAAATGGTCTGTAATATCATTGGTACTAGCTTGACAACATCAGTCACTTTCTCACTGCTGCAACATGCCTTCCCTGTATTTTTCTATAAAAATTTTCGTGATAAGTTTTTTTAATGACCTTTTCTTCTTGGTATCTCGTATTCATAAACGTAAGCATATGCTTAGGTCTCATCGAGATACTGTTGATATGGATAGTTACTTTTTTCGTACTTTTCGCATGTGGATCACCTTCCTGTTTTTTTTTTTTTGTTTATTTCCCTGCCACTTAAGAGCTTCAAAAAATTTATTGTAACGTCAATCGACATCATCTTTCTTTAGGAAAAATATTCTTTATTGCCCTGATTAATGTTATTCTTCTCTTTCACTCTCGGAAATCACTTGTGTTTTATTGTTTTTATCGCTTTATTGTTTTTTAATCGTCATCACCGCATGCGAGACACTAAAGCCACAAAGGCACAAGAGCTTACAGGGTGTAAGAGAATTAGGAACAGAAACATTAATAATGAGCGAGAAGAGGAATGATAAATCAGGAGAACAGTAGATAGCGATTGACATTGCATTTAAATGTTTGCAGATTAATGCTGGCTGGAAAGGGAATTCCAAAAGCGAGAAGTGTGAGAGAAAAAACTGTTAGCACAGAACTTACGGCTGCATATAGTACTGCGCCTAATTTTTTTCTAAAAAGTTTAGGTGCCATAGGAAAGAGCTCATTCGAAAAATTACCATGAAACAATTTATAGAAAAGACACAGAGAGGAAACCTTACGGCGGTAAGAAACGACTGGAAACCGAGATGTCAGATAAGAATTAATAATATTGTTGATTCTTTGGATTTTATCAAGGAACTCAAGATAAACAGAATAAGAACCTGAGTATATGTAGCAATATTCTAAGCATGGACGAAAGGTAGACTTATAGATATTACGTAACTATAAGTCTATCAATATGCTAATTGAGAGGACATAATTAAAAAAAAAGATATTACTTTGATATGAGCAAATACTACGCTTTGTTCTAAGCCGAAAAGCGGAGAAGCCATATTTTGATATACAAACACAGGAATCATCGTGTAATATTTTATTATTTTTAAACACAAAAATTAACCAATTTAGAATATAGCGTATTCTCTCCAAAACTAAAGCACTTATATATTTTCTTCTTGTAAATACGCTTATTATATAGACTATTTAAAAGCGGGCATCGATCTTTACTCCCTCGCCTTTTACGCAATAATTAGCGGACATTTGTCGGATCCAGGAAACGCTAAATGGAACCAAGCAACAAACTCGATATAATTAAGTCCAAGACCCGAACGAGCAGAACGTTGATAAGATATTGAACTATTTCACTTCAAAAGAGATTTAATTGTACATCAAATATAAAATGCTCTCGATTCAATTACAGATCTTTAATTGCTTTATCCAACAACAAATATTGCCTTGTAAACAACGAGGGTCTTCACCCGGGGTCATTTGCAGAAAATAACAGGCCGGTCCATGGATATAATCAACAGCAGCAGAAGCAGAAGCAGAAACAGTTATTATTTTAATAGTAATATGTTTAATAGTAATTTTAATAGTAATATTAGTACAATAGTAGTAAGTATACGAAAATTATGCAGTTATATGTATTTCCGTTATTCTACGGGGGATTTGAGAGTTGTTGTCATATTGCCGTATTCTGTGGTGTTATCAGATATGGTTTCTGACCGAGTAAACAACATAATATTATTACGCGAGAAGGAATTAGAAATGCTGAAGGAGATTATATATATATATATATATATATATATATATATATATATATATATATATTTGGTTGGATTGAGAGTTTGTGACAATGGGTTTCACGCTTTTGCAATCGTCAGACAAATTGATTATTTTTTTTAAATTTTGAGTTTATGTAGATTGTGTGTATTAGTGTTATTATGGAAGGGGTGGATCGTCGTGTATGCGTATCAGCGTACCTCAACGGGTGTAGGACATGCATCTATGTTTGCGTTAATAACACCAATACACGCAATCTACATAAATCCAAAATTTTAAAAAATTAATCAGTTTGTCTGACGATCGCAAAAGCGTGAAACCCAGGGTTACAAACTCACATCAATCCAACCAAATATGTTAGCACTATCTCAGATATTGAGCACTTTCTAATAAGTACCGCGCATATAATATATAAATAATTATATATATATATATATATATACACACACTTTTCACACACACACACACACACACACACACACACACACACACACACACACACATATATATATATATATATATATATATATAATGTTAATTCTTTCCCAGTGTACACATATATTTTTCTTACATGGATATTAAAAAGGAAATAAAATATATTTAAATTAAAATGTTACTACAAATGTTAGACCTTATTGACAAAGATATTTCAGCATAAGTGAAATAATGTCCAACTAGCTTTCGCCATGCGGATAATGTTTGAATTTGAATGTTGATTCAAATTGAAACGGCAACGATTGAAACGTACAAACGAGTTTGTAAGAATGGACGGCAGAAATCACGCTAATAACGTTTATTCATCATTGAACAGACGCCGAATTATTGAATGTTACAACCTAGTTCTTCTTATATTGAAAGAGAAGAGATCAGCTACCAAGTTCTGGACATCTTGATTTTTACTGTTCCCATAAACCACGACATTATCTGTATACATATACAAGTGAATTAATTAAGACCGTTAATATGTAAGTGAAAAAGGGCCCGAGAGAGCGTTTATCCCATGAGCGTCTGAAGATTGTCTATTAGAAACGATCTTCATTGACCTACCCGACTTGTAGAAATTGGTGTTCGAGAATATTTCACTCAGATATGTCACAGCTGGGAAGTTTGAGTAACAACAACTAATTAGATATCCTGACAATATCTTCGAGATGTCAAAGCGATTGTTCTGGTATGGGAATTTTCGAGCGCCTCTCTGTTGCTATACGTAATGTCTGTTAAAGCCCCGCCAATGGATCTATACGAGCGATTTATATGAGCTAAATTCTCCAAAACCTTTTGCCTCATCAGGGGCTTTAGACAGTTAAAACTGTTTATGGTGAAGTAATGGATAGCGGCTCGGATTGCGGAATCTGAGATCCATGTTCTTAGGTTGGTGCAAAGTTAATGTCGTTTTTTCACATAGTGTGAGAAAACGACATTATTTTTGCATCAACCTAATAGAAAACCACGCGAATCCATTATTATTCACTTACGTACTAATACCCTTGGGAAAGGTATGAATCCTCTTCTTCTCCCCTAGCTATGAGTAAATAGTAGGACATACCGGCTTATATACCCTTGGATAGCAACTGCAGAAAGATATGGTAACCTACTGCGTGAAAAATCTGCCTCGTCAGTCATATATCGGAAGATACATGATCGCCTAAGCGTGTATTACGCATGGCACATAACTGACTGGTCCTTTTCTTCTAAAACTTCGTCGTTGCTCACATATTCTTAGCATCCTTGTGTAGATAACGATTTCTGTTGCTTCAAGTATCCTCACAATGGATTGATATGAGCGAAATCGAAGTCCAATGCTAATATCATAAATATCAATTTGCACAAAATCAAAATCACTGGCGCTTAATAATAAATCTATAGAGAGAGATATAAATATAATAATTCTTTTGATACGGTTTAACTTTGGTGGCTATTACAGCGACATTGAAGACAAGTTTAAAACAAGGCCTCACAATTGCCTGAATTTAAATATTTGTATCTGGCATAATATTGAAGACAAAGATCACAGCTGAATACTACTGGAAACAACAACAACAATAATAATAATAATAATAATAATAATAATAATAATAATAATAATAATAATAATAAATACTTAAAATAGAAAAAACAGAATCGGCTTTCCTACTGACATGACAGCCCATGCTAACTCTTAAGACCTTCAAAAAACTTTATCAAAATACAAGGATGTTCAAGTGAAAATTTTAAAAATGTGGCCCATGAAGATGTCAATGAGTTCAGTTGTGGTCGAAGCTTTCGGAATGATTGGGAAATGTTCAGGTTGACCCTATGAAATGATACCCTAAATAAATACAATAGATTGTAGTCACAGCTCACACATTACGAAGAGTTTTATCGTTGCAAAATGTGTGTGATTTTTTTACAAAAATGATCATCGGAAAATGTCATGAAGCCATTTCTGACCGTAGGTCTCTGGTTGGGATCCGGAAGGAAATATGAATCAAAAAATATCAAAGGAAATAATAATAATAATAATAATAATAATAATAATAATAATAATAAAATCTATCAAAGGACAAGGACCTTGAAATCGAAATCTCAAAAATGTGGTACATGGGAACATCAACAATCCCCGATGTAGTTGGAGCCCTCATATTTGTTGGAAAAGATCCCAGTGGACTAATTGAAGGGATCCCTGGAAGCCCATGCATCAAAGAAGTACAAAAATTGTTCTTACGAGTACAGCCCACACCTTACAAAGTGCTTTTTCTATGTATTTTTTTCCAGTGGAAAATGTCAGTATGGCATTTCTAGCCTTAGGTCCGTGGGCAGGACCTGTAAAGAAATAAGTACACATCAGAAATCAAAGGAAATAAATTAAAAATAATAATAATAATAAATAAGATGAAATAGGAGATAAGATACCAAAAGAAATGGCAAAAGAAGCTCAAACATAAAAGCAAAAAACGAAAAAAAACTGAAAAAAAAAATACGAAGAATATCCTCTACAGGGACAATATACACTTTACTAACACAGGACAAAGATCTAAACCATTAGTAATTATAATTAATAAGTTTGGATGTCTTATAATTAATAAGTTTGGATGTCTCGGATGAAACCAGAAAAATATTCATCTTAGCCGTTATGCATGTTTTATTAAAAACGACAGACAAGGTACTACGGTTAAGCTTTTTATCTAATTCTTTAATGTTTTATTTTTTCAGTTGAATTGAGTGTTTGCGTTATGTGTTATAGCCAACTCTTAACAATATTAACTACGAACAAGGCCACAATGTGCTAACCGTGTTCGGAAAATAAAACATCTCTATAACAAACTAAAAATATACACATAACGCACCCCCTCAAATAAACTGAAAACAATAAAATCATCTTTGATAATGGCTAAAATTATAGCCGAAAGTGAAACATTTGGCCAGTTTCTACACACTCTGTGTCCCCCAAAAAAAAAAACAAAAAAAAACACATGATCGAACACAAGTAAAATTAAATAAAAAGCTTAACCGTACCTTGTGTGGTAGCAACGACGAAGTTTTAAAAAATGAATTAAAAAGGGAAATTTTACTTAACATCAGGAAGAAACAGTTAAACCTTCTAAAGCTCATAATAAGGTAAGGAAAATTTTATACTCACAGGCCATATTGAAAGCCGTAGGAACGGAGGAAAACAACGCATGTGTCTAACTAGCTAGAATAAATGGATGGTATATAGAATATTATTTCAATAATAATAATAGGAGTACTGGGAACGATTAAACAGAATACTGGTGATATATATATTATTAATTCTCAGCAAGCCCGTCACAATTTTCGACAGAAGAGATTACGCGCAGATTTAAGTGTTCCCATACCCGACAAAAAAAAAAAAAAAAAAAAAAAAAACCTTTGTCAATGTAGAATGTAACTTTTTTTTTAGAAAAATCGTTCCTTTACCTCAAGTGTCAAGTAGAATATTTACCGTTGGAGTGAAACATACAGCAAATTAGGCAAAAAATGAGGGTAATAATAATAATAATAATAATAATAATAATAATAATAATAACTACAACAATGACACATTTGTAACGGCTTGAAAAATCTTGTAAAAATAAAATATATATTTCTGAAACGGTATTTGAGAAAAATTAGCAGATTTAATTATTTTTTTAAGTTACGAGGAATTTATTTATTGAAAAAAATGTTTGAACAAAGTAACTATAAACAATTTTTTTTTTTTTGCTATCCTCTGACATCCGCAATGATGGAGAAAGCATTATCCTCGAACCATCGCCAGTGAGACACACTGCAAGAGTAACTCCATTTCGCGAGGCTCGTCCCTTAATCGAGACGCAATCGCGCCAATCCTCCAAAGGAACGCCATCGAACGAGGGCGAATAACACCAGAAGTCTCCACTGCCACAGGAGTAAAAAAAAAAATCCATCAGCAAAAGAATAGTTAACTATTTTTTTTTATCTCTGCGTCCCGGGCGGCGGACCTCGTCTCAACCGTGAACGTGATTAAATTACCGGCCGAAAATGTATCAGCACAGGTCGCATCCCAAATCAACGACTTCACCATTTTGAAAAGGGAAAATGGTAATGCCATCCGGCCGTTTTCCATCACCACGGTCGAAGCCTACAGGTTCGATTTGGGAAGGGAACCCAGCTGCATCCCAACCTCTTCTGATGATGTCGTTTATTGCTGCATGCTGCGGAAAGCAGTCGGCTCTACGACGACAGGAGAGAGGATTGGATTGGAGGCATACCTCACAATAAACAATGACCTCTCCTACAAATAGTAAAACCCGAAATCCACTCCATCAACGAAGATGCTGCACTCTTCAAGAAAACAGCTTAATAAACCTAAAAAACCTACCAACAAAAAACGAAGCTATTTGCATCTACGACAAACGAGTAAAGCAAAAAGTAAAAGAACTTGGCCAAATGGAATTACAAAAGAACTGGGAAGACAAGGCGTGGCATGGCAAATATATAAAAGAACGAAAGAAGCGGATGTGAACCAAAAGAAAAGACATCGGTGTCTGAACAGCTATGGGTTGAAAGCTGAGAGAGAAGGACAAATTATTACACTTCAGGACCAAAACCTTACTACCAGATACTATCCGCATCACATAATCAAGGATGGAACTAAAATATTATTAATCTGTCGACCATATTATCTCAGGATACCCGGAACTAACAAAAAAAAAAGAAAAAATAAATATACCCGCAGACATAACTATGTAGTGACTGGAAGATATACAAGAAGCACAAAATCGAAATCACTGAGAGATTGTATGAGCACCAATACAAATACCTAGAAATAACGATGTAACTATCCTCTGGGACCTACCAATTCACACCTGATGGGAACATAAAAGCCAACAGATCATATACTATCATAAAAGACAATTTAATTGATATAGCGGTACCATGTGAGAGAAACACCTCCACGAAAATTATCGGAAATTGTCTACATACAAGGATTGACATTAATAGGATGTGGAGAATGAAGACTGGAAATGTACCAATAGTACTGGGAGCTCTGGTCCTCCTGAGAAAAAGAATGGGAAATTTTACTAACAGTGTCCCAGGTAAAATCAACATACCAGTTTCCCAGAAGATCGTCCTACTAGGAGCGTCCCATATACTAAGAAAAGGGATATCAATTAAATGACAATTCTCCTATAGGGCCTAAGGACCATTGTTTGGACCCGACTCTACAGGATACAAAGCAAGAAAGATAACATACACAAATAATAATAATAATAATAATAATAATAATAATAATAATAATAATAATAATAATAATAATTGATAAATGATCCTGATAAATTGCAGGAGACGACGCAGAAATCTCAGTGCAGCGTGGATTGATTATCGTAAAGCCTTTGATAGTGTTCCACATTCTTGGATCCTTAAGGCTTTGGAAATGTACAAAGTCTCCCCTGTGGTATTAAACTTTCTTAAGCACAGCATGGGTATGTGGAACACAAAACTATACCTTAGGCACACCGGGGGCACTGCTATATCCAACCGTATGAATATCCGACGTGGAATTTTTCAAGGAGACTCTCTGTCACCCCTTCTGTTTTGATTATCCTTAACCCCTCTTACACATGAACTGAACAACAGTAGCTATGGTTACAAAATAAATAAGAAAATTTTCAATCACCTACTATACATGGATGATCTCAAACTCTTTGCCAAAGACGACAATGAGTTGAAAGGCCTCCTCAATATTGTAAAATACTTTAGTGACGACATAGGTATGGACTTCGGATTAGATAAATGTGCAAAGGTAACATTCAAGAAAGGTAGAATTACAGAAACACCCTCAATAGATTAAGATTTTGTCACAAAGATTAGGGAATTGGAGCATGAAGAAGCTTATAAGTACCTAGGAATTAGCGAAGGAGATGGCATACAACACCCCCAAATGAAAGAAAAAATAAGAAAAGAGTACTACAGGCGTGTACGTCTGATACTAAATACTGAACTAAACTCAAAAAATAGAATATCAGCTATAAACACATTGGCTGTCCCAGTGGTGCATTACAGCTTTAATGTCCTTAACTGGACCATAGCTGAAATTAAGCGAATGGACGCCAAAACGAGAAAGCTTATCACATGCTATCGCATGCATCATCCCAAAGCTGATGTTGATAGTCTGTATGTGCCCAGATCCGAAGGAGGCAGAGGATTAGTTCAACTAGAACTCTCCTACAAAACTACAACAATTGGCCTCCAAAAATAATTGGAAACTACAGAAGACTGGATGATGGTATGCGTCAAGGAACATGAAAGTAGTAAGCGTCTTTACTCCGTAATGAAAGAAGCCAACAAATTCAAACTGGAGCTTCAAATGGGCGTAGAGATGCAACTACAGCACAATACACCGGCTGAAACTGCAAAATACTTGAAAAAGACAGCAAAGACGAATGCAACCGACCAGATACAGAAGCGATGGCAAGATAAACCGCTTCATGGCCAATACTCTGCCCGTATCAACCAAGCTGATGTAGACAAAACCCGTACCCATCAGTGGTTACGCAGTGCAGGGTTGAAAGCGGAAACTGAAGGTTTTATCCTTGCTGCGCAGGACCAATGCTTGCTAACTAGGAATTATCAAGCACATATACTAAAATATTGTGTCAGCCCAAAATGCAGATTCTGTGATAAATATCCAGAAACGATTGATCATCTTGTATCAGGTTGCACGATGTTGGCACCCACTGAATATAAAACCCGACATGACAGAGTGGGCCAATATCTGCACTGGAAAATCTGCAACTTCTACGGGAAGGAAACTGAAAGAAACTGGTACCAACACCACCCAGACCCAGTTACGGAGATAGGACCTGTTACAATTCTATGGGATTACACAATACACACTGACAGAACAATCAAAGCCAACTGCCCAGATATTGTTATTAAAGACCACAAACAAAAACGGTGCCTCCTTATTGATATGGCAGTCCCTGCTGACTGCAATGTATCTTTGAAGATATTCAAAAAGCTGTCAAAATACAAGGACCTTGAAATAGAGGTCTCGAAAATGTGGCATATGGGAACATCAAGAATCCCTGTTGTAGTTGGAGCCCTAGGACTGGTTGGAAAAGATTGCAGTAGACTAATTGCAGGGATTCCTGGAAGCCCATGCCTCAAGGAGATACAAAAAATTGTTCTGACAAGTACAGCCCACACTTTACGAAGTAAACATTTTTTTTTTTTTTTTTTTTTTTATTTGTCAGTGAAAAGTGTCATGATGCCATTTCTAACCTTAGGTCCCTGGGTGGGACCCGGAAAGAAATGTGTAAACGCCAGAAAGCAAAGAAAATAAAAATAATAATAATAATAATGAGAAGAAGAAAACGAAGAACAACAACAACAACAACAACAACTACAAGAAAAAGAAAAGAGACTGCTTGGCAATATTCAACAATATTGATAAAATTTATTAATAAAAAATAGAATACATTTCTAAACATAACTTCAAGATGACAACATTGGTCAATATTGTCAAACACTTTCGAAACATTGATCAATATTGTCAAACACTTTCGAAACATTGGTCAATATTGTCAAACACTTTCGAAACATTGGTCAATATTGTCAAACATTTTCTTTTCTTAAATCGCGCTCTTCTCTAAGTTCTCAAAAATATCGGACTATTGTCAACCATTTTGTTTGTTTATAATAATAATAATAATAATAATAATAATAATAACCAAAATGATTCTTGTAACGCCACCAATATATTGCGACACTTATGGAAGAGCGCGGTTTAAATAAAAAAAGAAAAGTATTTACCAACATAACAACCCACCTTGGGAGAATTCCGTAACATTTATACTAAAATATTTGATAGTTTGGTTTGGTTTGGTTTGTTTTGTTTTATGGCATATCAAACTCAACAGGTTATTTAACGCTGACAATATTTTTATTGGGAGTAATCTTTTTTTTTTTAAATGTATAGCTAGTATTTTTTTTTAAAAATGTATCACTGGTAATATTTATTACGAAATATTTCTGGTATTTACACCTATTTTTACCCTTTCATAGAGTTTTAAACCCAGTTTTGGGGTTTACTATTTGCCCATAGCTGGGACCCTAACCAGGTCAGGATGGGCCTGGAAACACAAGTAATTAAGGTGGTTCCACGCTCCTCAAAACCTAATCATAAGCCTTGATGTTGGACGTATTTTACCCAAAACGCTGATGTAGTTTATCGTCATAACCAGGACGACTAAAATATTTGATTAATAACTCTTACTAATTAGTCAACTACTCGTAAAGGTTTACGAAAAATGAGGTGATGTTTGACAAACTCTAATATTCAGTGTATTTGGACATATAATCATAAATGTCTAGCACTTAATCCAAGTAGGAACAAAGTAATTAAGATTAATCTCTGAACTGTGGCGCTACAATAGCAACATGTCGCAAATATAAGTTAAACATAGATTAATCAAGCCCTGGACTACAAATATGTACATTTTATTATGGTTAGAACTCATTGTCAGTAATATTTTATCATAGTTTTTTCATCATTGTTCGAACGTAGTTTGGTATGTTGTGTTTTACGGTATATCAACCTTAATGAGTCATTTAATTCCAACGACTTTTTTTCCTGGTAATATTTTGTTTTGTCTAAAATCTATTTCTCGTAATATGTTTTGTTTCTCAAAAATGTTCAAGCTGGTAATGTTATTAAAAAAATGTCTTACTGATAATTATTTTTTTCTCGAAAACGTATTGCTGGTAGTATATTTTCAATAATATATTGCTCGTAATAGTTTTGTTTTTTCTCCAAATATTTATGTCTGTTAATAATTTTTTATAAAGTATTTCTGGTATGAAAACCTATTTTTACATTTTTATAATGCGTTTTACATCAGTTTCGGGATTAACTATTTACCCATAGCTGGGATCCTAACAAATGCTACCACCCCGAGTCAAGGTAGACCTTGGAACACCACCAATTAAGAGGTGGTTCCACGGTCCTCAAAACTTCCTGATCAGACGCTTTGCTGCTGGACATAGTTTATCGTTTACCCTGGACGCGGATGTAGGACGGTGTTCGCACGTAGTGCACTTGTTATATCTTGACACATAATTGTACTACCACCGCGATCTTTTTCCTGTAATAAAAATTAAGATACAGTATATTTGTTTTGTTTTTTTTTATTCTGACACCTTTCTTTATTCTACCCATGATTCGTTTGTTCGGTTTATTGTGCTATACACTCGAATGAACACGTATTATTGTTAATACTTCGACCGCTTTTCTTCATTATTTTGTACGCATGCGTATGCGAACATCATTGCATTTGTCCCGAAGTTATAATTTATATCACGAGTGCGCGCATGCGTGCTAACACCTTTCCAAGCCCCACTACAATAAATAATTGTAAATCGTCATTACAGAGACAAGAGGAACGTTCGCCTTACGAAGAGATGGCATTTCTTCGCGATTGATTCAATGTTAGGCGTTTCTAATTTATTGAACCCAAGCTCACGAACAAATTTAATCGATAAATCCTCATGTACATTGATATGATCACCATTATTTTTGTTCTTATTGTTCAGTATGAGGGAACATGGAAGAGATATGTGTGAAATTATGGACTTAACAAAGATTCATACTTGTTGATACGATAAGTTTAGAAGAGCGTTCTTTTCCCGAAAACATCTTTTTGTCTGTGTTCAAACAATAATGTAATACTTCGCTTCAATATCGTTATTAAGTCGACTGTAGAAGAGACCGAGAAATAGCTCAGTGGTTAACAGCCATATTATTTCAAAATTAAAAAATCTAAACAATATATTCAACCCTCGTTGGTATCAGGTTACACCTACCGTTCGAATACTTCAACTACTTCAATATGCATTGTACGACAAGGTATAACATGCCGTACACACAAAGTATTTACAGTGAATTTAAATAACGCCATCGTTAATTTTAAATAAAACCAACTTTGTATGTAGTTTTAATAACACCATCTCTCTACATATTTTAAAGGGTAAAGCAGCAGGCCACCTACTTGACGGGCTTGAGAAAAGATGGCGGAATGGGTAATTGGAGGTTTGGCAATGACATGAAAGTTCCTAAGATTTGCATGGGTGGTGAAGAAATATTATCGTAGATAGAGCACGTAAACAAAAAAGATATATTATTTTAATAACGCCATCTCTATAGATAGTTTTAATTAACGCCATCAGTATACATGATTTTATATTTTTATTCGTTTTGTACGGCTTATCAAACCTTTAAAGGTTATTTAAAGATAGAAATTCATTTTAGATTGTTGAATTCCTAAGTCATCATTCAAGCTTCATTCAAGCCTTTAGAATTCTACAAGACTAGCCATCAATGTGTGGAAATTAAAAGAAAAAAATAACAAACATCCGATTGTAATCTGGAAAATATTTTTACAAAATCCAAAACATGCAGCAACCCTAGTGATACCTGCAAAATCTGCCTTGAGGAAAAATTAAAAATAATAACATTTCCAGACCAAAAAGAATATACTGAATAAACGATCTACTAAAGTACTTTTTGAGTTTGTAAGAACCAGGATGTTAGTATGATCAATTTATTTACTCTCCCTCCACTAAAAATTCAATACTCTTGCTTTTCTCCACCCTTTCAATTAGACTTCAAGTTGTGCGTTTATATATAAATGATAAACAGTTAGGAAATCATTTGGCCCTTATCACCTGAGGATAACGAGAGGCTGAAAGCAAGATAGCGTGATTGGCTGATCTATTTTTTTTTAATTTAAATTTTAAAACTTTACATGCTAAAATTTATTTTCTTTATACGTATATTGAGCACTTTTTAATACAACTATTTCTTGGCCTAATAGAAATCTAACCAATAACTGTTTTATATATATATATATATATATATATATATATATATATATATATATATATATATATATATATATATATATATAAAACAGTTATTGGTTAGATTTCTATTATATATATATATATATATATACATACATATATGCACAAACAAAACGACAAAATCTGCATTTCTTAGCAGTTACTTTTTAAAAACGTTCTCAATAAAAGGTAGAGCAAAATAATTTTTATCTAGACGTGAATGGAAACGTACCTACCTCGAACATCTGACCTTATCTTTAATTTTCTTATTTTAGCTTTAATCTGTCTTTTAATTGGTTGATCAAGACATGCCCACAAGCATGTTTTGTAATTTTAAAATAAGGCTTTTCCCGCTTCTTTTTGACCTTCAAATGAGGTAACAATTTGTTTTCTAGTTTCCCAAATAAAGCATTTTCATCCTAAGTTATCTATCGTCGCCAGATGAAGGACAATTTAAAGTTCCGAAACATGAAAGTTTTCTATGTAGCAATGTAAAATATTATTATAATAAAATATAACAATGACGATGGTAATAATAAGAATTATATATATATATATATATATATATATATATATATATATATATATATATATATATATATATTGATGATATTAGTGGTTAGTATATATATATATATATATATATATATATATATATATATATATATATATATATATATATATATATATATTTATATATATATATATATTCATATATATATATATAAAATATATAAATATATATACATACGTTCACATACATATATATATATATATATATATATATATATATATATATATTTCAAAGAGGATACAATCCAGGTAGAACTCAATGTCCAGTACAGAGTAATAATATAATAAAAAAGGTTGAAAGAGTAATATTCCATGATTATAAATTATTACATTGAAATCGTAATTACGATTCCAATGTAATAAGTTATAATCATACAATATTAGTGTTTAAGCCTTAACAATCTAAACCTAAGCAAATACATTGAGAAATAACTATATAGAAAGAACAATATTGAGTGATTTTTGTTCCCTTTGTTTTTAGAAATATTACTATGCACGCATGAGCGCCAACACATGACTATATGTATACAACTATAGTAATGTACTTGAACACTGATGCACCTGTTGATATGTATATGTATATGTTTTTATATGGAAAAAGAGGCACACCAGTTTTTTTTTTTTATGTGAGTGTGGAGGTGTACAATTAGATGGGTACCTATATGTTTTACCATAGATATGAGAGAGAGGATGATATATATGTAAAAATATGGATAATTATACGATTTGGGTATCCATAATGTGATTAAATACTGATATAGTCTTCGAATGCAGGTATAAGTGGGTGTATGGGTGGACATGAAGATAGAGACGTGTACATTTGTATATATGTGTACGTGAAGATTAACGCACATGTGTATGTAGTATGGTGCATATTATGTATCTATATGCATGTATGTGTGTGTAGGTATATGTATGTATGTATGTATGTAAACATAGATATATATGTGTGTGTATGTGTATATGTGTATATGTGTATACATATATATGTGTGTATGTGTATATGTGCGTATGTACATGGATGTATATGGATATGCGGGTGAATTTATGTGTATATATGTATATACGTAAGTATAAGTGCATGTGGAGATATGTATGTAGATGTGTGGGCATGTGTTTCTCTGCAGGTGTATATGTGTAAATACGGGAATATACATATAGTTTTTGGTGTGGATGTGTGTGCAGGTGTATATAAGAACTCATAGGTATATAGTGAGATATAGGTATGTGGATGTAGATAGGGGTTTAGGACATATGTAGAAGTGTATATGAGTATGGATATATAAAAGATTATAAAAGAAGGACCTAATTTTCTCCTAGTGTCATTTTATACAAATCTCTCCTCTAATATTCTCCAATTGGAAGTGAGTTTTGGATAGCACGGAGGTAAATTTTAAATTGGTAATTTAATTCAAATTGAAATATTCTACCCCATTGTTGATGATAAAATTATTTAAATTAGAATAACCGTTGATAATTGGGTACCTAAAAACAACCACGAGTTTATTTAACGAACAAAAATCAAACGAATAGATGTCAGCTTAACAACCAATAAGACAAAAGTTTTTTTATAAAAAAAGATTACTAAATATAAAATGGATCACTCTTTCAATGTACTGTCTATGAGTTTCTCTAATCGACGGTTTCATAGAAAATACCCAAAACTCCAACGAACTTCAAATTAAATTCTTCGTAGACTGTTTAGACATTTAGATTTACATCAAACCTTAACCTCGCAAATATGCCCGTTAAAGTAACGCGAATTAACAGCGTCTAAGAATCTGAATGAAACCTGTCCTCGTGGAATGTAATTTATTAGGGTTGCTGTAGCTTCTTCCTTTAATGTCGGCCTTACCCCTTACCCATCGATATCTAGAGACAAGACGCGTTGGTCTTAAACAACGTCTAGCCGACAGACAGGGGGTTAAGAATAAGGAATTGAAATGGTACACCTAACCCGCTCATATCTTATCTTCTCTCCCACTTTACTTCCCCACTTCGTTAATTTTAAATATGCTTGATGAGGTCCATCAAAAACGTGTGAATTTCTTTTCATTTTTCATTTCAAACTTTGGAAGTAAAGTCTGATGATCCATAGCCCTGTTAAAGGGGTTGTGTTGAAATATCTTATTACATGGAACCTTAAAGTGGTCTGTTTTTATTCAAATATATATATATATATATATATATATATATATATATATATATATATATATATATATATATCTGAGATGAGGTAATATGTACATTATTTACATTATTCGGACTATTGTCCTCATCTTTGTCACCATATTTATCACAACGTTTCTTATAAGATATTTCTTATTTGTCATATTCAATGAAACATAAATTTATATATATATATATATATATATATATATATATATATATATATATATATATATATATATATATATATATGTATATATATATATATATGCCACAAAAACAGTAATTAAGAGCAGCACTCTTGCACATATAAAGTGAACAATAGTTAACGTCCGCAGTGTTTTTCTATATATACTCGGCGTGGTGTAATTGTTAACAAGCTTGTAATGCTAGAACAATTACACCTGAGTAGTGAGTTCGATCCTCACTGGGTGCCCAATACTTTCGGCCTTGTACCACATCTAATCTACGCTTGGAAAATATACCAGGGTACTCAACCTGGGTGATCTACCGCACTGGTGTGTAATTTCAACTGTTCGCTTGGTGATGAGCAATTGAACAGGAAATGGTGAGCCATTGGAAATTTGTTTATGTGATATAGGATTTCGGGTATTTAAAGGGTATTTCAAATATATGCTACCCGAAAAAATATTAAATTAACCCAAGAAAAAAAGGAAAAAAATGAAATCTAATTGAAAGAAAATGGTTCACATTGCTAGATAATATATAAATATCACCCGAAAGAATGAATTTTATGGTATTTTCTATAGTTTTCAGAAAGGTCATTAATATTCAAATAGTTCTACAGCATTTCTTTCGGAAATAAATCAAATAAGCGAAGAGCACTAACAACAAAATATAGTCGCTGAATTTTAATTTTTTGCTACTAGAGTATATTCTTTTTAATTTTATAAACCTGAACAACACTTGTTTATTTTTCGTGAAAACTTGTAACGCTAACCCCTACAAATAAACTAACCTCAAAGACACATGGCACAGTGGATAAAGGCGTTGGTTATATCCCGTGACAGGACCCAAACAGTGTGAGTTCAATACCCGGTTAAATCAGTGGAGAACTTTCAGAGGGAAAGTTAACAGGAGATAACTGATAACTAACATCCATTAAACATGCCACGTGGAACTAGAACATTCTACCCCAGTGAGCTAAATAAATTATATATATATATATATATATATATATATATAATAAAAAGGCTTAAACACTAATATACTATGGTTATAATTTATTACATTGAAATCGTAAAACGATCCACTGGAAATAGTCCGAATGATGTAAATAAGGTTAATTATATATATTCACTCAGTTTTCAATTGTCAAGTTTGCATCCGCTTGTTCTTCAAATCGATATAGTTGAGCGTTATTTCTTACACCCCCGCTTTACTATTTTTGGCTACATCATAAAGTCAATTTACGAATATTTACAATATTATTATGCTTTTGTATAATTATTATACAGGTGGAGGTGGGGGAATTATTCGGTGACAAATTGGGCAATGACGCAAAAAGTTTAGGAACTCCTGGTATATACGCTGTCTCCCAGCTACCGAGCATTGTTTCCCTGTAAATGTACCAATCTGTATATTTTTTCTTTCGTAAATAATAGTTTTCTGCATAAATCTATTTGAAACAGAGGCACAAATTCCAAGCTATGCATGGAGTAGAAATTAATAATTATAAAATTCAAGAACGTTAACGGTTAATATAAAATAGTAATTAAATGATTTCATACTATCAATACACTGATGCATTCCCTTTGATGAATGTGAAAGAATGACTGATTGCAGGAATGTCGGAAACAAACAGCCGCGCATTTTGAAAATTCATGAAGCAAAAAAATGTCATGTGATTGTGTAAATAACTTAAAATGTGAAATCTTATGCATGCATATATATATATATATATATATATATATATATATATGTATGTATGTATTAGAGTTGAAGATAAAACCTTCCAAAGTTCATGTTAATTCTTAAGCAATCTTGTCTTTAAATATGGTTTACATATAAGTCCTTATTTAAAAAAGAAAAAGAAAAGGAACCATTACTGGTTATTTAATAATTGCAATACTAATGAATAAAACATTTGCATCTCAAATGTATATCGACCAAATTTCGACAAGTTGACACAGCCTATAAGTAAGTCTTGTGGGCCGAAATAGCTATTTGAATGAGTTAATATTGGATATCTGATTTATGTATGTTATGTTATACTTATGGGTAAACCTGTTCAATATGAGAAACAGAATGTCTGTAAATATAAGGGTGAACACTGAAGTGTACACTTTGTGCTAAGAGTCATTTGCATGCTTCAACACAATCTTCAAACCATAAGATAACCTTGAAGGCTGAAACAGACTGTCCCTGCTTATTATTATCTGCAGTGTTAACTGATACACACAGACAGACACAAAAAAAACACATACATATATTCATGACCTTTCAATTCTGAATATGGTATTTAAGCAAACATTTGTAGCTTTAAATATTTTATATGCATATGTATGCATGCGTGTGTTTGTATGTGTCTATAAGTGCATGTATGTGTGTGTAAGTATATATGCGTGTGTTATTAATCTGCCTCGCATATACATCTTTACTCTAGCGCCGCGTGTTCATATAATCATCTATATATATATATATATATATATATATATATATATATATATATATATATATATATCTGTGTGTACATATACAATCTATATATTCACATACGTATTTGTGTTACATGCATAAGTTACATTGCTTCTTTATATATATATATATATATATATATACATATATATATATATATATATATATATATATATATATATATATACAGTGAGAGAGAGAGAGTTTTATATATAACGTATATATTGTATTTGTCTGTCTGTAATTGCCTCATTCTTCACTGATAAATATATCAAAAGTTATCTTAACAGTTAAACTTCAAAAGAAATTCGTTGATATATTTTAACCGCTTAGACATTGTTCGTACTTTTGGGATTTGAGTAACATTTTAAAAGTATCGTTTCTTTTGTCCTATACTTCCCCGCCCCATCTTGCAACAGGACAGATATTTTCTGACTTGGTAGATAAAAACAATTTCCTTTTTCTCTGATTCGCTCTCCTCTTTCTCCTCTTCTTGAAGAAGAAAAAAACAAAGAAAAGAAAAAGAAGCAAATAAACGAATTTGAAGATTTTTTTTTTTACTCTCTCTTTTCCTCAAACTAAAAAATAATTCTGAAAATTTTCTTGTGGAAGCTATCTTAAAGAATGTTGAAAATATATACACGAGAAACTGCTAAACTAAAAAAAGTGTTTCATATATATATATATACATACATATATATATATATATATATATATATATATATATATATATATATATATATATATACACATGTGTGTGTGTGTCCATATTTAGTCGGCTAAGTTTAGCTTAGTTCCGCTTCAGACGGCAACCTCTACATCTCAATTGTGGATTGAACACAGGATATTGTGTCAGTGAGACGAGCATGCCAACTATTATTATGCTTCTTAACGTTCATTATTCGCCAAGGCATTTTAGTCTTAGCTCAAATCAAGCTGAAAATGTCGGGTTTTTATGCCATAAGTTCAGTAGCGTTAGAACATGATCAACATGGGTAAGATATACGAGACAGCAGTTACTATAAATGGATCAAATTTTCAGTTCTGAGCGTTTAACTTGGGGTAATTTTTTTAATCATTTCACCGCAAATAAGGCAATAAAGCCAGTAAGACAGAACAAGGTGGAGAGTGTAAAATAATATGCGAAAAATAAACAGAAAGTTGAGAGAACAAAAAAAAAAAACAGGAATTAAAAATGTTGCTTAACATTGCATTTAAATTTTTGAAGCAAGAAGCTGGAAGAGATTTACACATCCGCAAAAGTTCGACAGAAAAACCTGTCAGCATACAACTTACGGTTACATCCTCTTAGTTCAATAGTAAAATGATGAGACCAATTTAGTTCTGCGCTTAAACTCGAGATGCCAAATAGAAAAGCAGATTATTATACCACATCATGTCTGTTATTCATCTATGTGTAATATTGTCAAGCCTTTACTCAGGAAAGAATAAGAATAAGATGGTTATGACGATAACTATTACGACCAAAAAATTAACCCTTTGAGACCTGACCACCAATTTACCGTTGCTAGAGAAAAATGACTTAAGGCCCGGTTGAACAGTGATAGAGAAAAACGACTTAATGTCCAGCCACTGGTTGAACAGTGGGTAAGCACTTGTAACTATTTTTATACCTACCGTGAAACATTACCAACTATTTGCGAATTTTGATTCAGTAGCTCAGGCGGAAGTCTTAAAATTGTACATTCCTGTACAATTTTAAGACTCAAAGGGTTAATTATGATAATGATGATAAGGAGGAGGAGGATTAAACGCAATGATCAATAGTTAGGAGAATGACAATGAAAAGATATGAAGCAAGAAGAATGTAAAAAAACAAGGGAAGAATAAGTCGATATGGAAAAATTGAAAGAGACAAGGGAATGAAAAGAAGAAATGAAAAATCCAAATATGAACATCAGAAGAAAGGGAAGCCAAGGTGTGAAATGTATGAGTGTCTTAAGACAAATGGATGGAACCAAATTCAAAATCGCAGAAGGATTGAACCCGAAGAAAGATAAATGGGAAGGCATAGGTAGAAACAAGGACAAGGAAAGAAATAAAGAAAGAAAGGAATTAAAATTGAAAATGAAAAAAGAACGAGAAAGAATGATGGGAAAAAGAAAGAGAAAATGAAAAAGGCCAAAAGGGTGGGGGAAGCGGTAAAGAGAAAGAACATATTTAAGAAATAAAATAATAAAAATATTAGGTTGGTGCAAAAATAATGACGTAATAATGTCGTTTTTTTTACGTAGTTTTAACGTAAAAAACGACATTATTACGTCATTATTTTTGCACCACCCTAATAAATAAAGCGCGGGAAGAAAGAAAGAAAGAAAGAAAGAAATAAAGAAAGAAAGAAAGAAAGAAAGGTAATTGTGATTAAAAAGGAAAAGGGAAAGAAGAAAACCAAAGGAAAAATATATGTCCGTGTAAAAAAGCAAGCATAAATATGTGAACACTTGAGAAAGAAAGAAAGAAAGAAAGAAAGAAAGAAAGAAAGAAAGAAAGAAAATTAGGATTAAATGGAAAAGGAACAGAATAAAGCAAAAGAAAGAAAAAGTTCTTGTAATACAAAAAAGGTACCAAAAAGATTTGTGTATAAATATAAGAAAGAAAGAAAGAAAGAAAGAAAGAAAGAAAGAAAGAAAGAAATGGAGTTACAGAAATATACGAACAAGTAAAAATTCTTATAAAAAGAAATATACAGACAGGAAAGAGTTGAAAGAAAAGAACGAGGTGACTAGTTAGAAAGATGCATAACGAAATAAGAAAATAATGAATACAGAAAAAGAGAGAAGGAAATGAAAAAGAAAGAAAAAGAAACTGTCACAAGTCAAACATTAAACAAAAAAAAGGTCCCTAAAAGAAACCTCTTAGTTACGACGAAGAGCAAAGAAACAAATAGGAAACAGAAGTATAAAAAAAAGAAAAGAAAAGAAAAAACAGTTGCATTGACTAAACCCCGAAAAATAAACGAGCAAGCAGACGAGGCAAATTGAATGTTTCTTAGCATTGAACATGACGGACAAAACATTCCATTTCCTGTTCAGAACTTAGAGACGAATATACCAGATGGCGCTGCGTGCCCCGCTTGCTGATTGGTCATCCGACCATGTAAGATGTCTTATTCGATTTCCCTTTGTCGTCATGTTGGTTTTTATCTGCCTGTCTAAGATCTTGACGATGAAGCCGAGAGAACTTTCCTTTTCATTTGTCCGTATGCAATCAATGGACCCTTTATACTTCAATAACGCGAGGCTGGGGAAAGATGGCATCCTGCGTTAAAACATATTAATGTCACTCTGCTGAGTAAAATCCGATCTGTACACAGTATCAAAAGATTTGCATCGAGGTTTCAGTGCAAGGGGCAGAGCACACACGCATATGAACCTTCGTACATCAACATTTTGACTATGTTGAGCACATTGCGTTATCCAGGATTTTGTCAATTAGCAGAGAGCGGAGGTCTAGATGTTTGATATTAGACCTTTTCAAAGTTAACAGATATAATAATTGTAATATTAACCGTTACGTTAAAAGAAGTATTCAACATGCATCGACCGAGAAGCCATTGACTTGAGTTACGCTTGTCTTCACTCCCTGGGTATCTGAATCGGGATTAAAATGTACTATAGCTGTTCTCATGTATAATGGTGATGATAATATAAATTGTTTCCTTATAAGGAATCACTGACGGAGCAGAAAGTGCCACACTAGTTTTCTCCACTCCCTGCTCATAAGGCTGGAATAACACTGCAGTTTATGTATCCACATATCTAATGACAATAGTAATAGTAGTTGTTTGATTACAAAAAATTACATTCATTATTCTTTGACTGAGTCTCCAGTTCTGGTTTCGTTTGTTATTTATAAAAAATCTTTTTTTTAAAAAAAAAAACAATTTTTAAAATATTTTTTTTTTTTTAAAATCCATAAATTTTTATCGTTCTTTTCCAGTATTCTTGAAGGTTTCTTCTCTAGCATTTTATTTGAAGTAGTGTGTAAATTTAATATTTTATTTATGCCATCGTTGTCTCTTCGGTTTAAACATGCTATTCATTTTTATTGTTAGCATTGTTAAAATTCCTCAAGTGATGTGGTTTCTGTTACTTGATACAGTTGTTTGATTGTAATTCTGTAGCACAATCGAAACATTTCGAAAAATGATGATCTTCGTTAAGTTCTACAGGTTTAATTCCCTGGAAGCCATTTTTATCCATTGAGCTAAGGAAGCAGTTGTACACCTCTGACAGATTTAGACATTTCTGAACGAATTTGATTTCATGCATGAGATCCATATGAAATTCCAAATCAGACTGGTTAAACTCATAATGCTTCTGGTTGATATCAAATACTCAAGTCATATAGACGTTTTATACAAGTAGGACGCTCGGTTTATAATAAACAGTATTAACGATATTTCATCTTGAAAATTCCTCGGACATTCAGGCCGGTAAATGTAATTAATACTGTTTATTATAAACAGACCATTTACTTAAATATTTGTATCTATAAAAAGCACGTATAAACATAGAAATATAATACAATATATATATATACATATATATATATATATATATATATATATATATATATATATATATATATATATATATATATATATATATATATATATGCCAAATGTTACAACAAAATTGTCTAAATCATGTAACACCAAAATGTTGATACAGTTACTAAAGGACTGATTGATCATTTCCGTCTCACCATTACTCAGTTGGGAAGACATAGTGAGACTGATACAAATCGGTTTTAACCTGTTCTCTTTTTAGTTGAATAACTGAAAGGGTTTTTTTTCAGTGATTCGTAAGACAAATGGTCTCAAGATGACTAAACGTGTTATCTGAAAACCTATAAAAATGAAACTCAATTAGTTTAGTGATTTTTCAGATATTAAGCATTTTGTGGAATGGACAATTATCCCATGCTGTTACACGATTTGGGCAATTTTACTGTTATAACCGATATATATATATATATATATATATATATATATATATATATATATATATATATATATTAAAAAATACTGTTATACACATTTCGGGCGGGTTCCTGATACCGAAACAAGATAGAAAGTTATTATAAACTTAAGTCCAGAAGACTATTGCTATACCTCCACACAGCAACTCTTAACAAATGTTCAAAATGTACCCCGCTAGCTTCTACACGTGTATGCATTGGTCGGATCGTTGACTAGGAATCCCTTTCGAATACTACTCCATGTTATCGAATGGTTACACTGGGACCCATCACACATTGATGAAATGTCTCTTATTAATGTCTGCTGAATAAAAAATTGTTTTAGATCCTCCCGTACCTATCCATCTTTGATATGTCTGCTTGTGCATCGTGAACAATGTGACTAAAATATCCTGGAGCCCCATCGTGCATGAACCACCTACGTCTTCGTATTAGCAGACGCACATCCTCTAGCAGGTTTTAAGTTTGTTTGAAATAAAGTCCCTGTACACAGTTCTTGTAAGATGTGCTGGGAGAGCATATGAACCGAACTGACAGTCACCTAAAATTTCAGCCCATCATCGCCTTACCCTAATCGAGTATTAAAAGACAATCAACGAATCGGCAGTTTTTGCAATAAAACATCGGTAAAAGCTATCCTGTAGTTTGTAAACAGAGGGCAAAGGACCCTGCACACCTTGCAAATGATACGGGTACAGTAGCTGCTCTTGAATCACACTCCATGCGCTACTATGAGATGCATGATGGTATGGCTACTTGACATGTGTAGATACATGGATAGCCCCCGACAGCCTGTAGAATGTAATCTTCGTGGTCAGGCGTACGAAAGTATATCGGTCTTCCTCGATCCATATTTTGTGGTACCATGGATCCTGTCACAGCAATTCGGCGATAAACAGCAACAAATGTTGAATGATTCGACTACCTTCGATCTGGAAACTTACACTCATTCAACTGTGCAGCCTCGCGTCCATTACGATTCGCGCGGCCCTATGTAAAAATATATCTGCCATTTACCAGCTCACGATATGAATATCCTGCCATTGTTAAATGGAACACTTCTTATTTAAATCACTAATAAACACGTTAAACTTTGAAGACAGTCTAGCTACAAAGGAATGAAAATATTCTAGTCTATACAGCAACACTGCGCCGTCTACTATAAAGTTTCGTTAAACTCAATAACTCAAAATTTGAGTATTTACGGACAGATGTTTATATGGACATTTTTTTCCTTGTTTCAGTGTAAGGAATCAACCCCATAAAATTTGTAAAATTATTTTTGATACACCCTATATATATATATTTATGTATATAATTTTACATTTTAATTTAATTACCCATTCACAGACTTTTTCATAATTCACAAATGTTCAAAATGTATGCTTTTATATTTCAGAAGTTCTCGTGATATATAGGTTTTTTCACGTTTTTTTTTTTTTTTTTCAAAATTAATGCCTCAGTGTGTTGGTTTTTTTCGAAATAATTTCATTTATATTGTTCAGTTAACCGTTCACGTTTTTGAATTCTATAATTGTTTGTATCGAGTCAATGAATAGCTTGGAAGTTACAGTTCTGTTTCCCAAATATATTTATATAAACTACCTTCATAGACGAAGGAAAAATATGTACAAATTTGACTATTTAGAGCGTAAACCGCTTTGTATAGTGTAGACGGTGCCTATATTTCTAAACAGTCTGTAAATATAAAATAAAAATAAAAATGACAATTTTCTGGGAAAAATAAAAAGATGGCTAAAAATGGATATTAAATACGGCTTCCTGATTGAGTCTAATGTCTCCAGTTCGATACTGACAACATATTATGCTCCCCACCCCCGAGCACGACTTTAGATCCATTCAGCTCTCAGTTAATAGTCATTTCCTCACATTTACATTTTACAACCTTGGCTAGGATGCTTGTAGATTATATTATGTGCCTGCCACCAACATGTTGTATGTTTTGTGATAATACATCGTGCTTTATCGTGTTCTCTTACAATCGCCTCCCTGTATAAGTTTAAACAAAGGTTGTGAATTTTAACGCCCCCCCAAATCGAAACTGCTCTCTTTTAATCGTATGATGAAACCCTAAAGGTAAAAATCGACCCTTGAACTATGCTCTCATCGTTCGAAAGCGAAGGTCCTAACTACTTGTCCACGAACCTATTGACCAGGATTAAAATTAGTAATCAGAAAGAGCATAATAAAACAATTAAACCAAAGCAAAATACATAAACTTTCAATTTCAAAGAACTCATAGAAATTTGATGAAACGAAAGAATCTACTTATAGTAAACAGAGAGCAAAACGACTCCATAAGGACAGAAAAGGAGTTGGCTTATTTGGGTTATTTTCTTTTATGAACACTTCAATGGGTTATTTACGCCAACAACATTTTTTAGGATAGATTCATATGAATAGAGTATTTAATCTTTGGTTTAGATTGGTTTGGTTTATTTTTTTTTTACGGCATATCAACCTCAATGGGTTATTCGATGTCGACAACATTTTTAGGATAGATTCGTATGGATAGAATATGTATTCTTTGGTTTAGATTGGTTTGATTTATTTTGTTTAACGGCATATCAACCTCAATGGGTTATTTAATGTCAACATTTTTAGGATAGATTCGTATGAATAGAATATGTATTCTTTGGTTTAGATTGGTTTGATTTATTATGTTTAACGGCATATCAACCTCAATGTGTTATTTACGCCGACAACATTTTTAGGATAGATTAGTATGAATAGAATATGTATTCTTTGGTTTAGATCGGTTTGATTTATTTTGTTTAACGGCATATCAACCTCAATGGGTTATTTAATGTCAACATTTTTAGGATAGATTCGTATGAATAGAATATGTATTCTTTGGTTTAGATTGGTTTGATTTATTTTGTTTAACGGCATATCAACCTCAATGGGTTATTTAATGTCAACATTTTTAGGATAGATTCGTATGAATAGAATATGTATTCTTTGGTTTAGATTGGTTTGATTTATTATGTTTAACGGCATATCAACCTCAATGTGTTATTTACGCCGACAACATTTTTAGGATAGATTAGTATGAATAGAATATGTATTCTTTGGTTTAGATCGGTTTGATTTATTTTGTTTAACGGCATATCAACCTCAATGGGTTATTTAATGTCAACATTTTTAGGATAGATTCGTATGAATAGAATATGTATTCTTTGGTTTAGATTGGTTTGATTTATTTTGTTTAACGGCATATCAACCTGAATGGGTTATTTAATGTCAACATTTTTAGGATAGATTCGTATGAATAGAATATGTATTCTTTGGTTTAGATTGGTTTGATTTATTTTGTTTAACGGCATATCAACCTCAATGGGTTATTTGCGCCGACAACATTTTTAGGATAGATTCGTATGAATAGAATATGTATTCTTTGGTTTAGATTGGTTTGATTTATTTTGTTTAACGGCATATCAACCTCAATGGGTTATTTAATGTCAACATTTTTAGGATAGATTCGTATGAATAGAATATGTATTCTTTGGTTTAGATTGGTTTGATTTATTATGTTTAACGGCATATCAACCTCAATGTGTTATTTACGCCGACAACATTTTTAGCATAGATTAGTATGAATAGAATATGTATTCTTTGGTTTAGATTGGTTTGATTTATTATGTTTAACGGCATATCAACCTCAATGTGTTATTTACGCCGACAACATTTTTAGGATAGATTCGTATGAATAGAATATGTATTCTTTGGTTTAGATTGGTTTGATTTATTTTGTTTAACGGCATATCAACCTCAATGGGTTATTTAATGTCAACATTTTTAGGATAGATTCGTATGAATAGAATATGTATTCTTTGGTTTAGATTGGTTTGATTTATTTTGTTTAACGGCATATCAACCTCAATGGGTTATTTACGCCGACAACATTTTTAGGATAGATTCGTATGAATAGAATATGTATTCTTTGGTTTAGATTGGTTTGATTTATTTTGTTTAACGGCATATCAACCTCAATGGGTTATTTAATGTCAACATTTTTAGGATAGATTCGTATGAATAGAATATGTATTCTTTGGTTTAGATTGGTTTGATTTATTATGTTTAACGGCATATCAACCTCAATGTGTTATTTACGCCGACAACATTTTTAGGATAGATTAGTATGAATAGAATATGTATTCTTTGGTTTAGATTGGTTTGATTTATTTTGTTTAACGGCATATCAACCTCAATGGGTTATTTACGCCGACAATATTTTTAGGATAGATTAGTATGAATAGAATATGTATTCTTTGGTTTAGATCGGTTTGGTCTATTTTGTTTTACGGCATATCAACCTCAATGTGTTATTTACGCCGACAACATTTTTAGGATAGATTCGTATGAATAGAATATGTATTCTTTGGTTTAGATCGGTTTGATTTATTTTGTTTAACGGCATATCAACCTCAATGGGTTATTTAATGTCAACATTTTTAGGATAGATTCGTATGAATAGAATATGTATTCTTTGGTTTAGATTGGTTTGATTTATTATGTTTAACGGCATATCAACCTCAATGTGTTATTTACGCCGACAACATTTTTAGGATAGATTAGTATGAATAGAATATGTATTCTTTGGTTTAGATTGGTTTGATTTATTTTGTTTAACGGCATATCAACCTCAATGGGTTATTTACGCCGACAATATTTTTAGGATAGATTAGTATGAATAGAATATGTATTCTTTGGTTTAGATCGGTTTGGTCTATTTTGTTTTACGGCATATCAACCTCAATGTGTTATTTACGCCGACAACATTTTTAGGATAGATTAGTATGAATAGAATATGTATTCTTTGGTTTAGATCGGTTTGATTTATTTTGTTTAACGGCATATCAACCTCAATGGGTTATTTACGCCGACAATATTTTTAGGATAGATTAGTATGAATAGAATATGTATTCTTTGGTTTAGATCGGTTTGATTTATTTTGTTTAACGGCATATCAACCTCAATGGGTTATTTAATGTCAACAACATTTTTAGGATAGATTCTTATGAATAGAATATGTATTCTTTCGTTTACATTGATTTGATTTATTTTGTTTTACAGCATATCAATTTCAATGGGATATTTAATGGCGACAACATTTTTTATTGCTTGTAATATTTTGTTTTGTCAAAAATCTGTTTCTGGAAATACATTTCCTTCAAAATATATTGCTGGTAATAATTTAAAAAAAAAGCATTACTGGTAATAGTTAACTATTTGCCTATAGTTGGGACCCTAACAGGTGCTACCACTGTGGGTAAGGGTGGACCTGGGAACACTAGCAATTAAGAGGGGGTTCCACTTTCATGAAAACCTCCTGATCAGAACCCTTGCTGCTGGATTTAGTTTAACGTCTTACACGAAGAAAAGGAGTTTAACCATGCTAAAAGTAAAGAAGGTGGAAGCCAAGGATGTGATTTCATACCAGTTTTTAATCATTTCATCCCAAATAAGGCAATAAAATCAACTAAAGTGTAAGAGGGTACTGAGTGCCAGGGAATATGAAAATACAGCCCTATGGTTACCAAGCATTTGTTGCATCTTCCTTTGCTAATACTGTGCAACCTGATACAAGATTGTCAATTGTTTCTTGATATTTATCACAGAATCTGCACTTCAGGTTTACATAATTTTTCAGTATGTCCGCTTGGTAAATTCTAGTTAGCGGCATTGGTCTGTGCAGCAAGAAGAAAACCTTCGGTTTCAGCTTTTAACCCTGTACTACGAAGACACCAAGGGCTACGAGGTTTGTCTACGTCAGCTTGTTTGGTACGAACAGGATATTGTCCATGAAGAGATGTCTCTTGTCATCGTCTTTGCATTTGGTACATTTTATTATTATTATTATTATTATTATTATTATTATTATTATTATTATTATTATTATACACGTTGATTTCTGCTGTATACTCATTTCTTTCCGCGTCCCTCCCAGAGACCTAAGGTCAGAAATAGCATCATGACATTTTCCACTGGGCAACTGAAAAAAAAACATATTTCATATATAAAGTACTTTTATTTGTTTTTTTTCTTTTTTGTATTTCTTTCAGGCATGGGCTACCAGGAATCCTTTCAATCAGTCTGTTGGAATCTTTTCCAATCAATCCGAGGGCTCCAACTACAAAAGTGATTGTTGATGTTCTCATGTGCCACATTTTGAGAATTCTATTACTTATATTTTGATAGTTTTTTTGAAGGTCTTCAAAGATATATTGCAGGAACTCCCTTGTCAATAAAGAGGCAATTTTTGGTTTGCAGTCTCTAATATCAGTGTCTAGGCGATTAGATTTGATTGTTCTGTCTGTGTGCCTTGTGTAATTATGATTAATTATATTATTTACACGCGGACTATTCTCACCATCTTTGTTGTTGTTATCACAAAGTTTCGGCCGTTGTGATTCTGGTTTTCATCAGGTGAATCTCAACCCGTTTGACGTTCAGGAAATTTAGAACTGAATCGTTTATTTATTCTACAATAATCAAATTTATTCTTCGATTTATGGTTTTCTTAGGTATCTAGATTGAATCCCCAAGTCTCCGTGACTGCCTCATCCTGCCAAATAAAATATTTCAAACAATTCTCGACAGGTGAAGCCTTGATCTTACCCCACTAGAATTATTATTATTATTATTATTATTATTATTATTATTATTATTGTGTCCCATCGTTTGTGTTTCTCACTAAGTGCCTCGTAGATACCCCTGAAGTTTAGGTGACTGCATGTCTTCTCAATATTTTAAAACACTCCACAGAATTCTGTATGTTTTTAGGAATGTTATCGTCTGCATTGTCTTTTTTTTTTTTTAGATTTTATGAGTTTCCCGCCATTTTTTATTTCTTTATTGTTACCTTTCTAAGTACTCCTCTAATGATGGGTACAGCTGTCACTCTCATATGCTCTATTCTTCCTTTTTGTTGTAAATAGAAGGCCGATCTCTTTGGTAGCGCGCTCTTCTCGCTTGTGGAACTCCCTTCCGGCTCCATGTTTTCCAGCCAATTTTAATCTCCAAACATCTAAATGAAATTCCAATCGCTATCTACTGTCCTCCTCATTACTCTCTTCTCTTCCAGCATAATAATAATGTTTCTATAACTAATTCTTCTAGACCCGGTAACCCCTTGTGTCTTAGTGGTATTACTGCCTTGCTTGGCATGAAAATGATTTTTTTTTAAATTCTGAATATGTAACCATCTTTTCGATTTCTTTGGATTTTACACTAAAAACTAAAATAGCTCCCTACAATCAGAGAAAAGTTGTTGTAAGCATTCTCTAAAATCTTTGTATAAATATTAGATTGGTGCAAAAATAATTTCGTTTTCTAACATATGTTACTATATGAGAAAACGAAATTATTTTTGCACAAACCTAATATTTTCAGCAAGTTATCTATTTTGTAATGTTTCTTTTTGTCATTATAAGTCCAGTTAAATTTCCTACTGTAGACATAGTTACATAGCGATTACGTTGAGAGGAAAACTTTAAAAAATTTTCTCATGATTGTATTAGTAATAGTATCCTAATTTTATTCAGCGAATAATATTTTTTCACTATTTAAATAATTTAGTACAGTTCTCAGAAAATCTTATTAAACAGATTATTTTGATTTATTTCGATGCTTCCATAACTTTTTCGTCTGCATTCGACTAATTTATACAAATGTCAAATAGCAGACGGCAACAAGACTTATGGCTGTTGCAGGCTTTCTCACTTACCGTCGAAATTTATCAGGCAGGTATAAATGCTATGTATGCAGACACGAAGGATTTAAAACATAAAACATTATCAACAGAATTATTGCTTATATATGATAATTTCAAAACTTGAATTAGAAATAAATAATACAGACCAAGCAGTTATGAAAATATACTTTTATTCAGATTAAATATTACAACTCATGTTTTAACCGCGATTTGTTATCAATATATACAGGTTGTATCTAAATACTTTTACAAACTTTGTTTGGTTTGTTCGTCACGCCAAAACAAGGACAAAAGTCGATAAAAACATATGCCTGCAATTCCTTCACTTTTGATTTATTAATTTTAACGAAAGTATAAAGTAGTTGGCGCTTTGTTGCCATATAGACTAGGATATATTTGTTATTCGTGTACATTTGTGGCTAGTCTGTCTTCAACGTTTAATATGTGAGTGAACTGAGAAGTCTTCCGTTTAACAATGGCAGGATATTCATATCGTGAGCAGGCAGATACGTTTTTTTACGTACGGCCGCGCGAATGGCAATGACGCGAGGCTGCACGGCTGTATCAGACTGGGTTTCCAGATCGAAGACAGCCAAGTCATAAACCTTATGTCAAGAATCCAACCCCAAAGTGTGTAAAAGTATTTTTGATACATACTGTATAAAAGATTTGTAAACATTTCTTCGCTGTTAAAAGTGCATACTGTTCTGTTCTGTTGATTTAAGATGGCGGTAAACACAGACAAAAGTTCTCATGACCCGAATATATGAATGACGTCCCCATTGAACAGTGAAATATATTAAAGTTTTGTTTTGTTTTTTTTTCTATTTGTTCACAAGGATCAATTCTGATCTGAATTTGGTAATAGTTTGTATTCCAACATTCAGGAGAATTTTGTGTTGTTTTTTTCTTTTTCTTTTGTTTTTGTTTGTTGTTTGTTTGTTTTTTCTAAAATTCTGATTTCTTCCTTTATTACTGATTAACTTTTCTTGCTTCCTTCATGTTCTTTGATGCAGATCATCATCAAGCTATCTTTGAAGGCCGACTGCAATTTTATGAAAGAGTTCTGGGTGAACTAATCTTCTGCCACCTTCGAATCTGGATATAGACAATCAACATCATCCTTGGGATGAAACATGTAGGAAGTTTTCTCATTTTGATCTCCATTCGCTTAATGTCAGCCATGATACAATTAAGGATGTTGAAATTCTATTGCACTACGAGGACAGCCAAGGTGTTTAAGGTTGATATTCTATTTTTTCAATTCAACATCGTATTCAATATCAGGCACATAAGCCTTTACTATTCATTTCTTGCTTTCTACTTCGTCTGGGTTGGCCGCATTCCATCGCTTTCGCCTTTTCCTAGATATCTATAGGATCATTATTATTATTATTATTATTATTAGATTTTTTTTTAAATAATACTAATATTTGTTAGATATTATTGTTACTTCGTTATTATTATTATCATTAGTTCATTATTATTATTACTTCTTTATTAGTATCATTGTTGTTATTAGCTCCTTATTATTAGTAGTTTATTATAATTATCAGCTCTTTTTACCTTTATCATTATTAGTTCTTTATTATTATTAATATTCATTCTTTATCATTATTATTACTTCGTTATTATTATTGTTGTTGTCTTTTTATTATGACTTCCTTATTATTATTATTTTTATTTCTTTATTATTATCGTTGTTATTAATTCCTTATTATCAGTTCTTTATTATGATTATTAGCTCTTTATTATCATTATTAGTGCTTTAATTTATTATTAGTTCTTTATTCTTATTAATATTCGTTCTTTATTATTATTATTTCTTTATTATTACTTCTTTGTTGTTGTTGTTGTTCTTCTTCTTCTGCTTCTTCTTATTATTATTATTAGGTCTTTATTATTAATATTCGGTACTTATTATTATTATTAGTTTTTTTTATTATTATCATTGTTATTATTTGTTACATATTATTATTATTATTAGTTCTTTATTATAATTATTAGCGCTTTATTATCACTATTGTTATTAGCTTCTTATCATTATTATGAGTTCTTTATTATTATTATTATTAGTTCATTATTATTATTATTATTATTATTATTATTATTATTATTATTATTATTATCACCATCATCATCATTATTATTTTACTTCTTTAGAGTTGCTGTCTCGATATCGTTCGAGACAGCAAGTCGGTTTCTGTAATGCGACTGTCATTTTCAAAATCAGTACAACAAGTAGATATTAAGAGACAATATCATCATAAAAAAAAACTGTATGAAGGAATTCAATGACCTGGAAATGAATATGATCAGGTAGAATTATATTAAATAGGATTAGGATTTACATCTTTAATCTGAAACGATTGTGTATTAACTTTTATGCATCAGTACTTTTTTTTATATGTTCCTAAAACAATAACATTGTATATTTTGAATGGAACGCAACATTATATATAGGTTGTTTTACCCGCCTCTGTCTCTTAATATTAATCATGGATTCTGACACGGACTCATTAGTAGAACTGATTTCTATCTTCTGACGCTGTGCCAATCCTGAGTCTCTGAATAATATGAAGAAATCAAATATTTAGCTCAATTTGTCAATGACATTGCTACATATGATCTAACAACGTCAATGCTTGAATTTGAACATAGTAAAGCTTCATAATTTCAAATGCTGACTTTATTAGAAGCAAGCTCTTTCTAAATGAGAGATTAGATATGCGTAATTGCACCCATCATATAAGCCAGTCCCAATGGGAGCCAAAAATAATAAAGACGATCCCTCCATCTTCTTCAATCGCTTTTTCTGTAAATAGATGCATATGCAGTGATAGATAGATAGATAGATAGATAGATAGATAGATAGATCCATTATCTTTTTTGTTTTTTCTTTTGTTATGGCTTTGTTGGTTATTTGAAACCAAAAGATATTTCGCTTTGGGGGCGGTCACCTACTGTAACCGGTCTTTCCTATCGATCCACCCTCTCACTACTAATCGACACTGCTTAACTTTGCTCAGTACTTAGATTGGAAATCGAAATTAAGTACAGTTAATACGTCGATAGTAGACCGCTTAGTATATTGAAACGAACTGAGATAGATAGATAGATAGATAGATAGATAGATAGATAGATAGATAGATAGATATTAACCATACGCAATAACTATTCTCGGTTGACTAGTATTTTAGAATGAACCAACAATGTATATCAGTTTAAACGTCCTTTGGGATTTTGTATCTCTGCAAAAATGTAAGTACAAATGTTGCTTTCAAGAACACAGCATTATCAAGATATCTTATGTTTGATTTGTCGGACACAAGTTCTTTTAAAACAAAAGCTAAAAGCACATTCCTGTATCTTTCACTGAAACATGTCTGAAGTAAAATATGCTGCTCAAATGTACATATAGATACATACATACATATACACGCACATACACACACACACACATATATATATATATTGTATATATATATATATATATATATATATATATACTGAGTATATATATATATATATATATATATATATATATATATATATATATATATATATATATATATATATATATATATGGGAGTTGCCAATTCGTGTCCGATTACGGCTATTACTACATAACTTTTTGGAGAATATCTTCTGATGTGCTGAATGAATGTGGGTCTTTAGCCCACTAAGGGGCCTACATTGGCACAAACAGAGCTTTAGGAGGTGCAGAAGCGGGTGTTACATTATCATGCAATGTAAAATGTCGAATGAAACCGCTTCTAGACCCGTATAGTTTACCGCACATATCACATTTTCACTTGCGGGACGTCTACTGCTTTATAGTCAGTTGCAAGCCTCAGTCGCTGCGCTCTCAAGCGCTCCTTGGTTACAGTGACAATTGTGTGTAGAGACATTTTATTCTGTAGGAGTTTGACCAATTTCAGATTCCGGATCATCATATTAGTTTAGTTGTTGAGCATAAAGAGCATCATTCACATTATGACCCTCTGGGACCGACTCATAGTGCAACACTCCAGCGAACTTCCGGCCAACACATTAAATAACTTTCTGTTCAAATCGCCCTTGTTTGACAGCAGGTTTTGAAGCCTAGCCAGAACAAAGCTATGGATTTTTCTAATCAGGATTATGAAAATAGATCCATTTTTCAACTCCAGTTACAATTCGATGCCCAAAACGCTCATCTTAAGGATTTGACTGCATTTGGGTGCAAATGTTTACAGGTAAATGTCCCAGATCATTGGTCAGGTAATATGGACATTCTAGAACCTCTTATAGAGGTGTGGATTGATTGGTGCTTATTGAAGGACTCAATTCCGCCGATGATACGAGCACTTGCGCTTGGATGTTGATCAACCATTAAAGCAAGGCCTCATCTTCTACAAAAGAAAGCCTTCCTGATACGGGTTCATTGTAGAGTCTGGTGTTACCTTCCTTGAAACGTCTGAACTAGTTTTTTTTTTTTTTTTGCCACGCGTTCGTTGAGAGTACATCGCCCATCCATGCGACCATTGTCTTTTGTCGCTGCCCTTGTGCTCAGTCCTTTTTACATGTCTAGCGTAAAATGTCTCTATTCGCAATTGTTCTACCTCTCATTACCAAATCGGCAAAATAAAGAATGGACAATTCATATTCATATATGAAAATAAAACAATACACAATTCCGCAACAATTGGAGAATAAGCTGTAAGAAATTCATGAGGGAACATGGAGATAAAAGTTGCCAAAAATCAACAGTGAAAATTTGTACAGTTTACTTTCGCTTTCATACATGTGCCATACCCTGTCTTCATCAGCCGCCGACCAGGGGTGATATCACGGTTTCAGGGGCTATGGCGGGACCGCCACCCCTGGCGCCACCAGCAGCGTTTGCCACCAGGCAAGGTATGAAGATAAGCTAACTAATTGTTCCTTTAAGTAAAATCTATCTGCAATGAAAGTTTCTTGAACGCGTTTGCCGTTACTGACGCGCGCGTAAAAGTCTTTATAGACGACCACGCAAATATCTCACTGGTGCATGTTAGATCGTGATGTTGCGCGCATTTTATTTGCTTGTTTTGATCTCGACCAAATCCAACTTGACGCGTGTTGAACAGTTTTTTTAAGGCGATGCGAAACGCTTTTCAACCAACGGCCAGTGATGCCTATTTTTGAAAGGAAGGAAATGACCGAATGTCCCCGAAACCCACGACACCCAATCTCAATTTATATATATATATATATATATATATATATATATATATATATATATATATATATATATATATATATTACGAAATGGACAAAGTCCGCCAATTTATCTATTAAAGACATTTTTATGTTTAACGTTCTTTTTTTCAGGCCGGTAAATGTTATTTAATACTGTTTATTTTAAACAGAGCATTTACTTAAATACTTGTATCTATAAAAAAAAATAAAAAAAAATAACGTTAAACATAAAAATGTCTTTAATATATATATATATATATATATATATATATATATATATATATATATATATATATTATGTTTATACGTGCTTTTTATAGATATAAATATTTAAGTAAATGGTCTGTTTATAATAAACAGTATTAATTACATTTACTGGCCTGAATGTACGAGAAATTTTCAAAGATGAAATTTCGTTAATACTGTATATTATAAACCAAGGGTTTATTTAAATATTTATATCTATAAAACGAATGTATAAACATAAATATATCTTAAGATAATTCTCGGACTTTGTCGATTTGATAATGTATATATATATATATATATATATATATATATATATATATATATATATATATATAATGGACTCTCCCGTCGGTTTCGACGTATGAGGATCTGCCAGCTTACTGATTCAGTTATGAAAGATTATGCGATAATCTTAAGTGGCATTTAAGACCCGCTGGTGATTTACAAATGAGGCCACATATGGAGCAGGTGTAGGAATTGTGAGATGTGATTGCTGTTAGATTGGCTGACCTTTTAGATCTTGCTCTCGCTTCTTGAAGATGATTCAGACAAGCAGACTGAAAATTGCTGAGTCCACTAAAACATATATATATATATATATATATATATATATATATATATATATATATATACATATATATATATATATATATATATAAATTTATAAACATAAATATATCTTTAGATAATTGTCGAACTTTGTCCTTTTCATAATATATATATATTCAACATTTTTTAGCGTATGTCATATTAAACAGGTCAAGTGAAAACTTAAAGTCTACTAAGAATAAATCCTCGAGTCTTATTCCTTCCCCCTACGCCAACATAAAATGTTCATAATTTTGAATATCTCCTTATTTTTCTCTCTCATTCTCTCTCTCTCTCTCTCTCTCTCTCTCCCTACCCCTCAGTGCAATATGTGTATATCTTTAATTTAATCTGGAGTAATTTTTCCCGATTATATTTGGTTTGCAAGTCTGAAAGAAACTGAAGGCTATTTTTATACATTTCCTGAAATAAAGATTATTACCTATGGTATTTTAAGTGTTTGATATTCATTAATTAATAGTTTTGCTCTGTCTCTAACATACAGCTCTCCTTCTGTCTTTATCCTCTTGGAAAGTCTATACGGATTACCATTTTAATTGAGTATATACATATATATATATATATATATATATATATATGTATGTGTGTGTATGTATGTGCGTGTATGTGTGTGTGTGTGTGTGTGTGTGTGTGTGTGTGTGTGTGTGTGAAAATATATAGTAAATAGGAAAGAACTGGTTAGGTAAGTAATCCAAAGTTCTTTAGTATTTTTGTTATTATTTTTAAAAAATAGTGCTCGATACAAAAGTAGAACATAAATATAATTGTTTATTTTAAAATATGATTCCAACACGCTACATAAGAGTTCTCATGTTTCAAAAAAGAGCCGAAAACTTCAGTATAATTATTAGAATTAAATTGAATTAAAAGTAAGCTCTGTTCCATCTTCAAACGAAATTTCAAGATTCCAAAAAAAATTTCGCCTGAAGATGAAACAGCTTACTTTAATTCAATTTAATTCTAATAATTATATTGAAGTTTTCGGCTCATGTTTTTAAAGCATGAGACCTCTTATGTAGCGTGTTGGAATCATATTTTTAAATAAATAATTATATATATATATATACATACATATATATATATATATATATATATATATACATACACACACACACACACACACACACATATATATATATATATATATATATATATATATATATATATGTAATGAACATATTTATGCATTGATGTGTGGTATTGATTATATGCAGAAGTTGATACAATATATTCCATCACTCTGAGCATGAATATATAATGATAGAATAATTCGCATTTGTATTTATTATGTATAAATTTACAAAAATGCATTTTGGAAAGCAAAGCCGTTAGGAAACCATTAATAAAAAAAAAAAAATAAAAAAATATTCATTCATTCTTTTTTACTTTCTTTCTTGCAGCTCGGCTCATGTTAACAAGAAGTGCAATAAATAACAGTGTCGGTTTTTTTTCTACAATGAAAATGAATAAACAAACAGACGAAAATACAAATATCATGAAAATTGAAAAAAAAAGAAAAAGGAAAAAAGAAATAAATAATTCTACTGACTGACTAAAATTTACATTTATACTTACTGAACACGTAAATATAAAGACAGTGAATAAATACAGCCTCAACTTTTTCTGCATCGAGCCATTGCGATATTTTCTTCTGTCTAACACATGTTCTCGGTTGACAGTTTTCCATCAATCTAAGAGACGAACTATTGTGTTTTTGTACAAAGCCTGGTTCGCAAGACACAATAATAAAGATGTTAATTAGTAAGTGTAAAATTTATATACACGAACTGTCCATTTCATTAGCGTGATAACACGTATTTCCTTTCAAGAAGATTGTCATATTTCTTGTTCAGCGGGCAACAGATTTTTGAATAATGGGTTGTCTTGAAAATAATGGGAGAAACAATAAGATAAAATATGTTTTTCCTTTGAAATGAAATTGGAAACTTATAATATGACACTGTATTTTATCTATATTCTCATGTGTACAAAAGTTTGGATGTATTTCATAAATTTCCATTGAGAGGAGATAATTAGTTAAGTTACTTCATATTTTTCAAGAAAAAAATCAGTTTCTTTTAATCTAGTCTGAATGAAAATCATAATTTTTCTTTGAAAAAAAAAAAAAAAAAGAAATGGTTGTATATGGTTATTTTGGCGCGAAAACTTTTATAACAAACGAGATTTTAAACTAGAAGTAGATAACTGAATTCAAAATTTGACTTCAAACGTTAAATGTATCTTTGATGTAGACACAAATGAATGCCCAAATAACGTAAACACGCTTGAAGCCGAAAAGAAAAGTACATACCCACACTAACGCACACATGCGCGTGCACAGACACACACATATATATATATGAAAACTGTATGTATGTATGTATAGATATATATATATATATATATATGTATATGTATATGTATGTGTATGTGTGTGTGTGCAATATATTATATTATTTATATATTATATGCGCGCTTCTTATTGCAAAGCGCTTATCAGAGATATAGCTAACGTATTTAGTTGGATTGATGTGAGTTTGTGATCCTGGGTTTCACCCTTTTGCGACCGTCAAAGTTTGTCTGACGATCACAAAAGCGTGAAACCCAGGGTCACAAACTCACATCAATCCAACCAAATATGTTATCTCTATCTCTGATATTGAGCGCTTTCTAATAAGTACCACGCATATAATATATAAATAATTATATATATATATATATTTATTTACATTTATATACACACACTTTTCACACACACACACACACACATATATATATTAGGTTGGTGCAGAAATAAATTCGTTTTCTCACATACTAACATATGTGAGAAAACGAAATTATTTTTGCACCAACCTAATATATATACATATATATTAGGTTGGTGCAAAAATAATGTCGTTTTCTCACAGAGTAACACATATGAGAAAACGACATTATTTTTGCACCAACCTAATATATATATATATATATATATATATATATATATATATATATATATATATATATATATATATATATATACATATATATATATATATATATATGAATATATATATACTGCCAAATTATTATCGAGATAACTTTTTTTCTAATATTTCAAAAAATGTCCAATCAATTCACACAAAAGTTTCATACAATGTTGGCAACACTGTCCTGCGCAATCACCGGAATTTTTATACTGATCCGCGCAATAACAAATATGGCGCCAGTTTGTTTATATTGTGCGGATCAGTGGGTATAGGTAGTAAAATATTAAATAACAAAACTTGTCTATATTATTTAATGAAACATGCATCAATATATATATATATATATATATATATATATATATATATATATATATATATATAGAGAGAGAGAGAGAGAGAGAGAGAGACAAGTTTTGTCTGTTTATTTAATGTAAATTCATTTCATATCGCCTGATAAGCTTAATAACATTATCATTAAATGACGAAAGGAAATCACCATAGATGTTCTGTTTGTTGTTGCTAAGGATGTTCAATTTTTCTTTGACTATTAAACAGGACATCTATGGTGATTTTACTTCGTCTTTTAATGATAATGTTATTAAGCTAATCAGACGAGATGAAACAACTTTACATAAAACACATAGTATAATCTCTATATAGTTGTATATACCCTACTCCGGCTACATAGATGACATGACTCGCCTATCTCCCACACTCAAACACCCTAGACAGACATGCTCACAGAGATTATGTGCCCCCCCATGCACACACTCACACACACACACACAAATATGTGCGCATACATATACTAGACACATCCCGCCCCCAAATTAAAAGATAACATAAACATAACACACACATCCCAATTCCATCAAACCATAAAGCTGTCAAAATGACTGAAGAGGTACATTTGAGTTTCATGGAAATGAAAATGAAAACTACAGGCCAAATTCAAATTCATCGGAGACTGTCATTCACCCCTGTAGTTCACTGTTAACAACAAGCATGTTTTTTTTTCTCCTGATGATGGTCATGCTGGCCGAAGCTACTTGCGGAACGTAATTAAAAAAGTAAAACGAAAATATTAATATACAACCCGGTGTGTCTGAAATTTTAACTTTTAACAATTTTTATTTTTCAAGACATACGGAGCCCCTTGTCTGTAATATTTAAGGGTATTCTTATTATGCAGACACATATACGCTGACCCACAATCATCTACGACCAGATAATCATTTCTATATGTACGTTTGCAAAAGGCTAATGTGTTTCGCTTAGATGGCGTTAGGAGCCCACAGTTTTATTAATTCATTTAAAAATACTTTATTCAAAGGTCTGTCAACTGTGTCTAATGTCTTTATTAAAATGTGTTTATTTTTGTTTACTGATTTTAACATGTAAATTGGAAATAAATACACAATATATTACATTATATATAAAGTATTTATTTTTATTTCAAGGAATCTAAAAACGAATATAGCCAAGCACGAAAATCATTTTCATTGGTAATATAGGTGATTCCACTTCATTTTAATTATAGTTAACTAAACTTTACCTTTTGTTTCCTTATATACATTTTATTAAAACTTTTTTTTTAACTAATTGTTATAAAAGTTTAACATCAGTGCAGTAAACCCCGCTTACTTTCATAACTAACAAAAAACCTCGCTAGGAGATGCTTCCATATAAAAACACTGTAATATTTTCTATCATGCTATTTTTTCTATTTTTCTAAGACACTCTAGCATGTAGCTCTATCTTGAAAATGAACAAACGCACACACATTCATACGTAAGCAATTTCATTTTGCTTCATATTCGCTGTTACTTCTACACACATTTTACATACACAAACAATTCAAGAGACTTTAAATGTTTTCATGCATGTTACATACATATAATATCATTGTCTTTGTCGCTCACAACTTTTGTCATCTTACATTATCGATTGTTTATATATATATATATATATATATATATATATATATATATATATATATATAGTATTATTAGTTGTTTCTTTGTATTATATTACCCAGACACACATGCAAGTCCGCCATTTTTGTTGTTCCAGGAGACATATGTTTTTTAACTCAAACACCAACGTACATCACTCCCATAAGACATTTAATTTTCTATCGTTTCTGGTAAAAGGTCATTTATTAAAATTATTTTTACATGACCGAAACTCGCATTTTGCTGTCTGAAAATCGAATGGAAGTAAAATGTTTTCAGAAAAATTATTTGCTAAAAATTATACATAACAAAAATTATTAAAATTAACTTCTATGTGAGATTCTTTGTAACATTTGTAAGAAAACTATAAAAATCAGATTAATATTTTTTTGAATCATTGAAAATTATGCATTTATGTCTAATTCATAATTAACTGTATATTTCTTCAATTTTTAGTTTTAGTTTTACAGGGGAAAATTCTAAATTGCCGTATATGATCTGTTGTAAAATCAACATACTGTTAGAAAGAATAATTCACATTACGCAAAAAATTAGTTTATCCATCGTGTATTTGCTTTTATGAATAATAATTTCATAGATAAGAATATTAAAATGGAAAATATTAAATATTTTTTAAATAAAAAGACTGATATATCAAAATTTCTTATAGAAAGATTATGTTTTTGCAATAAACATAAAATTAAATTGTAGTTCAGAAGAAAGTAAATAAGTCATTTCAATTAACCTTTAACATACCAATCTTAGGTTGTCAACGATTTTTGTCATACTGGAGTCATCCTGGAACCCCAGGATTTTTCTGTTATTTCTCAGTGTCTGTTGTAGAAGATTACTCAAAATAGTTTTTCTGGGATTCTGAAACTGTATTTCAGCATATTTCTTTCAACAATATTTTGGCTATTTATTTATTTATTTTTTTAAAGCATTTCATCCCAAGCAAGGCGGGAAGCCACTAGGACGCAGGGGGTTACAGAAAATTTAGAGCAAGGTCAGATAGGAGTGATAGAAGAAAGGATGAGGGTATTGGATCAAGGTAACTGGAGATGTCGATTGACATTACACTTGAATAACTGGAGATTATAGCTCACAGGGAAACAGTAATAAGGAAGGAAGTTCCACAGGCGAGAGGTGCGAGACATGAAGCTATTAGAGTAGAAGAGACGGCTACATTTAGGAGTTTCGACAGTGAAGGGGTGAGAGCGGGATGCCAGCCTCATATGGCGCTTGAACTCATGACGTCTGGGAACCAGCGAATACAGCTCCTCGGAGCAATTTCCATGGAAGTATTTGTAGAACAGACAGAGGGAGGCGACGGCACGTCTGTGAGAAAGTGACTGTATACGAGACGCCAGGGCAGGGCTAACTAAATTGCATATCCCCCTCTGGAGCCTATCAAGAACCCCGAGGCAAACAGAAGGGGCACCAGACCATGTATGGCGTTATTACTCCATGCAGGGGCGAATTCTTGTTTTGTAGATCTGGAGGATCGACTCCGGGGAGAAAAACTTCCTGGTGCGACTCAGGGAGCCAACTTTCCTTGCAGTGGACGAGGCAATTGACTCAATGTATTTATTCCATCTCAGGTCAGCAGTCAACTTGTGACCGAGAAGCCGCAGAGAGTTGCTCTCGAGAAGTTGAGCGTCAGACATTCTAATGGAGGGAAGGGAAGGATCTCTGTGGTGATTAATAGAGAGCAGTTTTGTCTTGGAAGCGTTGAAGTTGACCAGCCAATTCATGCTCCAGTTCACAATCGATTGGAGTTCCTTTTATCATTACTAATAATAAACAAAATATAGACTATATACTCTTATTCATAAAGGATACTACAGTTTAAATTACGATTGAATACGGTATAAAAAAAAACAATTATATATTTTCAGTAAAATAAATGGGACATATTCATCTCTTTCTATCACTGCAGTTCTTAGCACATATCACAGTTGTGCTGGTCTTCCTATGATTCACTGACTAAACGTTTGTATTCACAGATTGTGTTGACATTCCGCGAGTTGTTTCTAAGACAATAGTGGAATCTTCCTCTCTTTCAACTCTACCGCTGCCCTGATTTTGATGGTGTGCTTTGGACTGCAGTGTTACTCGCAAAAAATACACCCCCAACATCAATGGCTTTGGTGGAGACCATTTTGATTGCTTGCCCTACGCAGAATGTTGCGGTTTGTCAGTTCCTAGCCTAATTCAAACAGGAACGGATATCTACGATTTTTAAGGCATTGGTGCCAATCTTTGGTTTCCGATATCAAAATTGGGAAAATATAGAGGACTCCAATATGTAGCATCTTCATGAAATCTCTCGGAGACCATCTTGAGCTAAATCTGGCATAAGCATATTCTTTTACCAATGTATCTGCATTGACCACCCTGCCTTTGGTGTAGTTGTATTCAAGTACGATGTGTTTCTTGTGACTTTTATTGGTAACTTAATAATCAAGAAATTGACCAGAACGTACACGATCTGTTTTATTTTTCTAGCTGACCAATGCTATCCCATCTGAAAACAGGGGCATTTGCACTGAAATCTTGAACAACATCTAAGGGGAAGGTGCATATGATATCAACAATTTGGTCATCAAAATCATGTTGAAAACTTCGGACATACAGCGGCATTAGTTGCGGGCGTTGGCTAGGAAGATCCTTTACATTGGCCACAGCGAGTCACCGATGGCACCGAACTAATCCATTTTCTTCCTGATTTGGCAATGACTTCATCTTCATCAGAATCTCCATTTTCTCTCGCAATGTTACTTTCTTCAGAATTCCCTTCAGGATTGACTTACTCTTCAGATGAATCTCCTTGTGGAATAAATTCTTCACCAGATTCAAGGTATTATCCGGGTCGCTTACATCGCATTCATTCAGCATTTGAACAATGTCATCATCTGAGATTTGTTGGCGGGAGATTTTTCAAACTTAGCTACGTCCAAAACGTGTAAAAAAGAAAAAAATTGATATTCCAAATTTGTAATGTAGTTAAGCGGGGTCCTGTCCTTTTTTCACGTTTTGATGAAAGAATATTACATAAGTTTAATTATATTTTTATCTTAAATTGATGCGGGACACATAAAAAAAATCAAGAAAAATTAGTTGTTATAGTCATAGCAGGATTACTAAAAAATGTTACTCAAATATTTCTTTGAATTCCTTAAGCAGAGTGCTATAGCGAACTATTGAAAGCCCAAACCGAAAGTCGAAAGTGGATATCTTGAAAGGGACCCCGATTTCTGGATCTTAGTTGCAGCATGAGTAAACTTGTAACAACGCCAGTGACAGGTTAGTATCCATGATTTAAAAAGGAAATGGTGCAGATAATGGGCGTTGTGGTCGTTTATCACGTGAATGCTCATAAGTATTCTCATGTGACTGTTCATTCTCACGTAAATGCTCAAAAGCATTCTCACGTGGATGCTCATTATCGCGTGAATGCTTCGACGCATTCTCGCCTGAATGCTCAGAAGCATTCCCACGTGAATGCTCAGAAGCACTCCAACGTGAATTCTCATTCTCACGTGAATGCACAGAATCATTCACACGAGAACACTCATTCTCACGAGAATACTCATTCTCACGAGAATACTCATTCTCACGAGAATACTCATTCTCACGTGAATGCTCATTCTCACGTGAATACTCATTCTCACGTGAATGTTCTAGAAGCAACGAAACCCTCTCTTTTTTTGTGTTCTTCCCAATCAAACTCCGAAATACATTAAAAATCACGCCTACTTAGAGTAGATGATAAATTAATTCTAGACGTGGTTCCCCGCCATTTAACCTCAAGTCTGCCTTTGTTGATTGTCTGCCTTATGATTTACATATAGTATAGTGGTCAGGGAGAGAAGTGACACATTAATGGCTTTCACCTTTTGTAATTTCCTCGTCGCTATCCCTTACATTTTCCCCATATACACACAATATTCGACATTTTTCATATCAGGGAAATATGTAATTAATTTTCGAAAACGCTAACATTTCTATTGCTTGGCAATCATTTCGCTCCTTGTTAATTAAATATTAGGTTGGTGCAAAAATAATGACGTAACAATGTCGTTTTATGACGTATTTTTTAACGTCAAAACACGACATTATTACGTCATTATTTTTGCACCACCCTAATAATTCTCCATTAATTTCACAGATCGAATCTCATCAATGAATATATCAGATTCGAATTCTGCAAATACATTCCATAATATGTTAATGTAAGCTCAAGCAGATCTGCAAAACAGCCTCAATAACCAAAATGTAGAAAAATGAAAAATCTATCGTTAAAAATTAAAATCTAACACGTGAAAAAAATAATTTCAAAAGAGAAAAAGATTTTTTTTTTTTCTTTAGTAAGGCTATAATAGAATATTTCATCACATTGATTAGGGAAAATACTTTACAGAGGGAACAAATACATTCTTCAAAGACCTCAAATCATTAATAGTGAATAGAATGTTTCTGGATTTTTGATGTGTATCATTTTTATTGTTTCCCTGAAAATTTATTCCTCCATTTTTATCTTTGCAAGAAAAAAACGGCTTAAAAAATAACGAAAGAAATATGTTGAAGAACAGCCAATTAAGATCTCAGGACTGAAAGATAAGTTAAATATATACAAAGCATTGTACAATCAACTGTGAATCTTATAAGTCTGTCGATAAACAATTCAAAGAGAATATGTTTGCGTTGTTAATACTTTATATAGTTCGTCAAAATTTATTCTTCTTAATGTATTAAGGTTTTATTTTAACACAATGTCTCTTTAGAAAATAATCAATCAAGCAGTCCTTTTCTATGACATTAACTCTTGGTGAAGATAATGCTGTGTTATTTTTTTTTCCTTTGTCTTCTCCACAGTTTTCACTCCAAGGTCTGTCTGTTACTTCATTACTTCAGCTATCATGACTCTCCTTCAATTTCACTTCTTTATTACGTCCTGGATATGACGATAAACAACATCCGGTGTCATGGGTATAACGAGAAACTACAAGGCCACTGATCAGGAGATTTTGAGTAACGTGGAACCACCTTTTAATTGCTGGTGTTCCCAGCTCAACCCTAACTCAGAGAGGTAACACCGGTCAAAGTACCAGCTATGGGTAAATAGTAAAAAAACCAAACTGTGTTTCAAATATTATGTAGGTGTAAAATATGTTTAAATATATTAATACATTTATGTAAAAAATTATTACCAGTAATACATTTTTGGGAAAAAATATTACCAGCAATAAATATCTTGTCGGCATTAAATAACCCAGTGAGGTTGATATACGGTACAACAAAATAAATCAAATGTATTTATTACATGTGCATTTCCATCCATTTATGGGAAAGATAGTAGTGTGCCTGCTTAATATTTTCACCTTACATTGTCCACGCGTACACTTAATATACGAGATTTGATAATTCCTTAAAAGCATCCTGTTCTTTCACTATCTATCTATCTCAGATCGATCAACCTCGTTAGACAGTAATTTTCAGATCGTTCCAGAGGTTTCTAGGTGGATTCATATCCGGCGTCGGGCATTGTAGGTGCTAAAAAGAAAAAAAAATGGTTAAAAAAGGTGTGAAAAGGTTTTTAGTAGAAACTTTATTATGCTAAAAAGAAAAAAAATGTTTAAAAAAAGGTGTGAAAAGATTTTTAGTAGAAACTTTATTATGCCAAAAAGAAAAAAAAATGATTCAAAAAAGGTGTGAAAAGATTTTTAGTAGAAACTTTATTATGCTAAAAAGAAAAAAAATGTTTCAAAAAAGGTGTGAAAAGATTTTAGTAGAAACTTTATTATGCTAAAAAGAAAAAAAATGGTTAAAAAAGATGGTGTAAAAAGATTTTTATAGAAACTTTATTATGCTAAAAAGAAGAAAAAATTATTAAAAAAAGGTGTGAAATGATTTTTAGTAGAAACTTTATTATGCTAAAAAAAAAAATGATTAAAAAAATGGTGTGAAAAGATTTTTAGTAGAAACTTTATTATGCTAAAAAGAAAAAAAATGATTCAAAAAAGGTGTGAAAAGATTTTTAGTAGAAACTTTATTATGCTAAAAAGAAAAAAAATGTTTCAAAAAAGGTGTGAAATGATTTTTAGTAGAAGCTTTATTATGCTAAAAAGAAAAAAAAACATTTTAAGATTAATTTTTGGTCTTGTCAAAATATTCCCCTTTAGCCTTAATTAGTTTAGCAAAAAAAATTACCATTCGTTGTGAAAGTTTATCGAAGTATGAAAATTGATTCCATTCTTTTTCCAATAACTTTAAGAGCTCTTTTACCGTTTTTTTTCTTTTTTTTCTCTTCTGTCAAGTTCATCACATGCTGATTTTGCGGTTCATTCAGACCTTAGAAGTGTAAAGCATATTAATAGTGTTTGCTATTCTACATTATTTCAGTTGTAACTTAGTAACAAATAATCATAAATTACAACGATGTATATTAATCAGTGTCTACATTAATTCACATTCATTTGATGAAATTATATTGAATTTTATTAGGGCGACAATTCACAGATCATATATATATATATATATATATATATATATATATATATATATATATATATATATAAAGAAATATAGTCTTAAGGTGTGCTATATTTATGGAATAAAGTGCTCAATATCAGAGATAGAGCGTGTGTAAATATAAAAGTGGCTTGACGATTGCATATAGCATGAAACAGACTGTCGCCTCTAAGTCTTGACTTCTATGTTCACTTTTATATATATATATATATATATATATATATATGCGTGCGTGTGTGTGCGTGTGTGTGTATGCGTGTGTGTAAATAATTATAATAGAGTATATCGGTAAAAGGAAAATAAAGATAAAGACAAAAAGAAATGTTTTCTTAGTCGACCCTCACTCTCTTTCCTCTATCTATCTGTCTGTCAATCTCTCTCTCTATCTATCTACACACACACACACACACACACACACACATACACACACACACATATATATATATATATATATATATATATATATATAATTCGATGTATAACTAATGCATTTGCTAAATTTGATATGGTCCCTTTTGTGTCCTTAGATAATGTTTTTTATAATTTCTGCAAGTTTTTCCATATATATATATATATATATATATATATATATATATATATATATATATATACCTACATGTAAAGGATATATACCTACATGTAAAGGAACGAAGAGTAAGATTTCAGCGCTCCAAACATTCATTTAAAACAGGGCTCAATACAAAAGTACAGCAAGAAATATTTATTGAGTATGCACTGCTACATTAGAAAATGTACATACTACAAAACCATACATCTTGTTTCAACGTTAAAATTTTTTTAACGTTTCATCAGGTGCATAATCATGATGCTACTAAAATATTTTATTCCGAAATACAGTTCAGGAAGCACATCTTCCACTTCCGTCATTGGAAAGTCTCCGTTTTATTTTAAACTAGATTAAATGTTGGCCTGTCGGGCGGATTGTACGCTATCACCTGTGAAGGACTCTTGGTTTGGCTATCATCACAAGTGTTAGGGAGGAGTAAATGCGATAGGTATCACTAAACTCCAGAAGAACTCAAAATTGATCGCTGCATTTAAGTATTGAATTAATGTTTAAACTTACCTTTTAAAGGTTCAACGATAATACTTCTGTTGTCACTTAATTTAAAGACGATTTTATGTACGTAGATCCTTATTTTCTATGCAAACAATTATTTTTATTTCATATTTGGCAGAACGGGAGACAATTTATTAGATAAAATTAATATAGTGTTAAAGATGGGAAAATGGAAGTTGGAATAAGTTATACATTAAACATTTGAAGAGTTAGCGAAACATAATAGTTAATTAAGTAAAACCTATATTATTGAAACTATATGAATAAATGCGAAATTGGAGCGCAATTCTACCACGAATTCTGAGATTAAAAAGCCCCAGATATTCTTTATATTATTTTTTTACTCAATCGTAAACGCTCCCACAAAGGTCAGTTTGTGACACAATGTCGGTTTAATGGGAGGAGTCCGAGCGCGTACACCCGAACTAGGAACAAAAATTGCCCGAGCCCCCCGGAGACGTCAGGTGCGCTGGCCACGGTTCAAGCACCAATACCTCTATCTGGTGCAAAGGGCGAGGCCTCAAGTATCTGTTCTCTAGGGCCGGAACTTATTATAATTTTCCTCACTTGGGACTCTTTTCTTTGACGGAGTCCCCACTACGTGAACTCTGCCCAAAGGTAGAGACGCAACTGAGAGATGATAAATAATGTGTTGCCAACTACTCGAGAGAGTAATTTGCATTTACCAAACTCCAGACAAGGTTAGATTGTGACACAAGGTCGATTTAGAATGAGGAGCCCGAGCAGTACACCCATGCTTGAACAAAAATTGCCCGAGCCCCGGTAACCGTCAGTAACGCTGGCCTAGGTGCAAGCATTGATCCCTCTCTCTGATGCAATGAGAGGGCGCAACCTCGGTTAGCTCTTCCCCAGGACCGGCACCTCCCATTATAATTTTCCTCAGTTGTGAATCTATCCTTTGACGCAATCCTCAATTGTGTCAGAAAAATCAGTTAACTGGACGCAGTTAATGCTAGACTAGGTAATTAAGAACAATCATTCGACCAAACGCTCAATCAAATAAACACTCATCCAGACACAAAATCTTCGGACGAAAAGTTTTCACTTCTCAACGCTTTTTCTAAATTAAAATATGATTAATAGAACACAATCGGCTGATACTAAACAGCCACGAATACCAAGATTCGACCAAAATTTGAACATGTTATTGCCTACAGTGTAACCTTCCTTTACCCTGATGCAAAATACGTTATCTTTTCTGGCTTAATTCTTTTCACATCAATTAGCCCGCAACTTTACAGTGACAATATTTGCCTCGTTTTTTGTACACTTCGCCGTGGTGTAATAGTTAGCAATCCTGTCACGTTAAATCAATTGCGAATGAGTTATTTCGTTAATGTGCCCCATCTAAGCAACGCATAGTAAAACCTTATTTCTGTCATTGCTCGTTGCTATCTCTATTTACAGGCTGCCACAGACGCTACCATTAAATTTGATTCTATGTTGTTACACAGAGAAAACTAAGAGCGGCCCAGTTTCATCTTGTGTGTAGAAAATAATATACCCTCCTTCCGACCTACTTACCTGCTGTGGCCTGTTTAGGGGTCAGAAAGAAAGACACGGAAGACGAATGTAGGTTGAATATGTGAATAACTGATATATACAAAGCGAGAGTGTTAGTATTAGGTTGGTGCAAAAATAATGACGTAATAATGTCGTTTTTTGACATCAAAAAACTACGTCATTATTTTTGCAACAACCTAATAATAAGCAGATAGAGGTGTACGTCCGAACTGTAGGTTAACACTGCGTCTCCGTTATATTAAACGCCCTCCACCTACGTGAGTCGTATGTGGCACAATGCCGAGTTTATCGGGGGTTCTCCGAGCCCGTAGGGTCTGTCTACCTCCCCGGACGAAACTCCGCCCTTCGGTATAGCTTCGTCCGGGTTCCTCTCTGCCAAAGCAGAGAGTTCTCCAGAAGTCGCACACAGTCAGAGACTGCGTCTCCGCTTGCCAACCAACTCTCGCGGTTAGTATTTATGAGAGGAGGAAGAGTTCATTCTAATGTAGGAGGGTTTACCACAACATTACCAAAATTTGACCAAATGATATGACATTTCATTTAAAAAAAAACAGATTTGATGAGGACTAACGGGAAAATCAAATTCATATCCCAAATCTGTTGTCACAATTAGTAACGCCAGTTGTTAGGAGATAATACTTATTAACCAACTAGAATATATATATATATATATATATATATATATATATATATATATATATATATGTGTGTGTGTGTGTGTGTGTGTGTGCGTGTGTGTGTGTGTGTGTGTAAAAAGAGAGAGGAGGGTTAAAAGCTACGTTTAACAATGGCTGGATATTCATATAGTGAGCAGGCAGATATGATTTTTACGTACGGCCTCGTGAATGGTAATGGACGCGAGGTAGCACGGCTGTATCAGATTGCGTTTTCACACAGAAAGCAGCCAAGTCATTCAGCCTGTGCTGCTGCTTAACGTCACATTACTGAGACAGGATTCGTGGCACTATATATTATGGATAGAGGAAGACCAAGTAGAAGAAATTCTACAGGCTGTCGGTGACGATCCAGGATTTTGCGAACATATATTTATATGAACATTTGTCCTTCTTTTAGTGTAGGAGGGAGCCCTCTCCTAAAGTTAGTAAAAGTATTTTTTGATACACCCTGTATATACTTCAGAAGGATTGATGATTTTTACGTTATCCGATATATTTTACTATATGAACTTTATTTTTAACGGATAAATATATTTGATGAGATGTTCCGTTTATTTGTTATAACTTGTTATAACAGTATTAGTATTTATTGCCGTGTCACATGAGGGAACATTTAAGAAATCATGTTAAAGGAAAATATGCTGACTGCGTTCCGAAAGACGAGTTCTCCTGCCCAGGGCGACGCAGGTGCTAATCCCACCGGCGAAAGCAAATGTTTCTTTAATCAGAAGATCTAGAATATGAAGACCGGTAGACGACAGTAAATATACTGATTAATAAGTAAACGGAGCGTCTACCCAATCTATCCACTATAAATAACACTTATATATATATATATATATATATATATATATATATATATATATATATATATATATATATAAGGATCAAACGCTAATATTCCATGGTTATAATTTATTACATTGGAATCGTAATCACGATCTTATATATATATATATATATATATATATATATATATATATATATATATATATATGGATCAAACGCTAATATTCCATGGTTATAATTTATTACATTGGAATCGTAATCACGATCTTACAAAGCTAAGTGAAAAATGTCTCTTCAAACTTTTTTTTAAATAAAACGAGCAAATTCAAATTATTTAAACAATAAAAGGTTTAATAGAACAATATACAAGATATTAATTGGAATTTTGACGACGGCAGCACACATTTTATTCGCAGTTTCATATTTCATTCGTTTTTCTGAGCATGCGCAAAGATTTAAAGAAACATGGCAAAGAAGAAAACAATACTAAAGCCGATATCGGCTTTCTTCGCAAAATCGAACAAAGTAGAAATCCTGAATATATCTGAGACTCAAAAGAATGCCCTGAATGATAAACAAAGTAATGATGACACACAAAATGAAAATAAGCCGTCCATTGTACGAGAATTGCGACAAGTTTCGTTGTCAACTTTCGCCTGGCATCGTTACGATAGAGAAAAATAACGCGATGTATTGTGATTTTTGTCGTAGGGCTGGTTCAACTTTGGCTGGACAAACTGATTTTGTACATGGTAGTACTAAATTTAAACGTGAAAACGTCCTTGCCCATAGTAAAAATCTTTGACACGTCAATTGCCGCGACTTTATCATTAATAAAACAAGCAAACACTCAATTGAAAAGTCTCACATTGCCAAGAAATGTCTCGATGCAGAAATTAAATCAAACGAAAAGGATTTGACGGATTTGAAAGTTAAATTTAACACAGTTTATTGTATAGGGAAGGAAGAAATGGCCTTTACAAAACTCAAGCCCCTACTCTTACTTCAATACAAAAATGGGCTACCTGTGACACCTGCATAGAGTAACGATGTTAGGTGTGGTGAAATGATGTCTACTATTGCAAGCACGATCAGAGATGAGACATTGGAATCTATCAGTGACTCTCATTATGTGTCAGTTATGATTGATGGTGCCACTGACAGCCCTGTGTCAGAAAGTGAAGCAGTTTATGTGAGAAAAGTGTTGAATGACAAAGCAGAAAATAAACTTGTTGAAGTTATTGCCATTGAACATGGCCATGCTAAAGGCATTATCTCTGCTACTAAATCTGCTCTTTCAAAAGTGGGGATCAGTGATGATGAAATGTTATCGAGAATTGTTGGGTTTTGTGCAGATGGGGCAAATGTAAATACAGTACAGAGGAATGGTGTTGAGTCACCGTTAAGGCAGGAAGCTCCCGATCTCATAGACTTTCACTGTATGGCACATAGGCTTGAATTAGCCCTATTGAAACTACAAAAACAGACTCCTATTATGCAGTCTGTCAATGACTGTCTACATTTGATATGGAAGACTTACCACTTCTGACCAAAGAGCAAGAGAGAACTCAAGATCATTGGAGAAGAACTTGAAGCAAGAATCTACTCACCAGCGCCAGTAAAGGGTACCAGATGAATTCCCCATGTAGACAGGGCAATGAGAGTCTTTCTCCAAGGAAAGAAAGATGGTCATTTGGCTGAGGATCATGGTCAATACGCAGCAGTCTACACTCATATGGAAAATCTTGCAGCAACATCATCAAATGCAGACATTGCTGGTAGAGCTAAGAAAATAAACAAGCAATTGAAGGATCTTGTATTCACTGCATTTTGCCATTTCGTATCCGATCTATTTGGTGAACTAGCTTTGCTCAGTCTAAAACTACAAACAATCTGATTCTTCCTGTAGCAGTTGCATCAATTAAGGATTGTATGGAAACTGTTTCAAGTATGAAGGAGGAATACATTCCTGGAGGAATGTATGAAAAGTTTATCCTGTGAATTGAAGAACAACAGTCTGAAAATTTGCAGGGTAATCCCAAATTTCAAGGAGTTGAAATGACCGGGAGTCCTGTTTATGAGGCCAAAGAAAAACTAAAGAAGCATGTTGAGTCTACATTTGACATTACAATCAAAGAACTAGAGTCAAGGTTTCAAAATCTTTTGGGAACAAATACAAGTATAGATAATCAAGGTGTGGTGAAAAGTTTCATTAAGGTGTTCAATCATGACCATGGCCAGAATGCAAAAGGGAACTTGTCCATTTTGGAAATCATGAAATAGACATTATTTGTGACTGGTTTGGAAAACTTCTTGTGGGTGCAGGATGCAATATGGAAGTTGTTCAGACGGAATGGAGACACATGAAATTCATTGTTGCAAATACTTTCAGGGACAAGTTTTATTCTGATCTGTGGCAAATCCTACTGACCAAGGACCCATACAAGACTGACTTCTGCAATGTACTTCATCTTGTGAGAATAATGCTTACTCTTCCAATCAGCTCCGCAGAGTGTGAAGGAGCCTTTTCTGCACAGAAGAGAATAAAGAGCGACATATGGCGCAGCTTGTCTGTACAGAGACTGTCAGACTTAATCTTGCTTTCTTCTGAAGGTCCAGATCTGGCTGAATTCAACCCAGAGAAATCCATTGACAAGTGGATGGCAAACAGCAGGAGAAGGATTGCTGGGGGGCCAGGACAGTGGGACTGGCCAGCTGACATTGTGTCTGTTGATCGAAAATGTAAGGACAAAGCAGTACTGTTTGAAAACAAAAAAGATTTAGAGTCACAAGCTATTGATTTGACAATTCAAATTGAGCAAGTGTTAAAGTGGAACTGGAAATTGGAATAAAAAGGAAAATGCAATTCAATATTTGGAAAATGGAGTTATAAATTTTAAAAAATAAAAGTTCAATGTCAGTAACACAAAGACACAGTATGTGTTTGCCAGACCATCTGGACATTTCCCTTTCCAGTCCCACTTTAAGATCTTAGATCAGCATTACTATAGTTAATATAGTTAATATTTCTGAGTGACATTTACCAACCTGATAGGGAAATTGAAAATAAGGTAAAAACCTGTTGCTAAGAGTGTTACAATAACTGCAAACATGACTGAATATTTCTAAATGACACCTTTGCCAGGTAACAGTTGAAGTGAATGTAATATTTTTATGAGATTGTTGTTGTTCTTTCAAGTTTAATAATATTGAAACTGATGCAATCTTCAAACTTGTATTTGTCAGTTGACTGAATTATCCTGAGTGACATTTACCAGGTAACTGTAAACAGTTTTACAGTTTCTAGACTCAATATAATGTGTGACGTCGTCCCCTGGTCGCAGCGCCAACCGTGACGTTCTATCCTAGTCTACCACGGCACCAACTGTGACGTCCCTAAACAGCACCAATTGTGACGTCCTCGCCGCGGCGCCAGCCGTTCGCTCCTCGCTGCTCCGTTCGGGTGTCACCGCTCCAAATGTGACGTTCTAACCTTTTGGTGATTCGGGTGGGAATCTGGTTAGATTTGATATCAGCCTCGTCGTTCCCAACTCGCTTCCAACGCCTGGTTACCAAGGTAACTGCACTGATCCCCTAGTCCGCCTACCCACGTTGTGAATTGATCTTAGGCAGACGAGATCAAACAGTGGTTGGGGCCGTACTGTAAACCGAGTTCAACGGGGGTGATACCACACAAATATGCATAAAAGACAATAAAATGAAAACTCAAAAGTTCAAAGTATCAAAGAAAAAGGTAACAAACTTTATGTCTAGTTGTTCGATACATAGGACTGCATCTATCTCCCGACCCGTTCTATGGATTGTGACACGTCGTTTTCCGCTAGGCAAGTTTTAACACTTCAAGTTGTCTACTCTCTAAGAAATTCGTGTTTCGGTGAGTCTTTGGACGAAAGTAAAAAAAAAAACTTATTTCAGTGATCTGGATCTAAGTCGCTCTTCAAAATAATTGTTCTTGGGTTAAAGAGAGGTCCGGAATGTGCGTGAATCTTGGTCAGCTATCTGCGAGGCTTGCTTCAACTGGAGACTGACTCTGGGAACTGCTGGGACTCAACTCCACTCCTTTCTGCTCGTTGTGGCTTCGTTTATATGGGCGCCGACCAAAACCGGGGTGAGTTTGTTGGCGCCGGGGGGTTTCCTCGATAATTCATATCCACCTCTCTGGTTAGGAATTTCCACCTTTTTCCATTTTTGGGAACCTTTCCTCACTCCCACCTTCTCATCATACTTCAGAGGGGCGTGAACTGCCATCCCCACATCTTCGTAGCAACCTCTCTTACTCATCCTCCAGATGGGCTGCAACAGCCTCCCTCGTGCGTCACGTGATCACCACTCGACCAATGATGTCTCAGTCGGGCGTGGATTAATCCGCGGCTTTGTTTCAGGAAGAAAAAAATATCTTGCTTAACTAAAAAAAAAAATTATCTCTTCTCTTTCCCTTTTCTTCCTCTTAATCGCCGTTATCATTTCTCTGGCCGGGAACGGGACAATATGACAATGGCGGTCATAACTCTTGTTCTACACGTGGTTTACGTCAGGTATTTTATCGCTAATTATCAGAATGGGTGGTCTTCCTAACACGGTCTCAAAAAGAAACATCTCCAAAGTTTCAGTCAGTCTGTCGCCTCGAAGAAAGAAAAAAAAATACTTCTAGGTTCCCATTCATTTTCCTTCGGTACATATTTCTGATAACATAATTTTATTATCGCAGGCCAAGGATGTTCCGTCGAAGGAAAATCGGTCAACGGGCACTCGTAGGTGTTTTTTAATTTTTCATATCTGTCCAAAGTCCTTTTAGTTGCCTGTTTTTCGTCACTTATCGAAATAACATTTTCATTTGAATTTTTTTTTCTTTGGCCAGCCGGTCTGTAGTTGATAATAAGATGTCTTCCCGTACCAATAGTTTGTTTTCATATCCTTAGATAACACAGCCGATGCCAAAACATATCTGATTCTTTCTTTCTTTCCCTTTCTTTTTAGTCAGAATTTCCCTGTCATTGTAATGACACTCTTTCGCCATTTGTTACTTATCAAAATATCTTTTTAGCCATTGTCTCTAAGCAATGTGTGTTCTTGCTTATCACCCACGATTCGGTCCTTAGCCTCTCCTTTTCCTCTTTTCTTTCTTTTCCCTTTCTGCCTCGTTAAATGGTGCCACAAATGTTTTTATGATCTTTTTGTTTGAGGTTGTTGTTATGATCTTTTTGTTTGAGGTTGTTTAGTAATATTGAAACTGATGAGATCTTGAAGATTTCAAATTTTCATTTAAATTTTGTCAGTAAGTTTACTGAATATTTCTAAATGACACCTTTCGAAGGCAACAATTGAAGTAAATGTAATGTCTTTATGACGTTGTTGTTTCAAGTTTAGTAACTAATATTGAAACTGATGAGATTTCAAACATGTATTTGTCAGTTGACTGAATTATTCTAAGTGATATGCACCAGGTAACAGTAGCACTGAATGTAATTGTTCTTAAAATTTATAAAGTTTCTCCAATAAATTTCGTCTGTATTGTCTTAGAGAATTAGAAATTAAAACAAAACTTCACCTGGAATTGTTTTATTTCTAACGTAATAACCCTGCCTGTTGCAGTTCTGTCCTGTCTCCCCTGTGGTTCTGGCCGAAAAAGAAATCCACCCGATCTTCCTCCGGTGAACTGAACGAACCACCACTATTCGCCACGTTGTGAATTCTTGATCCTAACAGCAGTGTATCGATCTCCCCGGAACGATCCCGTGGGAAGGGGAGGAAATGGCTGGGTATTTCGCTGAAAGGAAATCACTATTCATACAGCAAAAGTTTCTTGTCGTAGCCGCAAACACATGGAAAAGAAAAAAAAATAAGCAACTGTTCCTGTACAAAGGGCCTTATTTAGGCCACTGTTTTTTATGTCTCTACCGAAGAATTTACACGATTACAAAATGCCGTAAGGAGATTCACTCGTATGGGTCGGAAAGTCACAGAGAGAGAGAGAGAGAGAGAGAGAGTAGGAAAATTTCTGCCAAAACAATTTCGGCTGATCTAAGGGAACAAATTTTTGGATCTTCGTCTGCACCCTACGATATAGCAATCTGCTTTCTCGCAGCCTTGTTGACGAAGTTATCTGGATTCGTACGGGTTCTATTTCGATCTCTTGGTTCGGATCAGTCTTCTTGACACAGGGCAACCAACAGGCCAGACCAGCAAATTCCAACAAGCCGCCTCTTCCGCGTTCTGATCTCCGAACTCCGAACTCATCGAACTCAAGCGTGCGGGCAGCTTATATATAGACAGGCGGAGCTAGTTCATCTCTAGGCACCGCCCCCGAATTTTAATATGCAAATCGCCTGGACCACCATGTGTTTCCATCTAATCTCCGGATCTCCACGGGCAACCAGTTTTCAAGAGGTACTAAAATCGGATTCGGACCTCCTGCTGGATCTTCCGCAGACAACGTATACTTAAATTTTGACAAAACCACTTATCCCGTCTGGTTGAATTCCGCTATTCAGACCAACCAAAAATCCAATTTGCCATTTATCGCAAACTTTATTTTAACGAATCCGTATCCTAATCAATCTGGAATTATTACATGTAATTAACTAATAACTCAACCCCAGAAACAATTAAGGGAAAAAAAACAAGAGAAAAAATAATAAAATATTTAGGTGTCAAAGGTCAACTAAAGTTAAATTTGTCCGTAGAGGCATATATATATATATATATATATATATATATATATATATATATATATATATATATATATATATATATATGCGTGTGTGTGTGTGTGTATACAAATTTGATTAGCAACGACTGACAGGTTACAGTAGTTAAGTCATTTAATTGATTTTCTTTAAATTTTTCTCGTATTCTTATAATTTTCTTCTTTTCTAGATGTTATCGGAATGTTGTATTTTGCAAAAACGGTCAGCCTTCCGATAACTCTACATACATACATAAAACACGCCATGCATTAAGTAAAAATAAAATCATCTCTGATAATTGCTAAAAGTATAGACGCAAGTGCTTGTGCATACAAAGAATGTATACAATTTCTACATAATTAATATCCAGATAAGAAGAAAATAATAAGAACACAAGAAAATTCAATTAAAAAACGTACTCGCCGTACCTTATCAGTCATTTCTAATGAAACTTGTATGAAAGAGTTATTGCAATCCAAAGAGACAATAACACACACACACACACACACACAAATATTACTACGTTAATAAAACATTGAAAACCGAAAATAATAAATAAATATATAAAATAACAAAATAAAAGTAAAAAACAAGTAAAATAAATTAACCGAAATAAATAAATAAACAAGCCACTCTAAAATAACCACCACAATGGATTACCCAGAATGCACAACTGACCCATATGTATAAATAGTCGAGAAAAAAATCCAACACTCGCGGACTGACGATTCCGTCTAACATGAAACAGCCTGTCGCCTCTGAGTGTTGACTTCAATGTTCATTTTTATATTTTTATTTTCATATGCTCTATCACTGATATTGACCACATTATCCCATAAATATAGCTCACCTTAAAACTATATTTCTTCATATTCAGCTCCTGATTAACAGTAGAGCACTTTCGCTACATTTATAACACATTATGGACATAGAAAAATTTAGCCTCCACTACTCACTAAAAAACACACCCATCCCATCTTCATCCACATATAAGTTAAAATTAATTGAAAAAACCCCAGAAAGCTTCATAAAAAAAGATGGAAAGCCCATTTCGTTTTAAACCAGGACCTTCACAATAACACTACACTCAAGGAAAAATACCGCTTTTAAACAAAAAAATGCCAACCCGGCATCAAAAAGAATTATGCGACTTTGAAAAGACTTAACTGACCTTAGTTAGAAACATAAAATTCCACAAAATAAAAAGATGCATTCCAAAAAAAATAAATAAATAAAATTAAAATAAAAGAAGATATAGCTAAAATAAACAATTCAAAAATGTATTTATCGCAGCGGAAAAAAACAAGAAATTTATATGAATTAAGCTACCCCCTACACACAACAAATTAATCAAGGGAATCATAACCAAAACATACAAAAAGCACCGGAAACAGTAGAACACGATATCAATAAGAAAGCTAAAGCAATCCCAAACATTAAACCTAGACGACCGAATAAGATGCATCAGTAAAAGACCACAAAGAAAATCTAAAAACCAATCCTGCATGCAGACTCATAAACCCAACTAAAAGTGAATTAGGTAAAATAAGGGAAACGATACTAGAAAGAATTAATTCTGAACTAAGGAAGGAGTTAAGAGTAAACCAGTGGAAATACACAAAAGTAACTATTGACTGGTTCCACAACATAAATAACAAACATAATTGTCAGTTTATACAATTAGACATAAAAGAATTTCACCTATCCATAATAGAAGCCATGCTAGATAAGGTCATCACGTTAGGAAGAAATAAAAATAAACAGAAAGGAAATCGATATCATTAAACATTCCCGTAAATCACAACTATTCCACAATGAAGACGCATGGATAAAAGAAAGATGAAATATTTGACACTACAATGGGACTCTTTGACAGCGCAGAGACGTGCAAAATCATAGGTATTTACTTACTAAAAAACATAAGCAAAATAATAGATAAAAATGATACAGGACTCCACAGGAACGATGGCCTCATAATCTTAAGGAACTATAGCAAACTAAACACAGACAAAACTAGAAAAGTAATAATAAATATTTTCAAAAATAACGGATTTGACAAAGATATAAAAACTAAGCTAAACGAAGTAGATTTTTTAGATGTTACCTTCAACCTAAGAAAAGGCACGTATAAACCACACAGAAAACCCAATCATAAACCACTGTACACACAAACATCTTCCAAACATCCGCCTTCAATGATCAAACAGATGCCAAAATCAATTAACCACAGGCTTCCGACATTCCTTCCAATGAAATAATATTTAACGAATTTAAGAAAGACTACGAAACAGCCCTAAAAGATATTGGTTTGCCGGCAAATTTCACATACTCATCACAGAACAAAAAAAGTTCAACAGAAAGAGAAATATCATATGGTCCAACCCAGCGTACAGCAAAAACTTAAAAAAAATAGATAGGTAGTAGGTAAAATAGTCTTCAAACTCTTAAACAAACACTTCCCGGAATGAAGTACTCTACACAAAATGTTCAATAAAAAAACTGTAAAAATCATCTACAGTTGCAGAGAACATGGCAAAAATAGTCAAAAAAGCACAACAGGAAAACTATCAACAAACCACTCGAACAAATTGAACCCACGTGTAGAATAAAGAATGAATAACCCTTGAACGGTAATTGCTTACAATACAACTTAATATACCAAGCCACAGTAAAATCACCAGATAATGAAGAAAAAGTATATATAGGAGTAACTGAAGGACCTCGGAAACAAAGAAACTATGACGACAAATCATCTTTCAAAAAAAAGTAAAAATGCAAACACCACAATGCTTTCTAAGTATATATGGGAAATTAAAAAAAAACAAATTGCAAATCACACCAAAGATATCATGGAAAATAAGGAACATATCATCAGCCTACAACAATCAATCCAAAACCTGCAAACTTTGGAGTAAAAATAGCTATTATTACCTTCCCAGACCAAAATAAATTACTAAATAAATAATCTGAGCTCATCTGAAAATGCAGACCTGAATACACATTTTTACGACGTTATTCAAAAATTGAAAACCGAAAAGAGGAAATAAAATTAAAAATAATATAAAAAAACAAGCAAAATAAGTTAACCTAAGCAAATAATAAACAAATTATGAAACAACTTTCGTTTGAATACACGAAATAGAACAAAAAAAAATACATAAAATGCAAGTAAAAATAATCAACAAAAATGAATAAAGCCAACAATAAACAAATTAAAAAACAATAACTGTTAGAATAGACTATAACAAAAAAATGGACGTGAAAATAGCTATAACTGCTACATCACGATATAAAATTGAAAACCGAATAGAATAAAAAGAAATATACAAAATAAAAAATAAGAAAATAAATAAGAAAAAATAAGTAAAAATGAATCCACATAAATAAATAAATTAGCAAATCGCTCCCACTAAAATAACCGCCAGGAACTATAAAAATAAACATAAATAAGCAAGAACAACTCAGAATAATCAATCGAAACAAATAAATAAATAATATAATAAACAACTCGAAAAATAGCAGAATAGACTACGCCAATCAATCGAAAAATGTTAAGAATAAAAAGCTTTATCTTCCCAGACCAAAAGAAAAGCTATTAAATAAGCGACCTAAACAAATCCCCACAAAATATTTTACTACGTTAATAAAACATCGAAAACCGAAATAAATAAATAAATGTAATATATAAAATAGAAAATAAAAAAAAACAATATAAATTAACCCAAATAAATAAATAGACAAGCCACTCCTGTAAAAATAACCGCCAGAGTGGATTACCCATATTGGACCACTGACCATACATATAAATAATCGAGACAAAAATCCAACACTCGCAGCCTGAGAATTGCGTCTAGAACGAAACAGACTGTTGCCTCTGAGTTTTGACTTCGATGTTCAATTTTATATTTATATATTATATATACTATCAGTTGTACAATGAACATTCGTTAGATGAAGCCTTAGTAGATAGGTTCTGGCTCAATATGATTTTTAGATTTTGCTCTACTTAATGTATTGAGCACTTTTACCGTTTATTTAATTTAATATGACGCTTTTTTTTCTTTTTTTTGACTTGATATTGTGGTGCTGATTATTATCGACCAACGCATATGTCTTTAGTCTTTTTTTTTTTTCATTGAATGTTTTCCCGATATCGATTTGTTCAAATATAATTTTATTTACAAATTGTATTATGCGTGTTTTTTCACACCGCAAGAGCATAGGTATTAAATAATACAATCATTTATTATATATACAAACACAAATCGAATCGAGTTCTCCCAGTCACTGTGCGTTAATTTAAAAAGAATTACGCATAAATTCACATTCGTACCTGCCGTGTCCCAATTGCTGAGTGGTAGAATACCCCGACTGATTCCAATTCAGTCGGGTTTCAATCCTAGCTAGAGGCAACTGGATGTCTAGCCACACTAATGAGCTGTGTTACATCTAACAGTCTGTCCCTGTGTGTGTATATATATATATATATATATATATATGCACACACAAATACAATCATATATTATTTTATTTCTATATATAATTGTATTACTTTAATACATATATATATGGATTTATTTGTCTATATAATGTGTATTATATATAATTATATTACTTCAATATCTATACTTAGGCGCTGTGGGTATTTCATTCAACAATTCAATCTCACTGGATTAAATACTTAAGCATATATATATATATATATATATATATATATATGTAGAATATATATATATATATATATACATATCTATATATATATATATATACATCTATATGGATGTATCTATATATAATTTGAATATATCTATAGAATATACACACACATATATATATCAACATCTATCTATTTATCAATATATATATATATATATATATATGTGTGTGTGTGTTGTGTGTGTGTGTGTGTGTGTTAAGTATTATTCAATCCAGTGAGAGAGAATTGCTGAAAGAAAGAAAGAAAGTGATGGACTTGATTATAAGACAACAACTGAAAAGAAATTAATGATGAATTTAATGAACGCTGTGAATATTCAAGTAAAATCGGTTCCCACAAACGCTCATCGTTTAGAAATTCTGTTAGTGAAAGCGAAAGGGAGAGGTTGATATATATATATATATATATATATATATATATATATATATATATATATATATATATATATATATTGTTAAAAGCTTGCTACTGAACGAAAGAAAGAAAAAAGACTATAAGTAAACTGATACGAATGCATATTTTATCAATACACTTAAGTTTCAATACGAAAAATGTCCAAAATTCCACGCCATGAAGTCTCGACGGGAAAGAATATTAAACTAATCAAGTAACGCTTTTACTCAATTGCCCGACATTGCAGTTCAATGCTTTGTAATTAAACAATGGATTCTTGTCGATAGAAAATCTAAAATAACCAAGGCAGGTTTGGCTGTATTCCGTCTGAGAGAAAGACTGAATACATTTGATTCGACGTGTGCCGGCCCCGAGGAAAGACGGAATCTTGTGTTAAAGGATGTGTAAATGATATTAAATGAGGTGTGCAAGCAAGATCACGTCCGCCCACGGGCAGGCTTTACGGGAGTGTTAAACTTAGATGAACGTGGGAAAAGAATCAATACTGGAACTGAGAATGAAAAAGAAAAAGAAAACAATATACACAGCATTCGATATGCTTATCCAGACATTCTCATAGATAGATAGATAGACAGAGATAGATGAATAGACACGAAAATAGAGAGATAGATATGAGCAACCTGAGACAGGTCAATAGGTATACATGAACACATTTAGATAACGAACAGACTAACATAGATAGATAGATATTAGGTTGGTGCAAAAATAATCTCGTTTTCTCACATGTTACTTTTATATATGATTTCTGAATTAATTCATTGATATATATATAGCCATGTTATATATCATTTTGAAGCATGTTTTTCACTCTATCGAATCGTGTTATTCGTTACCGTTCTCAATCTCTTCATTCATTTTTTTGCAGGCTTTTCGACAGCATGGACAAAATTCAAATCCGCACGATTTTCTTGTTCCAGTTCAAACTAGTCCTAAAACCTGCCGAGACAGCTCGTGATATCAATGATGCGTTTGGCCCAGGAACCACTAACGAACGTGTGGCACAACGGTGGTTCAAGAAATTTCGCAATGGTGACGAGAGCCTCGAAGATGAAGACGGTCGCAGCCGGCCGACTGCGGTTGATAACGAACATTTGAAAGCCTTAATTGAAGCCGATCCTCGCAAAACCACACTAGAAGTTGCTGTTGAACTCGAGGTCGACCACTGAATATCCGTTCGCCATTTAAAGCAAATAAGGAAGTAAAAAAAGTTGGATAAATGGGTGCCGCATGAATTGAACGATAATCAAAAAAATCGTCGTTTTGTGGTGTCTTCTACGCTCCTTCTGCGCAACAAAAACGACCCATTTCTCGAGCGGATTGTGACGTGTGATGAGAAGTGGATCCTCTACGACAACCGGCGACGTTCGGCACAGTGTTTGGATGCCGGAGATGCTCCACAACACTTCCCGAAGCCGAAATTGCACCAAAAAAAGGTTATTGTGACTGGTGGTCTCCGGCCGGTCTCATCCATCACAGCTTCTTGAATCCGGGAGAAACGATTACGGCAGAGAAATACTGCCGACAAATTGATGAAATGCACCAGAAGCTCCAACGTATGTGCCCGAGATTGGTCAATATGAAGGGACCAATTCTCCTCCATGATAACGCTCGCCCGCATGTTGCTCAACTGACCCTGCAGAAGCTGAACGAATTGGGCTACGAGACTCTGCGTCATCCGCCGTATTCAAGGGACCTCTCGCCCACCGATTATCACTTTTTCAAGCATCTTGACAACTTCCTGCGCGAAAAATGCTTCAAAAGCCGAGATGATGCCGAATCGGCCGTCAATGACTTCATCGCTTCCAGAACTCCGGATTTCTATTCTAATGGGATAAATAAACTTGTTTCTCGTTGGCAAAAATCTGTCGATTCTAATGGTTCTTATTTCGATTAATAAAGTTTATTATGAAAGGAGTTATGATCTTTTGAAGTTGAACGTCAAAAAACGACATTATTTTTGCACCAACCTAATAGATAGATAGATAGATAGATAGATAGATATGAGCAGCCTGTGACAGGTAGAGATGTATAAATGAACAAATTTAGGTAAGTAACAGACAGATATAGACAGACAAATGATGATAGATAGATAGATAGATAGATAGATAGATAGATAGATAGATAGATAGATAGATATGAGCACCCTAAGATAAGCAGATACGCACAAATGAATACATTTCAATCGCTAACAGACTGACATAGATAGATAGATAGATAGATAGATAGATAGATAGATAGATAGATAGATAATGAGCAACATAAGTTACGTCACTCTCGCTCTTTACTGTTTAATCAAGAAGCGGAGATTATAAAGTACAGAAAAATGTATAAAGAGATGAGCGTTAGTGTCTATAAGACCTCATTTTTTCGCATAGCTTCTGAGGATGAATGTAAATTTTTGATGACTGAACGTGAGTTAGACATGTAAGAATTGCGATTAGAATAGAACTTAAGGTCAATCTAGCGAGTTTTGAAGGAAGGAAATGACTAAAAGACAAGCGGAAAAACTATTTTTCACCTTGTCTTTTATTTGGGACACACTGTAGTGTGTCCCAAATAATGTACTCAGTATTTTAAACGACAATAAATCCATTGTTTATTGACTTGCAAACAAGATTAATGGTCAAAATTAAGAAATATTAATGTTTATTTACTTAACAGTTTAAATTAATTATTAAATAAAAATTAATGCATCCATTTGAAAAAGAGAAAAAATGGTAATAATAATAATGCACGACAGTTATATAAAATATTTTATTCTATTCACCGGGCTTTGATGCTAGTTTTGTGTGTGTGTCCGTATCTGTCTGTGCGTATCATTATTATTATTATTATTATTATTATTATTATTATTATTATTATTAGAGATTGTAATAAAACATTTTGAAATCAATTCACAAAAGCTTTCATGTTTCAATACTATGATTGTGCTTCTTCAGGCGGTGGTTAGTAACTGGTAATTAAATGAGTTTTAAGGAAATTTAATGCAAACTGTTTCCACTTTTCTGAAAATTAAAGACGGAGGTCAGAATTAAAATAGACTTGTTGGTAAGTCTTGATTAACCAAGTAAATGCCAGATCTATGCTAAATAGAATAGTAAGCTCAGAAGGTGGAAGTGGGTAAATTATTTTTTCATGCCAGGATAAAACGGAACATAGACAGGCCACCACTGTCGATTGCGGAAAGTATGTCAGCGACAAATGTATCGTGATTGTAGACAAATATAATATGTTCAATTTTCGAAAGATCGTTGAAGGGAGGTGTGGGTTAATCAGACGTTAAGTTAACAGAATTTAATTTTTTTTTTATATTCAGGAAGCTTCTTAAAGGGGCCTATAGATAAAAAAAAAAGTGGAATATCAATATAAGACATTAATAATACTAACTAGATGGCAATACATACCAATATTTAAGCTGAATAAAAAAATAAGGTACAGGGTGGACCATTATATGCTAATAAATTATGGGTATAAGAAATGGTAATACGTAATTAAAAAAAATAACTATAATTTAATGTAGAGATAAACTGTGTCGGCAATTTACAGTTAATTCAGTCATTTTGTTTTTTGTCAGGCAATTTAATTATTTAGATTTTTCATGAAAACATAAGAAACACAAAACTGTGTATATATATATATATATATATATATATATATATATATATATATATATATATATATATATAAAATTGGATATATATATATATATATATATATAAGTGTGTGTGTGTCTGGGTGTGTCTGTGTGTGTAAGTGTGCGTGTGTGTAGGTATTAAATTCTTCTTTTTATGTATCGTGTTCCTTAATAAGTATTCGATCATGTCCCTCCACATCTTCCTGTCCCTTGTAGCGCTTAATAAATTGTGTTTTTTTTATTATTATTATTTCTCCTAAATCCTGTTCTGCTATCCATTTGCTCCAGCCCTTCAAGTATGTTATGTGCTGTTTTCCTCTGTCCGTCTTTCACTCTATAGCTCTGTGAGTATCAAATTTTCAAATCCCCCCTTCCTGAATACGTGCTCCAGAGATTTGTATAAGGAATGTATAGACTTTACAAGATAATGATAATATATGACAGTCAATCAAAAGATTTTATTCGCCGGGCATTCAGGCTTGCTAGTTAGTATATTACCGTAGGTTAATCAAAACATTCAGACTAATACAAGACCAAAAAATATTCAATAAAATAGCTACTATATGTCACCATGAGAAACTAACTGATTTATTCTTTTTAGTTTTACTCCCAGAGTTTTGAAAACAGACCAGGTACAGTGAAAACACCCGTTAACCTCGCTGGCTAACATAAAGATTTTCTTATGTTTATAAAGATGTATTTATATTCACGAGGTTTTAGAAGTCTGACTATCAATTTAAAAACAATTAACATTCGACAACATAAAACCGTTCAAAATGTTTAAGAAATATAAAAAGCAGACAGGGATGACCTGTGAAATCTACATTAGTACTTTGTACGAAATACTAATAAAAAGTGAAGGTGAGCGAATCATATTGACAACTTTTAACAGTTAGAGATGTTAGACTGAGAAAGCAGGTTTAATATATTATACTGACCGTTATCTTTGTTTCATGATTCAAAGGGACTAACCATTATTTTCCTTTTGTATCTAAACTTATTCAAATTATTTTCCTTACAAACAATTATTTTTATTTCATCGGTGACAGAACAGGGAACAATTTATAAGATAAAATTAATATAGTGTAAAGATGGGAAAATTGAAATAAGAATTAGTTATACATTCAATATTTGAAGAGATAGAGAAACATAATAGCTAATTAAGTAGAATCTACATTAGGGTATTTATATGAATGCATGAGAAATTGGAGGACAGTTAGCTAACGGATTCTGGGGTTAAAATGCCCCCACACTACATTATAAGAATTTATACGGTGTTTACTCGTTCCCCCACGAGATATGACTCGAGGTCTTTTTTAAAGTAGAGACCCGAGCGCGTAGACCCGGACAAGGGATAAGAAATGTCCACAGCCTACACAACCGTCGGTTACGCTGGCCACGATGCGAGCACCGATCCCTCCCTCTGGTGCAATGGGTGGGTGCGGCCTCGGGCAGCAGTTACCCAGGACTGGGCACCTCTTCAGTATAACTTTCCTCAGATGCCCCTCTGTCCTGTGACAGAGAAGCCCCTGAGCGCACTCGGTCCAAAGACAAAGACGCAACTGAGAGATGATAAGCCTGAGTTAAAATTCCTTCCAAGGAAGTATTTATACTGTGTTTACTCGTTTCCCCACGAGCACGAGATGTGACACAAGTTTTTTTTTTTTTTTTTTTTTTTAAGTGGGGACCCGGGCGCGTACACCCGGGCAAGGGACAAAAATTCCCCGTCGGTTGCGCTGGCCTCGGTGCGAGCACCTATCACTCCCTCTTGTGCAATGGGAGGTCGCGGCCTCGGGTAGCTGTTCCCCAGGGCTGGGCACCTCTCCTTATAATTTTCTCAGTAGCCCCTCTGTCCCCAGACAGAGAAGACCCTGAGCGCAATCTGTCTAAGGACAGAGACACAACTGAGAGATGATGAGCCCGCGTTAAAATCCCTCCAAGGAAGAATTTAGACGCTAAACGCTCAATATCTACATTATATATTATCTACTTCTTGATGATATCACTATTTAGGTTTAACTAATTTGCATATTGATTTAAAAAAAAAGTATATTTCATTAATTAACTGTCCTTCATTCGTGTTCTTTTATTCAAGGATTATTTTAATTACCATATAAAAATTTTTTTCGGAATATTTTCTTATATAGTGCAGAAAAGTGTTTGAAATTTGCAATTTACTTAGCCTTGAACAAGTTGGCATCTATTTGAAAAACTTTCCCTAACTCTAACAAGCAAATTTATGAATTAAATTTTCATTTAAAATTTTTGTTTCACAGATTTCAAGTAAATATATTTTACTTTGCAATAGCGAACGGGCGAAGCCTGGTTGTATCATATAAAAAGGAAGGGAATTCTGGGGGAAATAATAGGAAAGGGTGAATAAATGAAGAATGACTGAGCAGAAGGTAAAATGACGACGTAGAAATAAAGAATGGGAATGCAGTGGAATGGTAAACTAAAGACATCATATATGGTTTTAAAAGCGGGATAATGTAAACTCTCTAAACATATGTTAGACCAGTTTAGAGGAAGATCCATACTGAATTAAAATGGCAGAGAAAGCAACGGGCAATTATTGCATAGCCTCCTCATGCTGAGAGGTCTTGGTCACTACGCCCAATTGTGTATATGTTGCATAGCCCTTTGGTGGGGGTGGTCTTGGGTCGACGGCTTCAATTCCGTAACTATTATTATTTATTATTATTATAAAGTTGCATTCTTCTCTCGCTCTTCTTCTCGTGGCCGGTGATCGCTAATTGTTTTGGTACGCAGATGAAAGAACTTCAGCGCAATGGATTTTAACTTAGCTATTTTATTAACGTCGATGTGTACATTTTCTAAATAAAGTGGGAGCGCTCCATCCAACTGCAGAGACCTTTCAAACACGAAAGTTGACGTGTAAGAACCAACTCACAGAAAACGTTTTCTCTATCAATCATTCTCACGCTGGCTCAGCAAATCAAAATCGACTTCCTTTTTTTATCTTCTATCTGACCTCAAAGGTCAACCTCAGGAAGTAAACTGTTATTTAACACAACCACTACACTATTTTTACGAAGAAATCACGGTAATTCCAAAGTTAGAAAGAATAGGAAAATGTGCAGAACTATGATCGCTTATATGTGAATGGAAAAAAGTGGAAAAAAAGAAAATATCTCAATTGGAATTCCACAGATTGAAACAGAAAATACAAGGCAAAAGAAAGAAAGAACGAAAGAAGGAAAGAAAAAAAGAAAGAGTTATGAATAAAAAAGAAAAAAATAGGGATAGGAATAAAAAAGGAGACACAAAAAAAAAGTTATTTGTATATACCATTAAAATCTTATGTTCTTTCTTTTCTGCAATGATCTCCACACTGTATAAGGCCCATGACCCACTCCAGGTAAGGGTTTACAGAATAGGCGGTACAGTTTATGCGAATATATGGGTAAGATAACGGTTGACCCTAGACTTGAACAGGTTTATACTGTAGTGAGCGTAGAAACATCCTGGAAGTCGCTTCCACAAAGCAGTATTTTGAGAGAAGCTGCTTGAGCGAAACATACATCTCATCAATTAAATACGAAGGAAATGATCGTCTTCCCCTATAATGTCTGTGACATGGCGAGTCTTCTCAGTGAATGTTAGAACTGGTGGAATAAAGGAATGTAGTTCCTTTGAACAATTTCTTTGGAAATCGTTATAGAGCAATAAGAAAATTACGGAGATGCTTTGGATCTCTTTCGAAACTGGAAAGTAAAGTTGTGGGATATTCACTCACACTATATTAGTAGGAAATTTAGGCTTGTGTTTATAAAATAAAAAGAGGAAAAATAAACGTACAAAATAACAAGAAAAGCATGATAAATTGTATGTTAATGTTCATTTCATTTATGCATTTGTCTGTACAGATGTGTGTATTTTTTTTATGTTACAATAGTCTTATGGTACATGTTATAAAAGAGAGCAATTCACTCCATAGTATTACAGGTCGTGTCACAGAGTGAAGTTAAACACGTGCCCCCTCCCTAATGCTGACGGTTCTTGGGCAAAGAGATTGAATATAACGTCTTTTGCTGGAATGTCCGTATTTCTGGCAGGAACAGTTTTTGTTGCGTGCTGGGAGTATATTTTTTATTTTTATTTTTATTTAATTTATTTTATACACGATTTAAATATTATTTCCTTTTATTTATAATTTTCATTATTATTATTGTTTGTTTGTTTGTATGGGTTTTATGGCATATCAACCACTGTGGGTTATTTAATGCCAAATACAGTTTATATGAATTTTAAATGCCTATTTTGTATGGAATAAAAAATGTATAGCTGGCAACATTATTGTTTCAAAAACTTAGAGCTGGCAACATTATTTTTCTGAAAACATTATCTGAGACCTTGCTGTTGGATGCAGTTTATCGCCATACCCAGGACGCGGATGTAGTTTACTGTCATACCCAGAACGCATTATTATTATTATTATTATTATTATTATTATTATTATTATTATTATTATTATTATATTTTAATTTAATTTATTTATAATTATGATATACCTACAAAGTAGTACTCCATTTCAGCTCTTTTAAATCTAGAGGATATCAGAAGTCAGGAAATTACTGGGGCTCTACAGGGAACCAGCCAATTTTTCAACATCTTTAGTGATTGATTGTGTCTATGAGGTCAACTTGAGGTTTGAGTCGAGTTTAAATCGCAACGGGGGCTCAAGACACGGGCCTTCCCGAGGAAACGTTTGTTTACCGTGATCGGTGAACTAATATATATATATATATATATATATGTATTAGGTTGGTGCAAAAATAATGACGTAATAATGTCGTTTTTGACGTTAAAAATACGCCAAAAAACGACATTATTACGTCATTATTTTTGCACCAACCTAATATATATATATATATATATATATATATATATATAGATAGATAGATAGATAGATAGATACAAACTTGACCTCCAGAAAGTAAGGGGTCGTCAAAACGGAAAAACCAACATTATAGTCGTAAGTCATACAAGAAAACAAAAAAGACTTCCGCATCATAAAATTGTCTTAGACACAGTCAAATAAAAAGAAATGATTTTTTTCTAATTTTATTTGTTCTTATTTCAGTTTTAAAATTGTTCTTCTTTTCGAAGTTATTTTATTGTTTATAACATAATCTATCAATATTTCCCTCTCTTGAGGAATATCAATATTATGATAGGAAGGCAAACGTTCTGAGAACCTTCCTTTTATCATCGTTGGAACTGTAGACAGTAAAATTACATTAGAGATGTGTCGTCATTGGGTTGCGTCAGAAAATAAGTGAGAAAATAGACCTTCTTTCTCCAGGATTTACCGAACGAATGTTCATACAAAACATGATTACAAGAGACAGCAACTTACCAAACAGTACCACACTAACTTTAATTTAAGTACCTGCAGTGCCGGGCGAAACTAAGTTAACACGGAAGATAATATATTTTTTAAAACGATCTCTTTTTTCCAGATAATCAACAAATATGACTTAAACTATATAACAATGATTATTTTAAGACATTTTTATGTTTAACATTCTTTTTATAGATACAAATATTTAAGTAAATGCTCTGTTTATAATAAACAGTGTTAAATATCCGAGAAATTTTCACAGAAAATATTCGTCCTCCATCAGGATTCGAACATGTATCCTATACGGAATCGTCATTTAGCCTTTAACCGATTTGCCCACGAAGGGGGGTTCGGTTAGCAAGGTCGAATTTACTGTATTTAAACTTCAATCTTCCATGAATCTCTCACGTACATTCATGTCTGGTCATGGCGTACCAAATGAGTCCCAACGTGGTGTGCATCCCCCACCGGGGGGTATGGTAATATTTTGGTGGGGCATGCGTAGAATGTTCCCTCTTCGGTTTACTATACCAACAGAGTAAGGGGGTAATTAGAAAATGAGTTATTAACAGTAAATTGTTTTCTAATGAGTCTGAGTGTCAGTGTTAATGTTAATGCATCTTAATACATACAATGCATATACAGATGCGTACATAAAGATACAACCACCATTGGAAGAAATTTGTTATTACCATTCTCATCTTCATATTTAGCTGAATGGGTCTTTAGTGCTGTAAATGATTTGTTATTGAAGAAAAGAAATCAACTGGATATCACTAAACGAGGAGACTTGAGATTTAAGCTGATTAAATGGGTGCCTAATATAAAATCTATCTATAGCAGGCATGATGCATAGGAATCTCACTAACAGTCATTTTGTGATGAGCTCCAATTTCATTTTCCGTTATTATTTCATGATTAAAATGATCAAAGTATATTACAGAACTAGCAGCATGGCCCGGCGTTGCCCGTGCTTGATTCAAAAATCGTACAGCAATCGCTATCACTTGACTTAAAATATGTTTGCCCTTCCTTGTCTTTAAACGAGTGCCCTTTGCCGTGCTGATGTTGCCACATGCCTTACTTCTCACACTGCGAATTTTTTTCTAAGCTCTATACTAAACATTAAATCTCTTATGAAAAGAACTAAACAAAATCAACACAAAACGATCAGCTTTAAAAAAAAAAGACTCGTAACTGGAAAAACCGAATGAAAAAAGAATGTTAACAACAAATACGTTTTCACACCCAACCCAGTTGTGCGAAATCAGAATCAACGTTGAGTTTAAGCAAGCGAATGAGCCAACTGGAGTAAAGTGCCATTCAGATTTAAATTTTTCCGACTTGTGACGAATGCAGCTATCGATTTTTTTTTACATACTAGCATGCTAGTTAACATTCGTGTCAGTCAGCTGTTGCCTCTCACGCTGGCCAATAGAATCTTCCTGCCTATTCGTGGCAGCTAGCTATAGGCTCTCGCTCTGGCCAGTAGAAAATGGCCGCAAACTACATGAAAACTGCCGTAGAAGCATGAAAAAAATTATTATTTCCACTATTGATGGGAGTTGGAAAATGCAAAGTCGGTCTTTGCCTTCTCCCTAACTTGGAGCATGTGCATGTAAATTTTAGTGGAAATCCCTCGAAAATTGCGGCCGTGCATTCCTTACACACACACACACAGACATCCTGTCTTTTATAGATAGAGATAATCTTTCATTCAAATATTTTATATTTATGCTTTTCATTTTCCTATTATATGTTTCGAAACTATATATATTTAACAGTCTTTTTCTTTTTTTTCTTTTTTCTCATTCATGGACGCCATGGCCGTTGGAGGCTTGTTAAGAGACCAAGTTAATAGCCTTTTAAGCTTCTTTCACGTGAATTGCAGTAACATTTTCAATATCTAAGAATTAAATATTTCGTGGTTTTGCAATGCAGCTGAAGTTGTATTCATCTTATTGTAAATAAATATATATATATCAGTGTATAGATAGTGACAACTGTTTCCTTATATTTGATATCTAAAGATGTCCATAGATCGGAAGAAAAACATATTCTCAAATGCGACAAGAGATATTGAAAAGTGATTGCGTGATTATAACACAACGTTGGAAATTTCGAAAAGGTTGAACAGAGATCAGAAAACAATCGGAAAAATAAATTGAAAACATTTGAATGACAGGGGCCTGCAAGGGAAAATGGTTTTAAGTCACAAAACAGGTTCATAAGCAAGAAAATCGAACAAAAATTACCAGGTTGTCGTGTAAACAGTATTAAAAGCTGCAACATATCATCATCATCCCGTTGACTTTTGTAATCGTAGGGCGGATCCGAGTGCTGAAGCCACACTCACTATTTTCCGCCACGGTCTATCAACGGCAGCCACCACCAATTCTGGTATAGTCATACCTGTCCATTGTTTGACATTGACCGAACAGTTTTTTGGCGTTGGCGTCCTCTCCCACGTTCACATTCAACGGTACCTTGCATGATGGTCTTGCACAGGTTGTCGTGCCTTGTAACGTGTCCAAACCACGTCATTTTTCTCCGTTTGATAGTAGCGAGAAGAGGTTCCTGTTATCCCACAAAACTTTTAAACCTTTTTCGCAAAATAACATTTCATTAGCTATATGTACAAAAACAACCAAACTATCACATTCAATTAAATATCACAAAGAGTAATGTATAATTTGAGCAGATTTTAATGATGTGTACACAGGAATATTAAACAACCGTTTTTCTATTTTGAGTACAGGTAAGAAATTACAAAATCTCCTACAGAAGGTAGCGACGGAGAGTGAGAATAAGAGACTAAGCATAAACTACAAGACAGAATCCATAGTCATCAGTAAAAGGATGAGCCCGAAATGCGATTTGCAGGTTGGGAAAACTAGAATCAATCAGACGCGGAAGTTTAAATATCTTGGACGCGTTTTGACAGAGGACGATAAGTGCGATACTGATATCCGTAGACGTATTGGGATGGCTAAGGGCATATTCCAAAAGCTGAGAAGAGCATTGTGAGACAGGAGGATTTATTTGGTAAAAAAAAGAAAAGAATACTGAGCTGTTACGTGACATCTGTCCGTCTTTACGGTAGCGAATGTTGGACGATTTCCTCAAAGATGAAGAAGGGACCCGAGGCGACGGAGATGTGGTTCTACAGAAGGATGCTAAGGATACCATGGAACAAGCGTGTGAGCAACAATGAGGTCTTAGAGAGGATGCAAGCAAGGAGGAGGTTTATACTTAACAACAGAAAGAGGCAGCTGAATTTTCTGGGACACATAATGAGGAAAGAGGGCCTGGAGAATCTGATACCGACGGGTAGAATAGAGGGAAAAAGAGACAAGAGACAACAACGCATGACATACCTAGCGGGATTAAGCAATAAATGACAGGACACGGCCTAGGGAAGGTAAAAGAGGGAAGGAACTTGTTGAGGGCTTCAAGGGATAGAGGGAGGTGGAGAGCCATAATCATCTACGTCCTGAAAGGACATGGCACATAAAAATAAAGATGTTTTTCTATATTAAATACAAGACTGGACTTATCGAATACACATATTCCGAGGTTTGAAATATCAATTCGTCTTTCCATATGATTCGTCTGTAGATGGTGAGTGATTTTTTTTTTTCACATTAAATGTTAAAATGGTGAATATTGAAATGTATCTCTGTTCTTTGTTGCACATTTAATTCCAGAAACGCTATGGAAACATACAAGACGATATGCGAAGTCTATGGTAGTGGTGGCATTGCTGAGTATCAGTGATTCTCTCGGCCAGAAACAGAAAATCTGATCTGTAACTCCAGGAACGTTGACCCTGACTAACTGTGATGAAAAATAATCCAGGTTATGTTGTTGTGTAAGATTCAGCGTACTTCCTGCTCTTCCTGGCCACTGTGACAATAGACTGCTCCTACTTACAAATAGGGCAAGTAGCCACATTAGAGGAGGTTTTGAGGAGAGTATGTATGAGTAATTAATAAACTTATTTTTATGGGCACGGAGCCGATTGGTTAGAACGTTCGCTTTCTGACCATGACACCCGTGGTCGATTTGTCAGAAATGTCACTTGATCCCAAAATAGCTGAAAACCAAACCACGCGTTGACTTAAACCTTTGGAGTAGACATTAGTTAGATGGAACAGTTAAGCACCTAGTCTTTTGATATTCTGAGGTGACAAGTAAAAAATTTAGGGTGAACCAATTGAAGTTTAGGGTTTCTTTTATCTAACATTGACGAACTATTTCTTGACGTGTCACAAGACAAGGTACACTCCTATTCCTTCTCGGGTTGATATGGATACATCATCCCGTAGCAACTATCTGAAATATGCCGTTTTATTACATCAAGGCAAACCTTAGAATAACATAGATCAAACTGAAGGAGAAGAGACATAAACTATTATTTTATTAGTGACTATAAATATTAAGGAAGGTGTAGAAATTACCAATTAGAGAAGAGGAGTCCACGAACAATGCCCTTCAAAAACACCAGAAGATAAATAGAAGAAGCAAATAGATACCAAAAAAAAGCCAGATCTCTAAACCCTCTTAGCTTCCCATGAGGTGACTGTGGGCATCTCTTCAGATCCAACATAAGAGTCATTTCACTACTGAAGGAAATATCGATAAACACCCCAATAATCGGCAAAGAGTTCCGCCAACGACGATAACTTTTAAGATTTTTAAAACTGAATTTCTGATCTGGATGCTATTTGACGATCAATTTACGTTTCACAGCTCCTGGAGTACGAGACAATGTGAAGGATCCTAGGGATTCTTTCTTCTCCACTTCGATCGTTCATTTAGCAATTGGCAATGAGTATGCATTTAGTAAAGGATGTGCGTAGGATAACGTAGCTTGCCGAGAGTTTTTGTGAAATGATTGGGACATTGTGGTTACCTCTCCTTATTAGCAGTAAGCAAAAAGGGTTGTCAGCTACAAGAGATAATTGACTGTCTGTCATATAGAAAGAAAATAAGTAACTACCGATATCGAGGTTCGACCGTGAAACTCTGGACTTAGGAATATATGTTTTCTACCAGGTATAGCAGTGTCAGGCTACTGACTGCAGTGATTATTGTGTCACTATTGAGTGGAACTATTCAGTCGAATTAGTGTGAATTATTGTTAGTCGATGATTTGGGTTTTGATTTAGGATTTACCGGACGTTAAGCCGAGCAGCGTTACTAACAACGTATTCACTGAAATGGTAAATTATCTTTTGAATGACTTTTACTTCTTTGTTCTTGTTACGCATTTATTTGCGGTTGTAATTAAATACTGTTTTATTAAAACATTGAAGTTTGAGTTATGCTTAATTATTAACGGCCACCTTACGTCACAAAACTATCCTTAGAGGGAACACAAACAAAATTTTGTTTTCGCTTATCGTTAGGGTTCGTCCGAGTCAGGGTTAATAGCAAGGAACACATGAATAATCATCTTTAATAACAACTACTCCAAAAGGCCAATATGAAGCCGGTTAGACATAGGATAACAAGTCCATTCCGTGAAGTGAGAGAAGCGCTGACCCTATATTCTAGTAGAGTAGTCTCTAGGTTTAAGATATATAAATACATACATGCTCAACATATATATACATATATTTTTTTATTATTATAGGCTACAGCCTAGAAATGTATATGATCTGTATATGATATTAAGATTATTATGATCTTCATATTCGTATAGATTCGTGTATAAGCACGCTTAGGCTTAGACATAGATCTTCATGAGTGTCTTATTCTTCTTTGTGCTATGTCTCTTTAGGAATTTGGCAAACATGAGTCTCCACAATTGCGTGTCTTTTGTAACTCTTAGTAAATTTTGTCTTTTTGCTAGCTCTCCTAAAGCATGTTTGCCATCCACTTCCATAATCTCGTTCGGTACGTTATACGCTTTTGTCATCTGCCTTTATTGCAGCTTATATATCCTTGATTATCAAGTTCATAAGCACAGACGCATTAAGAGACAAAATTGAACTGTAATCCGTATAAATTATCTTGTAATCGGACTGCATCAAACTAGAAGATGTTTTAACTAAAATAAAATTCACTTTGGAAATTATTTCTTAATTACCAATACAAAAAGCAGGGGATATCGTATTCCTTGTTGTATAATTATTTAGACCAGTCCATTTCGCTGTCGCTTTTTAGCCTAGGTACTCAAATTGAGTTCGCTATTTCAATATGAATACAATCTAATCTGGATATATTCAGGGGAACGCTATCACAGATATCGTAGACAAACGTTCTCGTTTTATACATTACACCTTCAAAAACATATGATGAGCAAAGAGAGACAAAATCACATCTTAAAATGATTTTCTTTTCAATTCTTGTGTATGACAGTTTCTCAAATATTCACAGATTTTCTCGCGAGCAATTCAATATATACTTTTAAAAAAATTCTTAGATGTCTCTGCCTTCGCAAGAAGATTTTCACAATCTTTCTGATTTGAATAACAACGTCCGCGTTTCTTTATGGACATCATTTCATTCACACATGGATTACTGATAAAACCGAAACTGTATATTCTAAACCCGATATCGACAGTTTTAGTTTTCCAGAACTTTTCTCATTATTTTTTCCTTTTCGGAGGTTTTAATTTTTTTTCTTTGGTAATCGCTGTGAATATGTAAATCTCTGTCTGAGAATTCTATTTTTTTACATGTCTCTGTTAATATGTTAATACAAGAGGTGCTGAAAATTCTTCAGGTCAACCCACTTCCAAAAATCTGAGAAAATCAGAAAACATTAAATATTTTTGAAGGAACGTCGAATATTACTTGTTTATATATACATATATTTTTTATATAGGATTGAAAAATATAACATTTCTCACTTAGCTGATCGATGTTAAATTCAGTACCCCGTCTCAGGTGTTTCGTAGATGAACCTCTTTGATATCATACGATGTTAACACGAATCGGTCATAGTTTGTTTCATGTTTAAATGCATAACTATTTTTGGTACAAATCTCCTTGTTAATTTCAGTTCTCTGACTCCCTTCCTTTTTCAGCGAAAACACAAACCAGATCATGATCTCATTTTAACCTTCCAAGTGATAGGTGAAAAGTATTTCCCAATTTGTTTTCTTCAATAAAAATATATTTATTTCCGTAAATTCTCAGCAAAATGACACGCTGTTTTCCATCTCTGGGCCAGTCGCGGTCTTTGTGAAAACATAAACGAGATCACCTGCTTGTTCTGACGGGTCGATTTTCATAATGCTAACCCACGCAGTGGGTTCATTCTCTGTTTTTATTTCTAAATTCTTTTTCGAAAACGAAAGTATAATTCCCGCCTGCTTCTCTTTTCGCCAATGACAATCATTTTTCTTATTTAGCATGAAAGACATAAAGGTATTTCCCAATTTGCTTTACCCGCAGGCATGAAAAAACTGTTGATGCATCATTACAATTCGTAGGGGTGAGATGGCCTTTTCTTCACTTCCACATTACCAGGAAAAATGTCTTCCATCATCTCTTTCTATCTATCTATCTTCGCATTTATATATAATTTGGGGCTAAACCCTTTCTTTGCTTATAATTAATGTTTGAACACCCCCAGCCTCGATGTCACACACGCACGCAAACACACACACACACACGTATATATATATATATATATATATATATATATATATATATATATATATATATATATATATATACAGGGTGTTTCAAAAAGAATACGCCAAAATCATTACGCTGTTTTTTCATGTCTATAGCATTGTAGTGGACTGAATCAGTGGTTATTTGATAGAGTACTTATCAAAGTTTGATTAGGTGTCAGTTTCACCGCTTCTGGTGCAGCTGAATTGTGGGAAGATCAATCAAAATGGCGACTCCTCCGCAGAAGGCATTATGCGTGGTTGAGTTCGCGAAGCCAAACGCCATTGTCACGGTGTAGCGCGCTTTCAGAACAGAATTCGGCATTGACGCCCCATCGTGAAAGCATTCGACGGTCGGTTAAATAGTTTAAAGAGAGTGGGTGCCTATGCAAAGGAAAGAGTCCTGAAAGACCATGTGTTACAGAGGATCAAGTGGAGAGGATTCATGATGCATTTGAGAGCAGCCCACGTAAGTCCGTACGTCGAGCAAGTCTTCAGCTTGCCATCCCTCATACCTCTGTCTGGCATGTGTTAATGAGACGATTACACATGAAACCATACAAACTAAGGCTCGTCGAAGCACTTACTAATTATGACAAGGTGATGCGAAGGACATTCTGTGAGTCAATGCTGGAGATGGAGGAAGATGATGAAACTCTCTTTTCACGTTTAGTTTTTAGTGACGAAGCGAATTTCCATTTGATAGACACAGTTAATCGTCACAATGTGTGCATTTGGGGAACAGAGCACCCAAAACTGGCTATTCACTTTACTGCAAGCAGATTCGAATGACTTCATTTTTCAGCAAGATGGAGCACCACCCCATTGGCATCTCGGGGTTAGTACTTATCTGAATGAAAACGTGCCTCAGCGATGGATTGGGAGGAGAGGTGCTTGCTCTCTGTGCTTGGCCTGCCAGATCCCCGGACCTCACTGTGTGTGACTTTTTCTTGTGGGGGTATGTTAAAGACCAAGTTTATGTTCCAGCACTTTCAGCAAGTATCGATGACTTGAAAGATCGAATAACAGCTGTAATCAACATGGTGGACCGTGACATGCTGAGGCGCGTTTGGGAGGAATTCTCATATCGGCTTGATGTTGTCCGCGCTGCCGGTGGTGGCCACATTGAGCACTTATAAAACATGAAATGAAACTTGAATGTATATACAACACATGTGTTCATGATAGAGGTTTGTAATTTTTTTCGTTTTTGACACATCCCGTGATGATTTAGCGTATTCTTTTTGAAACACCCTATATATATATATATATATATATATATATATATACCTGTATGTGTTTGTGTAATTGTATGCGTAGACAAATAGATATGAGGGAACATCAAAAATTATCTGCAAACTTGTCTAAAGTTATGTTAAGGCGAAAGCGAGATATTTTTTGGCTTACCTTCGGAGATACAATCAATTTAGATAGATAGATAGATAGATAGATAGATAGGAAACAGAGTGCGATAAATTAACCGTATGTGATATATAGATAGCAATCAGACATATATATATATATATATATATATATATATATATATATATATATATATATATATATATGGGAGGGTCCATGCGGATAGTTAGATAAATACATAGATAGATAGGAAACATACTGCGATAAATATGATATATACATAACAATCTGACACCGGATGTGATAGCAATCAGACTGATATATATATATATATATATATATATATATATATATATATATATATATGTGTGTGTGTGTGTGTGTGTGTGTGTGTGTGTGTGTTGATAGATAGATATAAGAGAGCATCCGATTAAGGATTTCGTCATGCATCTGTAGTTTAATGGGAAGGGGTTGTTTTTTTTTCTGCAGTTGCGATCCTTATTTGCAAGGATGTTGTTTTGAAGGTTAATGGATGGTTATTTCGAATGGACCACTTGTGCTATGATCTATAATGGTTTATTTTTTAGCACAACTGTAGCTAACTTTGAAGCTGTTTCCTTTTTTGCTGAACATTTCATTAGGCGTTATGAAACGCTTATTACTTTATCGAAAAGATTATTTGACGTTTTGAAATGGCAATTACTCGGCCCCTAGGCGAGGGACATATGATCGACAGCAGCTATTCGGCCCGTGATGTCTTAGCATTCTTTTATTTCAGTTGAAGCCATGACATTATGGATGATAGAGCACTGCGTGTTCGCCTATGGTGGTTTCGTGAAGAATCTCACAGCAGTTCACGAGAGTTTCTTCACCGATTCAACATTCACCGAAATCAGGCTTTTCCCATGGGTAATACAATCTTACGTTGTGTTCATACACCTCGTACACTAATGAATAGAAGTCCAGTGGTTCCCTACGAACAGTACGTACCCCAGAATATGTGGAACGCGTCAGTTAATCCTTGCTTCGATGTCCGAATCGCTCTCCTCGGATGCTGCGGAACTTGGTATCGATAATCGTTCGGTAAGGCGTATTTTTAAATTCACACCCCGACAAATTGGTCATTGAGCAACAGTTGTGACCAGGAGACTATCCACAGCAGCTTAACTTTGCATCAGATCGAAGCAATTTTTGAGGTAAATGACAACCTCATTTTTTAACGAGTGATGAAGCTCATTTTCATGTCATTAGCATGATGAATCAACAGATTTGTCGTTAATCGGCTCTTAAAAAATCAAGAGAACTGCATGAAAGCCCACTGTATATCCCAAAAGAGACGGTTTCGTGTACTGTTGGAAATTCTGGCGTCATTTGTCCTTGCAAAGAAATTATGTGATCTTCGAGTGTTACATCGAGATGATAAACAGATTTTGTCTGAATTACAACGAAAGCGTATTCCTATCTGACGTGTGTGGCTTTAGCACTATGGGGCAACGGCCCAGACAGTCAGGTTATCAATGGACATTCTTCGCCCTCTAGATTGTTGATACTCATTGGCCGCCTTGATCCCATGTTCGTCCATGCGTGATTAATTATTTCTTGTGGGGAAAACTCAAAGCACGTGTGTATGCGCATAAGCCCGCCCATTTGAGGCTTTGAAAGAAGTAATTAGCGTAGAAGTCTCCCAGATCGACAGAGCAATGTTGGAAAATGTGGTGGCCATCTTCAAAGAACGCCTTCAGAAGTGCATCAAAGAAAATGGACTTAACATGAGGGATGTTGTTCTGCAGACATGATTTTGTCAAATGCAAATTCAATACGAACACATTAATATCAATAAAAACTATTTGAAGTTAAAATAAATGATGTGAATTTTTGAAACCGTCAGTCCTCTGTGCCTCACCATATATATATATATATATATATATATATATATATATATATATATATATATGATGGAGCAATAATTATTTATTGTAATTTTTTCATATAAGCAAAAACAATTTACTCGCTACGAAGATGCAACTTCGTTTCGTCGTATTAATTTGCACCTCGACTGGTGAGAACCAAAATTGTTAATGCCGTGAACGTTAGAATTCCTATATTATTTTCGTTCTCATGACATTCGGATATAGATGGCCAGTTTGCACTCATTATTCAATCTTAATGTGTTGGAGACACTTTATATCAGGTCCAGGCAACCTACTCTTTGTAAAAAAAGCGATTGTTTGCTTGGACTTGCTGTGTTGTGCTTCTAGCATCTTTGTTGGTATAATTTTTATAATTTTTTTCTCCCTGTTCGACTCATTCATGTCATCCATAGCAGACTTTTTCTTTTTCTTTACCTCATAATTTTAGCTCCTCGTTAACAGTTCTGATGAGAGGGGACGAAACCGGTCGACTGGTGTGTGTTTTGGTTTTAAATCTATCATGGCCTACAATATAAATTTTCTTGTTTTTAATGCTTTAACCGGACAGAAAAGGATCACTTAGAAGAAAAACTGAAATTATTATATATAAATTGAAGTGCCATAAATTAGACAACGACTGTATCTCATTTAGTTAATCTTAATCTTTCGAAGGCCGGAGTGTACAACGGCCGAAACGTTGTGATAAATATAGCGACAAAGATGAGGACAATAGTCCGAATAATGTAAATAATGTATATATATATATATATATATATATATATATATATATATATATATGTGTGTGTGTGTGTGTGTGTGTGTGTGTTTGTGTGTGTGTGTCCAAAATCACGTTCCAGAGATATCTGTAAATGATTAGTGCTTTTGCGCGTGCCTACTAGAAAAGTAATGGGGTCTTATCGTATACATATTCAGCGTGATATATATGTCAACAGCGTTATGGATAACAAAGGGCATAACATTTTTTCCGGTGACCAGTTACGTAACACATGCGCACGAAAAAAATTGCACAACATTTTAGACACAAATTATCCCTTCGTTAAAATAAGGATACAACGAAATCTGTATACGTCACGCATGTCAAAACAGACTGCAGGTTTTTTTATTTTTTTATTTTTCTAATTGTTCACCCAATACAAAGCCCATGAGCCACTTAATTTAGAAGGTTACTAATTGACGTTATTGCACGTAAAATGAGGTAGGACGAAGTGCGGTTTAAAATGACAAGGGTCATAACGTTCAAACATATACGTGAAGAGGTTAAGATTGTTGGTTTTGGGGTAGCATCTTCTCAAGAGTCTTTGACACATAGCACCAGTTTTGATATGAAATTATCCGAACGGAATCTCTATCGTACGAATAGAATACGTATAGAATATGGATTAGTAATGAGGTGGCTTTATTTTTCGCAGAAAGAAGTGCGCGATTGGCTTAACTTGTTTATACTTGTGTTCAATAAATAGAAAAAATAACTTCTGAATTTAAATCAACTCGTAGAATTGGTAATATTCGTGTTTACAATATAGATTACTTTGCAACTACATTTAATTTAAGTTATTGCTTAAAATTTAGTCAAATTTAATTAGTGTTGCAAGAAAATAAATCCCATATAGTTTAGATATATGGAAAATGGAATGTATCAGTTTAAACTGAGGAAAATACAATATGGATTAAACAAAAGAACTGAGTTGGTTTATCAGTGAATTTTTCAATATATAATCTTTTATTATAATATACGAATCGGTGATGGACCATTTGTTTTATGATTTTATGTGGAAAGTCAATAATAAACAGAGCTGAGATGATTTTTCTGTTGTCTTTATGCATTTTGATCATTACACATCCTCTGTGCACTTCTTTTAATTAATTAATTATCTTATTACCCTTTGTAAAAATACTTTTGAAATTAAAGCGAAGTTTCTTGTCGTTCTTCATCTTTTTTTTTATTTGCTTAAGCAAAGAGTGACGTCAGCTGTTTCAGATATAGTCGAACTTAAGTACATTTGATTTTGTTTTATCATTTCACCTAAAGCCACTAAGAGAAAGGAGTTACTGAGAGTTACAGAATATGAGAAAATTAAACACTTATAAGTAGAAAGAATGATAAAAGCACAAGAATTAAGAAGACAATACGTAACGATTAACATTACATTCAATTATTAAAGGTCAAATTTCATCGGGAAGCAAGAAACAGGGAGAGAGTTCAGCTAGCGAGAAGTGCGAGAGAAGAAATTATTAGCATAGAACTTACGGTTGCATCTAGCTATTTCGCCTGTACAAGAATGAGACCTTACCACCAATCTAGTATTTATAAAATATTATAAATTTGCTCATAAAAATCCTGTATATTCGTGATGCGTGTACTTGATAAGTATTTTTTTTTAAAGAGGGTTTACAAGTATTAATTGAATCATAGATTGTGTAACGGGAATACACGAAAGTTTATGATTCTGCAATTTTTGTACCAGTTTAGGAAATGTTTGACGTGCGAAATACACAAAAACTGTGTTGTTGATAAATCTAGAGAAGACATCATTTAAAGTTCATGAAGGTGCAAATTGCTTAAGAATAACATTTTATATTGGGCATTATAAAAGATTATGTTGTTTTCTTTTTCTTTTTTTCTAAATGGCAAAATGAATAAAAACTATTCACTGCTCTTATGAATACATTCTTAGAAGTTCTGGAAAATATTTCTGAACACTTGTCTGGTTTTGTTATTTTAGTAGTTGAAAAATATTCCTTGGTTTGTGCTGATTGTTCAGGCTATTTTATTTTTGTTTGTCGACAAAATTATATCGCTCCTTTGATCATGTGTCTTGTTTATAAAACTTGTTTTTTTGTCTTCGAAGGCATATTTTTTTGCTTTCGATAAACTACACAGATATCTAATAAAATTGCTACACCTTGAATATATGTTTCAATTTACTCAAAAATTTACGGAATATACTTGAATGATAGCAATTAATTACATATACAGATCAATGTATGCACTAGTCGCAACAGAAGGGGCTTATTAATTAGGAGATATGGAACATAGAGAAAAAAAATGATCCGTTTAGACGATGTCCACATTTTGTATTTTCTTTGAAGTATCAGTTTTGCGCCATTCAAAACCTAATAAAAAAGACATGTTTCTGGTGATTTGCCTCCAAAGCAGAAATTCTCTGCCCGACAGCTCAGACTGTTCGTTAAGAGGGTGAAATTTTTTTGTAGTTAAACGCTTGTGGCTTAAAAATTACCGTTCGGCCAGATCATTACTCACGGGTGAAGAAAAAAATTCTAGCATTAAACCACATTAATTCTTAGGTAGTAGCTAACTCCTATAAGCAAGCGAAGCAGAGATTAGGCGTGATTGTGGAGTCCACAGTTCAGCGGTTGTCGTTCTTGTCCGTCATGCGAGGCCCACTTCGCTCTTTTTGTTTGCCTTTGCGCAGGATGGTCAGCATTATAGACAACAGTTTTCTTTGTCTTGTCATCTTCGTCTAAAAAAGTAATTAATCGTCCTTTCGTCACTTTCTCTCCGCCTGAGACTCTTGCTTTTGGACTTTGAAGTTAACTCTAATTACTGATATACACCTGTGGAAAGTAAATGTTCCGTATTGAGCTGTTTTAAATTTAACAAGACTGCAGCTTAACTCATATTGCTACAATATGATCTACAAAATCGCTTAACATTTCTCTCGTGACAAAGCAAACACATTCAGTTTGCAATATTATAATGTTCAAAATTCTAAAGTGTTCTTTAGAGTAAAATAAGATCACAGTTGTATGAATGTATTCGACAATCTTCACTGAAAAAAAGCACCTTACAGAAATATAGCTATGAAACAAAAAAGAAATCATGGTAAGGAATAATAGGTAGATAAAATTTTAAATTATTTTCATGTGATGGTCAGCTTCCTCAGTCGGTTTTCTAAAATCCAAAATATTGAAGAATTAAATAAGAATAATCCACAGAAAAATTCAGTAAGCAAAGATTATGTACGCTTTAGGCTATTCTTTTAGGTATTATCAAAGAGGATTTTGTTTTTACTTTTTAACTGGAGGTATGGGTTGTGTTTATGTATCTAGCGTTATATGGATTTTATTTTGTTTCTGAAAACAGCGCATTATGACAGTGTTCGTAGTTAATACTATTGAGTAATAGATTTTTTTTCTTTTTTATTATTTAGGCTTCCATTATTTTTTATTCATTTTTTGAATGGAGATGAGGTTATTATGCTTGTATTTTCTATTAGTTTGTTTCGGATGGTGTTTGATAAGTTCCTGTGCGTGCATAAAAGAAAAGAAACATTTTGTTCGAACACAAGAAAAATTAAATGAAAAGCTAAATCGCACTACCTCATCAGCATCGTCCAATTCATTCTGCCAGAAATTTGGAAACAGCCTGCTCTCCTGCTTGGCATTCGGGCCGGAAGCCCAATTATGAATGTTTAAGAGTCTTTGTGTGTCTGGGGATAGTGCATAGGATTCGGAAATAGTTGGATGTGCCTAATAATGATTACAAAGGTGTTTAGAGTATTCATTAGTAATAGGAACCTTATATAGCCATCTTCCCACAGGGTCTCAGACGCAACAGGCAGGCCTACATCGTGTCGTGAGGAGTTAGTACTGTCCTGGGTCAAGAGGGTGCCTGCTGGAAGACCATATGTGTGACAACAGGATTCTTCACCTTGCCACACAAGCAGGAGAACCAAGTCATGGCAGACAGATAATTTCTTCGACCACACCCCCTCTTAAATCTGTTCGCCTAACTACCCTCACTTATTATAAATGGGGCGTAGGTGAGCGAGAGACCAACAAAACTTGAAATACTAAAGATGAACTGAAAGTAAGGATTATGGCAGCATTCACCAACTTAAACAATAAGACTGTCCAGTAAAGTTACAGGAGATTTTGAAGCCGTCTGGAGGCCGTGTTTGAAACAAATGTTGATTCTATTGAATAAATTTACTCTTTATTTCTTCAAGATATTGTGTAATTGTGGTAAATATATCTGTTAAAATTCGATGTCAGATTTATTGTAATCGCACCGCATTATAGAGCGAGAAGTAAAGAATTAAAGTTAATTTTAAAAGTTTTTTTTTTTAATTTATTGAAAAAAAAAACAAAAACAAAACTGAGGATACAAAATAGTTTCCCTTGCGAGTTCAACCTCTATTTCCAGTGATAAAGATTTTCGAGACGGAAAATTGTCTAGAAAGCAATTCTGAATAAGAATAAGAAAACGTTTAACTTAATCAGAAATACATGCAGTATAACACTTTTTTAATTGCGACTGGGGCAGCACAGACGCTATTAGTCGCATTTTCGTCATTACTATTTTTTTATGAGATATCAAATGAATGTATGAACTCACCAGAAAATTGAAATAATACTCGGTATACAGAATATATTGTTTGTCTACATTTTCATTTTGTTTTGGTAACTCCAACCATTTTACATAAGTAAAAACGGCAGTATAAAAATTAAACTATATTAATATTGTTAAACATAATGCCGTTAATAATAAAAAGGAATCCGTATTTTCTGTCTTTTTGACACTTGTATTAGGTTGGCGCCAAAATAATGACGTAATAATGTCGTTTTTTGACGTATTTTTAACGTCAAAAAACGACATTATTACGTCATTGTTTTTGCACCAACCTAATACAAACCCAACGTATGTCTATATTTTAGACTCTCTTGCAAACCAGACCTGTGTCTGATTTCGTATTGTTAAATGTACGTTAAAAATTACTTTTAAAATTTGAGAAAAATCAGACAACTAAAATTTAGCCGCCATCTTTCCTAAAGACAAACAAGTTCCGCTTTTAATGATTAATTGATATAAAACTTACGGGCACTTGCAAACATGCAACCTTGGCCATTGGTCTGTCTTTCACTGACTGGATAGCTTCACCTCACAATGTGTTTCGATTTTCTTTTGCACCGGAGTGAACTAAAAGAGAAAAGGTCAGGTATATGTTCAGGAAAAATGGACAGCAGGTGAAATATCACCATGCAAAAAGAAAAAAAAAATAGATCTTTGTTCTCAATATACGTGGGTCTTTTAATCATCGATTTACGTACTACATTCTAATGGGGTAAGTAAGTTGCACTTTAGGCATTTCATTGATACGTCTGTCTTGCATCACGACCAACAGACAGGCCAGATCTTCCTCCTTTCGGCTAGCAGAAACCCCTCTAACTGCTTCTCTCTACATCTTGATGAATGGCTTCTGGCTTGGCTCTGGCTAATGACTCTTTCTTTTCGACTCTTCTCTCCCTTATCTCTAAACCACGACAGACGTCTTCCGGATGTCCATTCTCGAATGCAACCAGATTATATAAACCAACGTTCGGAATTCCCTAATTAACACACACTCATATCATATTATCTTAGATAAATCTTAGAAATACTTCGAATCTTATTACGCCATTATATTGCTATCGGCTATCATCTATAAGTATTGTTGGTAAAAGTGTTATTTCGATATATCTTAGTAAGGAATTGTTTCTTATTATAAAATGCGCATCCAACACTTTTTAATCTTCATGTATAATCTTGCAGTAGTCACCAAAAATATACGCACATGAGAAGACATTGTCCAGTTCCCATTTTCCTCAATATCAAGGGAAGTCCCAATACTTGCCGAATTCGTCTTTTTCCTTATTTTTCTTGTAAATATAGATTATGTTTGGAGCATAGGCCCACCGCGAAACTACATTAACTAGCGCTGAGGTGATTTCAGACTGTGGTTTTGTATTCCTACAAACATCCGATTTCGAATTCAGCTTTTACTAGACTGGTAGACACCGAAAGGTTAAGAGAGCCGTCTAATATGTGATTTACACCTTATAATACAGGAGAAATCAATATTATTATTTTGACTTGTCCAACGCCTTCCAACACTATTTGATAAAATTCAGTACAATATTTGTTGGTTCAGTTCTTAAAACATCTTTAAGATACATAAACATTCCTTGTAAAATGCAGCAAATCAAAATAAAAACTTTACTATATTATGGGATACAAATTTAGTTGAAATGAACAACTGACATAAATCAATAAATTTCAGATATTTTGTCAAAGATTCAAGGAATGCATGCAATTAAATCAGCATTAAAAGAGACACTTACATGGATGCGGTATGCAGTTAGTTGTATTCTCTCTCTCTCTCTCTCTCTCTATATATATATATATATATATATATATATATATATATATATATATATCGAGAGAGAGATTAGAAAGCTTTACACATATCTCTTTGTTACTAATTTCACATTATTATTATTATTATTATTATTATTATTATTATTATTATTATTATTATTATCATCATCATTATATTTCGATATATGCTATGGTCATACTATCTACCAAGTTTACAGGGTGACCAAAGGCAGGTAGTGATGTGCTGTTATGGCTAACATTCATGATTTGTTTTTCCAACATTCATAACATCACTATGGACAGATTTCTTCTTAATGTGTGAGCTGCACTTATTAAGAAAATATTGTTGTATTTCTCTTAATATTTCTCTTACCTGTTGTTGGGATTTCAAGGGATTTTTATTATTATTATTATTATTATTATTATTATTATTATTATTATTATTATTATTATTATTATTATTATTTCTGTTGTTGTCGTTGTCGTTGTTGTTGTTGTTGTTGTTTTGTAGTTATTACTTCCTTTGTTTTCTGCTTTATTCTCATTTCTTTCTGTGTCCCAAACAAAGGCATAAGTCGTAAATGGCGTCATAACATTTTCCACTGAGCATTTTATTTAAAAAAAAAGAAAAAAAAAGAAAAGATCACGTACATTTTGCCGAGATAAAGCCCTTTGTAATGTGTGAGCTGTGGTCATGAGTACAATTCTGTATATTTCATTAAGGTTTGGGCTACCAGGGGTCTCTTTTAATGTCTCTTTTCAATCAAACCGAGTGCTCCAACTACAAATGGAATTCTTGATGTCCTTAAGTGCCACATTTTCAAGATATTATTATTATTAATTTTATTATTATTTTTGTGTGTGATATCATCTTACCCTAGTTTAATTTTTAAGTACAATCCGGAATCTATGAGTAATAAAAAAATAACACACTGTAAGAGGGTTATTTATGCTAGTTATATATTTGTGACGTTTCGTTTAGATGGAGAGGGTTTTGCAGATAATTCCGCAAGATAATATGCAATAATTTCTTCCACCTCTTCCTTCTTTGTCCACTTTTGACGAGTGTCTAATTTCTTGTAGGTAGGTCTTAATGTTTGAACATGCGCATCAGATTTGGGAAAATCATTGGTTTCATTTGCAGCAGGTCTTTGGGGAGGTTGAAGTTGGTTTTGTTGACTTTTCAAACTTGGTATCATTTCTCCTTGTTTTCACCGGGGAACGCGTTTTATGCAAAATAGTTTTGTTACTTTGAGTTTCAGGGCGCGTATTCATTATCGACGTCTAGTGTCTAATTTTTAATGCGCATCATAATGAGAAGTCCACCTAACGTTATGGGTTCATTGGCTAAGGATTTAAATATTTAGAGAGTTGACAATTTCCTGAAGATATTTTTACATTTTCCTCCAAGTAACATCCGTCCTAATTTAATCCTCACTGGTTTGGAGTGTTTGTTTCAGTTTTCCATCTCGTTTATTATTATTATTATTATTATTATTATTATTATTTGTGTATGTTATATTTCCTGCTTTTTATCCTGTAGAGCCGGGTCCAAACTATGGTCCTTAGTCCCTATACTAGAATTGCCATTGAATTGATAGCACTTTTCTTAGTAAATATGATGTTCCTAGTAGGGCGATCTTTTGGGCAACTCGTATGCTGATGTTTATTATTATTATTATTATTATTAGGTTGGCGCAAAAATAATGACGTAATAATGTCGTTTTTTGACGTTAAAAAATACGTCAAAAAACATTATTGCGTCATTATTTTTGCACCAACCTAATATTATTATTATTATTATTATAGCACTACGAATGTCAAATATAAGATAAAATAACGACGCGTCTTTCCGAACCTTCTTCTAATTATTATTATCTTCGTCGTCTTCTTCTTCTGCTGTTATTATTTTGTTGTTGTTGTTGTTATTATTATTATTATTATAATTATAATTATAATTATTATTATTATTATTATTATTATTATTATTATTATTTGTCCCTTCCAGTCTAAAGTGGTAATGGCTTTTTACAGAGTCCATTTTCCTTATTATCTGTAAATTGCAATAACAGCTTAGGAAAGATAGTGGAGTAGTTTTCTTATTACCTACTCTGAGGCTTTGAAATCAGTTTCCTTCCCCTACATATCTTGCGACCCGAGTCTTCTTGCATCCCAGTCTACTCTGCACGCCAGTTCTTTGAGAGAAATGTTCTTTGAGAGAAATGTTCTTTGAGAGAAATGTTCTTTGAGAGAAATGTTCTTATCGTTGTTAAAGGAATTTGCTGCGAAGTGAGTCATCATACTAAGACAAGACTTGAAACCGATTAGCAGATGCCCCTGTTTTTCTTGCCATAACCGTTACACTACCCGAACTTTCTAAATATCACTACAAAAAATACATTGTAAAAATAGAAATTTCTTGCAATTTTTATTTTCGACACTCGACAACATGTCATCGCATTAAAAATCGACAACACGTAATAACACATAGTTTCTAACCTTAGAACAGGCAGCCGTCGCTGCATTAGCAAACTCGATTACATATTCATATACAACTAGAAATAGATATCGTCGTTCAGAAAAAAAATATCTTGCCAGAAGATATACTATCGCAATATATATATATATATATATATATATATATATATATATATATATATATATATATATATATCAGGTTTGTGTGGGTATTCTCATGTTTCTTAATTTAATTTGACCTTTTTTTTCTGTTTGCGTCGATTTGTTTTTGACAAATAATACGACAAAAAGCATGGTAACTTGAAACGGTTTAATACAATTTAACAAAGAGACTGTTTTCTCTGAAAAAAGGGGAACATGAAAAAGCGTTCTGCGAACAACACCAGCGTTAATCAAATAACCATGGCATTCCTGATGCCCAGGGACTTTTGCTAACATACACATTTACCTGGCTTACTGTTTTATCAGTGTATGTGGATATCTTCGCGCCATTACATATTCATCTCCAGACGTCACCATCGCTTAAAAACGGTTCGTCCTTAGTGATCCTTTTGTGAATTCTTATTAGGAAATATCAAAATTCTTTGCTTAACGGCACTGACTGCGACTTGGCACCCGAGTTTGCCCTGGAATTCTTTCGCTAAAGTTTTCACTCTCGGGGAATGCAATCCATTTATATGTAGAAAGATAATTTATTCAAGACACTCAACCCTTAAGTAGAGCACCTGTCATTAAGCGATCAATAGCGTGTTTAACGAGCAGGCTAAATCTAGAGGAGTTCATCTGCAAGTTTTTGATCTGTATATGAGACATTGTTCTTAAATGTTGAATTAAAATGTCAAAAATCAAAAGGCATTCACAGTGAGTGCATTTTTTGGTTGTTTAAACATATATTGTTAAATATAACACATAATGAATTTCTATTATGTCTGATCAGGAGCCGTTCTAAAGTTCGTATATTTCCATTAATTTCCGGTGAAAATAAAAGAAATTGTCCAGCATTTGGATAATTTTTTATTATCAAGTTGTTCCGTGATCTAATCTTTCGGCACACATGGGCCATCTTCAGAGTGGTTAAACGGACATTTAAACAACGATATTCACCATCGAAGATGATATTCTGTTATGCTGACATAAAAGATTGCTATGTGGTGATAACAGTCGAAGAATAGCAGACGTAGGTCGTAAGTTCAAGATGCGAATTTATGATGTCATGCCACACCGAAATTTTAAAAACAAAACCAATGTCTAGATGCAATATATGTTGTGACTAGATTGAAATGTAATTTTTTTGAGTGTGAATTACTTTATTTAATGTAGATTGCCTCCAATATCTGAAGATTTTTTTTTTATACTGTGTGAATGTGTTTTATTGTGTTACCAACTAATATCTCTTAATTATTTATAGTATTCGGACTAATGTCGTCTCTTTGTCACCATATTTATTACAACGTTTTAGCCGTTGTACGCTCCGGCCTTCTTCAGGTGTTTGTAATGTCGAACTTAACCCTTTATTTCGCTCACCGGGGTAGACTGTTCTAGTTCCACGTGCTATGTTTTAATGAATGTCAGTTTTCAATTATCTCCTGTTAATTTCCCTCTGAAAGTTCTCCACTGCCTTAACGGGGTATTGAACTCACACTCTTACGGTCCTGTCACCAATAACTGACATCCATTAAAACATGGTAAGTGGAACTAGAACAGTCTATATATATATATATATATATATATATATATATATATATATATATATATATATATATATATATATATATATATATATATATATATATATATATATATATATATATATATATATATATATATATATATATATACAGCCGTTCGTCCTAAATTGTGTTAATGTAATATTAATTTGATTCAGGTCACAGCATTTAATGAAGCTTTTTTTTTTTTGGCAGTTACTAACTGGGCAGTTTCTGGTTGCTGTTCCCGACTGGTAGGTTGGAGCCTGAACTCTTTCATAGGGTATTGAGAGGCTACTCTGTCAACAGATCGGGATTCCTGCAGTGCCAAATCACACATGGAAGGGTGTCCTTGCAAGTATATCCAGTGGCCAACCCTGAGGTCACACTATGTTACAATCTACTCCAGTTCCCTTCCTGAGCATATTACATTAGATGACCGACTACTACTAGTATTGTAGGCCTTTCCTTTACCAATATAACCCATCGTGATATCATAAACAAACAAATATATAAACCTAAATCAGTTCTACAAAAATACTTAAGCCCCTTAACCTATATTTCTCTAAACTTTGTGGTATTCTTATCAACTTTTGCACTGTGGAATCGTTCCTCTTCGTAAATTCGAAAAATCTCCGGACATCTTAACTCTTCAATCCCCTTCTCTGATTTCTCGATCCCTCGCTACTTTTCTCTCCTTAGAAACGACTTATAAAGTCTACATGCATGGCCTGGGAGTTTATGTCCTCGAATATCTCTTGCTGGCTAGGGATCTCTCTATTGAATCTCCAGAACATTCGTACATGAGTGTCTGTCTCTTTCCCTAACACAGAGGCAATTTACCATAAACCGTGTCACTAGTGTTTCTGCTCCAGTTTCTGCTTATCTTCTCTTACTGAAAACACAGAAGTAGAGGTCGTCCAGACGAGACTGTCATATTAACCACCATTAACAAACTTTGGGACTGGCTAGAAGAGGATGTCGACTTGTACACACTCACAGTGAGTTTTATGAGCGAATGGTAGATGTTGCTGGAAACAGGACCGAGGATGTATATTCAGTAAAAAGGCTGAAAGAAAATCATCAAGAACGTTATAAGGACTATCTATATTTTGCAGAGGTGAACGTAAGGAACGATGTAATTTGCTTCCATAAACTTGTCAGTCCCATTATCAGTAACAAATGGTGTGATACAAAACGAAATAATACTGAAGATGATTCTACAAGAATTGACATGACTGCTTCCAAAGTCAATAAAGCACAGACTAGTAAGATGTCATGTAACTGGAACTCTATAAAACAAACCAAGACATCAGTGATACCGATTCTTTATTTCATTTTTTGCTTCCAATGTTTAAGATATTTCTTCAGGCCATTATCAGTTCCGCCATTCACCGAGGTTCTGTTGGACAGTGTTTGGTGTGAGCTGCAAGAACTACCCTTGCTGATTTCGTTATGTTTAGAACTTGACTACATATTTGGACTTAAGTGGTTGATCAACAAACCTTTCAGACTAGGCCACTTCGTTTCCTCTGATGAAGACATAGGAAACAAGTCATAGGAAACAAGTCATAGGAAACAAGTCATAGGTTTAAACAGGATTCTATCATCTCCTCTAACTTTGAGAATATCCTCTCTAAATACACGAACAGTGTCAACCAGTAGGCAATATCGATCATAATGTATGTAGACTAGACAACAAGAACAGCTATCAGATAGCCGTAATTCCTGGTTCTACGCCATGCGGACAGCAGCAATACACAGTTCTTAATGTATCAGTCCTGCTCCACAAAGCCAAGAAGTTTGGAGCAGCTAACAAAGGTATATCCGATGAATTTGTATCAAGAAACTTCAAAACAGGGTTTGTCATCGCAAAAGTCATTTATTGATTGCAGTTCCATATGTGCATCCAGTTTCAACTAGCTGTAACTTGCTCTGACACTCTGATTGTACGTTCCACATTGAAAAGTTGTCTTGCAGTAGCTGGTTCGGTTTTATTCACAATGTATCAACCGGATTGTACTTACTACCTGCTAATAATATAATGTATCTCATTATAGACTTGAAGCCTTCAGATAACAGTTGTACTTTATTCTAATCATTCTATATATTCATAAATACAGTAGCATGTATTCTACGCTTTCATTTGTAAAACGTCAAGCCGGACATCAACACATTCCAACCCTACGTATCACGTTTGATTAACTGAAGTGGTTAAAATGCGTACGCTTGGAACAATGTGTAAAGATGATTGTCAAAATGTCCATGTTGAGCGTAATGCCCAGTTTTCAAGGCTGGCTGTTCTGCTGGAAAGTTGCCCCGTTTCCAACTTCTTTTTTCAAACTTTCCAAAAGAGAAAGACAAACAAAGCTGTGATGAATTATCATCTGACCACTGATGTACCTAAAACTCAGCCAACAACTGACACATTTTTTGGTTATATGGAGGTTCTCTCTTCCACTGAGTGAAGTGGTTGCTGAGGGTGACATAGAGCGATGACGTTGCACCGTAGCAGAATATGTGAATCATCATGTGTGAAGGTTACAATAAAAGCCCGTCTTTAAACACTATCAACAGTAGCTCTGGCTTTTGATAACAAGTCGAAGATGGATTGCAAGTTGTTATTTATCAAGAGCTCATTCTCTCAAACTAAAAGGACAAAGATCAGTTTCTCAGACTGCCAAAAAGATAGAAGTCAAAGTGAAGATAAATTTATGCTACCAATTTGTCTCTATTAACATTAATATTTATAAGCAGGCATCAGTAGTTCCTGAGATATAAAACTTTCTTACATTTTTGTCTGGTCTGCAAGATATACGCATATCACTTGACCATCTTGAAAGCTGCACACAATGCGAAAAGCATATGGATTGACCGGAAGTATTTTAAAATATTTCTCCGATAGTCGACGTTCTATTTCTGTCTCTACCCGCTGACTGTTTTATTTGTCAAATTCAATTTGACTGACACATTATTTGCCTGTAGATTGTGGGTATTTGATCAGCATTTCATTCACTAAGAGGCATATAAAGATAGTCGATATTTCGTATGTAATAATTTCTTTTTATGATATCTATTGATTCATATGGCTACTGTTATATGCCAGCTAATAATGTTGAAATAGGACTACGTTTTAATTCATGTTTATTATTTCAGATCTCGTTTTCAATTTACCCCACATAACTAAATTTCCCGGAGTGCTCAAAATGAGGATTTTTCAATTTCCAAAAGAGGGGAGAATACCATTTCTAAAAATACCATTTTCCACCGTGCACATTAATATCCACCAGATTGTTATTTCATTGTTTATGTAATGTTCAAAATGTCCTCCTTTTTCAAAATACAGTTCACTTCTGTACCTACGCGCTTCAGTAACATGTCGGAGAGTTTCCTCGGCCATTTTCCAGCATTCAAAATTAATTCTATCTTAGATTTTTTCGGATATCTTACTTCGTCAAAAATGTTACTGCCAAATAAAAAAAATGCCAAAACAAATTAGACATTTAAATATGACTTAGTAACCCCTATGGTAAACAGCTTCTGCTTCACCTTATATATATATATAAGCAAAGAGAAATCCGCAAATCTTTTTGGTTGTAATGTGGACTTTTTTTTTCTAAATATTATGCTTTATTTTCCATAATTTTTCTACACGTGTTTTCGGTCCGTCATCAGGCAAAGGGTGGAGATTTCCACATATGATTCAAAATAATTAATTTTTTCTAATGTTTTTCGATGTTAAATATTCTCGATATGAGACATTCTCTTTTTGTGTGTGTTAGTGACCCAAATGTCTTTCTTGAACTGGCAGTAAAAAGTTCTACGTGAAGGTTTATAAAACAATTAAGATTTGTCCGATAGATGGTGAAGGAGTTATCGGCATACTTATCTTTTAATGTGCCCTGTGTTTTCTTACATCTATTTCCATTTTCGTGGATATATGTATATCCCCTCTCCATACATACACACTGTCTCATCACGAGAAATTAGTAGACACATTTGCACACATAAAAACACACATATATATACATACATTCAAACACACACACACCGTCCTATTGCAAGGAATCAGTCCATATATAGTATATTCAAAGTATATACATATAGGATAGGGCCTTTTCACAGAAGGCATATATATATATATATATTTAATTATTTATTTAAAAAAATTATAACATAAATATGTTATAAAATCACTACAAAAATAGCCATTTTGTTTCAACACCCTCGGTGTCTTATCAAGTGATCACTTGATAAGACACCGAGGGTGTTGAAACAAAATGGCTATTTTTGTAGTGATTTTATAACATATTTATGTTATAAATTTTTTAAATAAATAATTATATCTGCTCTACTTTGTATTGAGCACTCTTTTAAGAAAAGTAATTGTTGGTTATTGGAATTCATTCCATATACACCAATCATATACTTGGGTATATATATATATATATATATATATATATATAGATAGATAGATAGATAGATAGATAGATAGATAGATAGATAGATAGATAGATAGATAGATAGATACAGAGACAGAGAGAAAGAAAGAGAGCATAGTCACAGTATATATATATATATATATATTCACTGAAGTTATATCTTTGGATGTGGCTTATACTAAATAGTTATTAAGCAATAGCAGTCGACTTCAACACGTAATGATTTAGTCATTTCATCCCCAATGAAGACAGTGATATTACTGAATAATTGTGTGGGTTTCATTTAATATTTGTGCAGTCAAACACGTGATAACTAAGCCTGATTATTTTTGAAAAACAGCTGAATATTTTCAATGTTACATATTAGGAAAATATCAAGCAGAATCATGAATAAAGTATATTGTTTTTGGATGAAGTATTGACAAGTTAACAGCGCTGAAAACTTTAATTGTCTTTCAGATCTTGAAATCCTGGCAAATTAATGTGATTTGGTTAAAAGGAGAAACCGTGGCATATTACATTTTGGACAATATGGCTCCAGATCGCATTCGATAATTATTACTGTAAAATTAGATTAACACCCTAACAACCGATAAAAAAGCAAGCACACCGACCAACTAAAAGTCAATGTAAAACGCAATGTAAAGAAAATGTTAGGTGGCACCAATATACCTTGACGGCATGGGAATTTAAGAGCTTGTAGCTCCGCTTACTTGACGAAATCAGTTAGACTCTGACATCAGCTGATTTTGTGTAAACACCAGTTTGAATGTATATAGAAATGCGGCGTAAATTAAGGCTCGTCGCTGATAACAAAAAAGGATATATTGCAATTATGAAGATTTAGGGACATTTTATAGCGGTCAATTTACACTGTCAGGTGTGTATTGAAAATACCTGAGATAAGACATTACTGTCGTGGAAAGTGCAATGACTAATAATGAGTTGTTAATATTTATGACCAGAATCACTGAGATAACAGACAAGTGAAACTGGTTAAAACTATATTCATTGAATATAAGTGGTATCACACAACTATCATGAGAGTCAGTTCAGCTTTCATTGCTTCCGTGGAATATGTGGACAGAAGAGTCACTAGGGTGCTCCTGTTAACACCAGAGCACTGAATAATGCACTTCTGAGCCCGGGATTTTGCTGACTGAAACCTGAAGGACTGGCAATGTGTATTATTGTTCCTGTTGCTTTAGGCTGGTAATAGGTTTCACGTTTGACGTAGAAGCAATGAATCTATAAATCCCTGTTGTCAAAAAGTCACCGTTCCGTATTCTTGTGGTTCTACAATAGTGTCGGTCGTATTGAGCCTAAGTTGGATCTGCTAATACGCTGAAACTTCTCATCCACCGGTGACCGCTATTTGCACTGTTTCCCGAGTATTATTTACCCGTTTATGAACTCTATATACACAAACACGACCGGGTTATTCCAACAGAATAATGCCCAGTTATCAGAATCACTTGATTCACGCTTATTTGGGAAGCATTACGCAGAATTAAGACATATGATTTTGGCATTAGGTTCGCTTGACGGAATTCAAACGTGAATTCTTGAGTGTATTTATACGTCCATTAGCAGGCATGATCCTTCAGCTAAATCTATCATGAAGTGCTATTTAGAGGGCCTAGTTCAAAGTCACTTCAGGTGCCTTCCAAGAATTATGAAATCGTTGTCGAGTTACAGACTTCGTTTACAATAATAGTCACCACACACAAGACAGTTTTTGTCAGCTTAAATAAACAGCATTTATATATGGGCGTATGGTTCAATTTTGTGTGTGCGACTCAAATAAACATCACAGCAAAACACCCTGCATCGTTATATAAAGACGACTTCTACGCAGTTCAAGTCCGAAATAATGGATCAGCCAGTGAGGAGCAAACTCACTATTCAGTTGTAATTGGTCTAGGAAGAGGAAGTTGCTGAACATTACAATACTTCAAAGTATATATATATATATATATATATATATATATATATATATATATATATATATTAGCAATTATAACAAAAGCATGTTATAAACCGCGATATAATACAATCATGTTTCGACACAGTGTGTTTTTCTTCATTATAATTTTTTTTTATTATTAAGCTCTACTCTGTATTGACCACTTTTGGTCAAATTTGAGTAATATAATATTAGAACATTGCTACTAACCTTTCTCACACTTGGGCACACACACACACACACACACACACACACGTATATATATATATATATATATATATATATATATATATATAAAAGTGAACATTGAAGTCAACATTCAGAGGCGACAGGCTGTTTCATGCCGAGTGTTGACATCAATGTTCACTTTTATATTTATATTTACATACTCTCTATCTCTGATATTGTGGACTTTATCCCATAATATCGCACACCTTAAAACTATATCTCTTCATATATATATATATATATATATATATATATATATATATATATATATATATATATATGTAAAGTGTGTGGTGGATAAATTGTCGTCTAAATTACGCAAAAAAATTAAATAATACTGATATATCATTTTAATAGACATATTTCCAAAATTACAGAAAAATATCGTGAAATACCAAAGAGTAGATTTATTCAATAAAATGGCTTCAGCCACGGCCTTCAAATAACTTTTTGGCCGATCTCTTTGCTTAAGTTGCTGAATGCTTCTATGATTCTTGCCTTTACCTTTGCTGTTACAAGGAATTTTGTCGGTTTCTCGTTCAGCTATGCCTCACATATAATAATCAAGAGGGTTGCAGTCTAGAGAGTTAAGTGGCTTGATGTAAAGGCCGATGTAGCCGCAGAAATTGTCTGACAGCCATGACTGGATTCTCCTCTTTGTGTGGCATGTTGCAGTGATATGGTGTCAGACATTGGGTCTTCCAGGAACCACCCTCTTGGTCCAGGGAAACACGACTTCCTCAAAACACTTGATATATGCTACCAAGTTGAGTCTGAGGACCTCCCCGTCAAGTTCTGTTGTTTTTTTTTTTCTTATCAGAACGATCAGAGTGGGTTTTCAGAACTGCCGTACCACAGTAATCACTCATTCAGCTCTTTCTCAAATCCTTTAAACTGTCTTCAGATGGAAACCCAAACACTCTGAAATGTTCGTATTGGAGCTTCCGGTGCAGAAGCTAAGCAGTAAATCATGACATTTCAAAATTTCTACCGGAGTGAATTGCATCATGATGCTCTTTTTCTCACAGACGGGGCCCAACTAAACCCTACAATACTGTGAGGTAGACAAAATCACAAACGCGCATGCGTGAAAGTAAACATATAAAATGGCGACAATTTACCCATCAACCCTGTATAGTAAATGAAAACTTGTTATGGTAAGACTGTAAGGTCTATTACTATTTTCGCATTTAGCTAACGTCTTGAAATAAGACAGCCTCAGAGGAAATTAGTGCTTTTGCAGCATTAATGACTGCCTGAATCTCTGGTGCTAAATTTGATTTTTTTTTCAAGGTAATTATACTGATATGTGTTTGTACACAATACCATGTACTAAACATGTAAGCAATTAAGAAATTTAGAGAACAAAAAGCACACTTATACATAACATCAGAAAGATACCGTTGAAATTTTCTAGTGCATATAATGAGGAAATTCTGATACTTAATACATTGAAGTCAAGAGAGGAGAGGAGAGGGGAAAACAGGGAAAATCTGCCCAACGAGTTTGTGTAAATGGATACAGAACACGGTTATGAGGAGATAGCACGAAGACAATAATTACTGAGCGCTAAAAAGGAAACAAAATTTCAGCAAGCCAAGATCACCAACGTCCTGAAAGGACATTGTACAAAGATGAAGAAGATGTACTGATAAGATTGTCTCTTTGGTAACCCTACTTCACGAATTTAAAGCGCAGTACTGGATTGGCAGATAGGTCTTAAAATTTCCCTATAGAATTTGAATGTTGTTCCTTCTCTCAGACTTTTTTCTTCTGGCTTCCTGCTTTTCTGCCAACTAAGATCTTCCAAAATTTAAATGCAATGTTAATCATTAATGTCTGTCTCTTTGAAACTGTTCTTTTGTTGTTCTTTCCGCTTTTTCTTCACGCCCAGTGTACCCACTTGCATTTTAGTTGGTTTAATCGCCTTGTTTGATTCTTACATATTATTTTTTATGCAGTTACAATATGTTCATGCTTACTTAATGGAGAGATTAAGGAACAGCATTACAATAGAACACCATTTTAATTTTACACGTCACGAATGCATGCTTCAAGGTGTTCCGGATTTCCTAACCCTCCCCCCACCCGAGGATACTCTTGAATTTTTTTTCTCATTGTAACTAGAAATAAAATCGTTAGGGATGTATATTTTCATCTATGCCGGAAGATTCTTGGTCTCTTCATATACTCTAAGAAAATCTCCATTCTTTTTCTGTCTATATTTCTAATTTGCACTGTTTACATTGTTCTGACTGTTGTCATCGTTGTTGACATAATCACGACGTTTCGGCCGTTGTACGCTCAAGCCTTCTTGAGCTGATTGGAATTTCGGACCTTATCCATTATTTCGCTCACGTGGGTAGATTGTTCTAGTTCTACGTGTCATGCCTCTTCCGGATATCTCAGTATCAGTTATTTCCCTTCACACAAAACTGAAAGTTTTCCTTCACTTCTGTTGTGGCTAAGTACTGAACGTTTGGGGTCAAATCACTTGATTCAGTCAACGCTTTTATCGAGTGGGCTATGTGTTTGTGGCGATTCGATTCGAAATTCCACTCACGAAGGCTGAAGCATACAACAGCCGAAACGTCATGAATATAGCGACGAAAGTGAGGTCAATAGTCCCAACAATATAAATTGTCTACATAGATTTCTTTTTGTTGAATATTTCCGACTGAGCATTCGTCAAAATGTTCATTAAATAACGGCTCATGACAGCAACATACAAGAATATCATTTCAAGTATTGGAATGTGTTCGATGTTCACTTTGAAGAAGCCATATTGAGAAAACTCTTTTCATTAGCTCTCGTATTTTGAATGAGGGCCTAAGTCATTGAAAAACATCTACAGGATGGAGAAACCCAGAGAATTACTCAAATAAATTTAGCCTGAAATATACTTCCAGAATAATCCTTTTACTGTCTAAGACACCTTTAACATACATTGTGCATCTCAAGCACTTATCCGTTGTTTGAAAAAGAAAACACTGTATCATCAATGTATTAAAAATAAATGTATCCCCGTTCGCTTTATCGTGCGTGGCTATATCGGTCTTTCGTCTCCTTCACTGGACCTGAGTCGTCTAGTGAAAATCTCCCTTTACGCTGGGCACCTACGCGGATGAGCTATTCGACGTGTCTTCTTATTCGTGAATTTTGTTTTGTGGTTCAGGCAATGTTTCGATCCTAACGACTTACTTAATTCAGAGGAGCTTCCTGTAAGGCAGATTGATAAAGCTTACAACTTATTAATGGTGAAAAAATATAAAATTTGCAAACATCTCACACATGCGGTTCGATTTCAGTGAATTCTTTTCTTCCTTTGGGGCATTGAGAGACATCTAATGGGTGAAATGCGGGTTTCGGATATCATTACGAAGGGGTATATTGGTTAATTAAGAATCCATACATAGAGGTTCTTTGTTAAAGAAGGAACTTTTAGTAAGTTGGTTAAGGTTTCAAAATAATATTTCCAACTGCATATTTTCGAATTATAGCAAACGCATTAATCACGTCATCACTAATTCCTCGCGGCCGTGGGTCTAAGAAGCGAAATTCAGTTATACTGGATTTTACAAAATATTAGGTTGGTGCAAAAATAATGTTGGTTTTTGACGTTAAAAATACGTCAAAAACCGACATTATTTTTGCACCAACCTAATATTACTTGGTTTATTTTTAGTTTAAATTCTCCTTTACAGGTTCAAATTAATATTTTTAAACAAAAGTTTTTCCATCAGCTTCCAACTTCTTTAACTACTCTCAATATTTTCCCATGTAATATATTTGCATCTTCGTTCCGGATTACTAAGTCTCTCAATAACTCAAGTCACCAAACAATAGTTAATGCACTAATAACACTTAGGACAACTGAAATATTGAATTTATTAATCTTTTCTTCTAAAATCCGAATCGCCTTTCCCAAATATGGCTGCTGTAGCTATAAAAATATCTGTTGTGGTGTCTTCCCTCTAATGAGGCTATTGTCGACTTTTCCACTTACTATAAAATAGTAGGAAAGTAAGCCTCGGGGGAACAGAGATATAGACTGTTCTATCGAAGCTGTGACTGTTCACGGATCCTGTCGAATTCTGTCCCTTGAGCGGTGAGGAACCCGGACGAGGCTTTACCGAAAGGCAAATTTACGTCTGGGGATGTAGTGAGACCCTGAACCCGTTTATGCGTGTTCTAAGGGAATTTTTTTTTCCGAACCTATGGCTCGGAGAACCAATGGTAAAATCGGTCTTGTGCCACAATATCCCTCGGGGAGGGGGTGCTGTTAAATATTAACAGATATATAGACTGTTCTAACGAGGCTGTGACTGTTCACAGCTTCTGTCGAACTCTCTGCCTTGAACAAAGAAGAACCCGGACGAGGCTGTGCCGAAGGGCAGAATTTCGTCCGGGGAGGTAGACACACCTTAACCCGTTGATTCAGGTTCAACGGGGATTTTGTTGGCCGAGCCTACGCACTCGGATGACCTATATTATAGTCTTCTTTGTGCCACATCTACCCACGCGGGAGGGGGCTAATAGATATCAACAGTGATATAGACTGAACGCTGGCCAACCGACATACACTCCGAAGTCGTGTAACCCACTTCTGTTGTATTTACGGTTCAATACACTATCTGAAACCTCTTGTTTGGTTATTTCTTAACCATTACTTGGTCACAACAATATCCGAAATGTTTGTTACATCAGAGCTTTGGCCTTCCATAGGTCATCGTCAGGGTGATGGAAAATTTTTAAAAAATGAAAGAAAATCGTATTATTTTAAGCGGTGGATTGCTTTAAAGTGTCCTTAAACTTTGTTTAAGAATTTAATCCGAAAACATTCTAACGTAGGAAGTCATCACAACGACGTGCAACGGCATCATGTATAGGCAGCGTGTGATGACTTGTAATATATTTTTTATATAGATTCAAGAATACAGGTTATAAACTATAGTTAATTTTATTAATGGACGATTTCAATTTTATTAATGGTCGATTGCTTCCTTAAATGTTTGCAATTTTCTCGAACTCTACTCTCCACAATCAGTGAATGAAATGATAGTGGTAAGTTCTAGAAGAAACAGCCAACGATGGATGTTCACAGAATATCTTGGATTCAATGATTCTCATTCTCTCTATTTCGTCACATTTAGATTGAATACTTACCATAAGCCCGGGGCATTGGCATCACTTTGATTAAATTTTGAACCAAACAGTAAAATGCGTGATGCTCTGTTTTGCTTGGTTCTCTTGCTCTCTTTGGCCTTATCGTACATTTTCCTCTGGTAAGTGTACAGCTAAGTGATAAACCGTATGAGATTGTCCATCTATCTTATTTTCTAACTCATGCCACAGTTTCTACTGTGTGAAATGTATCACCACGATACATGGGTTATTTCATCATGTTGATTGAATTGTATTGCTCCTTTTACTGTTTACTGTTTCAGTTCATCAAGTAATGATCATGTTCTTTGCACGTGCATCTGTAAATGTATTTAATGCTTTGAATGTAATGCCTTTGTGCTTGCTTCATTGTTTATATGAGGTACTTGTTTAAAGGAATGTTCATTTCTAATCTTAAAATTTCCCCTCATATTCCGTCGCCTGGAACAATTTACTTTTAATATTATGCTCCTTAAGAACGTAGGTGAACATAGATATCCATTTCTTCTTTAATATCTGTGAATTCCTATGCATTCTTAAGAAAGTTAGTGAAGTGGTTTCTCAAGGCTTTCTCAATAGTTCCAAATTACATGTCCCTTCTATTGGAGTAGTTGTCCTCCAAATCCAGATACCCGGACTGTCATGACATTTAACCCATAGTTTGTTGGAAACGAGATAGATTCAAGGGCACTGGTGCGTGATTAAACAATATTTTAAACCGCAATATGAATTCCACTCGTAGATTAAAACCATTTCTTTAACTGATTCCTCGTTGCCACTGTAATAAGTCGCTCCAAGCCGGTTTTATATTATGTCTCTTTTAGTCTACTCGCCATAACCACATTAGAAATTCTCCTCGACTTACCCCAACGGACTGGTATTTACCTACCTCACCACAAGGCAGGATGTGGCAAAAGTCCTATTTTTTTGTGGAGCAATTCCGAGACAGTTGTGCAATTTTTTTTTAAGCATTTCACCCCAAGCAAGGCGGGAAGCCACTAAGGTGCAAGGGGTTACAGAAACTTTAGAGCAAGATCAGATAGGAGTGATAGAAGAAAGGATGAGGGTAGTGGATAGATCAAGGCAACTGGAGATGTCGATTGACATTACACTTGAATAGCTGGAGATTATAGCTCACAGGGAAACAAGAATAGGGAGTTCCACAGGCGAGAGGTGCGAGACATGAAGCTATTAGAGTAGAAGAGACGGCTACATTTCGACAGGGAAGGGGTGAGAGCGGGATGCCAGCCTCGTAAGGCGCTGGAACTCATGACGTCTGGGAACCAGCGAATGCAGCTCCTCGGAGCAATTTCCATGAAAGTATTTGTAGAACAGACAGGGGGAGGCGACGGCGCGTCTGTGAGAAAGTGACTGTAGACGAGACGCTAGGGCAGGGCCAACTACATTGCATATCCGCCTCTGAAGCCTATCAAGAACCCCGAGGCAAACAGAAGGGGCACCAGACCATATATGGCAGCAATACTCCATGCAAGAGCGAATTGTTGATTTGTAGATCTGGAGGATCGACACCGGGGAGAAAAACCTCCTGGCGCTGCTCAGGGAGCCAACTTTCCTTGTAGTGGACGAGGCAATTGATTCAATGTATTTATTCCATCTCAGGTCAGTAGTCAACGTGAGACCGAGAAGCCGCAGAGAGTTGCTCTCGAGAAGTTGAGCGTCAGACATTCTAATGGAGGGAAGGGAAGGATCTCTGTGGTGATTAATAGAGAGCAGTTTTGTCTTGGAAGCGTTGAATTTGACCAGCCAATTCATGCCCCAGTTCACAATCGATTGGAGGTCCTTTTCGAGACGCACGGCCAGGCGAGTTTCGTCAGCGAGACTAGATATGTTTTTGAGGCAGGAATAAATTGTGGTGTCATCCGCGTAGATGCCAACTTGGGAAGTTATTTCGTCAGGAAGGTCATTTATGTAGATAAGGAATAGAGTGGGGCCTAGGTTGGAGCCTTCAGGAATACCAGCGTTCGTGGGATAGGAACTGGAGGAGAATCCATTGAGAACGAACTTCAATTTACGGTGTGACAGGAATGATCGTATTAGGTTATATAATTGACCCGTAATGCCATAAACCTGGAGCTTGCGAAGAAGGCCGGAATGCCAAACCCTATCAAATGCTTTGGAGATGTCTAGTGCCACAGCTCGGGCTTCCCCTTTATTTTGAAGAGCTCGGTAGACTATTTCAGTGACGGCCGTAAGCACATCGGCTGTAGATCGGACAAAGCAGAAACCATATTGCTTGTCTGAGAGAAGATTATGGGATGTGAGGTGGTTAACCACCCCGGTATTGATTAGGGCTTCGAAGACTTTGCCGAAGAGGGGAAGGAGACTGATAGGACGGTAGTTGGAAGGGTCAGAAGGGTCGCCGGAGTTCTTGAAGACAGGAACGATCGAAGAGGACTTCCAAGCAGTCAGGAAAACAAGATTCTTTGAGGCAGTAGTTGTATAGTTAAGAAAGGGCGGGCGCCAGTTCAGGCACGCATTTCTTCAAGACAATAGCTGGTATCCCGTCTCCACCACTAGCCTTGTTGGGGTCTAAATTGGAGATAACGCCTAGTACCAAAGATGGGGTTATGTTTAACCCACTTAATATGGCCTCATTTCTAAGAGGGAAGTAGGGTATGGGTACACCGGAACAGTCGAGCGACGAGTTGAATGAAAATTTCCAAGCAAAGCATTCAGCCTTGTCCGTAGAGGAGGTCAGGACTTCGAACTGGTTGAATAAAGGAGGTATAGAGGGTTTGCAATTGTTCAATACGCTCTTGCAGAGACACCAATAATCTTTGGAGCCAAATTTGCGAGATGCAATACGTTCCTTCATCCGAGCCGCAAATAGTGACTTAGCATCGTTGAGGACACGCTTACATTCGTTACGGGCGGAGGCAAAGTGATGTCTATTGCAGTCAGACATGTCGCTACGGAATAGGTGGAAGTAGTGGTTCCTATGGGCGATGGCGGCTGAGCAAGCAGCCGAGAACCAGGGGGAGGAGCCTGACTTGACCCTATATTTCCTCGATGGGATGAAAGCGTCGATTCCAGCTTTAACCCAGGAAGAGACTTCAGAGGCACATTCTTGGACGGGGAGCTTAAAACTCCATCCCAGGGGACATCGCGGAGGAAATCACGGAACGCGTCCCAGTCAGCTCGTTGATAGTAGAACGAAGTTCTCGTTGTAGGAGGTTATTTATAGGGGGTGGAGTTGAAGGAGATGTTAACTGATACTACTGCATGATCAGTTACCAAGAGGGCAGAGTTGCGAGGCGCTGCAGGATTTGGGGATGGAGGTAAAGCACAGGAGAGCGGTAAAGGAAGATGAGATATATTACCGCATTGAGGAGAGAGAGTCGGAGACACATGTATGACTGGTCTGGCGATTCGAGAGAGGACTCTCTGGCCAGAGGGAGATGTTCCTTGACGTAGACACCAAGACCGTGCATGTGGGTTAGAGAGTCTTTTCTGAGGAGAGGAAGATAGCCGGGATCGAGAGATCAGAAAAGAGGATAGAAGTGGCCTCAGGGCTGCCCACTGGAGGTGACTGCAGGGAAACCTTTCCATGCGCGACATGGTACTACAAACACCCCGGTATTATACAACTGTTGATCAGAGCGGCCGCTCAAGACGCTACGCAAAAGTTATGGCTCCTAACTACCAGTCGGAAACAGCAACCAGAGAACTGTCAACCGTGTACCCTCAGAATGAAGATGTGATGCCTCAGACTGCACACATCACGGGAGAAACAGAGCTGCACTAATACAGATGCCGGAGAGTACCGGGAATTCCTTCCTAGACAAGAAACAAGGTGTAAGCCTCTACTCATGTCCAATAGAAGTGGGAGCAGTGTTGACTGGGCGGTAGAAGAGACTACCTACTCCTATTTCAGATAACAAAAAAAAAAAAGACGACACAGAGGGAAGGATTGGGTTATTGTCTATTCTAAAAAGAAATTGAAAATAAGGTTACCCAGATTATTATCGCATCTAGCCAAGGACATTTAATTTTCCATTTTTCCTGTTTTTTTTTCTTTCGAACCGGGATTTCTTACTAAACTATCAAATAAGGGAGAATCATTGGGACAAAATGTCTTTGAGTGGGGGGGGGAGAGAAAAAAAGATAAATTAAAAAACCAAGAAAAAAAACAAAAAAAAAACAAAACAAAACAAAGAAAAACGTAAATGGGTTTCTGCTAGAGCGAAACTATACTCACACGGGCCAGTAAGTGGTTGTCTGTTTTCTTCCTCATGATGGTAACTGAATGTACGACTTACCTTATGCCCAAGCGTCGACCTGGTGCGGGGGGGAAACAACGGCCAATCCTCCGCCCTCACCAAGTACTGGGCTTGGGAGATATGCTTTCAATAAGATTTAGGACAGGAGAAAGTAGCGGCTAGAACAATTCCAAGTTCAGACAATATATCAAGCAAAAAGATACTGTCACAACATCATTAGAATACTGACGAGACACTTTCGCATCTAGCCAAAGACATTTAATTTTCCATTTTGCCTGTTTTTTTAAATTTCCCCGTAGACACCACATACACGGGGTCATGTTTGTCTACCTCCCCAGACGAGACTGCCTGTATGCACAGCCTCGTCTGGGTTACTTTCTGCCCGAAAGCAGATAGTTCGACAAGTCAGTCGGAAGCCTGGCAGTGAATTGCATGATTCCAACGGACTGGTATTTACCGGTCACCTCACTGCGGACTACAGAGGATACAAAGTCAAGTTTACTGTGGGGAGCCTGAGTGTTTCCACCCAGACCAATGGTCAAAATTTACCCAACCCCGGTCAAAGCGGGCTAGCTTATAGGACTGGTCTGTTTTTGTCACGCGAGTCTCTATGCCAAGACAGAGTCTGACTGAGTCATCCTCTGCCCGAAGATGGAGGTCTTGTCATGCTCTGCTCGAAGACAGAGCTCTTGTCTTCTCACGAGCCTGGAACTTACAGTGGCAGACTGGTACTTACCGGTCGCCTCACTGTGGATTAGATGCGGCACAAAGTCAAGTTTACTGTGGGGAACCCGAGCGTTTCCAAACTGACCTGTAGTCAAAATTTATCCCACCCCAAAAAGAGTGGGATCGGGGACAGAACTGGTCTGAGCCCGACTGAGTCATTCTATTCCCGAAGACGGGAGTCTTGTCGCCTTCTGCCCGAAAATAGCGTTATTCTCTTGTCGCTAGCCTGAGAGAGACTACGACGGTCTGATATTTACCAACTCCCCACTAGGCAGCAAGTGGCACTAGACCGATTTTTATGTGGGGCGATTCTGAGCCCGTAGGCTCGAGCAAAAATTCTCCGGAGAATACATGCGGTCGGGTTTGTCGACCTCCCCAGATGAAACTCCACCCGTAGGCATAGCCTTATCTGGATTCCTCTCTGCAGGCAGAGAGTTTGACAAGTCAGCTGCGAGCCTGGAAGCGAACTGCCTGACTTCAGCGGACTGGTATTTATGAAAATCCCCAGAAGGCAAAATCTAGCACAAGCCCGATTTTATGTGAGGCAAAAACGAGACCGTAGGCTCGGGCAAAATTTCCATAGACACCGCATACATGTGTTTGGATTGGTCTACCTCTCAAGACAAAGGTGTGCCCGTAGGCATAGCGTCGTCTTGAATCCTCTCTGCCCGAAATCAGAGAGTTCAAGAAATCAGCCGTGAGCCTGGTAGCGTACAGCTTCACTGTGGCGGACTTCCTTTGACTCATTTTGAGTTCTTTATATAAAACATCTTGCTTAGTTCATTTATGTTACCGTGGGTGTTTTATTTACTCCATAACAATTTTTTTCTTTCTATCTTTAATTCATGCATTCATCCCTCCTTCCATTCTTTCTCTCTATCTCTCTTTCATTCTTTCTTTCTTTCTTCTTTTGTTTCCTACTTTCTTTCTTCTTTTCTCCTTTCATTCGTCTTTTTCTTTCGTTTTTTCATTTCGTTTCTTTATTTCTTTCGTTTCTTTCAAACGTACTCACTGTTCGCTTTTTAACACAAGTATACAAAACTGGTTATTTTTCTCACTTAAAAAACTCCGAATGAAATTAAGTTCAAATTAAGGCAATGTACGTCTAAAAACATAAGGACCATATGATTCCCAGTGAAAGTACAATGTTGAAATGACTCAATACGACGCCTTCTTATTCGAGAGTTACAAAAAGAAAAATATGTTTGTTTGAATGACCGTTTCTTTTTGTTTTTGTGTTTTTTTTTCTTACGTATATATCTATATATTTGTTGCCCCAAAAGCTTTTATACTGTAAGTATATTTCGTTAAACTAAAAATATATATTATTTAAAATTTTCACAGTAATTTATTTAGTGTATTTTATTTGTTTTGATAGCTCATATACAACTATACACTGGCAATTTAAATTCAATTTATCAATGTGCTTACATTCTAAATTAAACAGCAGGTGTTATAAGAATATGCACAAAGTCTAGGTCCATTTGTACATTTCACACACAATGGAAATCAAACAATGTCTTTATACCCAATACACTGTGTGATGGAATGCCATGAATAAAGTTGAAATTATTTCGAATACTCACAGCAGACAATTCAGAGGCATATGCATAACGGCTTAATTTCGCAGTGCCATGTGCGTGTCTGTAATATGCAGCTGTTCAGACTTACATCCTTAGTCAACTTTAGAATGTAAATTATTGAAATGATGAGAGACTTGATCTTGTAAACGGAAGCAGTGGCGGTGGCGTTATCCTGTCGGTTTCGAAATAGGAATTCTTAAAGAAATAAATGATTCTTCAAGGACATAGGTCCGAAAGTCTGAGATGAATATTGACTCTTCTTACTATGTAATATCTCAACAAAAGTCAGATCAACCGAAAAATTGCATACTGCTGCTATATCTGAGCCGGAGCCGCCCAGTCTTCACTTTTCAATCTTGACAGAGTTAAAAAGCATCTACGAAAATTTTAGGTTATGAATTGTTTTCTACTCTACATTGCCATTCCGAACAGACGAAAATTTGCTAGCCACACTGCTATTTCTTTCCATTTCCGACGAGTCACATTCCTTAGTTCTAACTGAACGAAACTTCACAGCAAAAATCATCCATGTCACGTAATACTGAGGCGACCCAACCTCATTTTCTTTTGTTGGATATCGATTGAGGAAAGAACTTGGGTCTTATTTACGCTGCATCAGTGTGTGAGCGGAAGTCGGAACTGGTTATAGTAAATGCATCCGTTGGGTAAAATAAACAGGGCGCACAGGTGTTCTGAGCCTTGAATAGACAGGTCTCACGATGTCCCGAACGGAAGAAAATGCGTACTTGAGTGGTCACGTGCCAGAAGGGGTGTGGCAACACGCAGTCGGGTAGGCAACATACCGGAAGAAGGCGTAGCCAAGTGAAATTTGTTGGTGGCCAAATATTACATAACCGGTCCGATTCTTGATCTTGACAGAGAGGCTGGCTAGAGTATTTGTCTCAGTCAGATCCTCTGTGTGGTCAGTCCTAACCTCTTTGATTCTTCCTGATTCTACGGATTGGCCGCAATTTGAACAATAAAGATATTTATATATATTTTTATAAATAAGTGTTCGCCATATAAGTGTTCGTCCAGCAGCAATATACTACACTTTGTATTGTATTAATAAGAAGGAAGTTCTAGTCGAACAGCCTCTTCACACGAACCACTACTTTGTGTAACCGAATCTCAATAAGATGATTCCCCATCCAATTAACCCCACTAAACCATTATTTATCCAACATATGCTCATAAAATGCGTTTCTTAGCGAACATTCAATTTCCTTCAATAACTCTCTAACATGAGTGCCTCTTAGGCCTTATATAGGATGAACGTCAGTAAAAGAAAATAATGAGGCTAAATATTTGCATGAGATTAAAAAGATACCGATGTATATTTTGCCGTGACAGTGTCGGATTTTGACAGCACTTAAGGGGTTAATTTAGAAATCCGAATCTTCTGCAGTACAGACATCAGGTTCAGCTCACCATTGTTGAATCACGTCAGTCTCTGGATTTCGAAAACTTTTTTTTTTATTTTCCTTACGTGTTATTTTCTAATTATTATTACTTCTGTTGGATTATTTTCTGTGTTCTTTTTTCCATAAGTTCTTTTTCGACAAATGGTTTTGATTTTAACTCAGTCTGTGATTTTTTTGTCTTATGTGTACCCTCTTTCCTAATCTTTGAGCTTTTTTTTTTTTTAGCTATGTGTTCTTTCTCTTAATCTTTGTTTCTAATTTTTCGAAATTCTTCTTCTACTTCCTCGCAATTCCTGTTTTATTTCCTCACCCTTATTTTCAGTTTGTAATATTTTGAAAGTCCAATATTTTTGCTGAATATTTTTCGGTTTGCTTAGAAGAATGTCACATCTTTATTCATGTTTTATCTTTCTTGTTCAACACTTCCCATTCTTCTCAAGAGTTTGTAACTTATCATTTATTATGAAGGTCATTAATTGCAACGCATTTAGATTACGAGTTTGTAAGAAACCAAAGATATATATATATATATATATATATATATATATATATATATATGTGTGTGTGTGTGTGTGTGTGTGTGTGTGTGTGTATGTATGTATATTGTGAAATTGAGAATGTCCGACAATTATTTTAAAACATTTTTATGTTTATACATTTTTTATAGATAAAAATATTTAAGTAAAGGCTCTGTTTATAATAAAAAGTATTAATAACATTTATCGGAGGACGAATATTTTCTATAAAAGATTTCTCGGACATTCAGTCCGGTAAATGTTATTAATACTGTTTATTATAAACATAGCATTTACTTACATATTTGTATCTCTAAAAAGAATGTATAACCATAAAAATATCTTAAAATAATTGTCAGACTTTCTGAGAGATTCATGGAATATTGTAGTTTAAAAGCAGTAAAATCGACCCAGCTAATCGACCGATTCACTGTGGCTCAATCGGTTAAGGCACGTCAGGCTATATTTCATATTGTTTAATCAGTTTCTTGATGTTAAATTGGAGTTAATCAAAGAAGGCGGCGTAGATTTTTTTCTAACACAAGTTCTTTCGGTCTTATCCAAACACGCTACCATTCCATAGATACGACAGATAAATTTTTAAATAACTACAGAACGCGTATTATCGCGTGTTTTTAAAAATCGCCATCGCAATTGAATACAGATTTGATTGCAGTTACAATAATTTATTTACCCCTTAATATGATCGATGGAAAAGATCGAAATTCTTGGGTTAAAAAAATTACAGCACTTTCCTTGATGAATTTCATCTTAACACCCAGAAACTGCTCAGACAACTCGAATGGATTAGTATAAAAATAAATAGACATACACACATATATATATAAAATTATTTATTTAAAAACATGATTCCATCGCTACATAAGAGTTCTCATGAGAACTTATATGTAGCGATGGAATCATATTTTTAAATAAATAATTATATTTAGGCTCTACTTTTGTATCGATCACTGTTTTTAAAAATAATAACCAAAATACCAAAGAACTTTGGATTATTTACCTAACGAGTTCTTTCCTATTTTCTATATATTTTCACACATACACACACACACACACACACACACACACATATATATATATATATATATATATATATATATATATATATATATATATATATATATATATATACACATATATACTGACTTTCTTAACTGATAAGTTTGCACTTCACTAAGGACAAGAAAAATATATTTTTCTCCTACTTGCTTTTCTGTATAATCTTGAAAAAATATTAAACTTGAAAAATTAAAACTTTAAAATTTGCATTTGAAAGTTTTAATTTTTCATTTTAAATTTAACTTGTTTATTTTCCTTTCAACATAATCGCTCGACAAGACACCAGAAGTGCCGAAACAAAATTGCAACTTTTGTAGTTATATTATAACATGCATATGTTACAAATTTGAATATATATATATATATATATATATATATATATATATATATATATATATATATATATATATATATATATATATATATATATATATATAAGTTTGTGTGTGTGTGTTGACAGAATGCGTGTTTTCAAGAAGTGGTTATTATCATCATTATTATTATTATTATTATTATTATTATTATTATTATTATTTATTATCATTAAACTCTACTCTGTACTGAAAAGTTGCTTTAAAATATATTGACTGGACATTGGTATGCACGTACCTCAGATTTGTATATGTGTATGTGTGTGTGTGTGTGTGTGATAAAATGGGAACTTTTAAGTGTAGCTCAGATGTAGTATGAATGAGACATCCATTGAAAATCAAAATCAATATTCAGTCGTAATTGATCAAGTCAAGCTTGCTAACCATTACACCCCGTCGAAGGACCCAAACTTATATGATAGAATGGAATGCTTATTGTGCTCACACGAGGTCTTTTCTCAGGCCGGGGATTCTTTAATGTTAATATTGTGTTGCATGTCACACATGGTTCGTTGGGTAATCATAGGTTCTCCAGATGGGAAATGAAATGCGACTTGTCCCTATAAAATCAATGGTTGAAAGCGATATTGTTTGTGCCCTTTCTTTTTAGACTACCTTAAACAACGCCACGTTTTGTGCGTTAGAAGCAGTCCCTTTGCTGACCAGGAGGTTAATCCCACAGGTTCACTTCTTGTTTTCACGGCAATATTCTTATTGCTCCGATTGTGTGTATTTTTAAACGCTTGCTTATACTATGTTTCGCAAGCTTGTTACATAGACATGTGTCTTTGCGAATTGTCTGTACCTCAAGTTCCCCTAATCATTCTCAGTGTCGTTTCTGCAGTTCTCCCTCCCATATACTATAAACGGATTATTTCTTGGCTAGTCGTTCGTTCTGACAAATGGCAAATAAATATAGCTCGGGTAATTTTGGTCGAAATGACGCATCACATATCATTCCGTAATATTGCAATTAAAAATGTAATAGAGTTCTAATATAAATTATAGTCGATTTCACTTTGAATGTAAAAATTCGTTGAATTAATTACAACAATAATACTTTCTATTCCAATAGTTTCTCTTCTGACACTTTGTGTAAATGTCATCTGGCATCTTGCTTCCGTGCCGCGTATGATCTTCAAAGATATAAATGCAACATCAATCGTTATTTTCTGTATTCTTGAATCCCGTTCTTTTATTATTCTTTCTTTTCAGCAAGGTTTTCTTATTATACTTCTCTCTTAGTAACCCATTGCTTCTTGGTGGATTTCCCTCCTTGATTGGAATGAAATGATTAAAAATAAATACCTAATAAAAATAAGGAGAGTTTATTGGAATAAAATAATTCTTACAAAAAAAAAAAACAAAAAAAAAAAAAAAAAACGGAAATTAATTCCATTGTTATCAAAATTACAAATTTAACACCTTCATATATCATTTTTATTCTTTTCCGCCGTTTCTCATGTGTCTTCCCTCCCCCTCCCCTCTTCTTTTCTTTCCGACATATTTATGATATATCTCTTCTCGTACAATCTTACATTTAGATTAACCAAAGCAACCGACACCATGTAAACCTTATTGTATCAATCTATATTTTATATTGTAAACGAATATATAAAATGAATCATATGTAAAGTAAATTTAATTTTAGTCCTTATTAATTTCTGTTTTTTAATGGGTTTTTTTTGGGGGGGGGAGTTGTAATTTTTTCTTTGTGAATTTTTATTGTGTATTTTGCTCCTGCTATACTTTTAGAGATTCTTGATAAAATCCAAAGAAAAATTT